>RCWM02000098.1:2337500-3024000 GCA_003667255.2 Euschistus heros | reverse complement strand
TTTCTTAAAAGAGTTTTTTTACCTTCTTTGCTAAAAATAACTTTGATAGTTGTAAAATCATCTCAAAGTTTCGTGTTTTCAACCTCAATGAACTGAAGCAAAACTTTCATTATTTCTTGAATGCTTAGAGCGTAGTAATGGACGCTCCTGTCGAAATTCCTTCTATAATGGCAGTACTAATTTCAAGAATGAATGAAAACTTTCATCACAAAATAAAATGTTAACATCTCTCCTTAATGATGAAAGACATTTAAAAGCGACAGATGCCAATAACCTCGCTTCTAATTAATCTCGTTGAAACAACAGTTGAATTGTTTCTAACTTTGTATCCACACCATTGCTCCAATATTATCTTAAATGGGATAGGAAAAGCAGTTTCCCGACAAAGCAGAATAATAGAAAAATAATATTTATTTTTAATTAAAACCTATAGAATGAATGATTAAAAAACACTGTTTTGAAAAAAAATATTTTCAAAATATTCGAAATAAATAATTTTAATTGACCTTTATCAGCGAAATTTGGTTCAAATTTGATGTTGAAATTAACATTGAATTAATGTTGGATGACTTCATAGTATGTTGAATCATGTAATGCTTTCGAATAAACATTCCTCACAAAAATAATTTAAAAAAAAAAAAATTACAAAATATACATACAAAGAGAATAAATTACAAAGAAAGAAATGATCAAGAATAAATTTATTAAAACTATTCCTTTTGAATATATTATCTTTTATTTAAGTATTAACGAAATCAATGATCTCCAAACTGCTTCATACTCGATTCCTGATAACCCAGTCTGGAAAGAAGATTGCCTATAGGGACAAAACCTGTACTACTACAATATAAATATAATTAAATATATATATATAATATATATATATATATATATATATATATATATATATATATTTATTTTTTATTTATTTATTTATTTAATCGGTGCGACAGTCCTTAGAGCAGGACCAGGACCTCCTCATGAAGTCTCCTCCAAACCTTCTCGATCCGCGGCCTTGCGGCGCCATCCTCTAACACCTGCCTGACGGAGGTCTTGCTCCACGTCATCTAACCATCTCAATCCTGCCCGCCCTCGAGTTCTTAAACCTTCTGGCTTTTCTTTAAGCAGTTTTCTAGGAAACTATCTGTAGGCATCCTTTCCACGTGTCCCAGCCACCTTAATCTCGCTTTTTTTTATTTGGGCGACTATATCTGGCTCACCAAACAATGCCATTAATTCTCAACAGCCACAATTTCATGATACCCCACCCCAGCAATTACAACCTAAATCACAGCATCAACAGACGATTCAATATCCTCCTGCTCCATTAATCCAACCCAATCCACACAGCCTTCATCAGATCCCCATATTCCTCCTCCTCCTACTACCTCAGATCTCACATCCTTATTTACCTCCTTCCTGTCAGAGTTGAAAACTCTTATCACCCCACTCATATCACTCCTCACAAATGTTATCCCTCTTCTAATTCCTCTTCAAAAAAATCCTTAAATGCCTTCCACAAAACCCTTATCCATTCTCCTTTGGAATGCGAATGGTATTCGCAACCACACTAACGAACTGACATCCTTGCTACATGACAAAGAAATCGATGTAGCTTTAATAACAGAAACCAGACTGACCAGTAAACAACGTCTCATTATTTCACAATACCAAACTTACCGAACAGACCACCCTGATGGTAGAGCCCATGCCGGAACTGCTATCATCATTCACCATTCCCTCTCTCACCACGTATTCCCTTTACCAGCAAATGAATTCCTACAACCCACAGCAGTTGTTATCAAAACCCTCTCCTTTCCCGTCACGATTGCAGCGGCCTACTGCCCCCCAAAATAAACCAATTTCCACATCCCAGTTCCACTCATTTTTTAATTCCTTAGGTCATCACTTTCTCCTCGGTGCTGACTTCAATGCTAAGCACCAGCAATGGGGTTCAAGAACCACCAACTCCCGTGGGCGAGCATTGCAGTCTGCACTTAGTTCCCAAAGATCCTTTATTTCTCCAGGTACTCCTACATATTGGCCAACGGATCCTAACCGAAACCCTGACCTGCTTGACTTCTTCATTCATTCAGGCTTAGGATCCCTCCATTACACCATAGAACGCCTGGATGAACTTTCCTCTGATCACAGTCCTTTAATTTTAACCCTTTCCGTCACTCCTATCCCAAAACCTTCTCCCCCATCATTTATTAGAGGACCAGTAGACTGGAACCTCTTCCGTCAAACAATATCCGACACTATAGACCTTAAATTATCCCTTAAAACCTCCCAGGATCTTGACAATGCTACTAATTCCTTCACAACCATGATCCAGCAAGCAGCCTGGGCTGCATCCTCACCTCGTTTCCCTCCCAAAGTTCGAAAGAAAAATCCTTTATCCCAAGATCTACTGGACCTTATTCAATCCAAACGTCATGCCAGAGCTATTTGGCAAAGGACCAGGCATCCAGATGATCGGAAATCCTATAATTATCTTACCAAACTTCTTAAAAAAAACATGGCTACCTTCAGATCCAAATCCTATAATTCTTATCTTTCTTCACTCTCTTCCTCAGATAACTCCCTCTGGACCACCGCTAAAAAAATCCTAAAATACCAACCCACCTCCCATCCTCTCCGACGTGCAGATGGCGGCTTCTGACGAGAACAAATCCGAAGAATTTGCCCAGCACCTTTCCCGCATATTTGTTCCCCATCCTGAATCCAATCCCACCCACACAACAACGGTTCATGAATTTCTTGATTCGCCTATTCCTCTTTCCTTACCTCCTAAAGCAATAAACCCCTCTGAGGTCAAATACCCCTGGATATGATCTCCTTAGTTCACAAATCCTCAGGCAACTTCCTCATAAAGCAGTCATATTCCTCACCTACCTAAACAATTGTATTCTGTATTTCCCTTTGCTATGGAAACACTCCACTATTATCCTTTTCCTCAAACCGGGTAAATCTCCCAACAACCCTTTATCATATAGACCTATTAGTCTCTCCCAATCCTTTCAAAAATTTTTGAAAGGCTCCTTCTTAAACGTATCCTACCCATCCTTGAATCGCAAAAATATTCCTTCTCACCAGTTTGGGTTCCGCACTAGCCATTCCACTGTCCAACAAGGCCTCAGAGTTGTTGATCACATATCCTCAGCACTTGAAAGCAAACAGTATTGCTCCGGCGCATTTCTGGACATAGCGCAAGCTTTCGACCGGGTATGGCATGCCGGTTTGCTTTTCAAACTCAAAACCCATTTACCCCAATCGCTATTCCTAATTCTTAGATCCTATCTCTCTAACCGTTCCTTCCGAGTTCGCTGCGGAATGGAATACTCTAGCTTCTATTCTATAGAGGCTGGTGTTCCACAAGGTAGCGTTCTAGGTCCAGTTTTATATCCTCTATGCAGCAGATATCCCTACTACTCCTGATACTTTTCTTGCAACATTTGCTGATGACACTGCTATCCTTTCATCCTATACAGATCCTTTAATAGCATCCAATAATCTCCAAACTCACTTATCCCTGATTGAAGACTGGTGCAACAACTGGAGAATCAAAGTAAATGAATCTAAATGCACCAACATAACCTTTACCCTCCGCCGTAAATCCAGTCCTCCTATCTACTTCAATGGTATTCCACTACCTAAAGATGACACAGTTCGGTATCTTGGTTTCTACTTAGACAAAAGACTTACATGGAACCCTCATACACGGCTCAAAAGACAAGAACTTAACAGACGAAAAAAGTCGAATATCAAACGCATTCAATCCTTCAGTCAATAAGTAAATAAAAACAACTAATTTCTGAATATACCATACGTTCTCGACCTTATACCCCTTAAATTTTCGTTTCGAGACTATCATCATTATCCGTACTTATAATCATGCAACTGGCAGTACCCCGGTTTTTGTATATGCTTCTGGCAATGGCCAGCTATCTAATTATTTTTCTTAACTTTCATTTATGCAATGAAAAATTAAGCCTTAAAAAAAGCATGAGTATGAGGATGAAAATAAGAACATAATCTATAACCTATAAACAAAACTCTTATCATTAAACCTAATTGACTAAGCGTGGATAAAGCAATAATTTTTAGGATTGAAATATTGAATTAAAACTATCACTTTTTGTTATATTATATATATATATATATATGAATGTGTTTGGTGTGTGTTAGAAAACTAGTTTGCTATCGAATACTAAACATTCATCTGAGTCAGTTATAAACTAAAAACCTAATTGACAAGCGTACAAAATGTTTCAACACATCAGTACTTAGAAAACTAGTTTCGAATACTAAACATTCATCTTCAGTACTATGTTACATAGATTGTATACACTAGAGTGTTTAAAATGTAAGACAAGAAATCAAACATCAGTACTCACTCACCTTAGGGGGTCTAAGAGGTAACTGAAAAAAATATGGACTTCTCACTGAAATCGTGAGAAGTGGAAGGGTGCAGGTATTGTATTTTTCCATTCATTTTTCCGTTCCTATTGGAAACAAATTTAAAAATGGGGCTATTGGATATGTCTATCTGATCATTTAAACAAAAATCTGGATCGGTTATAAACGATTTTATTATTTCTAATTATTCTCAAATATTTAATTTTAGGCTATTTTCTACTTGTAGGATATGGTGATAATAAATATAGTTAAACAAGAAATTAACAAAAAATGACTAATATCAAAATTATAAATTAATTCTCAAAAACAAATCGATTAATAAACCCGCCGCTGTAACTAAAGTAGAGGAATGAACTAGAGCAGAAACAGGTGTAGCCATTGCTGCAGGTAATAAGGAGGAAGGAATCTGAGCACTTTTAGTAAAAGATGCTAATGCTAACAAATGAATTAATAAAAAAAAAATATCTGAGTCAATATAATTAAGATAATAGATATAATTTAGATATAACTAAATTAAAAAGCCAAGTAATAGAAATTAAAGTAGCCACATCACCAATTCGATTACTTAAAATAGTTAATATTTCAGCATTATAAGATTTATAATTCTGATAATCAATAACCAAACAATAAGAAACTAACCCAAGACAATCTCAACCAAGAAGAATACTAATTTTATTAGGAATAATAATAAGAAATATTATAGACAAAACAAACCATAAAACAATAAATAAAAATCGAACCCTAAACAAATGTGAACCCATAAAAGAATAACTATACAAAATAACCATTGAAGAAATAAGCAAAAAAACCCTATAAAAAGAAGGGATATTCAATCCAAATAAACAGATATACGTATAATAGAACTATTTAGAGTTGATAAGTTTCACTTTAAAAAAACAGAATAGTTATTAAACAAGAAATAAATACCATAAAAAAAAGAAGTAATACCAATAATTGATATAATAAAAAGTACTATACTTATATAAACTAAAAATGGATTTAGAGAATAATCTTCACCAATAACACCAAAAATTATTATTCTTAACTTATAATAATATATATATATATATATATATATATATATATATATATATATATATATATTAACTTATAACAGTATATATATATAATATATATATATATATATATATATATATATATATATATATATATATATATATATATATATATATATATATACTGAGAATAATTGTATAAAGTTTAAGTTAAGAATAATAATTTTTGGTGTTATTGGTGAAGATTATTCTCTAAATCCATTTTTAGTATATATTATAATTTACTGTACTATTAATGTTTTTTCTTATGTATATTGATTCTAAAATGTTTCTGTTATATGTGTTGAGTCCAATGTTTAAAATTTTAGGATGGTGAGATGTTATTACAAATTAAGTAGCGATAATTATTGCTTAATATACATAAATCGTATTGTTCCTTTTTTTTTTTTTTTTTTTGCTTTTCTTTTCTTTTTTACCGATAACACCCAATGACAAGATCAGCCAGGCATTGGCTCCAGTAAATGGTTCCAGGATAAAAGGGTCAGATTTTATGGAGGACAAAGGCTTAAAACCTTTCCCGCTATTACACACCTCTATCGTTACCACGTTCTGTTTTCACCGCCGTACATTGAGGGCATAATGCCTAGGGCGCTTTTATCAGATTATTTATTCTAAAAAGTTTTAAATATATATATATATATATATATATATATATATATATATATTTGATGCAGCTTCAAAAATAAAAATTCTCGTCGACAGTAAAGGATAAGTTATGAAAAGGACTCCTAACTCCGGCATTGTCTCCTTTTTTTTAACGAAATTATTCTAAGGGGAAAAATATTGATATCACATTTAAAGTGCTTTATACAGTTATAAATAAACAAAAAGAAGAAGTAAAGGATGGAATAAAGTTATTCGAAGGCAAAACCCTAAAGTAATACATTTTAAATAGAATTATAAGATAAGTAGAATTTGTAATCCACAAAGCACAAGCAAGAAAAAAAACATTTATTTTAAAGATAAATGCTTACATATTTAAATTCAATTGAACGAAGAAATAAAATAAGATTATGGAAGAAAAAAAAAAATTAAAAAAAAAAAAAATAAAAAAAAAAAAAAAAAAAAAAAAAAAAATAAATAAATAAAATTAAAAAAAAAATAAATAAATAAAAAAAAATAGAAAATTTAGTTTTTTTAAATCTTCTCCACTATCAGTACATTCACTTTCATCATTGTTTTCCCTAAGGTTGTCATTTTCCACTCAAAAAATTCATGTTCGAGTCCTCCTCTCGTAAGGAGTGACTCTTTTCAGGTTGTTTTTGCCTGTAGATACTTCCTTTAAGGTGGGACGATATGGGAAACCTGTCTGTTGTTGCATAAACTTCATAGAGTGAAATTCTCATACAGTGACTAACTTGTCTTCAATGATAAAATTATAGTTGACTGTTTTTCGTCAACGTTGTGTAAAGACGTGGTGTTCCTCTTTGACTGCTTCCCTCATTATCTTCTTCTCCAATAACTTTTCTTCGTTTAACAATGTCACTGCAGCTAGAAAATGGTTCCATTGGTCTTCCAGATTTTAGAGAAATCTTACTAGATGGTAGTTCATTAGTCCATCAAGCAATTTTTTATGTACACCGATTAAAAGATGCTTTCTTCGATGAAACCTATTACATTTACTCAAACGTTTTTTAATATTTCTAATTTAAAATTAAACACTATAACTGTAGTCTGAAAAATCAGTTTTCGGCTATATTAAGTGTAAAAACGCAGTAGTTCTCTGTTTTCCAATTGGTTTACAGCGCCATACGTCAAATTACTCCATAGGGAACGAACTGTATTTTAAACCTAAAAATGAGTACAAAACCTAATGTTGCACCTGGATTATAAACCATTCTAGTAAAGTTATTGAATATGCTAATGCAAGTAATTCAACGAGTCCACACCAATCCTGAGTTTTCTAATTTGACGAAGTTACGCATTTATTTTTTTAAAACTTGTTTTCAAAGTAAATATTCATTAATCGTAAATGGGTTCTAAAAGGGAAATCGAAATAGGAACACCTAATACTTAAAATTTAACTATTGGACTAAAGACAAATTACTGACAAGGGGAGGACACACTCAGTCTCTCACGAATCTTGTTGATAATTTTTTTGGAGGTTCCTGGTCAAAAAATATTAGACACGTATTTTGCCGTTCCGACCAATGGGCCCTAGAAGCCGAGAATAAAAAAAAAGAAAAAAAAAAGCATTAAACTAATTTATTTTATATTTCGAGTTTAAAAAATGATATCGACATGATTCTTGCACCAAGATGTTAAGTTTTGATTGCGGATTAAGTGAAAAATACAGCCACTCCATAGGTTTTGGTTTAGGTTAATTCAATTCTAAAAAAAATGATTAGATTTTCATGAAAACTATTTCTATAGATTTTTTCACACAAAAATTGACGTCAGATTCTAATTTAGCACCCTCAAAAACATTGAAAAACGCTTATTCAACAAAATCAAAAAATATCATTTTTGATATTTGAAAAAATGTTTAGTGCTATTTTTTTTTCTCGGCTTCTACCAAATTTGTAAACCAATTGGAAAACAGAGATTTCTATTGGTCGGAACGGCAAAATACGAGTCTAATACTTTTTGACCAAGAACCTCCAAACAAAATTGCCAACAAGATCCGTGAGAGACAGTGTGTCCTCCCCTTGTGAGTGTGAGATCAAGCAGTCATTCAGAACAGTGATTCTTCTTGCCATGCCACTTCCCCCACTGCATTTATTTAAGTGAATTACTGTCTGATTTACGTCACACGGTTATTTAACATAGTTTTTAGCTAATTTAAAAAAAAAAATAATAAATAAATAAATTTCACAAAAGTGACCACTACGAGATGTGTCGAAACCAAATGACGATTCACAATTCTACTGGTTTTAGAGGTAAGAATCGGTATCTAGAATCGATGTTCAAAGGTTGATTCCTAGGAAGCGATGCCTAATTATTATAAACCTATTCGATGGATATTTTTTCATGTACCACACCAACATCAACATAGAATTTAGAACCATTCTCATAAAAACTCAAGCATTGTTATAACTTGCCAATCGCAAAACTGTTGTAGTCATATATTCTTTATTGAGAAATAAAAATAATTATATAATTTAACACTGCTGAAAAGCTAACATAATAAATGCAATGAGACAACAGCAACATTTTATTTACATTTTTTATTATTATTTATTTTTTCCAGTACATATCCATAATGAGCTTACTACATTACATAAACAAAATCTAGTGAAACATGAGTCCTTCCTTCTATCTATAGTAAACTTAGGACATTTGGAATATTTACCTTCTTACCTACTAAATAAATGTGTTGATAACGATTACAACCGGGATTATCGGAAATGGAGTGGGAAGGAAGTTGTGAAACAAGTGGATTAGAGTGGTAGTCTTTTGCAATTAATTGGGAGCTTTGAACGTTTGCCTAGTAAATGTTGAAGTAGTCAGTAGTGTTTACTGATAACACACATGTGTTATCAGCGTATGTGGTGAGGACAGCCGTAGGATCAGTCAAGGATGTATACCTTCTTAAAAACATAATTTGTGAAATGATTTTTTTTTTTTTTTTGGTATAATGTCTGAATTTTAAATTACTTATGTACTTGTAGATAACTAATGGTAGTATACAACTGACAGTATATAAAACGTATGTGTGTAGTAGATAACTAATGGCAGTATACAACTGACAGTATATAAAACGTATGTGTGTAGTAGATAACTAATGGTAGTATACAACTGACAGTATATAAAACGTATGTGTGTAGTAGATAATAAATGGTAGTATACAACTGACAGTATATAAAACGTATGTGTGTAGAAGATAACTAATAGCAGTATACAACTGACAGTATATAAAACGTATGTGTGTAGTAGATAACTAATGGTAGTATACAACTGACAGTATATAAAACGTATGTGTGTAGTAGATAACTAATGGTAGTATACAACTGACAGTATATAAAACGTATGTGTGTAGTAGATAACTAATGGTAGTATACAACTGACAGTATATAAAACGTATGTGTGTAGTAGATAATAAATGGTAGTATACAACTGACAGTATATAAAACGTATGTGTGTAGAAGATAACTAATGGCAGTATACAACTGACAGTATATAAAACGTATGTGTGTAGTAGATAACTAATGGTAGTATACAACTGACAGTATATAAAACGTATGTGTGTAGTAGATAACTAATGGTAGTATACAACTGACAGTATATAAAACGTATGTGTGTAGTAGATAACTAATGGTAGTATACAACTGACAGTATATAAAACTTATGTGTGTAGTAGATAATAAATGGTATTTGCGGTTAACCAATTTATTGCTTGAATATTTTTTTTTAAAACAGATTAGGTTTGATATTTTTGCTCTCATATAATTTATTAATAGTTAACAATATCAACAATTAATAGTTATCAAGAAACAAAAGAAAATTCGTATCAACACATTACTAATATGTACAGTACACAAATGTAAGGTAGATAGTTCTCGATATAAATAAGACCATCTAGATTTTCTTTTAAACATAATATTTCAATGTTGGAGAATTTAATAGATTAATTAAGAGATAAACATGATACGTTTCTTGAATTTTGTATTTTAAGTATTTTTTTGTGCTCTAATATTCTATATAGAATGATGACTAAATTATAGTTAAATAGCAAGGACTATTAGGTGGTGAGCTGAAAGTCTTCCTTTGATTGATACAGAGACAGAGACAGAGAAACGAGGGAAGGTAATTGTCAATAAACTCTCAGAGCCTTGAGGCTACTCTGAAAAATAATACAAAATATAAGATGTGACAGTCAATAGCAAGACCGACATTTTTATAAACTTCTATATACTTTCCTTTATTGTTTTATATCGTTTATATATAATGTTTTAATAAAAAAATTAGTAATAAATAAAAGAAATTATTATAAAATAATAAATAATGAAAATAACAGCAGATGAATAAAATAATAAATAAAGAAATAAAAACAAATAAATAATCAATAAAGAAATTAAATAATACAATAATTAATAAAATAATAGTAAATAATATTACATTAAATAAATACAACATAAATAAATAAACAAATAAAATAATAAATAAGTAAGCAGATAAATTATTTTATATTTTACAATCAAAGAGATTTCTACAGATTTTTGCGATGATGAGAGGTATTTATTAATGATATTAAAATTTAAAAGTTCCGCCTAATCTAAAAAAAAAAATGTTATTAATAAATAAATAAACTAATATAAATAATCAAATAAAAAATTATACATAAAAACATAAAACAATGATATACAAACAGATAAAATGAAAATTAATAAAAAAATCAAAGAACAATAAATTAAAAAAAGAAAAAAAGAATCAATAAACAAATAAAATATTATTAAATTGAAAATAAAATAATACTTAATGAACTAATCATAAATAAATCAATAAATTATTTGAAAATAATGAAATAAAATGATAATAAATAAATAAAAGTATATAAATGAATAAAATGATAATAAATCAATAAACAACATATTAAAGAAATGAAAAAATAAAGTAGCGCAAATAAAATTATATAAAAACAAAAGAATTATTACATCGAACCACAATACAATTATAATAATTTAAGAAATATAATTTATTATATACAATATATTTATTATGAAAATTCGCTCAAAAAAGTTATATTTCCACTGAAATAGACCAGATAGGTATCCTTAAAATTAAATCTTGGATAATTCTTTTGAAGATAGTTTAATGTGATTCCACATAGTGTAAGCGGTTTTGTTATTAACATGTATATAATACAATTTGTAGGGGTTGAGGGTAAGAGTTTTTCAGAAAGCTAAAAATGCAGCTGTTTTTTAACTCTCTCTCGTTTTAGGGTTCATTTTCAATCATATTATAACTACTTTAACCTACATTGATCAGACATTTTTTTAGATATAAACGAAAACTATATATTTATTTGCTTCATACACACGTGGAAGCCCCTCTCAAGAAGTTATCACAAGGTGAAGTTATTCCGTAATATCCTAAGCTTCACTCTCCTTCCAATATCCAATACCATATCCTTCCTGTTATGCTATCTCATATATATATATATATATATATATATATATATATATATATATATATATATGATTGCAAATCGTTTGGTCCGGTTTGCTCTATTTTCTGAGGGATCAGGAAAAAAACAAATCTTCAGTATTATTTAACTTAGCACAAGAATACGTCATTAGAAAGGTGATGCGTACCAGACAAGAACTAGAAATAGGTATAAATTCTTTTTCTTGGTTATTCCTTTAAAATTTTATAGTTTTATAAATATATCATCAGTAAATGATATCCTAACAACACTAATTACACTAATAAAATTACCAACTAAGCTTGTAATTAGCTTATTATATCTGAGTGAAAAAAGTGAAAACTTGCAGCATAATTTTTTTAGAAGATGCATACTAAATAACTTAAACATTTTACTTACATAACATTTTGCTATGCATTACCTTCTTCGAGGAAAATATCCAAGCATCCAGGGAATCCCAAGTTTTTAAGCACCTCTAAAAGAACTTATCTCTCGTCACTCTGGCCTTTAATGTTTTGCCTATCTACACGCCAAATGTCCTAATTCTTTCTTCTTCGGGCGTTATGAAGGCAACGTTGAGCCCTTTGACCTGATAAAAGATAAGGGCACTCTTTTATCTTCTTTAAGTGACGGGAGTTGTGCTCGAGTCGTAACCTTTATCAGACATTCCGTTTCCTAGTTCATTTTCAAGTACAGTTGTCGGGAGTATTCCTTGGGGCGGGGAATACTCCGCGCAGTGCATTGTCCCAATTATACGTATACTACATTTTGTAGATAATAATATTCCTATCGGTTTACTAATGTATTTCTTGTATTAGTGTTGTTTTTATTAATTGATTAGTTTTGCGTTTTTGTCATTTCTTTGCATATTTTTTTTATTTCTAAACTGAGGCATCTTTATCGAGAATCGATTTCATAGTATCGGTACCGGTATCGAGAATCGATAAATTCGTTAGTTCTGAAAAAAATAAATCTGTTACGTCATTTATAATCTAACTAATTAGAAATAAATTGGGAAGCAAGATACCCTTTGATTAAAAAAGTGAAGAAAAGAGAAAATATAAATGTTAAATGACCCCCAAGCTGTGTAAGAACATAGCAGAATGTAAGGATCAACCGTAATTAAATATGATTTTAATAAAAATGTAAAATTGTGTATTTAATTAATGGTAACAATAATTAGTATTAATTATTCAAAATTTATCTTTCGTCTTTTGTTTAATAATCAGTGTTCCACAAAATTCCTAATATTTTAAGCTTCATTAACTTTTCCCTTACGCGAAGGAGGAGGCGCAGAAACAAAAAAGAAACTGAATTGAAAAGCCGAACCAGGGCAGAGTCCCATCGCCTTATGGCGGACTCTTCCAATCCCTCTATTTTGGAAAAAGGTCTTCAGAGGGCACAAGTCTTCATCCAATGACCGCAAGAAGAAAGCCATTGTCGCCTCCGCCGAGCCAGGAATCTAAAAGCTCTCTCACTAAATTAGAACCCACCCTCCTCCACCGATCCCCCCTCCAATGTTCACTCTTATTTTCTTCTAATAAACATTATTTTTACCAGAGGGCAACATGAATTATTAATGATAAACACAAGTCTTAGTTCAGGGAATTTAAATTTCGTGTACAATTTATCAGAAACAAAATAACAAGTGATTTTGACGAAAACTAGAGTATAAAAAATCCCATAAAAAACCAACGAACTAATGTGGACTCCTTAATTACTGTTAAACTCTACTTACAGGAACTTGCGTTACCTGACCGAATGAATGTTTTTGAATCCTGGAATAAAAACGAATTAAATATTTGTCTGATTTACATGACAGACATAAGGAGCCTATTTGGACATAAGGAGTTGAGCTTTAGGGCTCCACCAAACCTTCCAATTTTTCTCGTATCCAATCCTTACTGTCCAAAATCCTTCGTAAAAACCTCGATGCTCCTTGTTATGCCACAAACAAACTTATCCATAAAGATCTTAAAGTTCCATATGTTGCTGATTTAGCCCAAACCAGAAAAAAATTCTTCCATAATAAACTCCATTTCCATTCAAATTCATTAGTTTCCCAACTTGCTTCACACTCGGTTCTGATGGCCTAGAGACCTTTTAATCTAAAACTTTATTGAAGTGCTACTAGTGAGTATTTCTTCACAGGTTATTTACATGCCATTATAATCATTACCCTCAAATTTACTTATTGTAAAAATGTATAAAGTTTTAAATATCAATAAACTCAATAGTTTTTAAATATATGTATATATAAATATATGTGTATGTATATGTATATATATATATATATATATATATATATATATATATATATATATATATACACACATACAGGGTGTCCCGAATTAAAATGGCAAAACTTCAGGAACTTATAAGAGATCGAAAAACTAAGATAAAAAGTCCTTTAGAGATTTCCTCGTTTTTTCTTAGTTTTAGAGAAAATCGCAAAAAAATAAAACAAGTTTTCATTTTTATACCTACTTATTTACATTTATATTTATGTTATGTTCTTTTTAATATAAATATTGCTCAAAATGTTGTCCTCCTGAACCAATGCAAGCATTACATCTAGCACTCACTTGATAAATTGCAGCTAAACATTGTTCTGATGATATTTGGTGCACTGCATCTATGATTCGGTCTCTTAATTGCTCTCTTGAGTTGATCAACACCGAATAAACTTTCTGCTTCAAGGTTCTCCATACGAAGAAATGCATGGGTGTCATATCAGGTGATCTGGGTGGCCAAGGTACTACTCCTCCACGTCCAATCCATCGTTGTGGATAATTTCTATCCAGCCAAGCTCGAGAAACTCTGCTATAATGAGCTGGACATTCATCGTGTTGGAATCACATTTCAATCCGCTGCTGTAAGGGAATGTCATCTAAGTAATTAGAAAAGTCGTTCTCCGAAAAATGTGTAAATGTGATACCATTCAATCTTCCAGGTAAAAAATATGGTCCCACCAGTAATCCGTTCCAAATTCCAAGCAAAACGTTAATAGCAAATTCATGCTGAAACCTATTCTCTCTGATAGCTCTGGGATTTTCAAGAGCCCATACATGATTATTTCTTTGATTAACAATTCCTCCTCTTGTAAAGGTAGCTTCATCGGTCCATATAATTTTTAATGGAAATAAATTATCATCGCGAATTTTGTCAAGAAACCAGTTACTAAAATTCAATCTGTTGACATAATCTTGAGGTAATAAATTCTGAACTTTTTGAAGATGGTATGGGTAGCGATTATCACCTTTCAAAGTTCGCCATATTGCTTGCCGCGATATTGCTAATGCAGCAGATGCTCTTCGGATGCTAGTCTCAGGATTGTTATTGAAGTGGCGTTGGACACAATTTCTTCTCCGATAATCTGCTCTTATTGCTGCCTGGAATTTTTCGCCTTCATTACGTATTAAGAATGACCCAGTCTCTCGTAGTCTATTAAAAGTTAGCGAAAAGACTCGTCGATTAGGCATTCTTCTATTTGGAAATCGGCGCGCATAATCCCGCACCGCTTCTAAAGCATTACCGTTATAGAAACCATACACAAAAATCATATCAGCGTATTCAACATTAGAATATGTAAACGGCATTGTGGCTGATGCTATTTACACAAAAATATCTGAGTAACTGACTGAAGACTGATTTAGGAATTATAATCCAAGAAGGAAGCCAAAATGTAAACAAATAAAAGAATGTAAAGGATAACATTAAGTGTTTACATATCTCACTGCCTAGCCTGACGAACTTTGAAAGGTGATAATCGCTACCTGTAACATTTTGGTTTTGTTTCTTTTTTTTGCGATTTTCTCTGAAACTAAGCAAAAACGAGCAAATCTCTAAAGGACTTATTGTCTTAGTTTTTCAGTCTCCTATAAGTTCCTGAAGTTTCGCCATTTAAATTCGGGACACCCTGTATATATATATATATATATATATATATATATATATATATATATATATATATATATATATATATATATATATATATATATATATATATATATATATCTATTTGTCTCCTGTTTTAATTTATTTATTTAATATTTATGTATTCCTGCTACCTCGGTATCATCTAAGAAGATATTTTCAGAAGCTTGAGAAATAATAATCCCGAGGAGGAGCTGTCTTTACCCTTTTAAGGCAGACATGTTAATATATTTTAAAGGAAACTTTTGAGTGAAGTGCTTTTTTAATTCTCTATTACGTCTTTAAATATTTGAAAAATGTGCTTTTGAAAAATGCTATCCGGTTATTTTAATTACTTACCATTTCTGGTATTAACATCTAATTTCAGCTTATTTTGAAGTCGATTTCTTTTTCACACTAAATTTTAAAAACTGTACTTTTTAACAGCTTTTATTTTTTCTGTATTTCAGTTCACGAACTGGAAATCTCAAATTTTCCAGTTTTAATTTTTTTTTTTTAATAAATAGTTTAATAATTAAATCCACACTTAATAAGTGTAGAAAAAAATATTCATGAATATTTATCACTGGAAAATATTTTAAAATACGATAGGTAGTCTTAAAAAAAATAATGTTTACCTGTTTCTTTTAAACTCTTGTAAATTATAATTACTTCTTTTTTTAAGATAAAGTAAATGAAAAATTGATAATGCTAATAAATCAACGAATATTCAAGAAGAGATGTAACTTTTTTTTCACTGCTGACTGCTACAACTTTTTTATTATTATTATTGTTATTGTAATAAGCAGCATTAATTATGAATAATTATATGACAGTAATTTTTTTTGCTTACTGTAATTTATATTGTTATACTTATATAGTATAAAAGTATAACAATATAAATTACAGTAAGAAAAAAAAATTACTATCTCAATTGTCATAAGGTTTTACTAAAAATTAATGTAAGTTTATAGTTTTAAACTTAAAAAGAAATAAAAAAATAAACAATCTAAAACATTTTTTATTAATAAAAATATTCTTTATTACTCTTCAACACATTTCTACCTGTAAGTTCATAATTCTTCTATGTCCTCGCGGTAGATTTTTGAGTCTTTGTTGATAAACAGTTTCTATATTTCATTTAAATCGAAATTTCATTATGAAATTTTTCATCTCTTAAAAAATGTTCTAGAGAGAAGGGTGTATGAAGCAGAGTACTCTGATCAAGCTCAGTTTTCTTGCAAACGTAACGAAGTCAGTCAATGCATAAGCTAGCCAAGCTCCGAGCTATTTCACCTTTCGTTGGCCCTGAGGTGGGTTGCTGGCTGAGGGAGCCTCTGCATCTTCTGGAGAACTTATTTCTTTGAAAAATCTGACATCTCCATCAAGGGGCGGAATCTTTTCACGACTTTCCTTTCGTAGAGGTTCGAATCTCCCTCCCGAAATGTTTTCAACCACCGTTAGTACACTCAATCACACTACCACCACCTCAGACATTGCTAATGTTTCTGTGTGGGCTCAGTTATGACCGAGTATAAACTCATAAAACGAAATCTGGAAAAAAACACACTGAGGAAGAAATCTTACTACAAACAAAAAATTGTATCCAAGCAGCGACATAGGCAAACAAAAATAATTGTTTGGAAGAGTACAACTAAATGAAGACAATCATTCGATGTAATAATCCGCCAAAGCTAAATAGTTTATTATCAAGATAAGCGATTTAATGAAAGCATAAAATCCTGCCTTGGTTTCAAAACAATCTAATATTAAAATAAATAACTTTTACTCGCCTTAAGAATTATTGGAATGATTAAGTACGATGTTGATCGAGCCTTATTTGTATCCCATATGGCAACAGTAAAAATATTAGCTTTTCTTTTAATTCATAATTAACACAATATCAAGCTAAGAAAAAAAATAAAATGATTCTTACTTTAAAGATAATAAAATACTTAGGTAATTGATGAAGGTGATTCTTGTGCTGTAGCCAAAAAGTTTCAAAGATAGTATATATACTTTTTATGCCCATATGGTTTAATCTACGCCATCCTGTGCGAAATATTTTAAAAAAGAGTTGGAGGAGGAAGCAAGGGAGAACTAAGAATCAATCTCTATCAGTAATTCGAGAATGATTTCAATCTGTCATTCAACGAATAATGTATAGACAAGAGAACTCCATATAATACCGTAATCAAAACGAGGGATGGGACGAGGAATCATAGGGCTGATTGGGAAAGGAAATTTCGAGATCAAAGGGCGGAAGAGGATGTCAAAGGATGGAAATGGTTCATTTGGTTGTGGAGGAGAATAGGTCTTTTCAAGATCCTCATCCAGAATAATACACTGATTTATCAGAGGCAGATAGACTTTACTTATAGTAACAAGTTAACTAGTTCAAACTAGTTTCAATAATATAATCAGTTGATTTTCGCAGCTTTGCGCAGAATAACTTATTTCGAAGTTGAGACCTGGTGGAATTTTTTCACCATTGACAATGTCCTTTGTCACTTTCAGGAGGGGGGAGGGAGGATTACTGGCTAGTCACCCAACTTACTCAATATAGAAAAATGTATGTTTTTAAAAATTAGTTATAGCTTTTTAACTGCCGTTTAATCTTAATCAGGTACAATTTTTTTTTCTATAAACCATATATTAAAGATAAAATCCTAACTCCTTATCAGTTCATCATTTCTTTTAAACATGAAACAAGTATCTTATCCTCAAATCTTATCTATACCAAGGTTTTTATAAAAGAAACCAGGTGTTTTTACTATAATTAAAAAGATGTAATTTCCTTACAACTTAGTAGTTATTATTCATTTGTTGTCAGTCACAACTCATTTAAAGAAACACAAATGTTACTAAAACTTTCCACTAAATACTGTAAATGGAAAGATGCACTGCTTTTTTTTCTGGATGTTGTCCTAATAGTTTCTAGAACTAGAATGGGTATGTAATGAAGTGAAATAGAATTATTCTGGGATAACAAGAATAGTAATCATTCAGTTTAATTGTTTTTCCATCACTGCACACTTTAAATAATAACTACATCTTCATTCGTCCCACAGTAAAAATCAAATAATTGTGGTTTTATTCCTAGACATCTTAATATATATACAGGGTGAGTATCTCTTAGTGTAAAAAAAAAAAAATTGGTTAAACTAGATCAAAAATGTAGCTAAATGCCGCAAATCTCACCTTTCTATTCCAATCCGTTGCAGATATATGATAAATCAAAGACTTTTTTGAGGAAATCACGTTTTTTTTTTTCCCATAAAAACTGTAATATCTCCATTTTGTCTAAATATTTTTCAAATTTTGGCCACATTTTCAGATTTAGCATTAAATTTCCTATAAGAACAGAGTACACGTAACCTTGAATTTTACAAACTTGGTATCTAAAGAACAGCTTGATCTTCACCTTATTTAGGGAAGTCACAATGTCTTATTTACCTCAACGCTCACCGTTTTTCGTAAAAACTATCCACAAAACGTCAAATCTCACAAAAACTTACAAATTTAATCAGCTTTCGAATGATATGTTAAACGTAATGATTTTGTTTCAATTTCATGGAGATATTTACTTTTGAAACCGAAAAAACATGGTGTTCTCATTTTGTATACAAATCAGTTACTTGGGTAAATAAAACATTATGACAATCCCTTAATGAAAATGTGCATTTTAAACATAATAAACTCTTCATTGGAATAAAAAGCAAAGGAAAAAATGATTGTTTAATAGAAAATAAAGGAAAACTGTCAATAAAGCGACACAACATCAGAGGATATGATATTATTACATTTATTTATTTATTATGTGATTTATGGCTAGATGAGTATCATTTTTACAGGGGAAGGCATTTCGACCATTCCTAATAACGATATACATGGATTGGTACAAATGCCATCCCCTGTAAAAACAGACTCATCTGCCCATAAAATTCACTTCAAAAAGTAGTATTCTTAGACACAATCTGCATTCAGAAGCTAACGGCAAAATTAAGGTCTATGTTCATTATCACTGGATTTTAAACATTACATTGAAAATCTAATAAAATAAATCCTAAATAATAATAATAAATAAATGTAATAATATCATATCCTCTGATGTTGTGTCACTTTATTGACAGTTTTCCTTTATTTTCTATTAAACAATCATTTTTTCCTTTGCTTTTTATTCCAATGAAGAGTTTATTATGTTTAAAATGCACATTTTCATTAAGGGATTGTCATAATGTTTTATTTACCCAAGTAACTGATTTGTATACAAAATGAGAACACCATGTTTTTTCGGTTTCAAAAGTAAATATCTCCATGAAATTGAAACAAAATCATTACGTTTAACATATCATTCGAAAGCTGATTAAATTTGTAAGTTTTTGTGAGATTTGACGTTTTGTGGATAGTTTTTACGAAAAACGGTGAGCGTTGAGGTAAATAAGACATTGTGACTTCCCTAAATAAGGTGAAGATCAAGCTGTTCTTTAGATACCAGGTTTGTAAAATTCAAGGTTACGTGTACTCTGTTCTTATAGGAAATTTAATGCTAAATCTGAAAATGTGGCCAAAATTTGAAAAATATTTAGACAAAATGGAGATATTACAGTTTTTATGGGAAAAAACGTGATTTCCTCAAAAAAGTCTTTGATTTATCATATATCTGCAACGGATTGGAATAGAAAGGTGAGATTTGCGGCATTTAGCTACATTTTTGATCTAGTTTAACCAATTTTTTTTTTTTACACTAAGAGATACTCACCCTGTATATATATATATATATATATATATATATATATATATAAGTTACACTATATATTTTTCCTTAGATATTTTTAATTTTAAGCTTTGACTCCTAACCATTGTAATCTATTTCTTAGAAACCCCTCGTGGGAACTTGCTCTCCTGTGAACTGTAATGTTAGCATAAAGCTTCCTAGAAGAAGCCATTGTAACCCATTATAAACCTCAAGAAATTTTGTAATTCCCTCTCAGTACATCCAGAGCCGTCTCCACGCCACTCTTCTTTCTGATATTGTAACTTTTATTGAATAAACTTCTTTTTTAAAAAAGTCTTTACTTTTAAATTGAAGATAACTGGCGCAGTCGGTAGGACATCGTCAAACTTGAGGGCATATCAAGGATCAGTATCAACTGTTTGCTGACGAGTCCATTCAGAGGAAGACGAGACGTTAAACTGGCATGGATCTGACTATCGAAGTCATCTTAGTGTAAGTGATTTTTTTTTTTTAAGAGATATTATCTCAATATTAAACTTTTTTTTTATTTTTCAATTTAATAATTTTGAATAAAATCTATTCTATTTTTAAAGAAAAGGTTATGATTTCATTACTATAACTATAAAGAAATATTTTGTTATTTAAAATATAATTTTTTATTTAATATTAAGTTAAATATTAAGTTACTGTATATTAAGGATAAATTTAATTTTCATTTCATATTATTTTAATTTCATTGCATACTATCTCATTTTATTTTTTGTTTGTTATATTAAATATTTTATAAAAATGGCACCTCCCACATTAAAGAAAGAGTATCTAGAGATGATACCTGATTTCCATGGTGACCCTATGTCACTAACGCGATTTCTAGAAATTTCTGATAAATTAATAAACAAATTTTATAATCACGAAAATACTGCCGATTTCCAAAACGATTATTTAATAGGATCAATTCGTGCTAAAATTAAAGGAGCTGCCGCCGACATGGTTAATAGTAAATATATCAATACCTGGGACGATATTAAAAATGCGTTAAAACAAGGGTACGCCGACAAACGCGACGCGTACACTCTAAATATTGAAATGGCGGGAATGAAACAAGGCAACGAAACCCCTTTCGAATTTTATAATAAAATACAAAAAACATTACAGTTGCAAATTAGTTATTTAAGGAGCGAAATGCCGATGGAGGCGTTAGTCCTCACGAAATATATCGAAAAATTAGCACTAAGAGTTTTGTTAAAAGGACTGAAAGAACCGCTTGGCTCTTTCATGAGAACCAAAAATCCGATAGACCTAAATCAGGCAATAAACATGCTAACGAACGATTTTCAATTTGTCATCGACACTTATCGCCCACACCAAAACCATAACAAACCAATACACAAAAATCGCCAACAATTTATAAACTATTTCCCAGTAAACCAGTACAAAGCAATTCAACCTGCTAAAAATGTAATCTCAAATCAGTATAGACCCCAACAACCTAATCAGTATAGACCCCAACAACCTAATCAATATAGACCCCAACAACCTAATCAATATATACCACACCAATATCATCAATATAGACCCCAACAACCTAATCAGTCAACCCCTATGAGTGTCAATAGTAATTATAGAAGTAATTCCCAATATCAGAGACAACCTGATCAAAGTGTAAAATTTAAATCTTTTCTCAATACCCCAGTTCGGAAAAACCCAAACCTAGAAATTGAAGAACTTCATAATCTAAACTCGGAACAGTCCGTAAGTGAATCCCAAATTACTGAATTACCAAATGCTCAACCACCCGACTATCCCACTGTATCATTTCCAGACGATCATCAAGAAAATCAACAATACACTGATCAAAATAATCTGGATAGTGATCAAAGTAATTTTTTAGATCCCAGCCTAGCGCAGGAACCATGGACGTAATAGACCTATTTAATTTAACCCGTTTTAGTGCTCTTCCATATATAATTCCACCAAAGTCAAACTTAAAAATTCTAATAGACACTGCGTGCACAAAATCGCTTGTATCCGTCCTTGTAGCAAATAAATATTTTTTTAATAACATTACTCACGAACCATTTAAACTTACTAGCGCGCACGGTTCTTCTATACAAAATTTTAATGCTAATGTAGATTCATCTAAATTATTTCCCAACACCAAAACTCTCCTGAAATTTGGCATTTTTGACTTCCATCCTAAATTCGATTTATTGTTTGGAACAGACAGTCTTAAATTATTAGGTGCGAAAATTGATTTAGTAAATGATATACTAATCACACCTTTTGGCAATTTAACAATTCATTATGACAACAGACCCCCTCAATCTGAATATACTTACATCTTAAACAACGATTCTGAAACCGTAATCAAAATTCCAATCAAAAATATCTCAAATGGAGAAGGAATCATTCCTCATACCGATTTCAATAATTGTCTTAAAATTCATGAAGGTTTAATTTCAATTAAAAATAACGAAGCTATATGTACGGTAAAAAATAATTCGGATCGGTCATTTAGATTAACTATTAAAACCCCAATCCTTGTGAAACCAATCAGAATTTTTAAAAATAACGAATCTCATAATATAAATTTAATTAAAACAAAAGAATCAGATTTCAATGAAGTCAAAAATCTTATTCGCACGGACCATTTAAACGAAGAAGAAAAAAAAGAAATTCAAAATTTAATAAAACAATATTCTGATCTATTTTATTTAAAAGGTACTCCACTAACTGCAAATACGCAAATCAAACATAAAATCCTAACTAAAGACGAGATCCCAGTCTATACTAAAAATTACCGATATCCTCAAATATTTCAAAACGAAGTGAAAAGACAAATTGACGAAATGCTAGAGCAACAAATCATTCGCCCTTCTTTTTCACCTTACAATAGTCCAATTTGGGTAGTTCCAAAAAAATTAGACCAATCGGGAATACAAAAGTGGAGAATAGTAATAGATTATAGGAAATCAAATGAGAAAACGGTCGATGATAAGTATCCTATTCCGCATATAACCGAACTGCTGGATAAATTAGGCAAAAGCAGTTACTTTTCAACAATCGACCTAACAAGTTCGTTTCATCAAATTTTATTGGATGAAGAGAGTATCCCTAAAACAGCATTCTCAACCGTAAACGGTCATTACGAGTTCCTAAGGTTACCTTTTGGATTAAAAAATAGTCCACCAACATTTATGAGAGTGATTAACAACATACTCATGGGCGTTCCAAATTGTGTTGCCTATTTAGATGATATAATAATTTACAGTACGTCCCTTCAGGAGCATTTATCAATTTTAAAGCAAGTTTTTAAAAAACTAAGAGAATCTAACTTAAAAATTCAGCCCGATAAAACCGAATTTCTAAAAAAGGAAATAGAATATTTAGGACATCTCGTCACATCAAACGGAGTAAAACCAAACCCTAATAAAATCCTTGCTATAAAAAAATTATCCCATACCGAAGACTACTAAACAAATTAAAGCTTTCCTTGGACTACTAGGATATTATCGCCGTTTTATTCCAAATTTTGCACACCTCACAAAACCTTTGACCCAATGTTTAAAAAAAGGATCGAAAATTAACATCGCGGATAAAAATTATTTAGATAGTTTTGAAACCAGTAAAAATATTTTGATTAATAATCCCATCCTGCAATATCCGGACTTCAACAAAACATTTTGTTTAACGACAGATGCATCAAACGTAGCCTTGGGCGCTGTATTGTCACAGACGCACGGAGGACGAGATCTTCCGATAGCTTACGCGAGCCGTACTTTAAACGAAAGTGAATCAAAACTGTCCACTATTGAACGCGAACTTCTAGCTATTGTTTGGGCTACCAAATATTTCCGACCATATCTTTATGGCAGAAAATTTATCATTCAAACGGATCACAAACCACTTCAGTGGTTACAATCATTAAAAGATCCAAACTCAAAATTATATCGTTGGAAACTAAAACTCGAAGAATTTAATTTTGAAATAAAATATAAGAAAGGTCATGAAAACAAAGTCGCTGACGCACTATCGCGAGTAGAAATTAATTTAACAGAATCTGAAGACCCTGATACTATTATTAATGATTTAATAGAACAATTTTACCGCGAAAATGAAACATCGGAAAATGCATCTCTTATCGTAAATTTTGATGAAAATGAAAATTTAGATAATATAACAGAAGAATCTGAAACAAATTCCGTTCACTCTAATACTTTAGGAAATACAATAATCGAAATACCAATAGCAGACTCTCCAGTAAATTTAGGAAAAAATCAGATTATTTTAAATTTAGTTGATATTAATCCCGCGAAACCCAAAATCGAAAAACTGTTTAATAATACTAAAAACAGAATTATCGCTCAGATATCAAAGGAAAATTTCGAACAAGATATAATAAAATTAATTAAAGAATTCGTTGAACCAAAAGTTAAATATTATTTATTCTTTGAAACTGATTTTTATACCCAATTTTATGAAACCATGGTAAAATATTTTAAACATTCGGAATTAAATTTTGTAAAAACTACAAGTAGATTAATCGATATTCAAGATCCTGATGAACAAAATAGTTTAATAAATGATTACCACATTGGCAAAACAAACCACCGCGGTTCGGAGGAAACATTTAATCGAATAAAAAGATTGTATTATTGGCCTAATATGAAAAACTTAATTCGAATTCAAATTAATAATTGCGAAATTTGTACGGTATCAAAATATGATCGGAATCCTTTAAAACTCCAATATAACGTTACTCAAACACCATCTAAACCATTTGAAATAGTTCACATGGATACAATCACACTAGAAAACAAAAAATATTTAACTCTAATCGACTCCTTTTCAAAATTTGCGCAAGTTTATAAATTAAAAAATGGTCAAGCAACTGAAGTCGTTAATAAATTAATTTCTCATTTTTCTCATCACGGGTTACCAAAACAAATAATAACAGATAACGGTTTAGAATTTAGAAACTCATTATTATCCGATTTATTAAAATTACACAGAATCCAACTACATTATACAGCTACTCAATCACCTCAATCAAACGGACCCATTGAAAGATTTCATAGCACATTAATAGAACATTTACGGTTATTAAATAATAGAGACGAATTCAAAAAAGACGCAATGGAAAAAAAAAAATTAAATATGCCGTACTCGCGTATAACAACACTATTCATTCCATCACACAACTAAAGCCAATCGAAATAATATCTGGACATTTAGATATAGACTCGCCCGTTGCAATAGATCTCAATAATCAAATCATAAATGATTATGTTGCAAAACATAAAGAAAGAGTAAAAATTTTGCATGAACAAATAAATCATAGGAATCAGGTAGCAAAAGAAAAATATATAACCAGGATGAATAAAAATCGCGAAGAATTGCCAAACGAAATCCCGGAAACAGTATTTGTAGCTAATAGGCAAAAACAATCAAAATTAAAAAATAAATTTAAAAAGGAAAAGATTAAAAAAATAATTAAACATAGTAAAACCGCTGTAATTGATAAAAAACATTATAACACGCGAGAAAAAATTCATTTAAAAAATATAAAACGACCGCAAAAGAAAGGACAAACGTACCATGTTGGTAGACCCCCAGATGAAAGAGCTGGACCGAGTCAGCATTCTTAGAACTGAGATAAAGCACTCGCACCGGACACATTCTTTCGCTTAAGACAAGCTATAATTACAAGCTATAATAATTATGTTTATTTAAAACTAATTTTTTTTAATATTAGTAAATAATTTTTTTTTTGCTTTAAAATAATTTTATTTTTCTTTAAAATAAAAAGCATAAGAAATAATTTAATATAAATAACAATTTAATATACACAATAAGGTCGCTGGATACGACTTATATTGATGTGAAAAGATGGCAGATAAAATGCCCAAACTATATAACAATAAAAAAAAAAAAAAAAAAAAAAAAAAAAATGATAAAAAGAATAATTATTGTTGATAAACAACATAACGAGTTCAGGGAATATGAACTCTTACTAGTTTAAGAGATGGCATTATAAGCCAAATTATGGAAAATATTTTATACAATAAAATAGTATAATTAAATGATTAGACTTTAATTTTTATAATTTAATTTTTAGGTTAGTATCAACTCTCACTGCAGGGATGATAGAAATAAAAAATGTTACTTCTAACCTCGGCGTCATACCTATCAACCTAGGACACGCTAAATTGCAAACATCCCAACACACAATAATACACTTCTTAGACTTAGGACCACTATTTACGGAATATCTTTTCGTAAATTGGCAATTTGAAAATTACCTAAATGAATCACATTATAACAATTCAGTATTAAAAGAATTAAAAGTTCACATTAATATAATTAACAGTACAAGATTTATAATTAACGAAAAAATAAATAATATTAAACTACATGATACCAGGAATAACCGAGTTAAAAGAGGATTAATAAACGCTTTAGGCACTATTATAAAAGGTATAACCGGTAACTTAGATGCGTATGATAAAAAAGAATTTTCTGAATTAATGAAAACTCTTAAAGAAAATCAGGACCAGATTGTTGACCAAATACATAACCAATATTCCATAAACAGTGATTTAATTACTCAATTTAATAATACTATTAAAACCATACAAGAGAATACGCTGCATATTGCACGAAAAATTAATGATATAGGAACCGTAGTTAACTTGTTAACAATTAAAGAATTATTAGATCACATCCAACTTATTTTCTCTTTAATTTCTACTACTATTTCTGATATAGAAACTTCTTTAACATTTTGTAAATTAAATATTCTACATCCAGCTATAATTAATACAAAAACATTGTTTCAAGAATTAGAAAAGATAGCTCCACATTACAATAACAAATTTCTTTATCCATTTCAATTTAAATTTATCCTAGATATAGAACGCACAATATCTGTACAATGTGCTTTGCATGAAAATGAGATTATTTATACTTTAGCACTTCCAATTTTTGAAGAAACTGTTTATAGTTTGTATAATTTATACCCCATTCCATCTATTGTAAAGGATGAAATCATAACAATAATTCCAAAGTTCAAATATCTCTTAAATATTAATAACAACTTTAAATTTCTTAATCATCAATGTATCAAAAGAAACAGCATTCACCACTGTCATACAGCTGACTTATCTCACCACGATGACTTATGTATTCAAGATATTTTACAAAAATCATCCAGTGTAAATTGTCTTTACACACGTCTACATCAAGAAGAAAACCACATCGAAGAAATCCCAGGAACACGCTACATTCTCATAGCATTTTACAACCCGGATGATCTTCAAGTTCAACAAGAAAAAGAAACAGTAAACTATCATATGACAGGAATTTATTTAGTTAAAACAAACTTTAATTCAATTTTGTATCATAATAAAACTGTATTTTCATCCAGTCAAACTCATGGTTCTCTAACATTGTTTGATAAACAAACTTTAAATATTCAAGCCTCACAGCTTTTAAACACTACATTAGAAATTAAAAATTTAAAATTTCATGAATTACAAACCTCACATCTTTCACATCTTGTATCAACAAAACATACCTATAACTCTAACACTCTACACATAATTATTTTGTGGATAATTTTTATTTGTATTATCATCTTTATATTAACCTTTGTAACTTTTATTTATTATTTTTACAAAACTAGAATTGTAACTCATTTCACCCAAAGCAGTGAAATTCGTATCTAGGTGGGGAGGAGTTACACTATATATTTTTCCTTAGATATTTTTAATTTTAAGCTTTGACTCCTAACCATTGTAATCTATTTCTTAGAAACCCCTCGTGGGAACTTGCTCTCCTGTGAACTGTAATGTTAGCATAAAGCTTCCTAGAAGAAGCCATTGTAACCCTTTATAAACCTCAAGAAATTTTGTAATTCCCTCTCAGTACATCCAGAGCCGTCTCCACGCCACTCTTCTTTCTGATATTGTAACTTTTATTGAATAAACTTCTTTTTTAAAAAAGTCTTTACTTTTAAATTGAAGATAACTTATATATATATATATATATATATATATATATATATATATATATATATATATATATAGATAGATAGATAGATTGATAGATAGGTATCTATATCTATATACAGTTATTGGGAATGAATATCCGATAAGTTATTTAGAAATATAATTTTAATAGAGTGGGAAATAGATGTTATTTACAAGTAAGGATCGTCCAATTTATGATAAAGCTTTTGAGGGAGAGGGTGGCCGGTATAAAAAGCAATTTATCTTCACAAGAGCTCATTGGAATTTCGAGAAGAGATGTAATGACTATTCTTGTTATAGACATTTATTGAATATTTGTAAAAAATGTATTTGAAAGAAAAAAAATTGTGTTAGTTTAATCAAAATGTATTATTAAATGTACAAATTTTATATTCTACAAAACATAATAAGTCAATAGGAAATGGACATTTTTGTCCGGCGGATCCATTAAACCATCAATATTATATATTTCCCTATTTTAGGCAGATCGAAATACATTTTCAGTTAAAAATTGATTAAAAAATAAAAAAAGATCATTTGGACTGCAATATGTTGGAAAATTGGTTCCATTGGAACATATGATATTAGTTTATTGTGAAGGTGTCTGTAGGGCACCGTAATTCGACAGGACAAGATATATTCATAAATAGGTTACTTGCACAAGTATAAACACATAAAAAAAAAAGAAAGTCGCGTGTTTTTATGCTCATATTTAATAGTATTCTAAACACTGTGCGATCAATCAATCAAAAAAGTAATTAATAATGGTTGGGAATAATTTTAATAAAATAAGTCTTGAACAACAATAATAAATCCTCATAAATTTAGAAAGTATTAAAATGTTAACTTAATGGAAGGATTTAATCAAACAATTTTTGAAATCAAAGAAATACAGAGATATTCTAAAACTCAATCCAGTAAGAGTTTTTTAGGCATGAAAAATTTTAAAGACTTCCGAAATTTGACACATCGCACAGTTCAGGCCCAATCAATTCATTAACTATTTTTGCTCATACTCTTTTTTGGTTTTAAATAATATTATTTTATTCCTTTAATTCATGTTTTGTTTTGTTTCTACCTAAGAAAACTTAGGGACACGAAAAGATACGGAATAATTTTCCCTTACTATAACTTTAAGGAAAGTGGGAAAGGGAAAAGCGTTTTCCTGGAAAATTGTAAAAATATTGCTTAACTCTAACGTCATACATTCTTGCACCTAACTCATTACGAGTGCAGGGTTCATTGTACTGTATATGAAGAGCAGTTACTTATTGTCCGTATGATGCTTTGGGGCTCCACTAAAACTTTCAAATCATCTCGTATCCAATCATTGCAATCCAAAATCCTTCGAAAAATCCTTACTGTTCCTTAATTAGCGAGAAATAAACTTATCCATAAAGGCCTTTGTTTGATCAATGATCGTGATATTTTCTGATGCGACTCCTCAGAAATCGCAGCAGCCTCTAGGTGCTGCGTAATGGACTGTGTGCAAATTTATAAAAAGGAGTGTTCGCAATTTTGGGGAAACCTTTTTCAGACTAAACCAAATATTAAAGAGAAAATCACTCACCCTAAAGCAGTCGCCGCTGTACCTCCGCGACTTCTCAGAGGCCTCCAAGAGAATCGCCGGCGGATGAATGGTTCCTGTAGGCTGATATACTCGGTTAAGAAATCGCGGGAATTGCATTTACAACACGAGAACTTGGAATTGCAATTACCTTTTAAGTGTGGACCTAGACAATTGAAACACCGTTTATGTTTCTTCAGGATTTCTATTTTTTGATCTCGAGTGAGAGGAGCAAACTCGAAACGGGAAGATAAAGAATGCGGCTTACGACAAAAAATACATTTGGAATTAGAGGAATGAATGGTACCGCCCGAGTTCTATTCGATTCTGGTAAAGGAGCAGGACTAGTGTTGACAATTAGTGAATGAACTTTAGGGTTTCTATTTTGATTGATAGGGGGAGAAATTATCTCCAGCGTTTTAATTTGCTTGGTAACAAAATTTAGCAAGACATCAAATAAAGGGACCGATTTTGCAGAATGTTGATCCTCGAAGGCTTTGGAAGTGCGGGAATCTAGGTTGTTTAATGAGAGGGTTAATAGTATAAAATTAGCTAAATCATCGAAAGGCAACGCCTTGATAGCCAGCACCGAATTCTGATGTATTTCTAAGAAATTTTTTAAATTACTTAGCGAATTTGAACTGATGGGTTTGAAATGCAAAATTTTGTTCAAATATGCTTGAGCTATTCTCCTGGGATTTCGGTACCTGTTTACTAGTGCTGAAAAGGCAAGCTGGTAATTTTCAGTTGTAAGCTGAAAATTGGTGATGACTGAAAGAGGACTCCCGCTTAAATTGGACCTTAGAAAATGAAAACGTTGTATGGGGCTCAGAGCCGGGTTATCGTGAACAAGGGATGTGAATAGCGAAAAAAATTCAGGCCACTGTTCTATGTCGCCTGAGAAAGTAGGCAAGTTAATTGGTGGTAATGAAAAACCAGCCTGAGACAATTGACTAGGGCTGGTAACTGATGTAGAGGTTACAATAGGTTCTTCTTTTTTTAGTTGAAAGAATTTAGCTTTAATTTTGCGTAATATATCATTAAAGGCTATAGCCGGGGCTTGAGTATCTACTTGATTTTGTTTTGATAGGAGAACTTTTAGGTCACTGATTTTTTCATTTAACGTTTCAAACTTACCTTGAAGGGAGGGTAAATCCTCGTAAAGAGCCTGAACAGAAAAAATATCCTCAACAGAAGAAGCTTTTATTTGGCCCCAACTACTGGTTATGTCAGCAAACACCGTTTCCCACTTCCGTTGAATTATAAGATTTTTATCTTCTACAGGCATTGTAAAAAATTGTAGTATAGAGATAAAAAGGAAATTATAACATATACAATAGAGTAAAAGGAAAAAGAGCAAATGTTGCAAACTTAATTACTTTAATTATAAGTAAATATAACAGACGCTTGAATAAAAAACAAAATCACGGGGATACAATACGAGATGATATAACAAGTACGTCACCAGTGAAATGGTAGTAGAGCGTTGTGACGTTAGACCACAGCTGACAATACGAATGTAAAATATGAGCTAGGAAAAATGGCCAACTATAGTGTCGGTTGTAACTTGGTAAATTACTGGAAATTATAAAATTTGAACGAAAAATGGGAAAAACTTCAAAATTTATGGAAATTTCAACGGGAAAATCAGTAAAATAAATAATACAAGCAAATGAGTGGATAATCAATCGCCGCAAAACTGCGAAAACACTTATTTTAAAGATTAATGGAGCAATGTGGTACAAGATGCGGCTCGGTCGGACCAAATGTTTGATCAATGATCGTGATATTTTCTGATGTGACTCCCCAGAAATCGCAGCAGCCTCTAGGTAATGGACTGTATGCAAATTTATAAAAACGAGTGTTCGCAATTTTGGGGAAACCTTTAGTAGAAGATAACTAAACCAAATATTAAAGTGAAAATCATTCACCCTTTTGCAGTCGTCGCTGTACCTCCGCGACTTCTCAGAGGCCTCCAAGAGAATCGCCGGCGGATGAATGGTTCCTGTAGGCTGATATACTCGGTTAAGAAATCTTCCGCTCAAATCACCACTCATTTGCATGGGAATCTATGTCTTTATTAAATATCATAAGAAACCTTTTGAAAACAAAATTTTGGAAGGCTAATCCTTGGCCAAGGCATAGAGAGACAGGAAGACCATAGGGCCTTGGGCAAAAGGTAAGTCGCTTGTTCAGCTTCAGAAGACAGCGATAGAGTGAGGAGAGTACCTGTAGGGATTAGCGCTAGATAAGGCCATTATTAAATGTAGCGGGAGGTAATCAACTGCCCTCCGGTTAGTTATTGTAAAACTAAAGGGTCAGTTGACCTAAGAAATTGCGATAGAGGGCGGCAATGTACAATATTCCCCTTGCTCTTTCACAAGAGCGCCGATTGGCGCGAACAGCCTTTATGTAGCTGATTTAGCCCAAACTGGATACCTATGCTTCCATAGTAAACTCCATAACCATTCAAATCCACCAGTATCTCAACTTGCTTCCCATTCTATATTTGAAAATCCATCGAAGAGTCAGAAAAAAAGATTGCATCGGGACCATCTAATATAAAACTTGTATTGAAGAGCTACCAGAAGGTAGTTGCTTCACAGGCATTGACATGTTATTATAAACGATGTATCATATTTACTAGATTTTTTTGATTATTGTTAATACTGTTGTAATACCATTCATATGACTTATTGCCCACAACTGTGGCAGATTGTAATAATCACTCGATAATGTTTTTATTTTTAAGTTTTTTAAGTAAAAAAAAAAAGAAATATAACACAATTATAAATTTCGATAAACAGATAATAAAAAATAAAAGATTAATATTTTTTACTAAATAAATGAACAGTTCACTAACAAGGGTATGGATATAAGGATAGAGTTTATTTAATTCGTTTCTTATGCTATTTATAACTATCAGTATTTTATGTTGTCAGTGAAAAAAACAACAGTATATCGGTTCAAGTGTGTCTAGTAGACCCCCGTTCGATATTACTTGCCTTGCGACCAATTTATCAAAAAAGAGGCTTCTTAACGTTCATTAATCTTATCATCGATTCCGCATCTTCTGTCTTAGTGTCAATATTTTCCTCGGCAAGGAAAAGTACTTAACATTAATGTGAAATATGTGATATGTGATGCAATATATGAATATCCAATATGCAATATATGAATAGCTAAGATTGGACGCAAATAATACTCAAAGGGTATGCTAAGCTTTTCTGTTTAGTTTATCTTTCATCAATTTGCAACCAAATGGAAGATAAACATGGATGTTTATCCTTCGGCAAAGAAGTCTTGACACCGAGTCGCGCCATCGAACATCCCATCGGAGGAGAAAAGGTATTTCGGCGAAGAGGTTCTGCCTGTCAATCCCACTCCAGGCTGAGTAATGACACCTCACAGACTTTTACGGCCAGAGGCAGAAATTTAATTTCACTACAGGAGATATATGTTGGCCTATTGAAGGAGTGGGGAATTCACTTGAGGAATTTTACAATACATTTAAACTGGCTCGATTTTCAGCGGTGGAGGGGTGAAAAGAGGGGGGTGAGAAAAATTGCTACTTTAGAATGAGGGGAGATTTGAAAGCCTTTGTATAAAACGTCTCAGTCTGTGCCTTGAATTTATCCGCGTTCATTTATTTTGAAATCTGCTAAGACGAGCATACTTTTGAGTTTGAGCTTTTGAGCCCCTCTTACAAACTGCGTATGAAGACCAAGAAGAACAAATACCAGTTTAGGATGTTTTCATTGAACACTTTTAGATCCCAAAATATAGAAAACATTGGATCAGTTTTTTTTTTCTTTTAAAAGCAGTGTATCGTACGATTGTAAGAAAATGTTACATAACGAGAAACTAGGTTCCATTATTAAAGAAATATTTCTGAGAGATGTTTGGGATAAGATAGGATTCATATTAGTCACATTTTCGAAAAATTTGTATTAAAGATAAATATGTATCTAATTACAAAGCACCCTCGTATCTATCTCGTAGAGTGATATTACCTTTCATTTTGGAAAAGACATGCTATTTACATCTTTAAAAAAATTGTATTCAAGTCTTGACTGATAACATAGCTCTGGTGATCTATTATCGCCTTGTGATGAGGAAACATAAAAAAAATAAAACTTCAACAAAGAGATTAAAAAATGAATTCCTGATCTATAAATCTACCGAGACCGGCTCTAAAGTTTGTACTTTCAGTATGGTGAGTATATATTAATTTAAAAAAATCAATTATATAAAGATGGCCCAGTGACCTTTTGACAAAGAATTTTCATTAAAGTGCTATCAATGAGTAATTGCTTTTCAAGCAGTTGACATTGTAAACATTATCTTCATATACGTTTTCGATCTGTTCAACATTTAGCAGACAAATTTCAAAGCTTCCGATTAATCAGCAAAAATTCATTTACATGAAAGTAATTAATATAGACATAGGGAGTTGAGCTTTGGGGCTCCATCTTAATGTTGCATATGTTGTTGTTTTGTCCGAAACCATATACCTATCCTTTCATAGTAAACTCCATGCCCACTCGAATCCACTTGCCTCACAATCAATTTCCGATAATCCTCCGAGGCTTCAGAACAGAAGATGACCAAGAGGCCTTCTAATGCAAAACTAGTGAGTTGTTCTTTACATGTTACTGTCACCTTATTGCAATAATTTTCCTCAAATTTGTTTTTTGTAATAATGTATAATGTGGTAAATATCAATAAATAATTTATAAAAAAAGAAGCAAAGGAATGAGTTTTAAAAACATAGCGGATTTGGCAAAATTAGATGGATGTACTTTAAATAGAAAATCATTATTACAAGAAACCACCATCATCCGATTCCCCTCAATTATTTGTATTAGAATACGACTCTAGAATATCTAGCATAGAACTATAATCGACGTTAACAATGTTTAGTAGTAGGTAGCTTGTTAGAAGTAGTATCGAAATAATCTTCCTCTGAAAATCGGTAGCTTGTATGAATAGTTCTAAATCCCAATACAAACTAATAATTGAAACTACAAATCAATTTCTGAAATAAAATAAATCATTAGCCACGTACCTTAAATATCCTGCAACAAATTTTTATAAAGTTGAACATACCTGAAACAGAAAAAAAAAATATAAATGTACTTCAAATCAATGATTTAAAAATGCAGGAAAGATCGTTACACATTGCTACAATTTTTTTTTTTTTTTTTGTCTAAATTAACAGTGTTTTTAACTTTTACTGTTCTCGCACTATAAATTCAATCTCTTTCCCAAAGAAAACTATCGGATCACTCCTTTTAGAAGATATAGGCTTATTTTTTCGGATTCCATTAAATAAATTTAGGATTTAGATGAATTAATGGCCATTGTAATAGAATTTTTTATTCGAAACTATTTTTCGAATAAAAAATTCCAATAGATGTGGCAAGTAATTCATGAATTCTAATTGCATTGATCCTTCTTTACCATAAATTTAATTTATTTATGAAAACTTTACTTAAATATTGTACCAAAAATGATTTTGTGTGTGTAATGCAACTTTTATCGACCTTAAATGCGATCGTAATATTCAGCATTCTTATAATATTGAAATATAGAATACAAATAATATAGAAAAAAAATTAAAAAAAAAAAAAAAAAAAAAAAAAAAAACTGTGCCTCTACAATCCATAAAGGGTCTTGGGTTCAGTACTTTGGTATGGATGTACTGTTACTGGGCCTACTGGAGTGAAAGCAGGAGTTTAGGCCAGAATACTCGTTCAACCGCCAGGTTTTTTCTCCATTTAAGGGTACCCTCTTTCAACGAGGCTGAGTGTGCCCCAGAAGAATCTCTAGATTTCGAAGTCGAGCCAGGGCCGAATTAACAAAAAATAAATTTTCTGCCTTCAGTCGGACTCGAACTCGGTCCCGGAAGCAAGGTACAATAATAAAGAAGAACTCCATATTCTCATTACGCAATTTTGCGGGGGTCTCTAAGCTCCCAAAGCAAAAGTTTGCGTGTTCGAATCCCACCTTGGTAGGTTAAAATTCATTTGTGGGGGTCCCACAAAATATATCTCAGCTTTTCTACTGTGACTACAATAAATTGATAACCTACCAAATAATTTGTCTTTCCTGCACTAGCTGGAATGTTTAAGGACCTTAAAGCCCGATAAACAAAGCCGGATTTTGTGACGTTCTTTACTATTAATAAATTATTTGAAAGAAAATCTACAACCCTTATAATGACTTTTATATATAAGTCAAGGTCCGAAGCAGGGCTATATCAAGCTTAATCCTATACGTAGTCACAACCAACAAATATAACTGTATATAAATCCGCCTCAGAGCAATAAACAGTTAGTTGTATTTCAACAGTTATCAAGCGTGTTTCATTCTCCTTTTAATTCTTTTTTTTTTTTAAGTTTTCTTTTACACTCAACTTATCTGGTGCCGAAACCCGGGACGACGGGGAGAGAAGACCAAAGGTAGGAAAAATTTTTCCTTTTCTTTTTCCTTTCGGTCTTGAGTGAGTAGATGGAGAACGTTTTGAAGCCAGCCGTTCTTTAGCTCAATACAGAGACTGCGATACCAAGAGAAACAATGGCGGAGGCACACGCTAACACCCTTGCTTGGCTGAAGGTGAGAGCAGCCACAGCTTAAGATCTCCGGAAGGCAGTATCAGACATAGAACGGTTCACAGGAGAGATGGGTGAGCTGAACCATTTCCTTAAGAGCGTAGATCGTGTAATGAAACGAATTGAAGTAAAAAGAGCCGAAGCCCTCCTGGACGCGCACGACGCGGAATCTTTGAGGGCGGACCTAGTATGCCGCATAAAGAGAGGTGTCCTGAACCTCATACAGGTGGATGAAGAGACACCATGGCCTGTCATAAAGGAAAGGTTGAAGAAGGCCTACAGGGGTGGAAGGTGGACCCCGGAAGAAGATCTCTTTCAACTATTCCGGGATACGAGACGCTCAAGACAAAGCAACGGGCAGTACGCCGGTGAACGTTTGTTAAAATTTAACAAAATCACCGATAAGATGCTGGAAACTGCATCCGCACAGGAGGTGGAAGCGAAGATGGCCTTCGTGTTTACCATCCTGAAGGTCCAACTAGCACGGGAGACAGGACGAAAAGACGGCCTACCCCGAGAGAAGTTCTTCACTGAGTGCGCTCAAGAGATGATGGCCTCCAGCGCAAGGGAGGAAGAGGTAACCGAGCGAGAGGAACCGGGATGGAGCAGGGTAACCTACAGGAAACCACGGGAGTCACCCTGGGGCAGACGGGACGCTCGGCCAGAACCAAGAGTAGGAGAGCAGAGGAAGCAAGGAGACCGGCGCCCAACGGAAGGAAGGAGGAAAGGCGTTGCCATGGGTGTGGAAAACAAGGGCACCTAGTGGCGCAATGCCCCCGCACCAAGTGTTTTGAGTGCGGGACCGAAGGGCACATTGCCAGACAGTGCCCCTACATCCACAGAAGGAAAGAAGCCCCGAGAGGAGAACCGATGGAGGTTAACCGACTGGGGAGAAGTCGGAGGAGAAGCTCAGTACCCTCTTCTAGGACCTCGGAGGTATCTTCGGCCTCAGAGTCAGAGAGGGAAGCAGAACCGGGTAGCAGTGGCGAGGAAGGAGCCGCGGGGAGCCAGAGGAGGAGCAGCGGGCAGAGGAGAGCGACACTGACGGGACGAGTGGCAGCCTGAGGAGGGTGCCAGCAGAGAGGCGACCGCATCATAGAGGTATGCAGTGTTGGAGAAAGGAGCAGCGGTCTGCCTACAATCCGCGTCGAGAGAGGGGTGCGCTGCCTGGTAGATACTGGGAGCTCCAGCACCATCCTAAGCAGCCAAGGAGCAGCTGAGTTGCGGCAACGGGGCACTCCAGATCCAGGTATGCGCATGTAAATTAATCACTCTGGGTGGTTCTTGTGCAGTTGAAGGGGAAGTCGAAATAGGGTTGGAAAGATGGCCGGGTAACGGGGAGGGGAGAGATATATGCTTTATTTAAACAATTAACAATAAACATAGTGCTGCCCAACTTTATTGGGTTGTTATAAACACAGCATACTCATCTATCCAATTAAAGACAACACTGCAACTTATAATTTAGTTATAATTATATAATATACTACTTAATATAACCTAATACTAGACAAAAATAAATTTTTTTTTTTTCTCTCTTCCTTTTTCCCCCTTTTTTCTTTTTTTTCCTTTTTCGCTTCTTTTCCTCTTTCACTTTATTGTTTTTATTTTATGTTATCCCCCCCTAATATTCACATATCTATCACACATTCATATACATAAATGCCCATTAATTAACTTTACATAGCAATGGGCCATCCTATACACCATGTATGTGGTGGTGAATAATTCCCAGGGAGTCCAATATTATATCTTCAGCCATTATCGTTATATCCCTCACCTCCACGCCAAGGTCCTCCAAAAAGCTCCTTGTTTTTTCCGGGATGACTCCGCGAGACCCAAACCATAATCCTTTCACGGAGAAATCTCTATTTCCGAATGTCTCGCGGAATTTCTCTTTGAGGAAAGGGATACATTTTTCATAAATATCCATTTTCTCCCTTTCTACTTCACCTGATTGATCGAGGTTATTATTTTCCAGTAGGATCCACTATGAGCGCTGTCCGTCCGTTCTTCGGACACGCGACAATATCCACATACCTCGTGGACCCGTTGGTATCGATGCAGTATACCTCGTCAAAGCAGGTAAAGCCTTTATTCTTGAGGAGCCTTATCAATTCATTTTTGACCCTGTGGTGACGGCGTGTGATCAGGAGTGAGTTGTTGGGACATTTTCCCAGCACATGGGCTGGTTTTTCGGACTCTTTGCCGCACTTGCGACAAAGGGACCCAACCTCTCCTATCTGTCCGCTGGCACCTGGGACTCCACGCAGGGGTGCATAATTGATGATGAGTTTTAGGGCGTTGGTCCATTCAGACCCCGAAAGTATTTGTTTTTCACAAATATATCTGTTAGCTCTCGGTGTCTCCTTAAAATGAGGTACACCAACGCCCTGCCACCTGCAATGGGCCCATTCAGCGACCGTCGTAGAGCTCTCACGCTTTGGTGGCTCTGATCTACACCCAGTCTCTTAGCACATTCAGTAATCTCTTTTTCATAATGGAATGTGGACTGGAACAGAGCGTCCGGAACATTAGACAGTCGCTGAGCAATGGACCAGTGCTGCAGAGGAGCCTCCCATTGACAGCGGATCAGTCCTAACCCACGGTACCTCCGCGGAGCGTAGAGCATCGCAGTTGAGGTGTTCGAAGGGAGCCCGACAATGGCCTTAATGCTCCTGCGGATCATCATATCTATACCATCCAACAACGCAGGGCTGAGCTTTGTAAGGGGTGCAGTCTGGAGAGGATATGTCAATCCGGGAAACACATATTGATTGACAACGTTGAGCTTCTGTTCCGGTTTAAGTAGACAAGAGGTTACTAATTTATCTAAATTTTTATTTAGTTTTTCTATTGATTCTTCACTGAACCTTAGCTCTCCCGATAATGTGCATCCCAAGTATTTAATAGAGTCATCTTCCTTTGCCGTGTGGATGACATCTCCATTCTCAAGAGAGAGCGTCGTTGCTTGCATCTCACCCCTATCCAACACAATGCCCATACTTTCTGTGGATTTACAGCCAGACCAATCTCCGCCAGTATCCTTTGGGTGCTATCTATAATTCTCTCTGCCGCATACTTATTACGTGCAGAGACCGCCTGATCATCTGCAAATCCTGTGAGGACCACACAGTCTTGGTCCTCTCTCAGCTTGTACCCGTAGTGTCTTGAGAAATCATGATCACAAAGGTCTTGGTATAGATGATCAATAGCTAAGTTAAACAGCGAGGGAGAGAGCGGGCCGCCTTGGGGAACTCCTCGCAGTACATTGATCTGGCTAGTAGAGTGAGCTCCAACAGTTACCTTAATTTTGTTTGTGGATAGGAGTGCAGCGATAACGTTTCTCAGGTCCAGTGAAACACCTCTTGCCTCTAACGATCTAACAATGTGATCGTGCCCAATGTTGTCAAAAGCGCCAACAACGTCAAGAAAGACCACCGCACAGTCATTTTTCTTATTTTTTGCGTCTTTTATGACTGCGTCAATGATTCTTGCGCTTACGTGTGCTCCCGGAAGGCCCCTAATAAAAAACCTCTCTGATTCCTATGGAAGGTGACCTGCTTTCTCAGTTCCTGGTCCTAAACCTTTTCTATGATTCGGCGCACAATAGAGTATATAGTAATGGGTCTCCATGATGAAATATTTTTAACATCGCCCTTACCCTTGTATATTAAGATTGTGCGCCCTTGACGTAAAGGTTCTGGTATATAGGCCACCTTCAGCATGATCTCCGCTATTGTCTTAATAATGTGGGATACATCATAGAATTTTATCGTGCGGATTAAGACCCCGTCAGGCCCCGGTGATGTGTCCAGTGACGTAGAATTAATGGCTTTTCGTATTGCCTGGACATCAAGATTCATGACATTTGGCATCGGGACACATTTTTCATAATCCGCACGTCTGCAGGAGTTCACTTGCTCAAAGAGGTTTCTAAAATGGGCATCGATTTCGGTGACCTTTAAGGGACATTGCTTAGGGGCATCGGCATTCATTATTGTCTGGACGACCTTCTTTCTTCTGTTATAATAACTGTACTGGGCCACCTCATATTGATATTGTTCTTGCCGACGCCCTCGGTCTGCTTTATTTGCTCTCTGCGGATTCGAAGTTTTACTAGCACCCTTGTCTTCTATATTGTTTTTTTTTTTTTTTTTTTCTTAATTTATAAAATTTAATTGCCGGGTGCTGTGGGCCTGGAAGTTCTGCATTAATATTATTTAAGAACTTGAGAAATTCAACGACCGCTGCATCGAATTCCGCAGTTTCCATATTATTTTGGTTACAAAGATTTTTGAACTTGGCAGACCATTTAGCAATGCCCTTCTTAATATCAGGTATCTCATCCTCTCCATTTTTAGGGCCCACCACCTTTTTAATTAGTCCTCTTAACGTATTGTTATTGGCCTCCCTGGGATGCTTCTTAGCAATATGGGTTCCAAGGCCTCTCTCGCCCTTGAATGACAAGCCACAAATAGGGCAGACTGAATCATTAGGATGAGAGACTCTTTCTTCTCGGTTGACAACAGCCTCCGTGGTTTTAGTGGTTAGTTTGGGTAACTTATTGAATACATCCTCAATAGGAACTGTTTTGCCCAATACCACTCCTTCTTCTTCACTCCATTCTACTTTAATAAACTTTTTTTCGCCTCCTCCTTCGGTAGGTACCGATATCACGGAGGCAACAACCGCTTCCTGAGTAGGCCCTTCGGTCCTCGAAACCCATACTGTTTGGCCAATCTCAAAATTGTTATCATTCTGTTTATCTGTTACCTGCATCATATTAGGCCAATTCCAGACAATCGCAACCAACACACATACATGTTCAGATCCCTGAATTAAAAAAATAAAAAATCAACATAAATGTGCACATATACGTATACTCACATATACTATGAAAATCAAAGAAATGCTAAATGTCTTTACTAAAATTTGTTATTACATATACTTGCTAAAAAGTGCCAACAATAGGAAGTGAACAATAGAAGTGACATTAATGTATTAAAATAAATGAATAATTTTGATCTATAAGAATCAATAAATAAATAGGTAAATATTACAAAACACTCATATATATATACATATTCATATCCGAACATAACTCCCTCTAATTATTCCTATCCCTTTTTCCATAATTACAAAAAAACACATGAATCAATAAATCAATACCCGACAAAAAAAAAAAAACGGAAAAAAAAAAAAAAAAAAAAAAAAAAAAAAAAAAAAAAAAAAAAAAAAACAATAATATCGATAATAATAACATTAATGATAATAAAGATCCACTTAGACCATAAAAGGGAATTATAAAACCTTATCCTACAGCAAACATTTAATTAGATTTTTCTCCTCTTTCACATTCTTCTACGTCATCAATACTTAAGATAAATAAAGTTAAATTTTAAAATACATCAAGTTAACAAATTTTAATAAATAAAGTTAAAATCTGAAAATTAATGCAGTTAAAAAAATTAAAATAAATAAAGTTAAAATCTTAAAATAAATGCAGTTAAAAAAAATTAAAATAAATAAAGTTAAGAAATTAAAATAACTACAGTTAAAGCATTAAAATAACTACAGTTAGAGCATTAAAATAACTAGGTACACTATTTTCTTAATAAGTTGGACTACACCGGTGACAGGAGAGGAGTATAGCTGCTATGACATGGATGACAGCTACATATCTATGAATATTGACACTGACCTTGCAGTAGTGCCACAATGCTTCCCAAGACAGCTGGCCGGAGGCGCGGTGGGGGGCTGCAAGTCCGTACCTATCCTCTGATAACGAACTCGGTCTTGCTGAATAACCGCTTCCTATACTTTCAATTATTGGCAAAGATCCTCGAGCGATTTGCTTGAAATTCTATAAATCAGTCCACGTAATCACACTTAACATCTGTGTCAAATTTGGGCACAAACAGATGAAAAAAACCAAACGTAATGAGAGGCCAACGTGGAACCGATGTGTCTCTGTTACCGGCCTGAACCAGACTCCATAAGGTCCACGTCATAAGGGATATGTCCTGACCATACGACGGAATCCTGGGGTGTGATCTCCTAGAGAAAGTGGGCGCTAGGATTAGGAATCATAAAGGGATCTGGACCGTTAAGATTGGGAGGAGGAAATACAGGAAGTGTAAGAGCGGACGGGAAGAGAGAGGGCAAATTGGGGTTGTTAATAAAGTGGGAGATTGGAGGGAAGCCATTAAGGGTGAATTCGAGGACATTTTCTTTCGAATTCGAGGGATACACTGGGTGTCACGGGGAGAACCGTCCATGAAATCGCGCTGAAGGATGAGAGGGTGACGTACGTGAAGGAACGGCGGTATCCCCAAGCCTTGAGACATCATATCAGGGAAGAAATTCGTGACCTAAAAAGGCAGGGTATTGTAGTAGACAGCGTGCCGCCGTATAACAGTCCGTTATGGGCGGTTAGGAAAAAGTGTGCCCCGGGGGAAGAGAAGTATAGGGTGGTAATCGACTATAGAAAGCTGAACGAGAACACGAGAACACGAAGGATGAGAGATACCCGATCCCCAGGTTTGAGGACATCTTAGATCGTCTCAGTGGGGCCGTGGTATTTAGTACGCTCGATCTGAAGGCAGGTTACCACCAGATTAGGATGCACCCCCGGGACCAATGTAAAACGGCATTCACGTTCGAACGGGGCCACTACGAATTTACCCGGATGCCGTTTGGGCTTAAAAACGATGACATTTCAGCGGCTCATGGACGAGTTCCTCAGAAGAGTAGATGAGAACATCTGCCAGATATATATGGACGACCTCCTGGTACTAGACTGCTTCGGACCTTGACTTATATATATATTTTGTACACTAAAATATTTTTGTAATATTTGTGCACCCGACATGTGAGAAACCACTGATTTAAAGTGAACAATAACTCCTGGTTAATCAGTTGGTTTTGATTTTTAACAAAATAAGATTTAGGCGTGCACCAACGCCAAGAAATGTATTTTTCTGACTCCTCCCTTCCCCACTTCAAGATAACCGAAATCACAAGATAGCCTTAGAGTGTATTTATCCATCCAGAAGAAAGTCACTTTTATCTTTCTATGATTTATTCTTTATTGCCCTTAGCAAAATATTTTCCAAACTAGGGACTTTGAAAAAAAAATAATAAAAAATACATACAGATAGGGGTTAGAGAGTTGAAGGGAGAGATGCTGTAGAGCGGAGGGATGTCTTAGATGTCTTAGGGATGTCTCTGGGATGCGGAGGGATGGACAAGCCCAAAGAGGCTCTGACTGAAGAAGATCCCGTAGAAATGATATCCACTACGCCAGCTCAAGACCTGAACACTTTGAATTGTAAGCTGAACCTCAAAGATTCATGTGTTAAGTTCAATTTTTTATCTTTATATATTTAGAATTTGATTTTTACTATAGCGGAGGCGAGAAAAGGATGCTATCTGAACCAGGTGCTCTGTAGTTTTTTAATTTATCCAAAATTAAATGAATATCAATGCTATCAGCTGGCAACGACTCCCTTTCATTTTCCTCTTCTGGCGGGTTACCAATCGTCTGATTCACAGTTATGGGATTAAGGAGTTTCTTGAAGTGGTCTCTCTATCTTTCTTATATGTCTTGGTCCACCACTAGTAGCTTTCCCTCAGCATTCCATCTTTTAAAATATACTATGATTCTTTGCATTACATATTAAATAGTTACATATTTTGATTTTATTACAAATTTAAATGATTATTCATGGAAACATTTTTATAATTATATGAAGGATGTGTACAGCTAGGATTGTTGAATTAATTGCCACTTCTATTGGGATTATTTTATTAGAATACTAGTTTCGAATGCTAAAAATTCACCTTCAGTTCTAAAGCATACAAAATTTTCAACACATCAGCACTATGTGACATGGATTATATATACTATAGTTTTCAAAAATGTAAAAGAAACCAAACATTGGCACTCACTTGAGGAGATCTAACAGATATCTGAAATACGTATATCCACCGTGGAAAGGAGAAGGGGGCAGGAATTTTGGGTCGTGTATGCTCTCATATGTTCTTTCACTCTTTGATATACCGATCGTCCAGTTTTTCCCGTGTACTTATGGCCGTAATACGGTACCAAAATATATTTATTCGTTGTAGTTTTATCCTCTGGGGGTGTTATGTATATATTATTCATAGTGATTTTACTGTATTCTTTATTGCTGACTATAGTATATATAGGATTTCTTTATTAAAATTTTGTTCATTTAATATTATGTTTAAAAGGCGGTAAATGATGCTATTAAGTAAATCATGCGAGTTTATGTAAGAATATGAACTTGAGCTTCAATGGAAAAAATTGTTTTACGCCCTCGTTAAACTTTTTGAAACGAAAAACCTTTTTCAACTTTCTATCGATATTAACACTTACTACTATATTTCAAAACGACGTGCTATCATGAGCTGTTGGTTCACAGATACAGTGATGAGCTTTCAAATAATAGACCACCCTAGAGATAGGGCTGCTCCAAAAGATCTAAAAACTACTTCTAAAGTGTAGTTATTGAAAGTTAGCAAATCTATAATAGCTGCGAATCTAGGGAACGCGGCTGTTTTGTAGGAAGAACAATAGATAACAGCTGATAGAACTTTGTAGCCATTTAGCCTCTATCGAGAAGCAGTTTGGGCCTGATGATAAAGTTTGCCCCCATTGTTGGTCGGCGGGGCTTTGTTGGCAAAAGAGGACATGGCCAGCAAATTACACATCTTCACTAAGTGTTCCCAACTTTGCCCCCAGCACATCCTTCCCCGCCCGGGGGAGCTTTTGCTCCTCTATGTCGAGCTGGTTCCGCTCATAATGTTCTCACTAATTTTGCAATTATAGAATTTGCTAACTGGTAGTGTAACTTACAATCACAATATACAAAAAAAAAAAAAATGTTTGAAGCATACCTTGTTATTTTATATCCATACCAAACTTTTCGCATAATAATATTTTTAAATTTAAAGCTGTATAAAACAAAAATTAATGTATTGATGTAAATTAGAAGCATTACACTAACGAATTGTAATACATTATACTAACAATATGGCAATGACTTGAACAGAAACTAACCATATTTATTAATCTCATAACAGGAGATTCGATGAAGTAAGACTAAAGTAGAAGCAAGTTGTGAAACTAAAATATTTGAGTGGGTAAAGAGGTTATCACAAATATATAGGTATCTGGTTGGTAATAAATTAGCAACGCACTGGATATAGAAACGAAAAACCTTCATTTTCAGACGTATTTCCCATAAGAATAATACAAATAAAAATAATTTTTAGAAAAAAAACAAAACCGACTTCAAGATTAAACCTACATATATAGAACTAAAAAGTAAAAAATAATATTTTTGTTGCTTCGAATCAAAGAGAATTAAATGACAATGAACGAAATTATCGATACTTATATACCTATTCACAATTTATGATAAGTTATTTTTGGAGTCGTTGCCAACAAAAACAAACAGAATCCGAAAAAAAAGAAAAAAGAATAGGTAATTGTAAAGATTCCTCACTATTTCATCACCGCCACACGCTGTCTCGTGCCATTCAAAAGTTTGTTGCAAATGCAGGATTGAAATGCTCTCCTTGGCTGGCATCGACTCCAAAAGTAACTGATCATAAATTGTGAATAGGTATATAAGTATCGTTAATTTCGTTGATTTTCATTTAATTCTCTTTGATTCGAAGCAACAAAAATATTATTTTTTACTTTTTAGTTCTATATATGTAGGTTTAATCTTGAAGTCGGTTTTGTTTTTTTTCTAAAAATTATTTTTATTTTTCACTTTTTAGTGGTGAGTGTATTTTTTTCCGTCTTTTGACACCTATTTTCAGTTCAACTTACTTTGCCTGAAATAGATTTATTGAAGTGAAATTTACGATTAATGTACTTAGTACATAGATTATGTTCGACTTATCGAAGTTTGACACATCGATCGAGAGTTGTCTGTATAATTGAAATTGATAATTGAAATTGCTTCATAATCATAAATATGTTTAAAATGTAAGGTTGTATAAAAGTGAATTTTATTAACTGTTATTTTGATTTTTCTTAAAAAGTGCTGCATTAATTTCAAAATATTTTTTATGGGACTACCTCTGAAGTATGCCCTACTGGCCTAAAAAAGAATCATCAAAATTAGTTAAGAATTGACGGAGGTTCTCAACTCATCTGTATTTTTTTTTGTACATACTTAACATACTTTAACATAACATACTTACCATACACATACATACTTAACATACACAAAAAAAAAAAAAAAAAATACCGACGAGTTGAGAACCTCCTCTTTTTTGAAGTCGGTTGAAAAATAACGAGAAGGTATTAGTCTAACAGAATAATACCAGACAAAGACATTAATAAGTACAAAACAGGAGATATAAGTTTAAAAAGTATAAGGTTTATATACCAGCACAAAGCTAAGAAAAAGAAAACAACTATCAAAAAAAAAAAAAAAAAAAAAAAAAAAAAAAAAAACGAAAAAGTAATTAAATGAAAATCTGTCATCAATAATATATAGTTGAGTTTATCCATAGGTATCAGCGGGTTTTATTCTAGCACAGCTAATTAAACGTTTAAGACTTAGGCATGGTAGAGCACCGAAGGCCCAAAAAAAAGACCCGCGACCTCGGAAGTCTTTCCTGTCACACCTGATGAGTTAAATTCCTATTTCGTTTCTACCTCTACAACTACATCTCACCCCTCACTTACCTCTTTTACCACAGGCATTTAATGATAATTATTTGTATTTTTTCTTTCATTGCTCCTCCATAATGAAATCCACACCAATTCAACTTAATTAGACGGTATTCCTTTCAAATCGATAAAATTATGTCTTCTTGAAATCCTATACAGTTCTCCTGGTAAATATATTTTTTCTCGCCAAAATTCTGTATTTTCCACCTCTTGGCAAAAGGCCCTAATTCATCCTATAATATAGAACCCGAATCCTACATCCTCAAAAGATTATCGACCTATCTCCATAATTTCCAACCCCTCTAAGTCTCTAAAAAGATTAGTACATTCCCAAGTCTCCAATTACCTCGAAGATTCTAATTTACTTGACCCGTTCCAATCTGGTTTCTGCTACGACTACTCCTCTCTCACCGAAATCACTGGTGACATGCAGGCTGCGGTGGATAAAAAAGAATAACCATCCTGATACTAGATTTTTCCAAATCCTTCGATTTCCTTAGACCACACTATCCTCTTTTTCAAACTGAAATCTCTAAAGTCCTTGTGTATTCCTTGTGTGCTCCCTGAAATAGTGCTCTTTTGTGGATACATTCATTCCTCTCCTACCGTTCTGAATTCAAAGGTTCATCCTCTTTCCTTACTTTGCGATCAGGCATAGCTCACGGATCTAGCGTTTCCCCTTTCCTTTTTAATTCCTATATAAATGGCCTTCTCAACTTCAGTCACAAGTTTTCCTACTATCTATACGCCGATGATTCACAAATTTACTTTTTCTTTCTTCCAGCCGAGTTATCAACTGCATTTCGCAATATTCAGGAGAACAATGTAGAAGTTTTCAACATAAAAAGACATGTTTACTCCGTGGTCAAATTTGAAGTTCCATGAGTGAACAGACAAATTGTTCAATGTACCAGATGCCAAAATCTGGGTCACACGAAGACATATTGCAATCGCCAACCCAGATGTGTCAAATATGCAGGGCCGCATTTAACAGCATCTTCATAATCACCTAATAATCACCATCATAATCATTCCTCGTCGAACCACTTAAGCAGTGTGAGGAGGAAGTCTATAGAACCTTCTATAGCTCAGTCGGTCGTTTACTAGCTGTTTTCTGCAGTTCCATTCAAGTCCTCTTTTTCGGAAGTCCTTTTCAACTTCGTCCTCCCATTTAGTTCTAGGACGGCCTCTTCCTCGCATTCCTCCTACTTTTGGCCTATAAACTTCATTGGCAACTCCGTTCTGATCCATTCATAGGAGGTGTACAAGCCATCTCAACCGGTTTTCCTCTACTAATTCGTTGGCAGATTTAACGTTGAGATTTGATTTGATGGTGGTGTTACGTATTCGATCTCATCTTGCTTTCCACTCTCTATTTAACAGCAACTTGCATAAAAACAAGAGATACACCAGCCTCGTGTGCTCTCTGTGGTGCGAGCAATCTTGCTAACTATAAGGGTTGCAATGGTGTTCAAACAGGCAGAAGCAAAGAGCCACCAACTCCGCTACAAATAAAAATCCTGTTCCTCGAACATCCGAAACAATAGTAACATCCTTTCAGAATCTACTAAGCATTCCACTCAACAATAATTTTCCTAAACATTTTCCATCACTGCCGTCAAGATCAATACCTCAACAACATCAGAATCAACAATCCATCGATTCAGCAGTTCAACTAACCGAACCCCAGCCATCAACCTCCGAAGCAGGATCATCTCAACTTCTTCCTCCAAGCAATGAATTTATGACGGTCTTACGAAGAAACCGACGACAACAAAATCAGGCGCCTTAAACATCCCTTCCATTCCGACCTCCCAAAATAATCAATCTTTCTTCATCAACTACCCAAAAGACCCAACAACCAGTACACCAACACCCCAATTCAAACTCATGGGCAAACCATACCCCAATAAAATCCTAGCCAAATCCCAATCTGAACCATCTTCAAGACAGTGTAACCTTTCTCCTCAAATATAAAAAACCCTATCTTATTTCCACCCAGGGTTTTGGTGATATCTCATCGATTCATTCCTCCTTCCACCGAGAACTCCAAAAAACTATCAGACCCTTAATTGCCCTTCTCACTAGAGCACTCTTAGATATCCCGTCTATTTTTCCTCGATGATCCAAAACACCTTTGCAGTTCTTTTATGGAACGCAAATGGTTTGCTCAATCACAGAAATGAACTGGACATATTCTCACACGGCAATAAAATTCACGTTGCCCTAATTACTAAGACCCACAGAACTGACCACCCCGACAAAACATCCCACGGTGGTAGAATAGAATAGAATAGAAAATAAACTTTATTCTGGGACGATGTCCCTTAAGAATAATATAATGTACATAAATAAATACAATGAGTCTAGCCTTCATAAGATGAAATAAAATAAATTAACAATCTGGTTAACTATTTACAATTTTACAAATAAAGAACAAAAATAGACACAGATGAAATAAAAATTACAAAAATCCAATAAGTGCAGGAGAAAAAATTAAAACCTATTTACATCAACTTAATGTTTTTTTTTTCTTTTTTTTTTTTTTTTTTGTGAGGTTTTGCTAGTCAGTATCATTCTGGAAGGAAAGGAGGAATTGAAAGAGAAGGGATTTAAATGTGGACAGAGATGGAGCATTATAGGACAGAGATAATACAGGGTAGTGAATTCCATAATGAAGTAGCACGGGAAATTAAGGAGTGGTCAAATGATGTACTCTTATGGGAAGAAGTATACAGGTCTGAGGAGCAAGATCTTGTAGTGCGGGAGGAGACCCCGGATCTGAACTGGAAGATGTTATAGATATAGGACGGATTCCGACAATTAATGGTTTGATAGAGGAATGAGGCTAGGAAATACTTTCTGCAGGATGAAGGATAAAGCCATTTTAACTCTGTATATAGATGTGATGTGTGAGAGGCTTTTGGAACCCTAAAGATAAACCTAACGAAACAGTTCATTAGTCTTCTTAGTTTACTCTCGAGTTCCGCCGTCAACCCACCATATGCCACACAGCTGTAGTCGAAATGGGGTAGGATAAGGGAAGAAACCAAAAGTTGACGAGTAGCTTTCGGAAGGGAGTCCTGGTAAGAATGGAATAGTTTAAGGATGCATATAATCCGCCGAGAAATATCCCGTAATTGTATTGTTATCCATAGATCACTAATCCATAACCTGATTCCTAACTCTCCATTCAGTGTACCGCACTAATCTTATCCTCCCTTAAATTTAACCTTACTCTTTCAGCTGTATATTGTCCTCCAGGAAATAGTCTTTCCCAAAATATTCTATGATCCTTATTCGAATCCATTGGGCAGCGCTTCGTTGCAGGTGGGGACTACAACGCTAAACACCAGCGATGGGGCTGTAGAACATCAAATTCCCGAGGTAGTGTACTTTCCAGTGTATCATCCTTAAACAAGTGCCCTATTCTTTCTCCTAACAATCCTACCTACTAGCCTACATCCCTAAAAAAAAAACGCCCGAATATTCTCGACACATTCGTTACCTTTCAAATACATACTTCCTAAACTACAATAGATTCCTTATATGACCTTTCCTCTGACCATAGCCCAGTTTTGCTTACCCTACATTCTACTCTTATGATCAAACCTTCTCCTCCATCCTTAATAACTGGACGGGTGGACTGGGACAAATTCCATTCGGCTTTAGAAAACCATATTAACCTGAAAATTCCACTTAATTGAAGCAGAACTGGCCATTCCTCTCCAGATGACCATTCCTCCTAAAGCCTTCCACCTTCAGATAAAATCGCCATAATCCGAAGATTGCACACTAACAAATCTCTTTATCACCTCAAGAATCCTCAAATGTCTTCCAAGAAAAGCAGTATTACTCCCAACTAACATTTATAACGCTGTCCTCCGTACAACATATTTTCCCAATTCCTGGAAATTATCAATTATAAAAATGATCCCAAAACCTAAAAAAACGCCAGAAAATCCTTCCAAGTACCGACCTATTTCTCTCCTTCCTATCCTGGGAAAGATCCTTGAAAAGCTTCTTTTAAAACGCCTTTATTACTTCCTTGATTGCAATCACATTATTCCTGATCACTAGTATTGATTTCGCCAATCTCACTCAACAACCCAGCAGTGCCATCGTGTGGTGGATGTTATCTTATCTGTATTGGAGCGCAAGATGTACTGCACGGGTGTCTTTCTTGACGTTGAACAGGCCTTCGACCGGGTTTTGCATCCAGGACTGCTTTATAAACTTCGCCAATTCCTTCCATCTACATATTTTCTCAACCTCCGTTCCTATCTTTCTGATAGGGTGTTTAAAGTTAACCACATACTCATCCAACTTTCCTCAGACCGCTGGCATTCTTCAAGATAGTATCCTGGACCCTATTCTTTATACCGTGTAAATAGGTGATATCCCATTACATCATAATACTATCCTCACAACCTATGCTGATGACTCTAGCGTGTTATCAGTCAATGATGATCCATTTGCTGCATTCCAGATCTTCTAGTCACATATCCCTTCCCTTGAAGAATGGTGTCAAAACTGGAGAGTTAAGATAAATCCTAGCAAATCTCAGCAAATAACCTTTAACCTCTGTCGAAAACCTACTTCCTGTATCCTTTAATGGAGTACCGCTAAATGATGTGGAACAAATACGTTACCTTGGATTTCATCTGGACAAGAGGCTTACCTGGAACCCTCATACAAGATTGAGATGACAAGAAGCTGCACATCGATTTCGACTGCTAGAACACTTACTCGACAAACGTTCAAATCTCCCTATTCACTACAAAAAAACCTCATCTGTATGACGATTATCAGACCTATTTGGACTTACGGTATAGAGTTAAGGGGATCCACCAAACCATCCAATTCCTCCCGCATCCAATCACTCCAATCCTAAATCCTTAAAAAAATACTTAATGCCCCTTACTTTGTCACAAATTAACTGATCCACAATGACCTTAATATCCCATATGACGCTGATTTGGCACGAACCAGATTCCTTTCTTTTCATAATAAACTTACTTCTCATCCAAATCCACTTGTTGCACAACTTGCTTCCCATTCCTTCCATTCCTAGCAATCCTCCGAGGCGTCTGAAAAAAAGATCTTTTCCCCGGATCTTCTCCATTTGTAGATATTTCCTTAGAGTACTACCAACGGGAAGTTCCTCTACAAGTTTTAAGCATGTCATAATCTTTTATTGTAAACTGCTGATTTACTAGATGTATTTGTTTGAATTCAGTTGTAATTTTCTGTTAATAAAACAATAAAAAAAAAAATGCAGCTAAAACTCAAGCCATTGCAATAGGATCCTGAATAGGATTGCAATAGGATGCGCTAGGATCCCTCCTTCAACCGAATACCAACTTCCCTACTTTATTCCTAAATGGTCACCCTATAGCTTTCCATTCCTCTGTTAAAGAACTAGGTTTAACCATTTATCAAGCACTTTCCTGGAAATCCCACATTGCACAAATCTCCTGACGATTAAGTGGCATCCTAAAATTATTCCACCGTTCCCAACGCCTAATTCCCTTATCCACACCTAAAATCTTAGTATTCCTCCCTCCCCCCATCTTTCCCAAATTTGACTATGGATGTGTTATTTTTGGTGGGCTCTCGATGATTCTTCAAGATAGCGAATTATGAATTGCTTTATAAGATTTGTTCTTGGAACCTCGAGACTTTTAGTCATTTTAGGAATGAAAGAGTCCCAGAGGGAGGCGGAAAAAATGTTAAAATAAAGCATATATGAAGGTCAGATGGTCGCGAAGTTGTGGATTGAAGGCGGACGTGGGAGTCAAATTTTGAATTTCGGATTTTTTTTTTATTTTGTTTTTCAAGGAGATGCAATAAATATCATTACTTAGTACCAATGAACATGTCTCATTGATGTGTGTGAGTGTATGTGGTGAGAATAGTGTTTGGAAAAGCTTCGAGGTTGAGACACACTAATTCCAAAATACAAATTTGGGAAGCTGTGGATTCGAGTGGGTATAAAACGTAAGAAAGGATATCTGGTTTAGGCCAAATCTGTAACATATGAGACTTTTAGGTCATTATGGATAATTTTATTTTTGACATAATAAAAAACATTGAGGATTTTGAATTGGAAGGATTGGAGAAGAATTGAGAGGTTTAGTTGAACTCCAAAGCTCAACTCCGTATGTTCAAATGGGTTTAATTACTGTCAATTAAATAAGCTTTTTGTAATTTATTTGGATCATTGAACGCTTGTCTAGTAAATGTTGGAGTAGTCAGAAACGGCGAGAATTTTATACGAGAAATATTGGAAGAATAAATCATATATAAATAAAAAACAAATAAAAAAAGTAATTCTCCCTGACTAGGAAAAACGATAAATCATGGATTTGCCTATCTACCTATAGCTTTTCCCAGTCAAGTGGAGAGAAAATAGGGGTTTCAAACGTGACTTTTTCTATTCAAACCAAGATAACTCCTAAGCGGTAGGTTAATGTCTCATATAACGAAAAATAATTTCCATAAAATTTCTGATAAGTGAACTGTTGTCACGTTTTCGATCCCAGCAGCACCAACAGAATGGGTTGCGTGTTGCATTTTGAAGGGTGAAAAAAAACTATTGTCTAGACTCCAGCCGAAGACATATCCATGGCAATAAAATAACAAAAAATTAAAACTAAATGCATTCATAAATATTTACAAAGTTTAAACTAAAGATTCCTAGACCAGCTTCTCCAACCATCTGAGAAGTCAAGATGGACCTCAAGAGCTCCTAGCGCTTCTTTCTCGCTGCGTCGCTGAGCCAGTGGAGGCTATAAAAGGTTAGAACACTAAACCTGTAAGCATTACTGCCTTTTACTGCTACTTTTTTTTTTTTTTTTTTTTTTTTTTTTTTTTTATGTATTATTTTATTTCATAAAAATTAACGAAAACTAAATAACGTTATGGCAGTCTGATCTCTGAAACAAATGATTAGTTATAATATCATTATAAAACATTTTATAATTCAAGTATCTACGACACGATTTAAACAAAACCTATTTAACACAAGCCCTGCATTCAGATATCAACGGTTTCATACCTTTCATTGCAATGTTCGAGCAGGTGATACTACAAAGCTGAAAAGGTTATATGGTACAATGTTTTTTGAAAAACTAAAGATAAAACAGACAAATGTACACAGACTTTACTCCCTCTCGACCTAGCTACGTCGTAGCATTGGAAAAGTCATTTCCATTTATGACTGCATTTTCCCCGTTCTCAGCATAAACAAGATGGTGGAGAAGGGGGGGGGGGGCATGGGAAGTTTATATTACGGATCATCAGCTCTTTAGGAGATAAAACTTAGTTATCTTTATGTTATGTTATGCGAGTATATTTTTGTTAGACTAGACTTTCATACAGATAATATACTATTCGTAGCGTTTCTAACGTGTAATGTATTGCTTCATTATTATTACATTGTTTATTGAGATATATAAATATAGTTATTCATAAACAGTTGGCCTTAACATTTTATATTTATTAATTGCTTTATAGTACAAACTTTACGGCAATTGAGTAAGCCAGTATAAATGTTACATATATATATAATGTTATATTAATGTATAATAATGTAAACTACAATAAAAAACCAAAAAAAAAAATATGTTTCTTACTAAAATTCATTTAAAAAAAAACAAAAAAAAAAAAAACGTACTACAACCCTATCTTGGGTTCAGTACTTACAAGGGGAGGACACACTCAGTCTCTCACTGATCTTGTTGGCAATTTTTTTGGAGGTTTCTGGTCAAAAAATATTAGATATATTTTGCCGTTCCCATCAATGGGGCCTAGAAGCAGAGAAACAAAAAAAATAGCATTGAACTAATTTATTTTATACCTCGAGTTTAAAAAATAATATCGACATGATTCTTGCACCAAGAGAAGATTGCAAATTTAAGGAAAAATAATGACACACCATAGATAAAGCATAAAATAATGACACACCATAGATAAACCAAGGTTTAGGTTAATAAAATTCTTGATGTTGAATTTTAAGTAATATATTGGCTAAGGGTTAGTAAAATTTGAAAGTTTCTTCAACAACTGATTGTAACTTGAATTTAGGACACGGTCATTATAGTGGAAAATAAATGGTTTGAAGCTTTCTTTTTTTTTACATTATGGAAAAAATGACAAAAAAAAAAAAAACATACATTGATGTTCCATTAATAGTTTTATCACTTTTCCCTAGACTATAATAGTAGTCATTAAAACTCTCGTTTTCTATAGCAAGTTTAAGAAGTCGGTTGTCAATAGAAGAGCAAGAGGTAAAATTAACACTATATTGGAAAATGTTTGTAAAGAGTTAGTTCGAGAATATATTTTACAAGTGAAACGAAGTCAGTAACTTTATTCCTTCCAGATTAGTAACACAATACGTTAATATCAAAACGAAAAGTCAACGTTAAAGAATGTTTGAATGACCTAAGCGAATATAGAAACAATACAAATGAACCGATAAATACACTACTAAAAAAAAAAAAAATAAAATATTTTTAATAAATATATTCTTATGTATTTACTTTCAGGTCGAAGACTCATATCCAGCTGCTAGAACCAAACATGAGGGGTAAAACCAGTCTCCTGGAGATCCTAGAGCATCTCGCTCGCCACACCTCCAGTCTAAAAGCCAATGGAGGCACACAGAGAGCGGTGAAACCACCATTCCGTTATGCCGATTTTTACAGAAATGTCGAAAGCTGCCAAACAGTTATAGAAGCTTTTATATCGTCTCCTTCATGTATCATTTTTTTATTGTGATTTAACTGCAGTTTACTGTGTAAATTTTTATAGATCAACTATAAATAAGAAGCACGAAGCATCGAACTTGTTATTACTGTGAGTAATTTCTTATTTACTAGCAAGTGAATAGAATGAAATAGTGTGAAACATAACCCACCAAGATATCGTATTAATGGCCAGCTAGAGAATTGATAAACAGGGGCCCCAACCCTGCCTACGGTATTCAGTACGAACTTGACAGTCGTAGGGAATGTTGCGTTGCTCCACTTATTTCAGGGTCAACTTTAAAAAGACGCGGAACTTATTATTCTTATTTTTGAATTATTCCTCTTAAAATGCCGTTATGAGATCTGACCACATGGTAATATCTAGACAATACAAGAGAAGTCGGTCCCTGGAGTCCAAACCAAGTCCGACAAAACCCACATCGAGCAGACTCAAGAGGACCACTCCCTCTTCTACTCCCAGGTCATCTAATAATCAGGAAGCACAGCCAGGGACTTCTTCCTAGCAGTTAAAGATGAATCCCCATTTTTTACCCCCAATCCATTCGACCCACTTAAAAACTCTGAAATAGAAGAAATGGAAACAGCCGTTAGCAAAAAGATAACCCCCCCCCCCCCCCCACCCACCAATCTATTTTTAACTTAAATATAAAGAAAAGAATATTAGTATCTCTTTGTTGTCAATCCCTCGGAGCTTCTAGAAACGTCCTCTTCGGAGTCAAAACGAACACTGTCAATACCTAGAAGTTGTGGTTCTATACTTTCTACTTCTTGACTACTCAATAGCTCCATGAAATATCTCCACATTCTGCTAGGCAGGCTTGTTCGTCTGACAGGAGAGCTCCCTGCTCACCCATACAAACTGAAACAATTTGTTTGAATGGTTTTCCACTTTTATTAGCACATATGTAGAACTTCTTGGATTCCCCAATTGTCCTCGATTCCTCCAACTCTTTCAACTCTGCTTTTTTCTTCCTTCGGTGGAAATTGTTCTCTTCTCCTCCTGCAGTCCTCCACCGATGATAGTGTACACCTGTTAATCATCATCATATAAGCAGTATTTTTAGCTTCATTAGTAGCCCGACAGTCTTCATCGAACCAATGATTCCTTACCTCCTTTTCAGCAGGTCTTAGAACGACATTGGTCAATAGACTTTCGACAACTGCTCTAGTGTTCCCCTATCGTTTCTTCAATAGATTTTAGACATGTATCCTAGACAATTGCATATAGCTCCTTGATTTGGGGGTATTTTAGCTTTTTCATATTAATTTATTTTATTTTCCAACGTGGTACTGATGATTTCATAGATACTCTTGCAGTGACGCTTGCAATACTCAGAAATAATCGGAATCAACGTTAGCTCCTCTGAACATTCGTACATCAGTGATGCTACTAACGTACTTGTTGTTCACAAGTATGTGGTCTATTTGATTTACTGGGCCTCCATCAGGTGATGTCCAGGTCCTTTTGTGGATATTTTCGAGTAGAAAAAAAGTGCAATTTTAATTTTTTATTGAAGCAGTTAATATTTTTTTAACTTTAAGTCACCGGCCATTATCATTACCTACTTTATGAAGACTGTGTGTACCGATGTTGGAGATATAAATATTTACCTGACCTAACTTGGCATTAAAGTTGCCTGCAATAATTTTCATATCATAGCGCGGTTGTGAATCCAAAGTTGCCTCAAGCGTATCTTCCTTTTCTTCAACGTCCGTATATTTGGTCGGAGCATGGACACTCAGAATTGTGAAGTTATTTACTATTTTTAATAAACGAATTTTTTTTTCGTTTCGACCTGGACATTGGTATGAGGGACGTGGCTGTATTAGCAGAAAATATTATACTAAACTCCCTGGGAAAAATCCACCACCACATATATAATAACTGACGGTTTGGGAGTTTTAAGAGGAAGAAAAGGAAAGAAAAGTATAAGGAAAGAGGAGAAAAAAGAAAAAAAAAAGGAAATATACACACTGCTTATATAGGTTTTATGTTTATTTTGTATTGTTATATATAAGATTATATGTTGCCTTTTTTAATATTTTAATTTTTTTAACTGTAATTTTATAATTTACATGGTATTGATAATTTTAGAATGTAGATTTTTATAATTTGAAAAAAATGACTATTACGAGGTTATTATTTTTTTTTTTTTTTTGTGCTATATTTATTTTGTTGTTGAATATTGAATGCCAAGTTGTGATTGATAAGTATACTGTGTATGTTGCAACCCATTTAAAAATGGGCACCACCACTTAACAGAGTGTTTCTCTCTCTTATTCCAATGAAGAATTTATTTTGTTTAGAATACCGATTTTCATCAAGCTATTATCATAATGTATCATTTACCCATTTCCTGAATTGTATGGTAAATTAAAACACCATGTTTTTCTGGTTTCATTAATTTGATCATACTATACGAAATCTGATTAAATGTACAAATTTTTGCTACTTTTGCAGTTTTGTGGATGGTTTTTTTTTTTTTTTTTTTTTTTTTCGAAAAAGGTTAGAATAGTAATTAGAAATAGTTTGAACATAAGTAAATATTTTTATTTTTGAATAAATAAATAAATAAAATAAAAAAAACATTTTTTCCCTTAAAATTTTGTAGGATTTTAGAAGGCAAAAGGCTGTCAATTTTTGGAAAAAAAAAAAAAAAAAAAAAGTAAATAATTTGCGCTACCGATTGAAAACAAATTTTAGTTTAGCTCAGGATTAGCTGATCGAATTAGTGAAAGGTGATTGTTTCTTAAATTGTGTCCGCCTAATATAACAGTTTTCAGTGGTAAAAACAGGTAATTTTTAGGCAAAAAGTGTTAATTTAAAACTGTAGTGTACCGTAGCGAAGAAGTTAATTAAAATTTCGGGTATGGCTGAAGCTTTCCGAGGTATGGAGATGCCAATTGATGATACGCCTACTGGTGCCCTTAACCATGATTCATGGGAAGTTGTCATCGGAAAAAAAAAGACCAGCAGCTACAGCAGACCCCAGAAAACAGGCTAAAAAGGTCAGTGATATAAAATTATCAAATCAGTTCGAAGATTTTTCCTCATCAGAAAAACAAAATACTTAAGTACAACAAACTAATATAACTCCTGTTAGTAAGAAGCCACCTCCAATATATGTACGTGGTATTGAAAACTATCCAGCCTTTGTCTCATTTCTAGAAAAAGAGGTAGGCATTAATAATTTAACTTTAAAAACAACAAATAAGGCCATAGTAACATTACTTCCGAAAACAGCTGAACGCTACAGGAGTGCAGTCAGAAGCCTAAAACAAGTGAATGCAGACTTTCACACATTTCAGCTGGCTGAACAAAAAAATGCCCGAATAGTTATAAAAGGTGATAAAAGTATAGTTGACTGGATGATGAATGGAGAAGAAGATAGTCAGGGATGCAGTCAAAGTAACACCACGTCAAAGAAGAATTCTTCTTTGACGTGGTGTTACTTTGACTGCATCCCTGACTATCTTCTCCGTTATAAAAGGTTTACACCACTCTACTCCTCCTTCCATTATAAAAGATGAGTTGTTGAGAAATGGATACGAAGCAATAAATATTACAAATGCTATTTCAACAAGAACCAAAACCCCACTACAAATGTTTTTCGTTGATATATCCAAAAATTAATACAATGAAAAAATTTATGAAATTGAATTTCTATATTATACTCATGTAAAGATAGAAGAACCAAGAAAAAACCGAGATATTCCACAATGTACAAGATGTCAGGGCTTTGTTCACACGAAAAGCTATTGTAACCATCAGGCTCGGTGTGTGCGAAGTGGCCAAGCCCATGAGACATCAGTATGCCAAAAAGCCAGAGAAACACCCGCGAAATGTGCAAATTGCGAAGGAGCTCATCCTGCTAACTACAGAGGATGTCAGACCTTCAGAGAATTACGAGCTCAACGCAGCAACAGAAATCGTCCTCAGCCGGTGGTTGTAGAGCCTCCTGAGCTAAGGCAGTTTCCACCTTTGCAAAATCGTCTTCTACAACAGCAGCCCAGTGCTCCAGAACCAAACTATCAAGATCATGTTCATTCAAATGTTATGGTACAGCCACAACAGACTTGGTCAGGCATGAATCATGTAAGTACAGTTCAAGCACCGCCTACTAATTTTGATCCATCAGAACTTATTTCTGCCCTAAATAATCTCAGCAACCTTGTCCGACCTCTTATCAGCCTCATTAATAAATTAAACCAAATAACACAGACAGTATGCCCCCAATATGGCCCCTAATTCTCTGACTGTGGGCTTCTTATCAATCCAACTATGGAATGTAAACGGACTTATACAACGAAAGACTGAATTAGAAATACACTGCCATCACAAACGCACAGACATAGCCTTACTGACGGAAACACATCTGACACCTCGAAATAAACTTAGCATCTCTGGATATACTTTATACAGAACAGATCATCCTGACAACACTGCACACGGAGGTACTGCCACTGCAATCAAATTAACACTAAAACATTTTTCCATTCATCTTGACTCTACTCCTTAGATACAAATCACAGGAATACACTTACAGACCAAACACAAGAAAAGACGATAGCTGCCATTTATTGCCCCCCAAAGTATATAATTACAGAGCAAATGTTTACAAAAATCTTTGAAGCTCTTGATAGTTCGTTTTTAGCTGGAGGGGACTATAATGCAAAACATCAGTACTGGGGTTCGCGACTGTGCACTCCAAGAGGTAGGAACCTTAGATCTGTTATTCATCAACTGTCATTAGACGTAATTGCTCCCAACCAACCAACTTACTTACCAAATTCTAGACACAAGAAACCTAACATATTAGACATATTTGTGACGAAAGGATTAAGGACCGTACCCTGTTCAGTGAAAACCGAAGCGGATCTTGGCTTTGATCATTCACCTGTAAACCTGATAATGGGGGTCGAAACACTTCTTAAGGAAAAGAGGCCTTCATTAACAGGTGGTATTATGGATTGGGACCTATTTAGAGAGCAACTAAATTCTAAACTGTCCATCCCAACTGCTCTCAAAACAGAAAAAGAATTGGAAGAGGCAGTTTAACTCTTTACAACATCAGTACAAGAAGCTGCATGGTCTTCGCAAACACCAAGGTATAAAGAAACTATCCATTTACATACCTACCCTCAACATATTAGGGATCTTATTAGAGCCAAGAGACAAGCGCGCAAAAAATGGCAAAAAGACCGATTCCCTTCTGACAGACAGACATATAATAAACTTAATAATGACCTCAAACACCAAATACGAAAATTTAAACAAAATAACTATGACAATTATTGTTCTAACTTGACAGCCGATGATAACAGTCTATGGAATCATACCAAACGCCTCTTGAAGTACCGTGAACCATCGGTCCCACTGAGAAAATATGATGGTTCCTGGGCTGTCTCGGACAGAAAAGTCAGAAATTTTTGCCGATTATCTTTCGACTGTATTTAGACCACATGATGACTTAACTGACGCACTCCATGAGGAACATTTAGAGACAATCTTAGGCTCACCCCTACCAATGTCACTTCCTCCCAAACCTTTCACTCCTACTGAAGTGCAAAACCATATCGAGAAATTACCAAAAAATAAAGCTCCTGGTTATGATCTCACCACAGCTGAGGTGAGAACTACCAGAACTACCCAGAAAATCATTAGTTTTCCTTACAACCCGTTATAACGCCATTCTCAGAACAACAAAATTTCCATTACAATAGAAACATTCCTTGATATTAATGATTCATAAGCCAAACAAACACAAATACACATCTTCTTTCTACAGACCTATTAGTCTTTTACCGCTCTGTTCAAAAATACTTGAAAAATTACTACTGGACCGTATTACTAAATTACTGACTGAATTAAATCAACCTGATCACCAATTTGGATTCCGCTCATATCATTCAACAACACAACAGTTACATAGAGTCACAGATTACATATCCGCTGCTTTAGAACTAAAACTTTACGTTTCTGGGGCGTTTTTGGACGTTTCCCAGGCTTTTGATAGAGTATGGCACCAGGGGTTACTAGTAAAATTGAAACCGTTGCAACCACACACTTACTACCTTATCTTACAATCTTTTCTTTCAGACCACTTTTTCTCTGTTCGCCAGGGCTCAGACCTATTTTAGCAGGAGTCCCTCAAGGCTCAATTCTAGCACCTTTTCTCTACTTAGTATATACCTATGACATACCGACGATCAATAACGTATTAACTGCTACTTACGCAGATGACACTGCAATCAAGACTAGAGACGCGGACCCTACACAAGCCACCTTAACACTTCAACACAACCTCAACTAGATTCAAACTTGGTGTAAGAAATGGAAAATAAAACTTAATTATGACAAATCCCTTCATATTACATTTACACTACGACGCAAGACCTGCCCGCCTGTTTACATTGACAACCAAACTTTACATCAAACTGAAAAAGTTATATACTTAGGACTTACGCTTGATAGAAGACTGACATGGGGCCCACGTGTCAAGACAAAAAAACAGACGTTACAGTTAAGACTGCGACTTCTATACTCAGTACTTCACAGACGCTCAAAACTACCTTTAAAACAGAAACTTAACATTTACAGTCACTTGATTAAACCCATCTGGACGAATGCATCGCAAATTTATGGATCGGGCAAAAGAACACATATTCAGAAAATACAGACATTTCAATCTAAATTCCTAAAACTGATAACAGACTCCCCTCCTTATGTATCAAACAATATACTACATACTGATTTACGTATTCCGACAGTTAAGAGCCATATTCATAAACATTATCGACAATTTCATGAGAAACTACGTGGACACACTAACAAACATATACATAATATGGCAACAGTACAGATACCTGACATAACTCAACGAAGGCTGAAAAGGAAGTGGATGAGGGATCTCCTAGTCAAATCGCTAATAATTTAGTTTCACGCCTGGAGATTGTACCACTGGGTGCTGACTCCCTCATGCCTGATCATGTCTGTTGTTTCAATGTAATTTCAAATTCACTGGTTGTCCATTGTGTACAGCTGTGAATAAAGTTATTATGTTAAAAATCATAAAAGTTTAGCTCAAATCCAGAGGTTGCAGGATTCCTCCTTATTGAGACATCCCAAGTTATAGTTGGATTTTTTTATTCAAATCACTTTTTGTCCGCTAAAATCTGGAGTAAATGTTATATATGTGGATAAAAAGCAGAATTTATGCTGATTATTGCGAAATTCTTTGCTATTACTACTGTAATCGGTTGAACACAGTAGTTGTTATGGCCGTTAGAAGTTGTTGATGAAATCTCAACTTCAAAATTTTGTCCTCAAAAGGGGTAAAAAATCAATATTTTATTATTTTGATAACATTTCACATATAAGGGTTTTCTGTTGCGTTAAATAGAGTTTTGAGGTCAGTTATTCATAAAAAAAAGTTTCTATTTATTTGCAACGGATTTCATTGGAATTTTGTCATTTTTTTGGAGTTTTTGAGCACCCAAAAAAAGGGGCGGGTCTTGAGCATAACGATTATTTGAAATAGCATATAAAACTACAATTTTACGTAAAATAATTATATCTCTATCTCGAGTGAGAGCTGAGAAAAAAAAATAAAACGTGATTTTCATTTTTTTTTTTTTTTTTTTTTTTTTCTTGGCTCCTAATGCTCATTGGTGGCTAGAACTCTTGTTTTGCACTATGATAAGTCCCTTCTACCCACACAAAAATCAGCATTTAGATCTGTGAGTTACAAGCCAAAACGTCCTTCTGTTAGAATTTTCTGCAACGGATTGCAATAGATATGTGCAGTCAGCGGCATTCTTCTTTATTTTTGGTATAGTTTCACTCAATTTTTTTTTTCACACTAAGAGGGAATCACCCTGTATATACCTCTTCCCAGTTATTAACAACCGTCACCCTCTCTTCATTTGCAGTATCCTAGAATTTAAATCCTCAATCCAATCACTATATTCAAGATCCCGCCTTTCCGATCTCTACACTCCATCCTACAGAACTTCTGCACTCCATCAATCCTTTCTTACCCGCTCGTTTACTCCTGGAATTCTCATATTCGCAATACCTCTTCCTCGGAACATTCAAAACACTCCTCTTTGATTATCATTTTTTTTTTTAACCACTCTGCAAACATTATTTATTTTTATCTTTTACTATATTTCATATCATAAATTATTTGTTCTATTAATTTTGTATACAATATTTATAACCATAAATATAATAATACCATAAGGACTAATTTTTTTTATTTTTTTTTCGATTTAGTTTCTAGTTTTTTTTTTTTCTGTTACCTCATTACGAAAATTTGTATTTTATTTTATTTTTTTTAGAAATTCCCCAGATGTGATATCACTTCCTGGTATGTAATGTCATTCTTAAGGAACATTGTCCCAGAGTAAAATTCTCTTTCTACTCTATTCTATTCTACCAAAGTTGTAGAAAACCACTTGGTTAGAAATCTCATTTTTTCTAAAACTTCAATAGGACTTATGGAAAACAAATAAGAGGTTCTACTTTTCAATTCCTTACCTTATTCAGTCAATGCAATCCAAACTTATTGGGCTTTATATTATATTCTGGACCTCCACATTTAATGATATGCTTCGTTCTAAAAAATGTTTTCTTAAAAATAAACAATATAAGCCATATTATAAGAAATTAAACGATTCTAATATAAATTTATTCAGTTTCCAAAATACAAATAAATTTCGTTTTGCAACAGCTGGCCAGCCAGCGCACTTAAGCTAATGTATTTCGTGTAAGGAGAGTTTAAAGGAGACCAGAACCAATCTCTTGCATACAAAGTGACTTTAAATGAGGCAACTTATACAGGGCATATGCCTTCGGCCGAACTATAACCTATTTTAAATCTTTAACATGAACCCCAACATAAACAGAGAATTTTCTTTATTAAAAAAAAAATAAAATAAAAGTAGCTCAATAAGTTTGGAGAGAATGCTCACAAATACCACCGTGTAAAAAAAAAAGAAAAAAGAACTTTATGTCTAATATAATAAAACATCCAGGTTATGCTAGTCCGTACTCCATATTGATATGATTTCATGTAACCTTGACGATAAATAAGATGAGTACTCTTATTCTCTATTTAAATAGTAAATAAAAATAGTTTTCTGGAAATTCATATTCTCTAGATTACCATTAGAGCAGTCCAGTAGGTGATTGAAGTAGACGATTTCTGGCATGGTGTCTGTTAACCCTTCTCAGCGCACAGTGTACTAGAGTACATCATAATTCGATATATTATTTGGAGAGGCTCTATCATTCAAAAACATTAAATGAGGTTAAAAAAAAAAAAAAAAAAAAAAAAAAAAAAGTAATGAAAGTAATTTTTTTTTTTTACAGATTCAATATTAGACCAATATAGACCAATAAAAAATAAAAAATTGTGAATTTCAATCTTTTTAAATATGTATGCTCAACCTGAAAAGGGTTAAACTTATTGGGTTGCCCGGAAATTAATGTAGTTTCATGGTTTTATAATATAAATATAAAATAATTGCCATTTTTTTTTTTGGCTATTTTTAAAAATTTGTAACTGTATACAATAAAATAAAAATAAATCTATTAACTGTGAATAACGACATACCAATCGCGTGCAACTACCCATTGCTAGCACTAGAAATGATTTAAAATATTTTTTATTTATCAATATAGTTTACAGTACTCTAAATAAATGTCTACCAACGAGTTAATAAAGTTTTTATTCCCGGCGAATAAAAGTTTGATTTTTTAGTATTAACAAATGCTAAAAATGTATTTCTAAAAAAGTGGTACAAGTTTCTAATAAAATAGTGGTTGGTTCCTCGCCAACCGTTTAGAGAGCAGGGTGGACAACCAAGCTCAAACAATTTTCATCAAGTTATACGTGAGATATTAGCGGTCGGTAATGCATGAGACACACAAGTTATTTAGCGGTTTCCATTGACAAACGCTCTGAGAACATCATCAAGGGACGGGAGTCCTCCCTCGACCTTCCTTCTCTTCAAGTCTGACATCTTCCTCCCGCATTTTTTTAAACCACCATTGCACTCACTCACACTGTCATCACCCTTAATGTATCTGGCCGTTTGGATATCTTTTCGACCTAGTTCAAACTCATAAAACGAACTAGGTGAGAATCACGAGTTTCATACGTAAAAATACAATGGTATATAATCAATACACTCGATCTAGGAATCCCTGAAGCAAGCCTGTTCATCACCTTGTGGATTGACAAGTCAAAGAGATCCCAGCACTGCTCTCTCAGATGCGTTACTGGTGTCAAACCAAGTAGGAAAACGATTAAAAAAAACAAACAAAAAAAAACTCATATTTGATTAAGATTGTTTTGACCCATGACTATAGAGATCAATAGTAGTTGGATGGCCTTGATACTTCAAGTCTCATAAGAACCTAACGGAACTCTTGTATCAAAAAAAATAATGGAATTTTCTAAAAGGAGTCGACTACCGATACATTTGTCTTATCTAATTAATTCATAATGATAATAAAGAGCATACTTCGGAAATTGCATATTTATAGCTATGATATGTTGAAGCTCTCTATAAAGTTTTAGCCAAGAACTAGTGAGTCGATTTTTCGCACTCCCCAACTAATAATAACTCAACTGTACACATCAGTTCCGAATTCATGTTCTTATATTCTCTACTCCATCTTTGCATTTGAAGCAACATTCAATTTAACATTCTTTATAATGCATTACTTCTTCAGTAACAATGTAGTACCCTCATTCACTAACTAAACTTGTATTTTTTATAGTATCATTATTTTCTGATTGAGAAAGTTCCTACATTCAAATTTGATTCGTTCAGCAATTCGCAAGTAATAAAAGAAGGGGAAGTCGGTAATGTTTCGAGGTCTAAGGTTACCTTTGGTGCCTGTATTTCTTCGAACAAACCCCCCGGGTTGGGTTGGTACAAGGCCGATTTATATATTATTTCCGCTCCAATATAAGCCCTCTAGCCGCGGTATTTTACGGTGCTGACCCGGCCCACCCCCAAGGGAGAAAACTCTATTTGAGCGTAGATTTAAGGATCTCATTGGTATGGGGCTACTAAATCTGCCTGTTTGGTTAACTTGCTCAGCCATATTGTATTGCTATTGTATTCATCTGGTACAGGAGGGGATATTATTCATTTTTTAGGAATAATATGGAACTTGTTGTTTGTCCTTTAAAAACGGTGCTTAATTGACTAAATGAAAATTTATTTATAATTTGATATCATGAATGTATAACGTTGGGTTGAGTCTCTTTATGTTAAATATCACTTTTGTGCAGTAAATACTCTAATGCCGAGAAAATAACTTCTGACTTCTCACCGTTTCCGAAAAATGCAACATTTTTTAGATGGACGTTCCACTGTCTTTTTCTTATTAAAATTTTATAAATAGTGGTGTAAATAGTATAGTGTGCAAGTAAATGTTGCATATATGCCTTTTTTATTTTAATTAATTATCGGCATTTTTAACCCTTTTCAGGGCTCAGTGAACCATAACTTGTTAGATTGTTTGGAGTTAAAAACGCCGATAATTAAATAAAATAAAAAAGACAAATCTGCAACATTTACTTGTACACTAAAATATTTACAGCACTGTATATAAAATTTGAATAAGAAAAATAGAATAGAATAGAAAATAAACTTTATTCTGGGACGATGTCCCCTAAGAATAATATAATAAACATAAATAAATACAATGAGTCTAGCATTGATAAGAAGAAATTAAATAAATTAACAATCTGGTTAACTATTTACAATTTTACAAATAAATAACAAAAACAGACACAGATGAAATAAGAATTACAAAAATCCAATAATTGTAGGAGAAAATAAAAACTGAGCTTTTGCTAGTCAGTATCATTCTGGAGGGAAAGGAGGTATTGAAAGAGAAGGAATTTAAATGTGCACAGAGATGAAGCATTACGGATATTACAGGGTAGTGAATTCCATAAGGAAGTAGCACGGGAAATGAAGGAATGGTCAAATGATGTACTCTTATGGGAAGAAGTATACAGGTATGAGAAATGAGATCTTGTAGTTCGGGAGGAGACCGATGATCTGAACTGGAAGATGTTATAGATGTAAGAGGGATTCCGAGAATTAATGGTTTGATAGAGGAAGGAGGCTAGGAAGTAATTTCTGCGGGATGAAGGATAGATGTGATGTGTGGGAGGCTTTTGGAATCCTAAAGATAAACCTAACGAAACAGTTCATTAGTCTTCTTAGCTTACTTTCAAGTTCCCACCATATGCAACCCACCATATGCCACACAGCTATAGTCAAAATGACGATAGTTGACGAGTACTTTTCGGAAGGGAGTCCTGGGAAGAATGGAATAGTTTAAGAATGGATATAGCCCGTCGAGAAATTTGGGAGATATGAGGTTTCCATGGAGGGTTTGGTCGAAGGTAATACCAAGGTTTTTAACTGTGGAGGGGAATTGGGTAGGTTGGGAGTTCATAGACAGGATTGGGAGGTGGGGAAGGGATCTCAAATGGGTATTAGAACGTATGATAATAGCCTGCGTTTTTTCTACATTTAATTTTAATTTATTATCAGAGGCCCTATACGGTGGAGAGGTCGTCTAAAAGATGTTGCATTTTTTGGAAACGGTGAACACAAGTCAGAATTTATTTTCCCGGTATTAGAGTATTTACTGTACATGAGTGATATTCAGTTATATATATAGTTAGAAATTAAAAAAATAATAATAATAATAATTTTACGTATAACATAAAGAGACTCGACGCAAAGTTATACATTTATGATATCAAATTATAATTAAATTTTTTAGACGAACGCTCCACAGTAGGGCCAAATGGCCAAAAAGCGGGGAAAAATTCAGTTTCTTTTTCTAATGATCCTATCGACTTTCAGTTAGTTTCATTCAATTCAGAATAGAAAATTACATTGGAATTTCACCCATCTACTTTAAATTTACTTTGGAGTTAAATTAGGTAATAATGACCAAGTTAAATTAAATCAATTAAAAAAATAAACAAAAACAAAAACCCTGAAATTATAATTTTATTGTTGGGAGAAAAACATGATTAAGCTATTAAAAACAAAAAAGACAATAAATACAAATAATATAACAAATAAACTTAAACCAAAAATTAATAGATGCAGTCATTAAACTCAAAGTAATAGAACAACCTAACTTAAATTCAATGTAATTTTAAAATAAAATAAAATTGTATTATATTTGATAGCTATTATTTTTTTTTAACTCAAGAGATTCTGCACTAACTGAAATATGTTATTTTCTTAGTTGGGGTAGCACATAGGAAACATACGGGTCAGATGATTCTACCACTTTTAGTCAATTATTTTCATACAAATTGCAATAACCACCAAATACGCAAGGATATGCAGATGCATTTGCAGCCATATTTTCTCCGGTATATTGCGATATTAATACAATAAACGCCAACTTAACGCGTGGTTTATAATCTTGCTTTCACTTAGTTATTCAGTTTTCTGTTTTTTATTAATATATATTCGGCGGCTACTTTAATATATGTTAACTTCTACATATGTGCATAAAGGTTATAAAATACAAATCGTTTAAATGTACAACATTTATTAAATTATATTTTAAAAAAAATTAAATTAAGATTAAATTGACAAAGGGAAATTTCTATATTTTCAGCTTAAAAAAGAATTTCTTTTGGTTAAGAAAAAAAGGTTTTAATTCATTGGCTATTCAACATTCAAACACAATACAAATGAACTCCTGTATCGAATCTTTGATTTTGGATTTTTTTCCACGCTTGCCGCAATGTTTGTTCTAAGATTCAATTTATATTAAGGACTCTACTAAACCATAGTAACTATTACTCTTATTTCTTGTTTATAAAATCTGAAAACACTAATTCTTTTAATAACTTCAAAAAGAAATATAAATAGTGACATATATATCCTGTATGTTGATGACATGACCCAAGATGGACATGTAGCCCCGCACTATGAACTCCATACCAACTTAAATCCAACAAACCTTCCAATTAGCCATTTTCATTTAATACTCCAGTAGTCGCATGTCATCTGAGAGATTCCAGAGAAACATTTGTGGGTGTTGCCAGCGCTTGTTCAAACTTGCAAACCCCTCCCCCCTTCTATCCTCCTACCCTAGTTGGAGAGACATGCCAATGTAGTTTTGGTTACCTTCTGGACAAGTGTTATCAAGTTATTGACTGAATCATCTCTGAGATCCTACGCGACTGCTATTGTTAAGGATTTTTTTTACGCCCAAGTAATATTTTTAGGGAATGGGAACGACTTAACAGTTAGGCGACTTTTTCTCCGACGTCTGAGGAGAGAATTAGTAGAAGAAAAACTTCAGAAGAGAAGAAAAATACTTACTCGTCCCACCGAAATGTTGAGCAGATTGCAGGAGATCTCACCAGATGAAACTGCTTCTACAGTTGAAAAAAAATGAAGATGCAACAGAAACTACTTCTCGTAAACGGTGTGCTTCTTGTCAAAAAGATAAAAAGAAAAGGAACACCCAGTACAGATGTAAAGATTGTGAACAGAAATTGTGCTTAGGTGAACATTGTTTCTTTATTTGTGCTGATGGTTGTCGTCGCAAAAAAGACTGATACATGTTTTAAATCTTTTACTTCATAAAAAGTATTATTGGAAATGTATTTGTAATTATTTTGCCAATATATATATATATATATTGAATTAATTTTTATTTTGTCTATCAAATATTTTGTAAAACAACTTTGTTCATTATTTTATACATTCAATATTTTTCCTTATTGTTTTATTTTTTATATTTCTTCACAAATTTTTTTAATGAACATCCATGACTAGAAATCTAATCATTTCAATCATTTTACCAATTTTCTATAAAGTTAAAGTAATATTTTGAGAATAATTGGACATAATAGAAAAGACATCTCACAGATGACATGCGACTACTTATGCTCCATATAGAGTTGCGACTACTGGAGTGTTAATCAATTATGTGCAGTTTTCAATGAATAAAAAATAATTTGAATAATATAAAATAGATATGACATAAATGGGATAGTTAAGTTTAATATTTATAACTCAGTTCATAATAATTTAAATAAGGATACATAAAATAATCCACTAATTTCAATATTGTTTTTCTCAAAAAATGTTTAGTTAAAAAAATAAGAAATATGTTAATTAAAAATTCTAATACCTTTAATAAACAACTCATGATTGTGCGTGTTATGGATGGATATTAATGATTATAGGCACCTTGGATAATTATGAGAAATCGTTATAGAGGCAAAGTAACGAACTGGCGGGTTTAAAAGGGAATTTATGATGGAAGAACAATTTATTATTTATTAAAATGGAACATTGCCCTTCTCGCTGTCATATTATCATGAATTTATGGTAACATTTTACGACAACGAGCGCTATCCTAGAAGAGTGTTTATCGTCGCTTAGGGACACTAGTTAGAATCAAAGGATCCTAATATAAGGAGATAACCTAAGGGTTCAAGTTTCGTACGGGGTGATTACTGGCTGAAGGGTGACAATGAGTATTAATCTGAAAAACATGAATTAAGGTTTAATAAATACTAAAAAACGACATGTAAAAAAATACTAAACTGCACATGAAAAACAAACTCGAAACTAAAATACATTTTATAATAGTAAAATTAATTTAAATTCCTACTGAATTTTCAAGAGCCATGGTCGCTATTTTCTTCACGTTATCATGTGCTGTGTAGTTGTAACATTAGTTTCAGCCAAAAATCCTTTTAACAATTCAATAAAGCCTAAACAAAAAGGCTGTTAATTATTGTTACAACTTTTTTTTTCTTTCTCGAAGGACTTTTTTATTTTCCTTACTTTGAGTAGTGTTTTTTTCTTATTCAAATTTCGTATACAGTGGTGTAAATAGCTTAGTGTACAAGTAATTGATCAAGATATGTCTTTTTATTTTAATTAATTATCTGCATTTTTAACCCTTTTCTGGGCTCAGTGTACTATTTCAATCAAAGATTGGTTGATTGAAGCCCCATCAATCAATAACAATAAATCTGCCTAAAATAATGTAGAAATATTTTACCAGAACTTTTTTAAGAAACAAATGTTCTTCTATTAATCATGCAGTTATTACTATAAAAGAGAGTCAGGCATTGATGATCCCAGGGTTTTATGCCTGTAAACCCCAACAAACAAACAAACTATCAAAGATAAAAAAAATTTCTGGTAACACTCCATTCATTGTGCTACAGCTTATTCTCCCGCGCAAAACATTTTATCTAAAATTTTCAAAAGGCCATATCTCTCCATCATTTCTTTATATATTTCATATCTTTTACTGGGAAAATCACTGTAAGCCTAAACCGCCATATGCTAAATGTGAGACAGTGTTGTGCATATTTATATTCGTAAATACGATATATACGAGACCCTTAAAGAAAAAAAATTTAGTTCTACAGTAAACGTGTGTTGTTACTCGATATTCCCATTTTTTTTTTTTTATTGTTTCTCTCCAGTCTAATTGTAACTGATGCCGAAACCCGGGAAGTTTATCGTACCGTAATTAATTAATAAATTAACCAACTTTATTTTCTAAATAAGTCTCTCGTTAAAAGGCCGGAAACGGAAGAACTTGCCAAGCATGAGTATCAATTAGCTCAAGCGCAAGTTAAGAGAGCGAAACTTGAGACACACTGGGGAAGGCCAATGGGACTACACAGCTGGAACTGTTGAAGGTCAGAACGCAAAATTCGGCCTTCATTCACGAAGTCATAAGCCAACTTGAGCCGTTCACAGGTGTTACAGGAGATCTGGGACATTTTTTAAAAGGAGGAGATAAAGGGGCTCATTCAATCCCGGCAGATCACGGGAAAGCTGTTGCAATCGGACGTATTGCTGTTGGAGGCATCCCTAGTGGGCCGCATCTCAAAGATTTTAAATACAGTTCAAGGAGACACCACTGTTTGATGGGACACGCTTAAGAATCTATACAGCGGAGGTAGTTGGACGACAGATGAGTACACGTTTTATTTGCCAAAAGAACGAAGGAGCTCGGGTCAATCCAAAGGCGAATTTGCAGAAAAACTCCTAGTTCTCTATAATAGGTTGGTAGAAAAATCGGTGGAGACATTTGGGCAGGTCGATGCAGGTCAACGTATGGAGTACATAAGGTGCAGCTGAATCATTACGTCGACCGCCCTAGGTCCCTCCCACGGGACAAGGATTTTTTAACTTGTGCCCTCGAACTAATAGATGCTCGAGAACGGAAGGATACCAGACGGAAAAAGAGTGGACTGAGGTCAGATGCACCAGAAGAAAACAACGTAGTCCACCCAGGCGCAGCGGAGGAGAAAAGGCTTTCGAGAAACGGCCTAACAGGGCACCTGAGGATCGTCGTCGGAAGCAAAAGAGGAGGTTTCACGAGTGAAACCCAACGGGGCACCTTGCAGCGCAATTTAACCTCACAAGGTGCTATGGATGAGACAGGCGAGGACACGTGGCAAGAGAGTGTCCAAGGCGTAGTGGTTGTCCGACTAGAAGAGGGCCACATCCAGAGCCAATGGAGGTCAATAGCCAGGAATGGAGCAGGACGCGGACACTCAGGAAACGGAGGGCATTCTTCTAGTACAGAGTCTTCAGGGGAGAAGAGTATAATGCCTAAGCGCAGCACTCCAGCCTCGAGATGAATTGGTAAGGATGCCGTTCGAATTAAAGGGGGCCCCTTTGACATTTCACTGCCTTAGGGATGAATTCCGAAGAGGGTTAGAGGAGAACTTTCCCCAGGTTTATATGGATAAACTCATAGTGTTCAGTCAGTCAGAAGCAAACAAATCAGGCACTTGGAACCAAGAGTGTTCCATAGAGTCTGACAATTCGGGGTTAAGTTATGAGGAGAAAAATCCAGATTTGGGCTCAAGGAGATTAGATTCCTCGGGCATGTGGTTTCGCGTTAGGGAGTGCGGCCTGATCAAGAGCGAGCGAGGGCGATTCAGGAGGCCCCGTTGCCGTTTAATGTCCGTGGGGTTAGGCGGTTCTTGGGCATGTTTAACTATTACCGACGATTCATTCCGAGTGTCGCAAGTTATGTAAACGACTTATGAAATATAAACAGGAAGGCCATCTGTAGTCACTGACCTAATGAGGAAGTGCTGACGACGAATTCTTATTCTATAAATAGTCTAGTAACCTCTTACAGATTGTTCTTCGTCCATTTCAGTCATACACGATGTAACCCTGTAATTCTGTACATTTTAATAAACGCTTTTTGTTAAAAAGCATTTATTTATCCACCTTACATAACTGGCGCCGAAATAGGGATCATCAGAAGTTCTCCAGGAATCAGTCCATTTGACTTTTTCATGCCCTCTCACACCTGAAGAAACTTTGGATTCAATCCTTTACTGGAGAAGCCCTGATACCGGAGGAAGATAAGCTGGACCCCAAGACAAGAATACAGGACAAGAAGAAATTCATCATCTTCATCGGACGAGAACCCGGAGGAACTACGAGATCAATTGCTGTGAGTACACTCCGTAAATCTTATACCACATTTTAAAAAACTTTTCCTATTATTATCCAAAATACATCCAAATTATCCAAACCTGTTCCTTATCAAATATTGAAATAGACTCCTAAATATGATGGAAATAGTTAAAAATTATCGGATTATAATTTTAATTTTTAACAATAATCGTGAAAGCGTAGTAGTATATTATTTTCGTCAAATAAAATTTAATAATTTAATTACAAACTAGATTTTTAACAAAAAATACCGCACAAAAGTTTCAAAATTCATAAAACAAAAAAAAAAAAATAATAATAATAATAATTTTAGAGTATTTTTAGAGTTCAGAGCAAAATTGTAAAATAATAAAGATAAAATAAGTATGGATAAGAAATATTTTTCAAAAATTGTGAGCTGAATCGAAAGGTTTTATTATAGGCCGGATTTATTAATTTTTTTAATCTCGTAGGAATATGTTTTTTTTAGAACCATCCAAGCACGAAAAAAAAAAAAAATAGATTGAGCTTTCTTATGTAATCAATTAGAGCCCTAGCCAAAATAATTTAAAAAAAAAAAAAAAAAAAAAAAAAGAGGAAAAGAAAAAAAAAAAAAAAAAAAAAAAAAAAAAAAAAAAGCCTTCGTTACAGACAGAGCGAGTTAGATTTTTTGTTTATTTGATTCAATGACATTAAGTTTATAATTATTTGACCCATATTTTATTTAAAATAGTATTTTTTTTTTTTTCGTTTTTTTTTTGTGAGATCAGTAATTTAGTACCATTTTTGTTTATAATTACGCCCTGGACAGTGAAATTACCTAGTAAGTCCCTTTGACGTACTGGACTATTTTAAGAATAATAAATTGCTCGCACTCTATATTCAAGCAATAAATGTAACATTCATTTTATTTATTAACATTTACTTAAATTAATTAAATTAATAAGAATTAGCCGAACATCGCCAATATTATCTTTAAACATAAAAGAAAAAAAAAAAAAAAAAAAAAAAAAAAAAGCATCCCCAAGAAAACACCTAACCATTGGATCACTTAAATAATCGTTTATTCTTGAATAAGGGAAGAAACCCTCTATTTTTAGAAGACATGAGATCTTCTGTATTAACCCCAAACGTGTGGGATTTTAATAATAATGATCCAAGGTGTAAATATTAATATCATTCTTATAGTTTTTAGTTAACACCTATAAATTATAAATAACTTATTGGGCTTTGAACACCCAGGCAAGCTATTTCTCCAAGTTAAATAAGAAACCGGTTAAGGTTAAATTAAATGAAAGATTGTGTTAATTGATAACTAGACTCATTATTATATATAAATAATTATTTAATAGAATATATAAATTGTAATAATGATCTTAATGAAGAAAAAAACAACCATTCTAGTAAAGTAAATATGTAAATACGAAATAGAGATAAGTTAGAAATATGTATTAGAATTTAAAATATTTAGTAAAATTTAAAAAAAAAAATGATCGAAAAGATCAAATAAATTTGAGATTATTAATATTGTATCAAAAGATATTGTATTAAAAGAATTAAGTTGATAAAATTAAAATTTAGAAAACGTTTTTAATTTTGTAAGTTTAGGACATTATCTGTCCTGTATAATACGTTTTAAATGTTTTATGTTATTTATTAGATAGTTTTGATAATGATAAATATAGAATTGAAGAAGGAATTATGGATATAAATAATAATAAATGTACAAGTATCGTCTATCTATTAGAGATAGATGAAATTATTGAAACAGGTGGAATCGTGACCTATTTTCCCGAGAAAACCAGTTCAATAAAGAAAGATATTCATAAGTTAATTAGAAATGATCATATGAATAAAGAAGAAAAATAAAATAATATTTAGAAACTAATGATAGGAAGAATTTATTAATTACGAGGAATAAATAACAATATAATAATATAAAAATAAAAATAAAATTAGTAGATATATAAAATGAAAAAAAAAGCTTGGTGCGTAGCTTACGCCACAGGACTGATGACTATTCGTCCTCAGCCTATAGACGTAATAAAGCGGAATTCATCTACTCAGCAAGTCCAGTGACCTTTTGTCCCAGTGACTCTGCCGAGGTAGTAAAGGAAATGCATCTAATCAGCTAGTCCAGTGACCTGTTGTCCCAGTGACTCTGCCGAGGTAGTAAAGGAAATGCATCTAATCAGCTAGTCCAGTGACCTTTTGTCCCAGTGACTCTGCCGAGGTAGTAAAGGAAATGCATCTAATCAGCTAGTCCAGTGACCTGTTGTCCCAGTGACTATGCCGAGATTGCAAAGGAAATTCCAAAAATTATTACGCACTAGCCATATGAATTAGGAAGAGGAAAAAAATAATATAATAAATATATTTTCGCTATTTCCTTAAATAATAAAATTAGATAAAAATAAATTAAGTAGTACCAATTTATTGTAACATAAAATTATTATATTTATTATAAAGTTATAAATTTAATATTATTTAAAAATAAAAATATTATTATTAGTTTTATATTATAAAAATTATATTATTAGTAAAATTATAAATTTATTATTATGTAGTTATTACAAAAGACGAATTGCCCGTTTATACACAAAATTATCACTACCAATGTTTTCAATCAAGGAATATTAGAAAGTAAATATAAAACTATGTTAGAAAATTTCATTAAAATAATAAGAAATGATTTTATAATATTAAATTAAAAGAATATAAAAAACTTAATTTAGATATTACTACCCCAACAGAACAAAAAGAAACAATTTCAAATTACCACGCCGGTAAAACTTACCATAGAGGTATTACTGAATCTTATGCACACATTCGGAGAAGATATTATTGACCCGGTATGTTCAGGGATATTACTGATTACATTAATAAATGTCCCATTTGCCAGCAAGTCAAATACGAAAGAAATCCTGTTAAAGTAGAATACAAAGTAGTTCCTACCCCTAAAAAAAAAAAACCGTTTGAAAAAATTCATCTTGATATTTTCTTTTATAATAATAACAAATTTTTAACCCTTATCGATTCATTTTCAAAAAAAAAAAATTAATTGCATATCCCCTTAAAAGTCTCAACCAGATAGAAATTCAAAGCGCATTAAGTAGTTATTTTGCTCTTTTTTCCACTGCCAAAAATAGCGCAGATGGACAATGGTAGAGAATTCAATAATAATAGCCTGCAAAACTTTTTAAAATTATATGAAATAGAGCCATACCACGTTACCCCTGGTCACTCTGACTCACAAGGTCCGTTGGAAAGATCACATTCAACACTTATCGAATTGTTGAATGCTATTCAACAATGAATGCTATACAGCTAGAGAATAAAAACATATATCTAGAAGACAGCATGAAACTCGCTCTTATAGCATTTAATAATTCAATCTGTTCAAACTTAAAACTGACTCCAATGGAAATCACCTTTGGTAGTTTTCAAAGTCCATATTCAGAAGAATTAAAAGACGCCTTCGTAACAGAAGAACTAGCTAATAACTATTTAAAGGAATTACAGATCACCCATAAGGTCATTAAAAATGAAATAGACAAGGAGAAACAAGAACGCACTGACAGACTCAATGAAAATCGTGAACCTGAACCCCCAATTTCTGATGAACCCTACCTTAAAACGACATACAATAAAAAAAAAAACAAACCCAAATATTTCCATAAGACAAAATACACCCAGTCGAAATTCGAACATCTCAGCCTGAACAAATTCCGAGTGAATAGAGGTTTAATCAATGGTCTAGGTTCAGCTATTTCTTGGCTCACTAGAAATACGGATGCTGACGATAAGGCTAAAATGAAATTCTAAGCAAAGTTCAATCGAACATTCTTTAGAACATCACATAAATAACCAAATATCAATAAATAACAAATTTAATAATGATATAAGAATTATTGAAGTTAATAATGAGAAAATAAAACAATATTTCCAAAATCTCTTGAATAGAATAGACTCCGATTCTGTAGAAATAAACCAATAATACTCATTTTTGTTCAGGAACCTTATGCTACTGTATAATAAAATTAACGATATAGACACTAGCCTTGAATTCTGTAAACTCAACATTATTCACTCAAGTATTTTCTCATTTTCCAAAGATCATGTCATCTTTAATATTAAACTTAATATTAAACTAATATCCGAACATACAGAAGTCTTACGGCAATTAGGCAGAATACACTGTTTCCTTCATAAAGACTATTTCATTTTATTTCATATTTTGTCCAAATTCCTTTATCCTCTCCCACCTTTGAAACAAAGGCTAATTAATTTGTTACCTCTCTTGTATTTCCTACCATGGTATTAAGATATGAGGAGTTGTTCACTGGTGAATGCATCTTAATTTTCAATAATTTTTAAGAAACAATAAATCAATATTGGTAAAATTTAAGACTCTGAAAATCAAACAGAAAATCTTGAAATCAAGTTTCTTATTGAAAGGAAGTACAACAAAAATTTCTCAGGATTTCAGCAAGGCAATGAGAGATAAAAAGAAAAGCACTCATTCCATTTCTTATACAAGCAAGAAATTCCCTCAAAACTCATTAACAAGAAAGAACATCGAGAAAAAAATTTTGCAGAAGAATTGGTTGAAGCATCCTACAATAGGCGAGAACAGAGTGACATTGACCTCTCATGACAAGACAGCTGTAGTAAATGCTGTGTAAGTAAACAATCAGAATGTAAACAGCAGTTCTATTAATGCTTGTAACTGGCCATTAAGTGTTTATTTTTTATTTATATTAGTAGTTATAAAAATATTTGTTTGTGTCAATTCATATGTTTATGTCTTTATGTTTATTTATATTTCTAATATATTTCTTTATAAATTTCTAGAGCAAATTCATATTATGTCAAAAAGACGTCAATAATGTTTTATTTTTATTTGGTTTTTTTTCTTTTACCCTAACAAAGTATTATTAATTATGTTTACGACGTATGTTGATGATGTTTATTAAGATAACAAAACACTATTAATTATGTTTTACTATTTATTATGTTTAATTTGTTTAAATTAAATTATTATGTTTATTAACTATTATTTCTATTAAGGGCCAAAACCCCCTGTAATTGAAAAATGTATTTTCTAAAAACAGTAATTTTTCATTCATTCATTCAATTATAATTATATAAATAACTCTAGAATAGATAATAAATGTAAAATGAACTTTTAGAAGATAAGGAATTATAAAGTTTGTAAAATATTTACCCCTAGTTCTTAAGTATAATCTATAGTTATTAGTTCTTAATATTCAGTATCATTATTAGGATTTTAAACATAAACATTTATTGTACACCCTAGGCTAACCTCATTTCTATATTTAGACAGAAATGAATCCCTTTTCAATGTAACTCAACCATATACTTACTGGGAAAGTGAAATTTTGTTACCCTCAGAAACACCGTACTTCAAACATTATGTCAACTATTCGTTTGAAGAAATTCATAAAGCCAACATTAATATAGAACCATTAGAAATAATAGACGAAAATATTGTAGATCATTTTTCAATTATTTATTCAGTATTGCTAATAGTTATAGTTACCTTCATTATATATATATATTGTACAATAATAGATTCACCATTATAGCATTTTGTACTTTAAAATGTAAACAGCCAGAAACCACGCCATCAAATTCAACCTACCCAGGTCTACCTCTTACTTCGCCGAGGACGCCTTCATCCCAGGGAGGGGCGAGTTATGTAAACGACTTATGAAATATAAACAGGAAGGCCATCTGTAGTCACTGACCTAATGAGGAAGTGCTGACGACGAATTCTTATTGTATAAATAGTCTAGTAACCTCTTACAGATTGTTCTTCGTCCATTTCAGTCATACACGATGTAACCCTGTAATTCTGTACATTTTAATAAACGCTTTTTGTTAAAAAGCATTTATTTATCCACCTTACATAACTGCAGAGTAACCACAACCGCTGACGGAAGTATTGAAGAATGTGAGGTGGTTTGCGCTTGGACCATCTCAGCTGGAAAGAATTAGAAAATGCCGGGAGGCTCTAACCTCGCAAACCTTACTATGTTTCGAATTACCACAGTCGCGAGTGCGGTTGCTATAGATGCAGTCCTATCTCAGAACTTCCCGAGGGCGAAAAACCTACCGCGTACGCCAGTCGGAAATTATACGGAGCTGAAACCCGTTATAGCGCTATAGAAAGGAAACTACTGGTGTTAGAGTGGGCGATCAAATACTTTTTACCTCATGTCTACGGGAGGACGTTCGAGTTGTTCATAGACCACAAGTCACCTGTCTAGTTAAATACGCTGAAGGAATTGTCAGCGCGCGTATCAAGGTGGAAAGAACGGCGCTATCGGCGAAAATGCGGTGGCAGACTGGCTGCCGCGGGACCTCGTAGTAAATGCTATCGATGGTGAAGGTACTTCCACAGAGCCATTTGCGTTACGACATTTAGGAGAATGGGTGGAGAACGGACCCGAAATACCGCCGGTGCGTCAAGATTCCGAGGACAATTCGGTTGGGTTTGATCGACCTAGTGATTTGCGGGAGGTCGATGAAATCATTAATGATAAGCGGTTACAGGTTATTATCCGGCATATACTTCGGAAAGGTCTTCCGTGGTGGTTGCGCGCGATCCAGCTACACTGGATGACGACGCACTAGAGCGAGTGTTAATGGAGTTCGCTGTCCCCGGCCGCGGTTGTTACATTTTCATCAGAAATAAGCTCCTCGTTGATACGTCTATGGCGATTATGTCGTTACGGAGATTATGGCGACAAGAAAGGATAGGGATGGAATACCCGATAATTAGGTGCTTACGGGAGGTCGAGACGGTATCAGATCAGTCTAGACAACGCCAAATCGTTGTGGACCATCACGTAGGCAAGTCAAATCATCGCGGAATCGAGGAAACCTTACGGGCCTTAAAACGTTTGTATTTTTGGAAGTCAGTGGGGCCTACGGCAAGGGAGTGTATTGAAGGATGTGAGGTGTGTCAACTGGCTGAGTACGATGGACGACCCCTGGTAGCGGAACAAGTAGTGTCCCCCCACGGCGTCGGAACCTCTGCGATTAATTCAGATCGACATTTATTCCAATCCATGGACGCCATTCCATGGACTCCTTAAGCAAACTCGCTATGGCGTATCCCATCGAGGAGAAAATTTTGGGTGCAGTATTTGAAGGAGTTCTTCAAAGGTGCCCGACGTACGGGGTGCCGGAGGAAATTCATGCGGACTGTGATTGAGGAATGCAAAATTTAGGAATTTCCTTTCTAGAATTTCCTACACCTCACCACGTTACATAAAGGGACGCGGTCGAACGGCTTCACAATACGCTGGGAGAACACCTTCGACTCCTCAAGTTGGGGAGGCATTTGAACCCAATCTAGACAACGTCGTGGGCGGTGATCGCGAACAATCATACCATACATTCGGTGACAGGTTTATCACCAGTGGAAATTGTTTTTAGATAGACTCACCGCGATCGAGGAGATCTTATAACAGTCAATAACGACGTATTGCGGGAACATCTAACAAAGGCACGCGCGGCTCAGCTAACGTCATGGTGTACAGTCCGGGAGAAACTTATGCGTGAAAAAACAACTAGAGTGGCAAGGGCAACGAAAAGTTGAAATTTGCTTTGAGAGGGTCCATTCCCATAGGACCAATGGTATACCGCCGGTTAAGAACGGCGCGTAATAAAACGACAGCTCGGTAAGATGGTAAGATAAGGGAACACAACTGTTATTCGATTCGGGACGTGAACCAGCCCTCGTGAGTCCGGACCGTCCATCTTGAGGAGCTCCTGGTCTCTCATAAGGTGACACAGCTCAGGCTGGAGGCTGTGTTTCTAGTGTGAATGATGTTGATACTCTTTCTATAGTTTTTGTTTTGTTGTTCAGTTGTGAAACTTATGTATGTTTTCTTTATTTTCTTGTAACCATTATTTCTATAAGTTATTGCACATTTCAGAAATAAGCTTTTCTTTTTCTTTAGCTTGTAAGTTATTTTATGTAATAGGAATTATTTTTATCGTAGACATTAGCTTGTAAGTCATTTTTATATCAGGAGTGTTTTGTTTTGTTTTTTTTTTTTAGTTCCTCCTGGAGAAGGAACTGGGGGGAGGGGGAGTTATCAGTGTAAACAGGCTTTAAGTGTAGTAGAATTAAGTTATGATTACGGTGTGTTATTAGATAAAGATAAACATACAAGACCAGTATAAAGGGTGTCCCGAATTTAAATGGCAAAACTTCAGGAACTTATAGGGGACCGAAAAACTAAGACAAAAAGTCCTTTAGAGATTTGCTCGTTTTTGCTTAGTTTTAGAGAAAATAGCAAAAAAAAGAAACATAACAAAAATGTTACAGGTAGCGATTATCACCTTTCAAAGTTCGTCAGGCTAGGCAGTGAAATATGTAAACACTTGATGTTATCCTTTACATTCTTTTATTTGTTTACAGTTTGGCTTTCTTCTAGGATTATAATTCCTAAATCAGTCTGCAGTCAGTTACTCAGGTATTTTTGTGTGAACAGCATAAGCCACAATGCCGCATACATATTCCTCATATTGAATACGCTGATATGATTTGTGTGTATGGTTTCTGTAACGGTAATGCTTTAGAAGCGGTGCAGGAGTATGCGCGTCGATTTCCAAATAGAAGAGTGCCTAATCGACGAGTCTTTTCGTTAACTTTTAATAGACTACGAGAGACTGTGTCATCCTTAATACGTAATAAAGGTGACCAATTACAGACAGCAATAAGAGCAGATTATCGGAGAAGAAACTGTGTCAAACGCCACTTCGATAACAATCCTGAGACTAGCATCCGAAGAGAATCTGCTGCATTAGCAATATCGCAGCAAGCAATATGGCGAACTCTGAAAGGTGATAATCGCTACCCATACCAGCGCCATATTAAAAAGTTCAGAATTTATTACCTCAAGATTATGTCAAGAGATTGAATTTTAGTAACTGGTTTCTTGACAAAATTCGCGATGATAATTTATTTCCATTAAAAATTATATGGACCGATGAAGCTACCTTTATCAGAGGAGGAATTGTTAATCAAAGAAATTATCATGTATGGGCTCTTGAAAATCCCAGAGCTATCAGAGAGAATAGGTTTCAGCGTGAATTTGCTATTAACGTTTGGCTTGGAATTTGGAACGGATTACTGGTGGGACCATATTTTTTACATGGAAGATTGAATAGCAAGATGACATTCCCTTACAGCAACGGATTGAAATGTGTTTCCAACTCGATGAATGTCCAGTTCATTATAGCAGAGTTGCTCGAGCTTGGCTGGATAAAAATTATCCACAACGATGGATTGGACGTGGAGGAGTAGTACCTTGGCTACCCAGATCACCTGATATGACACCCATGGATTTCTTCGTATGGGGTACCTTGAAGCAGAAAGTTTATTCGGTGTCAATCAACTCAAGAGAGCAATTAAGAGACCAAATCATAAATGCAGTGCACCAAATATCATCAGAAAAATGTTCAGCTACAATTTATCAAGTGAGTGCTAGATGTAATGCTTGCATTGGTGCAAAAGGACAACATTTTGAGCAATATTTACATTAAAAAGAACATAACTTAGTTATAAATGTAAATAAATCAGTATAAAAATGAAAACTTGTTTTGTTTCTTTTTTTGCGATTTTCTCTAAAACTAAGAAAGGAGTTATACGCTTGCGCCATCTTTAGATAAATCGTAATCACATCGCTCTGTTATAAATTCTATTATTTAGTGAGTTTTCTTTAGTTTTTTTCATTTTAAAAGTGTACAGAACTAATTATTAACAGCAGTGGCCAGTGAGTAATTATTAACAGTGAGTACAATAATGACTTATTGAATCTATTTAACTTATTAGTTATGAAGAGATATGTGCTCTAGAGATAAGGAATAGGACGGTGGGGATAATTCGTTACTTGCTCTTCACGGCCAAGTTTAGTTTGGTGATAGCCCTTAACACAAGAGGTTGGGCTCACGCCCCGTAGACAAAACACGCTACGATCTTTTTAATTTTATTTTTATCTTATTTTTTTTTCCTACCTCAATACTGTGAGCGCTAAATAAGATATTTCCATATGGTGATGTCATCAAAAAATAGCAAGAGAAGCCGTTCACTAGAAACTATTAGAATGAGCCCCGCGAAGCAAAAGCCGAGGAAATCGAAGAGAAATACGCCACCCTATTCGCCGCCATCTATAAATCTTCGCCCAGGGACAGCTCAAGAGATGATAGAAGAGTCCCCCTTCTTCACTCCGAATCCGTATCAGGTGCTTACTAATACAGATGTCGAAACCATGGAGTCAAATACTGCATCTCAACCTCTACGGCCTCCTCCTATCTTCGTCAGAAACGTAGGTAATTTCGCATTACTGTGCAGCCAACTAAATAACATAATCGGCACCGGAAAATACTCATGTGTAAACAGAACCAAAGACACAAAAATCATGCCGGATTCCCCTGATTCCTACCGCCGTATAGTTAAATACCTATCGAAAACGAAAGCTGATTTTCACACTTACCAGCTTAAGGAAGAGAGTTCACTGAGAATCGTCATTAGGAACCTCCACCCAACAACACCAACCGAGGTCATTAAAGAAGAATTAATAGCCATGGGCTATAAAGTTCGGCAGGTGACTAATGTTCTGAAAGATATCAAGACACATCACGGGGCTAGCGGCAAAACCCCATTACCCTTATTCTTCGTGGACCTAGAATCAACCCCTGGAGTTGAACAGATTTACGAGGTATCATCAATCTACTATGCAAGAGTAAAAGAAGAAAAACCGTACCCCAAACGTGATATCGTCTAGTGTCACAACTGCCAGGCGTACGGCCATACAAAAACCTATTGCCACCACATACTGAGATGCGTAAAATGCGGGCAAATGCATAAGTCAAACGAATGCATGAAATCTCGAGATGTCCCAGCAGTATGTGCCCTCTGTCAGCAAGGTCACCCAGCCAAGGCTGTCAGACGTACAAAAACCTACGCAACAGGTTCCAGCCAAACCGCACAAATGCCGAAGAAACTTTACAGACCAGAGGAAGACAGCCCTCAAAAATTGCCACCTCATCTGTTTCTTTTGCTGAAATGCTGGGCGGAAAAAGATGCCAAAATGAAAATAGGGCCATGCCGCTTCCTCCCAACAGCCTCAATTGTATGACCCTCAACCTCAGCAACCATTGCCTCAATCACAGCTCCAACAGACCACTCAACATACCCCAGCACCATTAATCCAGCCTAACCCACACACCCTTCGTCAGATCCCCCACATTCCTCCTCCCCCAACTACCTCAGATCTCACATCTTTATTTAATTCCTTCCTATCAGAGTTAAAAATTGTTATCACCCCACTTATATCACTCCTTACAAATGTTATCCCTCTTCTAATTCCTCTTCAAAAAAATCCTTAAATGTCTCCCACAAAACCCTTATCCATTCTCCTTAGGAATGCGAATGGTATTCGTAACACTAACGAACTAACATCCTTACTGCAAGACAAAGAAGTTGACGTAGCATTAATCACAGAAACCCGATTGACCAGTAGACAACGCTTCAATGTACCACAATACCGAACATACCGAACAGACCACCCTGACGGTAGAGCTCATGCCGTAACTGCTATCGTCAATCACCATTCCCTCTCTCACCATGTATTTCCTTTACCAGCAAATTAATCCCTACAATCCACAGCAGTTGTCATCAAAACCTTCTCCTTTCCCGTCACGATTGCAGCGGCCTACTGCCCCCCAAATAAACCAATTTCCACGTCCCAGTTTAACTCCTTTTTTAATTCCCTAGGCCACCACTTTCTCTTAGGCGGTGACTTCAATGCTAAGCATCAGCAATGGGGTTCAAGAACCACTAACTCCCGTGGGCGAGCATTGCAGTCATCACTTAGTTCCCAAATATCCTTTATTTCTCCCGGAACTCCTACCTATTGGCCCACAGATCCTAACAGAAACCCCGACCTTCTTGACTTCTTTATGCATTCAGGCATAGGACCTCTTCATTACTCTATAGAACCCCTAGATGAACTTTCCTCCGATCACAGCCCTTTAATCTTAACCCTCTCAGTCACTCCAATGCCAAAACCTCCTCCCCCATCATTTATAAGAGGGCCTGTTGACTGGAACCTCTTCCGTCAAACTACGAGTATTTCCGACTCCATAGACCTCAGAGTATCCCTAAAAACTCCCCATGACCTTGACAATGCCACTAATACCTTCACAAATATAATCCAACAAGCAACCTGGGCTGCATCCTCACCTCGTTCCCCTCCCAAAGGTCGAAAGAAAAACCCTTTATCCCAAGATCTACTGGACCTTATCCAATCCAAACGCCATGCCAGAGGCATCATTTGGCAAAGATCCAGGCATCCAGACGATCGGAAATCCTATAATTACCTTACTAAACTCCTTAAAAAACACATGGCTACCTTCAGATCTGAATCCTATAATTCCTATGTTTCTTCACTCTCTGCCTCTGACAATTCCCTCTGGTCTACCACTAAAAATATCGAAAAATACCAACCTACCTCCCATCCTCTCCGACGTGAAGATCGTTCATGGGCAGCTTCTGACGAGAACGGATCCGAAGAATTTGCCCAGCACCTTTCCAGCATATTTGTCCCCCATCCTGAATCTAACCCCACTCACACAACAATGGTTCATGAATTTCTTGATTCTCCGATTCCTCTCTCCTTACCTTCGAAAGCAATTAACTCCTCTGAGGTCGAATTCCTTCTAAAACAATTAAAACCCTTTAAATCCCCTGGATATGATCTCCTCAGCTCAAAGATCCTTCGGCAACTTCCTCATAAAGCAATCATGTTCCTTACCTACCTATACAACTGTATCCTCCGGACAACCTATTTCCCTTTGCTATGGAAACACTCCATTTTTATCCTTTTCTTAAAGCCGGTCAAACCTCCCAACAACCCTTCATCATATAGACCAATTAGCCTTCTCCCAATCCTTTAAAAATTTTTGAAAAGCTCCTTCTAAAACGTATCCTACCCATCCTTGAATCACAAAATATTCCTTCTCACCAGTTTGGATTTCGTACTAGTCATTCCACCGTCCAACAAGACCTCAGAGTCGTTGACCACATATCCTCAGCACTTGAAAGCAAACAATATTGCTCCGGCGCATTTCTGGACATAGCACAAGCTTTTGACCGGGTATGGCATGACGGTTTGCTTTTCAAACTCAAAACCCGTTTACCTCAATCACTATTCCTAGTTCTTCAATCCTACCTCTCTAACCGTTCCTTTCGAGTTCGCTGCGGAATGGAATACTCAAACTGCTACTCAATAGAGGCTGGTGTTCCACAAGGTAGCGTTCTCGGTCCAGTTCTATATATCCTCTATGCTGCAGATATCCCAACTACTCCTGATACTTTCCTAGCAACATTCGCTGATGTCACTGCAATCCTTTCATCCCATCCAGATCCCTTAATAGCATCCTATAATCCCCAATCCCACTTATCCCTGATTGAAGACTGGTGCGATGACTAACGGATCAAAGTAAATGAATCTAAATGCACCAACATTGTCTTTACCCTTCGCCGCAAACCCAGTCCTCTTATCTATTTCAATGGTATTCAACTACCTAAAGCTGATACAGTTCGGTATCTTGGTTTCTACCTAGACAAAAGACTTACATGGAACCCACATACTCGAATCAAAAGGCAAGAACTTAACAGACGCTTCAGTCAATTGTATAGACTACTAAATAGGATATCCCACCTTTCCATTAAAAATAACATTCTCCTATACCAAACCATCATTAAACCTACTTGGACTTGGACTTGAACTGTGCGGGACAGCAAAAAAGTCGAATATCAATCGCATTCAATCCTTCCAATCCAAAATCCTCCAAACTATAGTAAATGCTCCTTACTATGTTTCCAACAAAACCCTACATAACGATATCAATATACCACACGTCCTCGACCTCATACCCCTTAAATTTTCGAAATTCCATCGCAACCTTTCCTTTCATCCTAACCCTCTGGCTCAATCTTTATCCAGCTCCACCCATCCTGATAACCCACCTCGCAGACTAAAACGGTAGTGGCCCCGAGATCTTTTGTAAAATTTATTTATTCTATATTACTTATTGCCCACATTTGTGGCAGATTGTAATATTTACTCAATAAAAGTTCTAAAAAAAAAGAAAAAAAATTCTAAGAAAAAAAGAGCAAATCTCTAAAGGACTTTTTGTCTTAGTTTTTCGGTCCCCTATAAGTTCCTGAAGTTTTGCCATTTAAATTCGGGACATGTATATAAAGAAATAAAAGTTGTACAGTAAACGAGTGTTGTTACTCTGCCCGATATTCCATTTTTTTTTTTATTGTTTCGCTTCAGTTTAATTCTAGCTTGTGTGAATATACTCATATTCATATTTTCGAATACAAATATGCCCAACACTTAGGTGAGAGATTGTATTTTTTTGTTGCTTTTTTTTTTTTAGTTATTGTTATTACTTTCTGTGAAGTAAGGTGAAAAACTTACAATAATAATTCCCATCGCGGTTTTATTAAAATCTCGAGAAAATATTAATTTCTTATTCTGTACCACTTAGTTATTATTTTGAACTATGAAATAAATATAAAAAAAAAAAAGTCAAGGAAATATTTATAATTCTCATATAGGATTTACCCCACCGCTTTATCGAACCCCTCGGCTTATACAATCATTAAAAAGATTTCCTATTGTTTATCCCCTCTTTATCGCTTTTAAATATGAAAACTTGTTTAAGAAAACATACATATACATACATACACACACACATATATACATACATACAAAAGATGATATATGTATCTATTTTAAAATAAAACCATATTATGAATATATACATGAGAAAGATACTAATAATACTACTAATATGCTAATATAATAATCACAATGCATTCAGAAAGATAAAAAATATAAAAAAGAAATCAATGAACTAAAACAAATATAGTGAATAGAAAGGAAAAGATATATAGAGAAAAAAAAATTAACTATTTGAATGTTAATAAGACAAAATATTTACAAATACCTGAAAATATATATTTACACATCTACTTACTGCCTCTTATATTATATAGCTATATGAGACAAAAATAAAAAGTAATTTTTTAGGCAGGCAAATTATTAAAATTGGCAAATTTACCTACAATAATATATTTATTGAAGTAATTCATTGATATCGGATAAAGGTGAAGTGGGTACCCTTAATTGGGGAAAAACCTGGCGGTTGAGCGTGATTCTGGCCAAACCACCTCCTTTCACAACCGTTGGCTTAGAAACAGTACAGCCTACCTAAGTACTGAACCGGAGACCCTTCATGGGTTGTAAGTGGTACAGGATAAAGGTGAGATTGACTGACTGGATTTTTAATTATTACACATATTGGCGGTGTCTAACTGGGATTTAAGGAGATATTGGAATAGAGTTCCAGAGGGTAGTGGATCGAGCTAGGAAGGAGTGTTGGTATAATGCTGTTCGGTGGAGGGGAGTATATAGGTCAGAGGAATGTGATCTTGTTGTGAGTTGGGAGTGGAGGGAAGACTTGAATTTCAACAGGTTAAAGATGTAAGGTGGGCAATGGTTATTAATGACTTGGTACAGGAAGGTGCCTAGGAAATATTGTCTACGGGAGGATAGATAGAGCCAGTCTAAGGTAGTGTAGAAGTGCGATACATGTGAACGTCTCGGGGTACCGGTAACAAATCTGATAAAACTATTCATGATTCGTTGTAATCTGTACCGGAGACCCACTGAGAGGCCCCCATACACCACACAACCATAATCAAACTGAGGAAAAATGAATGAGGAAACTATTCATAGTTTTCGTGGATTGAGGAAGGAAATGACGGGAACGATGGAATAATTTGAGGATTCCTATGGATTTTCGGGCTATTTGGGCGATTTGAGGCTTCCAGGAGAGGTTTTGGTCGATAATGATTCCTAAATTTTTGGCAGAGGAACAGAGAGTGATAGGCTGATTATTCAGGTTTAGGGTAGGAAAGTTGGTAATGGATCTGAGGAGGGGACTTGAAGCGATTACAATGGCTTGAGTTTTCCCTGCATTTAGCTTTAAATTATTCAAGTTAGCCCAAGAACAGATTCTATCGAGGTCTTCCTGGATCCTAGATAAAGCTTCATGTAATTCGTTAGGAGGAAAGGATAAATAAATTTGAGTGTCGTCTGCATAAAGGTGATGGGAACAATGTAAAATTGACTGGGGAAGATCATTAATGTAGGAGTTGAAGAGGGGGGGTGAAATGCTGGAACCTTGGGCTACTCCCGAAGACAGAGGTAGGAAGTTGGATAAGGGTTGATTAGGGATAGATACTGCTTGAGTGCGGTCGGAGAGGAAGGATCGGATCCAGTGGACTGAACTGTTGGAAAATTTTAAAGCATTTAATTTGGTAAAAAGGATACGATGGTCAATGGAATCAAATGCTTTAGAAAAATCTAGGAGTATCAAGACGGTCAGTTTTTTTTCATCTATTGCAGCGTGGATATCGCTTATGATTTTGGTTAGTGCAGATTGTGTAGAATAACCAGGACGGAAACCGGATTGGAAAGGATCGAGTAGATGGGAATCTTCCAGTAAATGGGAAATTTGGGATTGCACCAATCGTTTAAGGGGTTTTGAAAGGTTTGAAAGGATGGAGATCGGGCGATAATCTGCAGGACAGTTAGGATTAGGAGTTTTATTGATGGGATGAACAATAGCTTTTTTCTAGGAGGAAGGAAATATAGAGTTTTGTAGGGAGAAATTGAGGACGATAAGGCTTCGTGGTAGTAGGAAGATTTTGCACTTCGAATTTTTACTTGCACCTGATTACGCAGTATTTTGAACACTTGATAGTCGTCCGTGAGTCTCGTTCGTCTGAATCGTCTTCGTGCAGCCTCACGCTTTCTCTGCAGATCTTTAATTTCTTTTGACATCCAGGGTGCAGGTCGACGGCGAAAGGTAGATGTTTTAAGAGGAGCGTAGGTATCAAGGATTCTGAGAAGATTGGATGTGAGGATTTCAACCATGGAGTCTATGGAGGAGGAGGAGTAGATTTCACTCCAATCTAGGGTTTCAAGGAGAGGTAGGATAATATCACGGTCAAGGGCGTCAAGGTTGCGGTAAGTTATGGTTTTTGTAGGAAAAGGATAGGTTTGGAAATCGTAGGATATTTGGATTAGGTCATGGGAAGATAAAAATGAAACGGGGCTTTGTGATGAGGAAAGGAGATTTTTTTGAGAATCTATAATATATAGATCTAACCATGTGTCGGTCCAGCGGGAATGGTGAGTAGGAGCGAAAGGTACGATGAAAAGGCGGAGAGAATAAAACAGGTTATCCAGGTAACGTTTATCATTGGAGTCAGCAAGCAAATTTGTATTGAGGTCTCCGGAGATAATAATATTGGAGTAGAGAGATACCAGGTTAAATAAGGAAGATTCGAAGGACTGATCGAACGGAACCATAGGAGGACGATATATCACCGCGTATAGTAGGTGATGATTGCCGGCAGAAATTTCTAGGATAAGGTATTCAACGTGAGGATGTATGGATGAGGTGGAAAAATCGAGGATTCTTGTTTTCAGGCTGTCGTGTACATTTTGCCAACACCACCGCCAGTCCGGCCAGCCGGTCATGGCGGGTAAAGGAGTAATTGGGAAGGGAGACAAAAGAGGAAGGAATGTGGGGCTTAAGCCAAGTTTCGGAAATAGATATAATATGATAAAAGTTATGTGAGAAATATTGCTGGAATTCATCAAAATGGGCAGGCAAGGATTGGGAGTTAACGTGACAGGTAGTTAGGATACTAGACATACTGAAGAGAAGTTAAGGGAAAGACATTTATAGGAAAAAAGACCCTGTAATATGAGTAACAACCTGCAGAGTACATTGTATAATACAAATTAATAAAACTAAAATTAGAAAAATAAAATGAAAAAAATAAAGTAAAACTATTTATGTGGGAAGAAATTTGAAAGAAAAATGTATGAATGAAATAAAATTCAAAAGTATGCATTATAAATAAATAAGCCAAAATGATGCAAGAAAATGACCGAAAGTAGATTATACAGGTAAATGACAGTCATACGAAGACATCCAAATCCTGAGCCCGGTCGACAGAGATAACAGGGTGGCCGTCGTCTTTTCGGCAGCGCACTCTACCGGCTGAGAACCATACATATTTTAGTTTACCAGTTACTTTCTTATGCCTAGCCAGCCAGTAGAGGTGTCTGTTGGTTGGTGTCATTTCTTCTCCGATGAAAATCCGGTGGGAATCGTTCTCTTGCCAACCGATATCTCTTGTTGTAAATTCCCGTTTAACTTTTCTTTTATGAATTATTTCGTCCCTAAGCGTTTGCCTAACGAAGCGCACGATGACAGAGGGTGGCCTGGGATCGTCTTTTCTTGGTCTCCTTCGTTCAACTATGTGCACTTATTTTTGCACATAATGACTTGACGAGAATGAATAAAAATACAAACATTGCAGAAACGAGTTTATTTTTACATAGATTCATTTACTTAATTTATATAATCGAGATATAATCGAAAAGCCCAAAAATGGGACGTTCTCCCCTTCCCCACCGTAAGCTCGATGAGGGGCGGGGAATTTTAGTATGTTTACCTTTTAACTACTCCTCTACAATATGTTTATTGATTGGACTACAGATAATAAGGCGGGGAAACCGATGTGTTATGCGGGTCCGGCTTTCGGCTACTTAAGGCACCTCAGCAGAGTGTTTTCTTTATGAAAAATTGTTGATAGTAATTAGACTAAATTATTTTAAAACTCCATGTTGGAACCTCCGGAGAGTATTTCAACTACAGCCTTTTCATGTAAGATTTGGTATTGTACATCTCTCAAAAAGGTTTTAGCTTTATATCATCAATATTATAATAAGTAAATTATAAACGGCGGCTTCCGGACAAATTAGTTTGGTGTAGACCCCCCCCCCCCCTCCTCGTCACTGAAGAGACCAAGCGACCCATTCAGCCAATCCAAACTAGATTAAAGAAAGCAACAAATGAATCATCTTCGTTAATGGAATTATTCCTTTGAGATCCCCACTAACTCTTCTCTTTCAGGGATTCTTAACAGCTCTTCAGTTACTAGTCTCTTCCGGGACCTATACAGGAAGGGTACATTAAGTTGTTTAGAAATAAAAACTAATGCTATAATAACATAATAAGATTATTTCTTTTTGATATTTATTTGTAAGGATTCACATATTTACTCAACATCCGTCCTCTCCGAATTTTGTTGCAAATGGTTATAACAACGGGGTAGGCTGTCAGTTGTCTCCTAGACGCTATGATCCAAAATAATCGTAGGCCTTCAAGGCTTTCGGTGATTAACGCGCTCCTGCGATTCACAGCCATCCGTTCAATCCACATTTGGTTGCTGGCTGTTATAGCAGCGGGGTTGACTGTGAGATCTCTCCTGAACGCTATGCTTTGGAATAGGAGTTCTTCAGCCTGCAAATGCAGTTATAGATATATTTGATTTCCCTTCACTCTTACTCCTTTTCGTACGCATTCTGGCTTTCGTTTAATTAAGCGCTTCCCAATTCACCGACATCCGTTTATCCACAACTTCTGAACAGGAAGAACACTATGATCCGGAATAGGAACAAAGTTCTTTAGATTGGAGAAAGTAGTCGGCGAGCAGTGGATTGTTACAGGCGGATGTTGGTTGTTATGGCAGCTGTGTTGGCATTCAATTAGAGAATGCCAACACAGAGAAGGAGAAGGAGAGAAGGAGAGCCTGAACCATATACTCCGGAATAGGAACTAAATTCCTTCAAATTAATGGAAGTGGCTTGCAAGGTATCGTCAGGTATGAGCCATCTTCTGGAGCAGCTGATTTGGCATTTAGTTCTCTCCTGAACGCTGTGCTACGGAATAAGGAATGTTCTTTGGTTTAAAGGAATTATGTAGTGAGTTTCACTGCATGTTAGTATCTTGGAAGTGTGCTAGGTTTAGATCGCTGTTAACAATAACTGAAGTTTAATATGGAGCGTATAGTAGACGGTATAAACATTGTCATAAATAAAATTGTTTTGTTGCCACCAATCAGGAGTCATTTCCTAACCACGTCAGACAGTTTCTTTAATTATTAAAGTATACAGTTATTTGAATTCTGTAGGGAAAGTTGTGGTTCACTTTCTCTTTGATTTTGAAATTCTAGTGTCCCATTAAAATTAGTGCTTCAGTAACTGTATCTGTTGAAGTACATGCATGCATTGGATTTTTCCGTCCATCCTTTAAACCTTTGGGACGACATAAATTCTAAAACCAAAAAAAGGAACTTAATGATTCTATAACATTATACCTAGTTGAATAAATATTTGTATTTATTGAAATTTACAGTATACTGTATAAAAATATAATACATCAAATAAATGTGATAATAATGCTAAAAATGACACGTCACTTGTTTTTAAAGCAACTACCCATTGGGAGCACTTAAAAAGGTTCTATATAATGAATTAGTCTATATAATAGAGGGTCCCGAGGCCATCTTCTTTTCAGGCACCGCGGGGGGTTATCTGGAACGGAATGAGATAAGTTGTGAATGAATAGATATTTGGTTTGAGCTAAGACAGAAACGCAAGTAACATTAAGATCTTTGCAGATAAGTTTATTGTTGACAAAGTAAGGAGCATTGAGGATTTTCGTAGGATTTTGGATTGTAAGGATTGGATACGAGATAAATTGGATGGCTTAGTGGAGCCACAAAGCTCAACTCCATATGTCCAAATTGGTTGCTGTAATGTAAATGAGTCTTTTGTATTAATTGCAAGGTTTGGACGTTTGTCAAGTAAATGTTGAAGTCGTCGAAAACGACGGGTAATTTCTTGTCGTTTTAGTCTTTTATGTGGATTCCAAGTAAGACGTTTAATCAGATGGAGCCCTAGGTAGCGGATCTGTTCAACAGGAACATCATAAAAGGAAACTGTAGGTCAGGAAGTCGTAGGTTTACAACGAAACGTAAAGTTTATTTGATGGGATCAAATACGATGAATGTATCACTGTTTACTGATAACACACAAGTGTCATCAGCATACATGATGAGGATGGTGCTAGGATGCGTCGAGATGTCAGTTGTATACACCGTATAGAGGATTGGCTCTAAGGTACTTCCTTGTGGAACACCGGCTGATTGGGTAATGAGAAAGAATAGGAAAAGTTATGATTCACTTTAAAAGTTCTAGCACTGAAATAAGAGCGGATAATAAGGAAGTATGTTGGAGGTAGGAATGTACGGAGTTTGTAAAGCAGTCCCGGGTGCCAGACTCGATAAACAGGTTCTTTTACAACGAGAAAGGCTCCCAAGCATTACATTCCGCGTTCCGATTTGGAGGAAACTACGTCCACCACGCAATGGCATTGCTGGATTGTGGAGTGTGACTCGTGATCACATGATGGTTGGACATAATTTAAACTGGTGAACTAGGATTATGTGATTGGAATCTAGGATGGGATACAAGCGTTTTAAGATGAGTTTTTCTAGCTAGGAATTTATCCCTGATTGGTAAGAGAGAAATAGGATGATATGAGGAAGGGTGTTCAGGTGGTTTTTTTTTTTTTTAGCTTGGGTATCATTTTTACTATAGATAATTTCCATAGATTCAGGAAAGTATGTGGTTCGAAATACAGCGTTATGTATGAATGTTAGGAATAGGATGGCTTTCCGAGGAAGCAATTTTAACATTATACAAACGGATTGCAGCAGAAGATGTGCGTGGTTAATTATTTAAATTAAAAAGGATTTACATATGTTAAAGTTTAAACTATTTCAATTTTCAGGTAGGATGATATTTATAATAAAACTGTAGCGGGTCAACAATGAGTGATTGAGGTTACACGTTATTAGCCGACATAATAACCAAAGAGGCTGTGTGAAATGTATTTTCCACTGCAGCAATAACTTTTAAACATTTTTATTTTCTCCTAGTTTTTATTTATATGGCAGTTTGATTTATGGTTAGTTTTCCACAGCAATATTGAATAGTTTTCATTTGTATACTATGCAGTGGAAAATCAATTAGATACTTCACCCCAGCTGATGACTCTTACCCTCATTGCTGTTATGGTTCATTCAACGATAGGTGATTTTTTCTTAGAGTAAAATAAAAATTAGTAAAACCTACTATCAATTAAGTATAGCGCAGTTGGGTCTCATCGTTTTGAGGCAGTTATTAGGCAGAGCAATTTGGTTCGGAACCCCCCTCGGTAGCGTCTCTGAAAATTCAGATAGGTCACCCAGCCGGACCGAAGGGAACGCAAAAGATCCTGGAGCAAGAGCAGATTCTTTGCTTCTACCATGAGAATTTTAATCAGAAGGCTAAAAAAATTCGCCCTCCCTGCGATTGGAAACCAGCTGAGCCGTTAAACTAATCGCAGAGTCAATTTTTCAAAATCTATTGATTTTGTTAATCATACGATTCTCCCTCCATACTACATAACCGCTAAATACCCGATAGTGTTTTAAACTGGCAACTCTCCTTGTCTAACCGTTACAAACAGTTATCATTCAGAACAGGCATCTCATCATCACTACTTTTATTCCGAAGTATTCCATCGGGATCATCTCTCTCATATATTCGGATTAATATTAATTATTTTCCTTACTTTACTCACTACTTTCAATATCAGTAATAAGCTAAAGACGTTTAGATTTACATATTTTTTCACCCTTCAAACATGCTTGAGGCAACTAAGAAGATCCATCGAAAATAAGACAACTTCATCGGTTAAAAACCACCCTGAATGCCCTTCTCAAATGTCCATTGCTATCTCCCAAAATTATTACTATCCAGTTCCAAAACAATAACCTTTATTCATACTTATACTTGAACAACCCCCCTTTAATAATTTGAATAAGTTCCCAGATCACCAAAAAATCAACCTCAATCATCATGATGTTCCTATGAATTCGTAATTCATTTCTCTCATATACCCGTTACCTTCTGGTATCCTCCCTCTTTCTCTACTTTTTTGACTACGGATACTCGATGTATGGAAGGTTGTCTGGTGAGTTCAAGATGAAAATTAATTAATAAAGTGTTTTATAGTATGCTGGATGAGGTTAGTGATGTCATAACTGCGTCTAACTAATACATCTCGTTTAGTTAACCGGAAAAGATGTTAATTCATTGACCATTTTTGTAACAGTTATAACCATGATTGATTTAAGAAAATTAAATTAATTACGTTAGGCTAATATGAGTTCACATGAAACGATTTGTCCCTCATTTCGATTTTTTTATTTAGTGTTTTCACATTCTGAAAGATATTTTCACTATTTTTAACAGTCAATATTTTATGCGTTGTTAAAGAAACGGAAAAGTTCAATCTTTCCACTATAGAGTTTTTTACCGTCAGCAATCAATGATCAAAAACAAATGGTTCAGTGGAACTCCTAATCTCTAAATTTGGAAATCAAATATTTAAAATGCTTTTAGCACTTCATCTGTTATAACAATATTAGTAAAGCCTCTCCGTGTAACGAAAAATATATTTGGACAAGTAAATGAAAGGAATAATTATAAGGACACTTTTAATTTTTTGTTTTGAATAAACAATTAGTTTTCCTTTTAAGCTTTCCGAATGTTTTTATCCAACAACATATTAATAACGTTACAAGAATAAGTATATCTAAATACTTTAGATTCCTAAGTATGTAGGTTTTTATTTTATTTATTTTTTTTTTCTTTTACGAATTATTTTACACCATTGTGTTATGGAAGCAACTTATAGTTTAGTTTCATAAACTTTTAATGTTTTTATTAATATTTTTTACCTATCTAAAATAAATATAAAATTAAAAAATGAATTTGTATAGTTTATTTTTTTATTTTCTCATCCCGGTTTAATGTTTTCTCGATCAGTTAAATATTGGTGATACAATAACATTAAGGGCTAACAGTTTGTGAACGGGACATACTAAAGATAACCCACAAGTTTTGAAACAAAAATAATTATACTAACTATTTTATTTAAAAGATCGGCGGTTATAATTTAAGAGTATATACATTTTTTATATTGCTGTTTGAAAATTCTAATATTTTAGATATGTAAATGACTGTTAATTTTTAGTCAAGTAAGTTTTCTAGTAATACAGCCTGATTAGTAAGGCAGTGTTACATACCTACCAAGTATTTGTTTAATGTATGTTTATGTTTCATATTAATTATTTTTAAGTTTTAAAAGTAAACATATTTTATATTATTCAGTAACATGATAAACAAATAACTATAATTTTATGTAAAATACCTCCGATTGAAGGAAGTATTTTCAGAGTATTAATACATTAATTTCTGATTGTGAAATGTGTAAACTGACTTAAGAAATGATTGTGACTGACAAAAGAAAATAGTTATAACAAGCTACAAACCTAGGCTTTGCTGTACTTATATCCCTCCATTCATATCTAATCATAATTAATTTAAACAAAATACAATACTTCTATTTATTATTGTTTCTCTAATGAACAATACATAACTTTTATTAATGCAATGCTGTCATGATTAAAAATTAATTCAAGAGTACTGGATTCATTAATAATGTTTAAAGATGAAACAATTATTGATTTTTAGGAAGTTGGATTATTTATGTTTGTCTTATATGAATTCATGGATTTCCAGATTAAAGCCAGGGTTTCCTTGCATGATATATTATATTCTATTTCATTAAAAATAGGAAATAATTAAGTCAAAATGTCTTCGAGAGAACATACTCCAGTGTGCGTAAGTAAATATTCCTTTATTTCTGTTAGTTCTTAATCTATAGTGAAGTATAGTATTATATTGTATTATAAACAACATAATGATACTTGACTTTAAGCTAATGAAACTTCAGAAAACTCGATGATTCGAAAATGTAGATATCATTTTTAGTTATACATCAAAATTACCACTAATAAAATTGTCATGATTATTATTATAACCATAAAACATAAATCTTTTTTTATAATAAATATATATATTAATTCCGTATTATATCAAAACAGTTATAAATACTATTATCCCTCCAAAAAAGTAAACAAACAATTGTAACATTTAATACAGACTTTATTCAATAACATCCATTATTAGTATTATTATTAAAATAAAAATATTGTTTACAATATTTACAATGTTTAAAAATATTATTTAAATCATAAAAATTCAATAAAATATACATGTATAAAGCTTTTTCATTGTAAATACTTAGCAATTAGAGAAATTCAAGAATAAATCTTATCTCAGAATAAGTAAAATTATCAACTTGAAATAGTTGAAAAGATAGTTATTAGTAAACTTCTGTGAATACCCACAGTAATTATATTTCTAATGTAATATTTATGCTACTTTATGTTTTTGTTTTTTGATTAAAAACCACCTTCAGTTTCATGAGTTAGTGATTTTAAGAAAGGATATATAAATGAAGTACACTTCATGTATTTATTCGCACATCTTATTCGTCATTTTTAAACAAAATTTTTAAGCAAGAACATGGAATAATGTTTCAGTAATACTTTTGGTAATTTAAACATACTTTATTTTATAGACCAATTTACAATAATTATAACGATGTTTATCCTATACATGTTCCTTTACTCACTACATTAATATTAAAGAAATTTTTACATTACTTAATTTTTATATTTACGAAGCTGTAAAATAAAACAATAATCTTGGTAATAACACAATTAATGTTATGACTTGAATGGCAAAAATTGGAATGTTTTTCATTCACATTTTATTTTATTTTATGGCACAACTCGGCGATGAGTCCTGACCTCCTCCACCAGCTTCCTCCAGTCTTCTCTGTTTTGTGCAGCTGCCATCCAGTTCCTCACTCCCATGATATTTTTTGTGTCTGCGGCCAAACCATCCGACCACCTTAGCTTCGGTCTTCCCCTTCTTCACGTGCCATACAGAGGTTCCACTAAGAGCCTTTTAGGAATGGCCTCATCCTCCATTCTAGCCACATGGCCAGCCCATCGTAGCCTTCTAATCTTCAGTGATTGAACTACATCTGCTTTGCCGTATTTGAGTAGACGTCACTATTTGTTCTCCTTCTCCTGTTTCCATCAGCAAAAATTCCACCCCAAATTCTACAAAGGATTCTTCTCTCAAAGACAAGGAGGTCATGTTCAATCTTTTTGGATACAGTCCATGTCTCCGATCCATACAACAAAACTGAGTGTATTAATGTTTTGTACAAATGGATCTTGGTCCGTGGGGATAGAAGGCGAGAGGAAAGTTAAGGAAATTATAGGGGCCAATATCGATGGTCTCACCAGGTCGGAGTACTTCTCTTGTGACCATGAGCTTAGTCTTTCCCTTATTTACCTCCATCCCATGTTCTGGTGGCCTTTAACAGGGCTACAGATCCCTCTTTGATGGAGTCTAATGACCATCCCATGATGTCCACGTCATCTGCATACGCCAAAAGCTGGACCATCCTAGTATACACTGTCCTGTTGGTTTGGAGACCAGTATCCCTCACTGCCTTCTTAAATACCAAGTTAAACTAGAGGCATGCTAATGCATCTCCTTGTTGTAGTCCTTTTTTCAAGGGAAACTCTACCATCCTTTGCCCACCAACCTGCACAGTACATCTCACATCTCGTATGGTCAGTTTTGCCAGATATATTAATTTATCTGGGATGTTGTACTCCTCCTGTGCTCTGTAAAGTTCTTCCCAGTTAATGCTATCATAAGCCACCCTGAAGTCAAGAGAGAAGAGAGATTCCCCTGTAATTCTGATACTGAAGTTTATCCCCTTTTTTGAATAAATGAAATATGACTGACTTTTTCCAATCCTTTGGCAGAACCTCTTCTTCCCAGATGGTTAGATTCAGGTCTTGTATTCTCTTTATCAGCTCTTCACCCCTGCACTTGAAGAGTTTGGCAGGCAAGTGATCAGCTCCAGGTGCTTTATTGTTCTTTAGTTGATCAATGGTGTCCATTATCTCTTCATCATTAGGTGGTTCAAGGCTAGATTCTTGGTCTCTGTCTATCAAATCCTCTCTCCTGTCTGCTCCACAGAGGACTGGATTGAGAAGCTCCTCAAAGTGACTCTTCCATTGCAATAAGACCTCATCCTTGTAGGCAACTATGTTCCCATCCTTGTTTCTACAAGTTTATCATTGTTCTGGATCTTCTCCTTCTATTGATGGTTCTGAAGAAGTCTCTTGATTCTTTCTCCCTCCAGTGTCTTTCCAGTTCATCCCTCTCTCTTCGTCTCTTCTTTCTTTGATGTAGTCTTTAATCCTTTCTCCTTTTCCTGTTGTATTCTTCAGCAGCTCTCTGGGTTTCTTTCTTCAGCATATTCTTGATATCAGTGGCAGCCTCGCATTCTCCATCGAACCATGGGGATCTTTCCTCCTTTTCTCTCGGCCCCAGCACATTATCAGCCGTCTCCTGCAGCATTGCGGCCACAATGCTGGACCAAAGGGATTCTATGTTTTCTTTATTTACAGCATCAGTTCGGAGGTTTACATCAAGCTGCTTGATATAAACATTTTTTGTATCTGGCTCCTGTAACTTTTTAAGAGAATAGCCTTTATCCTGTTCACCTGTGCATCTAAACTTCTTAAAAGAGATTTTAGGAGTGATGTGAGCGATACACAAATAATGGTCTGAGTCCACGATAGCACTTCTACGTTCTCACGTTCTGTAGGGAAGTCTTGTGCCTTTTATCAACAAGGATATGATCTATTTGGTTAATGTCTTTTCTATCTGGTGTCATCCAGGTACCTTTATGTATCTCCTTGTGTGCGAAGAAGATATTTCCAATTATCATGTCCCTTGAAGTTGCAAAATTAATAAGCTTTTGTCCATTCTCATTAGATTGGTTGTGGAGACTATGTTTCCCTGTCATTGGAAGGTATACCTCTTCTTTCCAAATTTTCGCATTACAGTCTCCAGCTATTATTTTTATATCATATTTGGGGCACTGATCAAGGGTATGGTCCAGTTCCTCATAAAAGGCATCCTCATCTTCCTCACTCGAAGTTTCCGTTGGAGAATGAACACTAATAAGACTGTAATTGTAAAACTTTCCATGTATCCTGAGAACACAAATACGCGGGTTTACGGGCTTGAAACCAATGACTAGTTGTCTATACCGCCCTCTAACAACAAATCCCACTCCAAATTCATGGCTAGTGTCACTGCAGCTGTAGTATATGGTGTATCGTCTTGTTTCATGGGTATCCTGGCCAATCCATCTGATTTCCTGAATGGCAACAATTTCTAGTCTAAAATTGTCAATTTGATCTAGGAGCAGTTTCAATGCTCCAGGTCTGTACAAGGAAAGAATATTCCAATATCCAAGATTAAAAGTCCTATAGGGGTTGCTGGGTTGTTTCCATTTATGGCTATCGATATCTGAGGCTGATTTTGGTTTCTGAGAAATACAAGCTTTGGGTAGGGGGGCTTCCAACCCTCGCTCCGTACCCTAGTATACTGGTGGGGCTGCCACCTTGGTGCCTGTATACCAGCACCCCCATTCTGAGGAGGCTACCTGGGGAAGGTGTCCCTAGGGTGTGTACTGTTAGTGACCTTTGTTTATAGTGTGTGGGTGAGTGATGTATTTGTATGGGTGTCAGAGTACTGTTCCCCCAACCTGGAGGGCCATATTCATATACATAAATTAAATTTCATTATCTAAGTTTTCTGTTCAACAATATCATCAAGAGAGAAAATGAAATAATGGTTTTGGAGCAAGGATTGTCCTCAAATTCTATTTCCCTTGCAAATTTTTATTACCACGTCTATGACGATAATTAATAGTATAGGGTGAGACTATCTCCCTGCTTTTTCCCTTACGCATGTTAAAGACCTCGGATTCTCTTCCAATTATTCTTACAATGCCTCTTGTGTTGTTGTGAGTGGATTTTACAGCATCTATGAGTGCAGTTGGTACATTTTTAGCGGCTAAAGCTGTCCATATCTCATGTCTATGTACCAAGTCAAATGCTGCCTTTATATCAAGGAAAGCCTTCTGGCTTTTCTACCTTTCCCATGACTTTTCAATTATGGTCCTGAGAGAATATGTGGTCTTGTGCCTAGTGGTGTGGTTTGAAGGCTGCTTGTTCCTCTTCAAATTTTTCCTATACAAACCCTTTTAGCTTTAGTTCAAGGATAGATGAGTAAAGCTTGTAGGCCACCTGGGAGAGACATATAAGCCGGTAATTCCTATAGTCACTTGAGCTTCCTTTTTTGTGTATAGGAATGAGGATGTTATATTCCTATTCATTCAGAACTATTTTTTGAAAAAAAGCTGTTTGAAAGAGGCCTTGTAGATGTTTCTGCAGTTCTGACCCTCTAAACTTAACTAACTCTGGAGCAATACCATTGCTGCTTTGCCTATCTTTAGCCTTTCTACAGCCCTTTCCACATGCTCTTCCCAAATTATTTCATCATATTCCTCCTCTGGTGGTAGACATTCTGCGACTGTTCCCAATACTAAGGAGTATTGGATACAACTTCTGTATTATGGTGCTTCCATCTATCCATGATTTCCTCATCTTTCATAAACAGCAATCCTCTTTCATCCTTTATATTTCTTAATTGTCTTTCTTTTGATTGCCTTGATAGTCTTCCAGAAGATCCTCGTAGGCATTTTGCATGTTCTGGCCATATTCCTCCAAACTCTTCTTTTTTACCACTCCAACTACTTGTTTGGCTTATTTATTCTTCTGACATGGAATTCCCTGTCTGCTGCAGTTTTGGTCCTGTAGTATGCTTTCCAAGCTATTTTCTTCCTTGCTATTGCAGCTTTAACTGTCTTACTACACTATTTTGTTCTTTTTCCTTTAGCTACGGTTACACATATTGCTTCTACTGCAGAATGAAAAAATGAAAAAATCTATCCTGGAGACTGTCTCCAGGATAGATTTTTTCATTTCCTCCCATCTTGCAACTTAAAAGCTCCATTCAAGTCAGGAGTTTTGCATACTCTATTTTCTTCTCAGGTATCTGCAGCTTTTCAATGTCGATTTTCTCGTATTTCTTCTTTTGTTCCTTCCTAGGTTTGAGGATTTGAGTGTCTCCAATCAAGAGGTAATGGTCTGACCCTTTTTCTGTCCTTTTTATGACTTTTACATCCCTAAAATGCTATTGTCATTTCTTTCCTTGGCAGAAAAAGCCATCTTATGTACGGGTTTATGTAGAAAAATTGAGGCTGTGGGCACTCCCGAGTATATAAGCTTATATCCCTTGTCTAGCCCCATTTCTCCTTGCCCCTTCTTCCTTACTTATCCAATTCCCAAGATGTCTACACTGTAGCACTCCATCTCCTCCACTATTTCAACCACTTTGCCAGTTAATGTCTTTATACTGCATTATGTCCTTTCGGGTGCTGCATCGTAACCGTTTCGACTGTCCTAATCCGAGGCAAATTAATGTACTATGAATTGTATTATACTTACTCCACCGGGTGATTAGGCCAGTTGGAGAGGCCTCATAACCTCAAGACAACTGGTCTCCCGAATATTTATGTCCCCTCAGGAGAATGGGTGGCCGGACTATACCCCCCAGCACTAGGTACCTGGGTCTTTATTCAGTATATTCAGACCACCCCTCCTGGGAGGGATCCCCTAACCACCACCCAGAGGACACACTCTCTAAAGGGCAGATTCCACCGTGAGAAAAGAATTATTTTTTTTTATTTAACAGGAATGGGATGAAAATACTCCCCTATACAGACTTTCATGTGAGCCAATGAAAATAGAGGTAATTTAATTAAAAAAATTATTTACAAAAAAAAAGAACCTCTTTTATTATAATCACTAAGCTGTAAAATAAAAGAATAATCTTGGTAATAACACAATTCATGTTATGACTTGATGGTAAAAATTAGAATGTATTTCATTCCTATGCATAAATTAAATTTCATTAACTAACTTTTCTGTTCAACAAAATCAAGCTAGAACATGAAGCAGTGTTTCAATAATGGTTTTGTAAATTATAATCATAATTTATTTTATAGAACTAATGATAATAATTTTTAGATGTTTACCCTGAAAGTGTACCTTTACTCACTATAAAATGTCAAAGATTACTTTACTTTTACATTACTTTTTTTTTTTTTTTTTTTTTTTTTTTTTTTAACAGGAATGGGATGAAAATAGTCCCCCTATTGAACTTATGCCTGAACGAGAAGAAGATAAGGTAAGTCAATTCAAGAAAATTATTCACAAAAAAAGTAACATGTTTTATTATAATCACTAAGCTGTAAAATAAGCAATTATATCAATGTTTATCACATATAAGTTCCTCTATTCATTACATTAATATCAAAGAAATTTTAACATTGCTTAGTTTTTTATTTTTTTAAATTTATTTTATGACATGAATGCCAAAAATTAGAATGGTTTTCATTCATATATATAATAACATAATTCATGTTATGACTTGATGGTAAAAATTAGAATGTATTTCATTCCTGTAAATAAATTAAATTTCATTAACTATTTTTTATTTTTTTTTATTTAGCAGGAATGCTATGAAAGTACTCCACCATACCGACTTTCATGTGAGCCAATGAAAATAGAGGTAATTTAATAAAAAAACATTATTTACAAAAAAAAGAACCTCTTTTATTATAATCACTAAGCTGTAAAATAAAACAATAATCTTGGTAATAATACAGTTTATGTTATGACTTGAATGACAAAAACTAAAATATTTTTCATTGATATATATAATTTTAATTTTATTAACTAACGTTTCTGTTTAACAAAATCACCAAGCTGGAACATGAAGTAGTGTTTTAAAAATGGTTTTGGAAACTAAATCGTAATTTAATTTATACAACTTTTGACAATAATTATAATGACGTTTATCCCATAAAAGTTTCTTTACTCATTACAATATCAAAGAAATTTTTACATTACTTTTTTTTTTTTATTTAGCAGGAATGCTATGAAAGTACTCCACCATACCGACTTTCATGTGAGCCAATGAAAATAGAGGTAATTTAATAAAAAAAATTATTTACAAAAAAAAGAACCTATTTTTTTATAATCACTAAGCTGTAAAATAAAACGATAATCTTGGTAATAATACAGTTTATGTTATGACTTGAATGACAAAAATTAAAATATTTTTCATTGATATATATAATTTTAATTTTATTAACTAACGTTTCTGTTTAACAAAATCACCAAGCTGGAACATGAAGAATTGTTTCAAAAATGGTTTTGGAAATTAAATCGTAATTTATTTTTAACAACTTTTGACAATAATTATAATGATGTTTATCCCATAAAAGTTTCTTGACTCATTACAATAATATCAAAGAAATTTTTACATTACTTTTTTTTTTTTTTTTTAACAGGAATGGGATGAAAATACCCCCCTATACAGACTTTCATGTGAGCCAATGAAAATAGAGGTAATTTAATTAAAAAAATTATTTACAAAAAAAATAACCTCTTTTATTATAATCACTAACAAGTGAGAATGGGACCTTTTTCTTTTGAAATGGTTGACCATTTTACTATTTGGGCTCAATTGTAAGTGGCTCCAGTAGGATATCTCTAGAAATAAGCCAAAGACTATTAAAGGCCAACAAGTGTTAATTTGGGCTCAGCAAACATTTGAGAAGCTGAGCTTATTACCCGCCGCAACTAAATGCCAGCTCTACAAGACCCTAATCCGACCAGTCCTCACCTATGGATTAAAAGCCTGGACCATGACTAGTGCAGAAGAAAAAGAAGTTCTCATTTTTGAAAGGAAAATACTGCGTCGCATATTTGGTGCCATAAAAGTTGGTGAGAATTGGAGAGGGCGGACCAACAGGGAACTTTACCAGATGTATGGTGAAGCAGATGTGATGTAGTACATAAAGCTGGGAAGAATGTGCTGTGCGGGCCATGCTGCCCACATGCCAGCTGACGAAATCCCAAGGAAGATGTTGGATGGGAGGCTCCATGGGACTAAAGGAAGAGGTAGACCATGGTTTAGATGGAGTGTTGCTGCGAGCAGGGACTCCAAGGATCTTCTGAAAGTCCGCAACTGGCGAGCGACTGCACAGGATCGGGCTGTGGCGAAAGCTCATAGAGGAAGCCAAGGTCCAAGCTGGGCTGTAGAGCAACTGATCATCATCATTATGCATAAATTAAATTTCATTAACTAACTTTTCTGTTCAACAAAATCAAGCTAGAACATGAAGCAGTGTTTCAATAATGGTTTTGTAAATTATAATCATAATTTATTTTATAGAACTAATGATAATAATTTTTAGATGTTTACCCTGAATGAGTACCTTTACACACTATAAAATGTCAAAGAAACTTTTACATTACTTTTTTTTTCTTTTTTCTTTTAGCAGGACTGGGATGAAAATAGTCCTCCAGTAGAACTTACGCCTGAACCAGAAGAAGATAGGGTAAGTCAATTTAAGAAAATTATTCACAAAAAAAAGTAACATGTTTTACTATAATCACTAAGCTGTAAAATAAAACAACTATCTTGGAAATAATACAATTTATGTTATACTCGAATGGCAAAAATTAGAATTTGTTTCACTCATGTACCGAATTTATATTTTATTAACTAACGTTTCTGTTTAGCAAAATTGAAACGTAATTTATTTTATAGAACTATTGACAATAATTATAACAATATTTATCCCTTGCATATTCCTCTACTCATTGCATTAATATCAAATAAATTTTTACATTACTTAATATATATATATATTTTTTTTTTAATTTAAAAATTACAGTGATTTTCATTCATGTACATTTTATTAACAAAGTTTCCTGTTCAACAAAATCATCAAGCTATAATATGAAATCTATAATATGAAATCTATAATATGAAAGCTATAATTTTTAAAAAATAATCTTGGAAATAACATAACCTGCGTTAACCTGCGTAAGAATCAACACCTTCTTCAACTCCTTGGGTCACTGATATCTCTTGGGTGTAGACCTAAATGCTACGCACCAGCAATGGGATTCAAGAATTACTAACTCTCGTGATAGTGCATTACAGTCTGCTCTTACCAGGTATGCAAGTTTAAAATGTCGTTTTAATTCCAATAGAATGCGCTCTTAGCCTATTGAAGGATTTGCTTATCTCTAAACGCTATTTTGTTTGTTAGTCATTTGTTTACAAAAGTCAGTTGTTTTTAAGTCGTTTACGTGGACGTATCATACCTTTCTTTGGTGTTAAAAATGTCTAATTTTAAGCCAAATAAAGAGCATTTGCGGCATGTCATGATTTTCTTATTTAATCAAAAGAAAAAGGCATCTGAATGTCATCGAATTCTTGTTGAGACTTATGGCGATGTTGCTCCAACCGTCAGGACATGTGAACGTTGGTTTCAAAGTTTCAAACGTGGTGATTTTGATGTTACTGATCAAAAACGAGAAAATCGACCAAAAAAGTTTGAGGACTTCGAATTGCAATCTTTATTAGACGAAGACAATACCCAAACCCAACAAATGATGGCAGAACAGTTGAATGTCACTAGGCAAGCCATTTCCGATCGCCTGAGAGCTATGGGAAAGACAGATTGGAAAGACAAATTGGACGAACGACAGATGGAAAAACGAAAAACTGTGTGCGAAATGCTGCTTTTACGCCACGAAAGAAAGGGTTTTTTGCATCGAGTTGTAACTGGCGATGAAAAATGGATTTATTTTCAGAATCCCAAACAAAAAAAATCATGGGTGACGCCAGGACAACCATCCACATCGAGTGCAAGACCGGATCGTTTTGGGAAGAAGACAATGCTGTGTGTGTGGTGGCATCAGAAGGGTAGTCTACTACGAGCTTCTCAAACCCGGCGAAACAGTCAATACCGAGCGCTACCGACAACAAATGATCAATTTGAGTCACGCATTGATCGAAAAACGCCCAGAATGGGCTCACAGGCACGCCAAAGTCATTCTTCAGCATGATAACGCTCCTGCACATTCAGCCAGATTGACTAAGGAAACGATTTCTTCGCTTGGTTGGGAACTCCTACCCCACCCGCCGTATTCACTTGACCTGGCGCCTTCTGATTATCACCTCTTCTCATCGATGGGACACTCATTGGCGGAGCAACACTTCAACAATTTCGAAAACGTACGAAAATGGCTCGATGAATGGATTTCAAATAAAGATGAAGCATTCTTTTGGAATGGTATCCATATATTGCCCGAGAGATGGGCAAAATGTGTAGAAAGCGAGGGTCAGTACTTTGAATAAAATATATTATACTTTTTTTTAAATTACTATGTATTTATTTTAAGAAATAAACGACATTTTAAACTTGCATACCTGGTAATTGATGGAATTCCTATTTAATTTCTTCTGATTCTCCTACTTACAGGCCGACAGATCCAAACTGAAATTTCCAACCTTCTAGATTCCTTCATTCATTCATTCAGGCCTAAAAACTCTCTATTACTCCATTAAACATCTGGATGAACTTTCTTCCAATCAAAGTCCTTTAATTCTAACACTTTCCATCACTCTGATTCCAAAACTTTCCTGAACAGAAAACCCGACCTTCTTGACTTCTTTATGCATTCAGGCATAGGACCTCTTCATTACTCTATAGAACCCCTGGATGAACTTTCCTCCGATCACAGCCCTTTAATCTTAACCCTCTCAGTCACTCCAATCCCAAACCTCCTCCCCCATCATTTATAAGAGGGCCAGTAGACTGGAACCTTTTCCATCAAATAATATCCAACATCATAGACCTCAGAGTATTCCTAAAAACCCCTGAAGACCTAGATAATGCTACAAATTCCTTTACTAACACAAACCAGCAAGCAGCTTGGGCTGCATCCTCACCTCGTACTTCTCCCATAACTCGCAAGAAAAATCCCTTACCCCAAGATATAATAGACCTAATCTGATCCAAAAGCCATTTTAGAGTCATATGGCAAAGAACTAGGCACCCTGATGAAGGGAAATGCTATAATTTCATTATTGATGAGATCAAAGCCAAAGAATTCGCCAATCATTTTGCAATACTTTATTCATTTTACATCCTGAATCTAATCTCACACACACAGCAACAGTTGATCAATTCCTTGATTCGCCTATTCCTTTCTCCTTACCTCATGAAGAAATAATTCCCTCTAAGGTTGAATTCCTTAAAAAAATTAAAATCGCAACAACTTTCTCAAAAATCTATAATATTCCAAACCTACCTATACAATAGCATCCTTTGAAATACGAATTTCCCTTTACTATGGAAGCATTCAACTATTATCCTTTCCCTTCTTTTTCTTCTTCCTTGGCTCTACAACCCGCGAGGGGTCAAGGCCGCCCAAAGCAATCTCTGCCATCCAACTCGGTCCCGTGCAGCCGATCTCCAGTCCCGGATTCCCAGAATGGCGCGTGCATCACTCACCACACCGTCCATCCAACGAAGTCTGGGTTGCCCACGTCTTCTAGTAGAATGAATTTCCTCCTCGAGGATCCTTCTTGGAACAGCGTCAGTGCTCATCCTGATCACATGACCAGCCCACCTAGGCCGACCAACTCTGATAAAATGCATGATGTCACAATCATTGAACAGCTCAGAGATTTCCGAATTTGTCCTTATTCGCCAGGCTTGCTCATTAGTATCAAATATCGCTCCGAAAATTCTTCTTAGTACTTTTCTTTCAAATTGGAGGAGTTGATTTTCCTGTGGCCTGGTAAGCGTCCAGCTCTCTGACCCATATGTAAGTACTGGTCTAATTAGGGTTTTGTATAGACGCAATTTGGTAGCGCGAGGCAATTATCCTTTCCCAGAAGCCAGATAAACCTCCCAACATCCCTTCATCATATAGACTGATCAGCCTTCTTCCAATCCTTTCAAAAAATTTTGAAAAACTCTTAACTGCATCCGACCCATCCTTGAATCCCAAAATATTCCTTCACATCAGTTTGAATTCTGTTCTTGCCACTCCACTGTTCAACTAGGCCTCAGAGTTGTTGACTAAATTTCTTCCACATTTGAAAGCAAAAAATATTGCTCTGGCACATTTCTAGATATAGAGCAAGCTTTTGACTGAGTATGGCATGCCGGTTTGCTTTTCAAGCTCAAAACCCATTTACCTCGATTCCTCAAGTTCACTGTGGAATGGAATACTCTAACTGTTACTCAATCGAGGTAATTGTTCCTCAAGGAAGCATTCTTTGTCCAGTACTATTTATCCTCTATACTGCAGATTTCCCTACTACTCTTGAAACCTTCTGGCAACATTTGCAGATGACACAGTTGTCCTATCATCCCATCTTGGAGCTGAAACAGCTTCTCATCATCTCCAAAGTCACTTTGTCTCAGATAGAGGATTGGTGCAACAACTGAAGGATTAAAGTAAATGAATCATAATGCACTCACTTAAAATTTACACTCCACCGCACATCCTGCCCTCCTTTTTATATCAATCTTATTCTACTATCCATAGCTGACACAGTACGGTATCTTGGTTTCTACCTAAAAAAAAGACTTACAAGAAACCCTCACACAAGACTTAAAAGGCAAGAACTCAAGCCTCCACTGGATTGTGACACTAGTGATGCAGCTGAGAGAACAGTGCTGGGATTTCTGTGGGTCTAGCTTGCCCTCCCATAAGTGGTGGACTAGCCTGGTCCGGGATGTACCTGGGATGTTTGTGTATATTATTTATATAGTGTGATTGTGCTTTTTAATTTAATTGTTTTTATTTTTCATATATTTTTTTTCTCATTATTATTAATACTTTTTATATTATTTATAGTTCTATTTTCGGATTTTTTAAAAATATTAATATTTAATATTTTGTATCTTGTATAGTTAGGGGTTTTTGTTTTTATTTAATTTAATTGTATATAATGTACGCATGGATTCTTCATCATACATATTATTCATTGGCCTTTAGAAACGCAGCTTGTAATTTTTATTCTTTTTCTTCTTATGTATCACCCAGTAGGGCCTTTTGTGTAGGGGAGCGTGCAGCCATGACTGCCATTGCTCTCTATCTCTTGCCAGGTTTCTGGCTTGATGAATATTTCTTCCCTTTTTTCTGCATATATGGTTGACATACGGTAATATTTATTCAATAAAACAATATATAAAAAAAAAAAATTAATTAATTTTCAGACAAATTAATTTTTTTTTCTATTTAATTGAATAGGTAAGAAATTGAAAGAGTTCAGTTAAATAATCAATATAAAAATAATTTTTTAAGCACAAAGTTGTACATCTATTATAAACTACGGAAGTCAAGCCCAAGTTTTCAGAGTGTTCACATCATTGTGTTTTTCATTTAAATTTGATGTTGTACATTACTTTTAAAAAAAAATCCATCGCTCTTCATTCATAGTTGCTAAAAGCAATGAATTATTCAATACCAGAAAATTTGCTCTGTTTGAGAGTTCCATTCTTCTTCTTCTTGAGATCCTTGGCCTGCTCAATAACCCTTGCCCAGTCTTGTCTGTCTGCAGCAACTCTTAGAGACACATTTAAATTTCATAGGTCCTCTGCTACATTATCCTTCCATCTGCTCCGGGGCCTTCTTTAAGCTCTCACTCCTAATAGATAACCTTGATAAAGCCCTTCGACAGCTCTGCCAGCATCTATTCTCAAGAGGTGTCATAACCACTTCAGACGTTGAATTCTGACATTGTCAGACAATTTCATATCCCCATATAGTGCATATAATTTATTATTCTTTCTAAGACGGTATGCCCCATTTTCTTTTATAAGTACTAAAAATAGAAAAAAATAAGGTAAAATATGCCTTAACACTTCAGCGCTCAAAAAAGTCAATCTTAGCAGTTGTCCATATGTTGCAACTGGTCTAATGAGTGTCCTATACAGCCTTGACTTGGTTTTGTGGCTTACCAGACTATTTCTTATAAGGTGAGCGATGGTGAAAAATGCTTTATTGGCTGAGACAGTGTGTGCCTGGATCTCCTCCTCCTCTTCTAATGCTTTGCTAAACTGTGTGCTGAGATACTTAAAACTAGCAACACATTGGAATGTGTAAAACTTCTGAAGAGTCAAACCTGCCAAATTCTTGGGTATGCTGGTGATATTGTGGTCCTGGCAATAAATGAGAAAATTTTAAAAGGCATTTTGGAAAAGATGGTTAAATATTACAAAATAGTAGGTCTTGAAATTAATTAGGCGAAAAGTAAGTATATGATATCTTTGGCTTCTGGAAGACCTGGACACTAAAAGCAGCTGACAAGCAAACATTAAGGATCTTCAAAAGGAAAATATTGAGGCGCGTGTTTGGCCCTGTGTACGCTTAAGGAGCATGACGAATTAGGAATAACCAAGAAATAGAAGATCTTATACAACATGAAAATATAGTAAGATTTATAAAATCTAGATGGATCAGCTGGTTAAGACATCTAGAAAGGATGCCAGACGCAAGAATGGCCAAAAAAGTTTTCCAGGTGACTTTCCCTGAGGAAGAGAATGCCCTTGTAAGAGCTGGATTGCTGACAAGGAAGAGGACTTGGATAAGATGGGCATGACTAACTGGAAAGGAAAAGCTTTGGATAGACATTGCTGGGGACTAATTGTTTGGGAGGCTCACCAACCGAAGAAGAAGAAGGAAACTTCTGGGGATGCATGGGTTTTTTTTTTTTTTTTTTTTTTTTTTTTTTGAATCCATTAGCCTTAAAAAAATACCTCATAATCCTTAATTGTTATAAATTAATTAGATGAATAAAATAATTGTGCACGAATTGGACATGTTTGAGTTTGAACTATTTTCAGGAGATTCAAACACTAATGACGACTCCTCTTTTAATAAAAAAACTCTATAATAAAAAATTATTAATGTGTTAAATTATGCTGTAGGTAGTTACAAATTAAAAAAAAAAAAAAAAAAAAAAAAAAAAAAAAAAAAATACATCAAAACTATTAAAATGCTTTACCTACTGATTTAGTATTGATTGACCCACATCTACCAGTTATATTTAAAAGAACTGTCATCCTTACATATATCTTTTAATTAATTGTGATTTTTCTTTTTCCATTTCTATTGAAGAAGTTATATTCTAATCATAGTTTAATTTTATTTAGATTCAAGACAAGAAAAATCATAAACGCAAAAGAGGTTCTGAAGAAACAGTAAGTCAATTTTTTCCTCCTCCCATAAAATGTGACCTTACCTAACCATCTTATCATAATACAACAATTGTTTTCTTTATTAATCTTATATTACACCTATCATCTAGGTTTTTTTATTATTATTATTTCCTCTAATTTTAAAATATTTCTCAAATCATATAAAGAGTGGTTGATTTATTTATCCTATGTATAATTAAATACAAAGCAAAGATTTAATCAGGTACAAAATTCATTCTATATATAAATAAAAAAAAAGGAATACTATTTGATGATAAGGAAAATCTAAAACACATTCTAAGTTTCATAATTAGGTAAGATAATATAGATTTAACTAATTCGCTCTATATGGCACTATGGTTCCTTTAAAAAACCTTGTCTTCTTTAGAAAAATAATATTACAGTATTTTTCCACTACCCTTTGTCCAGGGCTGGTATTTTCACCTTTCCATTCCTACAGTTCTAAGTCCACATGTTTTGTGAATAGATCTAATATCTGTCAGGGAATTAAACCCTCATGTGTACTTTCCCCCTATCCTGAACATCTTAACTCAATCATTTTTGAACTCTGCATTATAAATGAAATGAAAATAACTTTCTCTAACTCATATGTGCCGTTAAGCATGGAGTTGATTTTAGAAAGTAAAACTAATTACAGATAATTATTGTACAAATTAAGTAATGATAGTAGAAATTGAAATTAATCACAGATTATTTAATAAAAGAAAAGAAAGGAAAAGAAAAGAAAATCTTCAAATTCTTTTATTATTTTTTTTTTTTTATATATCCATTTATTGAAATTTACAACTGTATAAAATATATACATCTAGTAAATGAGTTGATTATGATTACAATAACATGCGAAACTTGAAGAGAACTACTCATCAGTAGCCCTCAAAAAAAAAAAAAAAAAAAAAAAAAAAAAAAACTTTACACTAGAAGGTCTCTAGGCCATCTTCTTTTCAGACGCCTCGGAGGATTATCGGGAATAGAATGGGAAGCAAGTTGAAGGACTAGTGGATTTGTGTGGTGGTTATGGAGTTTACTATGAAAGGATAGGTATCTGGTTTGGGCTAAATCAGAAACATATGGGACATTAAGATCTTTATGGATAAGTTTGTTTGTGACAAAGTAAGGAGCATTAAGTATTTTTCGAAGGATTTTGGATTGTAAGGATTGGATACGGGAAGAATTAGAAGGTTTAGTTGAGCCCCAAAGCTCAACTCCATATGTCCAAATAGGTCTGATAACTTTCATGTAAATGAGTCTTTTGTAATAAATCGGAAGGTTTGAACGTTTGTCTAGTAAATGTTGAAGAAGTCGAAAACGACAAGCAGTTTCCTGCCTTTTTAGTCTCGTATGTGGATTCCAGGTTAAATGTTTGTCTAGTTGGAGTCCAAGATAGCGGATCTGTTCAACAGGGATCAGTGGGATATTATTAAAGGATATTGTAGGACAAGAAGACGTAGGTTTACGGCGAAGGGTAAAGGTTATTTGGTGGGATTTGCTTGGATTTATTTTAATTCTCCAATTTCGACACCATTCTTGAAGGTTGAGGACATGAGATTGGAGTTTTTGTGAGGCAATGAAGGGATCATTATTTACTGATAACACACATGTGTCATCAGCATACGTGGTGAGGACGGTGCTAGGATGGGTCGGGATATCAGCTGTATACACCGTGTAGAGGATGGGACCTAGGATGCTACCTTGAGGAACACCTGCAGTTTGGACGAAGAGGGAAGAATAGGAAAAGTTATGATTAACTTTAAAGTTTCTATCACTGAGATAGGAGCGGATAATAAGAAAGTATGTGGAAGGAAGGAATTTACGGAGTTTGTAAAGCAGCCCCTGGTGCCAGACTCTGTCAAAAGCTTGCTCTACGTCGAGAAAGGCTCCTGTGCAGTACATTCCGCGTTCTAATGCTGAAGAGACTAAGTCCACCACGCGATGACATTGCTGGATAGTGGAGTGTGAGATTCGAAAACCAAACTGGTGATCTGGGATGATATTGTTGGAATCTAGGATGGGATACAAGCGTTTCAGAATGAGTTTTTCCAGGATTTTGCCCATTATGGGCAAGAGTGATATTGGACGATATGAGGATATTTGTCTATGGATATTATTTAGGATATTTGGGCTTAGGAATCATCTTTATTATAGATAATTTCCAAGGATCAGGGAAATATGTGGTGTGGAGTACAGAATTATATATATATGTAAGAAATAGGATTGTTTTTCGAGGAAGGAGTTTTAGGATGTGGGCTGTAATAAGGTCATGTCCAGGAGCTTTGTTGGAAGGTAATCTGAGGATAATGTTTAGTACTTCTGAAGGATGGAATGCTTTAGGAGGAAGAGACATTTGGAGCGGAATGGTTAGTTCTGCTTCAATAAATTCAACGTGAGCAGGATTGATGACGTCAGGATGGGGGTTAAACGTTTTAAAGAGGTGAAGACCGAAATTTTGGGATTTGTCCTCGTCCGATCTTGTCCAGGTTTGAGAGTCTGTTAGGAGTGGGTGATTAAAATTTTTGTAACCAAGGAGTTTTTTTCGTTGGTATCCATAATGACTTGTCTGAAGTATTGAGGTTTTGAGTATGGTTATGTAGGGTTTGGATTTTAAACTTTTTGATTTCTGTCTTTAGTTTGTTCTTTAAGTTGTTGTAATTATGTTTGTCTGATGGGTATCTTGTACGGTGCCATTTCGCCCTCGATCTGCGTTTTTCTGTCATTAAGGAGCGAATATGCTGTGGTAAGGTATACTGTTGACTATGAGGATATTTTGGAGGTAAGGTATTTTCAGTTATACTATTTTGTATTGATGATGTAAGTTTGTCAATTGCTGTGTTAATATCTTCTTTTGTTTTAAGGGGAACTTTCAGGTCCAATTTATTTTCTAGATCGTAACGAAATCCGTCCCAGTCTACACGTCCTCTAATCAGTCTGGGAAGGGGGGGGGGTTTAAGAACGGGATTTGAATGCAAGAGAAGCAGAACAGGGCTGTGATCTGAGGGAGGTCGTCTAGGGATTTGATGATGGTTTGAGAGGTAGGAATTTGGGAAGAAATGAAGATATCGAGGATATCAGGACGTTTTTTGAGGGATGTAGGCCAATAAGTAGGATTTAAGGGTGAGAGGACAGAATAACAGTTGGATGTTGTAATGCGGGATAAGATGCTGCCACGGGAGTTGGATGTTCGACAACCCCATCGCTGGTGTTTTGGCGTTGTAGTCCCCTCCAGCAATAAAACGCGGTCCGAGGGATCGGAATAAGGAATCAAGATGGTTGTATGAAAGGAAATTGCCAGGAGGGCAGTATACAGCTGAGAATGTTATGTGAAAAGGATGAGTAGAAATGATTACTGAGGTGGATTGAATGGTGTCCGTTGGAATAGAAGGAATAAGAGAATGGGATACTGATTTGTGGATAAGGATGCAAGATCCGCCATGAGAGGTGTTGTCTGGGTGATCTGATCTGTAAGTAGTGTAGTCTCGTATGTAGAAATATGAACGTTGAGTAAAGTGTGTTTCAGTCAATAGGGCAATGTCTATTTTATTGTCATGGAGAAAAATGTCTAGTTCGTCTCGGTGATTTTGTAGTCCGTTGGCATTCCATAAAATGATAGCTAGAGGCTTAGCGCTCATTTTGCAACATTAAACGGAATTTCTGTAAGTGCTCTGGTAAGTAGGGTAATGAGCGGTCTGATGAATCTTCAAATTCAAAATTAAAGTAATAGACAAATAATAATAAAATTTAAAATAAAGTAAAAAGGGCAATATAGGAAAATAACAATAATCAGATGAAAAATGCAGTACAAGAACAATGATCATGCGAAACATAAATTTTATGCAGTTTAAACTAATAATGAAAAAACTATACTTCTATTAATAAATAGTGTAGAAATGTAATATATTAATATAAGAAAACCATATATTTTAGTAACTAATATGGCTGTTTCTATGAAACATTTCAGAGGCCTTCATGCTGTCTTGAGTTGACAGAAGCTAGCACTTCAAAGCATTCCTGTCCCATACACCTGCCTTTTATATCTACTTCCTCAGGTGAAAGTGAATCTGAAAGTGGACCACTACAGAAAAAAGCTCGGACTACTTAGTGGATGACCATATTATAAAAGAAAACGCCTATATATATATATATATATATATATATTTAATTAAACATTCGTTATAGAGTAAAATATTTTTTAATAGTTAACATTTGTGGATTAAATTATTTCTTTTAATTTAACTGTGTTTCCTTCACTGCAAACCACAACCATCTACTTCCTCATAAATTTCTAAAGTCAATTAAATTAAATAACATCAATAAAAATATACCAACCTATGTGAAACAAAAATCATTCACTGATTTCAAGTAGTTTTCTATAAAATGAAAAACTACCTCAAAATAATTGCTATGTTTCTTCTGGAAAATACTTTGTCCTTCGATGGTAGCTCCTTTTGATTCTCTTAGATATTTCAAAACCTAGTTTTAAAACTGAGAACTTAATCATGATGTTCAGTATAATGATAACCTAGCATAGTATTCATAATTCAGAAAGTAAAACAGATTACAGATAATTATTATATAAATTAAATAATTTATACTAATTTTTGAACTCTGAAATTCTTGTGCATTATAAATTAAATGAAAATAAACTTATCAATTGATTGTCCCTTACAAATAGTTATAATGTACAGTGTAATGATGACCTAGCATATTATTTATAATTAAGAAAGTAAAACTTCTTCTTACTCTAGTAAAACTAATAACAGATAATTATTATACAAATTAAATAATGATAGTAGAAATTGAAACTAATCACAGATTACTTAATACAAAAATCTTCAAATTCAAAAGTAAAAATGGCAATATAGCAACAAAACTTCTTTATCAGACTGAAATAGGAGATAGAATAAGGTAGGTCAACTGAAGGTTTTGAAAAACAGTTTTACCCATCCTAGGTGAATTACAAAAGGAGTAAAAACAAATTATTTTTTTTAATTCCAGGCAGCGGTTGGTGTGAGGCATTAGGTGCTCTCTTCCTTCTTGTGAGTCAGTCCTTGTTCTTTTTGTGTAATAGTTTTTCACATACATTTTTGTTGATCTGGAATGATTTCTTTATCTTTATTCACCTATTAACCACGATGTAATCCTTCAAAAAAATCATACATATAATACAGATCAAATTCATTCTTTAACATTGATGATTGCCTAATTTTAATTTCCTAATTATTTGTTTGTAGAGGCTTGACGTCCTTATGCACTCCAACTAGGGTAGGAAGCAGGGGTCATCCAACAGGTAACCTCCCTTTCCAAACCAGAGTGGGGAGGTGGCGATTCATTCCAAGGGACAAAATAAAGTTCAACCCACCAAGGCCAGATTTAAACCAGCCCCCCTGAGGATATAAGAATGCTTAAGTGACAAACACTCCAACCAGTACGATCAACTAATTACTTGTTACATAAACGAAAATTGAAGTTCCATTAGGTAACCCTAGTAAAATAAATTATTAAGGGTGCAATATGATTCTAATGACTTATGAAAAAAAAATACAATTGGTAGCACTGAAAAAGTAATTTAAAAGGCAACTGTCAGAGTTGACTTAGATTAAAAATAAAGCGATTCACAAGTTCAATGTTACTGGTTCATATGCTAAACACAGCATCCAAGAGCAGACCATTAGTGCAGAAAACACATTAGGTGATTTGAATAGAATGAAATAGCTTTTATAAACTGGGGGATCCAATGGCTGAGCGAGTTGGGGCAAGGGTCTCAGTGCGCTTGGTACAGAAGGTAGTGGGTTCGAATCTCATCTGGGTGGGTTAAAATTTATTTTGTGGTGGACCCACAAAATAAATCTTGACCTTCCCACCTTGAGTAGAATAGGTTGGTAACCTGTAGGATAACCCGTCCTTTCTACCCTAGTTGGAGTACGTACATAAGGACGTTAAGCCACAATAAATTATAACTTTTATAAAGCACTGAATCTGGATAAAGTATTTTATTGATTTGAGGTGAATAAACCAATGTTTAACTTATGAAGTTATTGCTAGATCGTTTGATAATTGTCTGATAGTATTTAAACAATAGCTTAATTTTACTTTTTGTGTTTAATTTTAAAAGCTTAATTTGAATTTTTGGAGGTGTTACAGTTGGAGAAGAGGCAGCAACAAACTGACCAGGAGCAATACATCGCCTATCAGAGGCTGGTATCAGAGCAATGAAGGTAATGTGTTTGAGGTATGCTAGGTATATTGCCAGGATGGCTGATGTATAAATACCTAAAATGCTGTTGAAACACCCAATGCATGGGACAAGGAGGAGAGGAAGACCAAAGCTGAGGTAGTCGGATGGTGTAGCTGAGGATCCTATGAATGTCTAGAGAATCGGAAACTGTATGGTGTCGGTACATGACCGTGATGATTGGAGGAAGCAGCCGGAGGAGGCCAACCTGTTACTGGGTTGTTGCGCAATAATAATAATAATAATAGTGTATATATATATATATATATATATATATATATATATATATATATATATATATATATATATATATATATATATATCATTGCTTCTAATTAATTTTTGCTTGTAATTGTTGCAATGTTTTTTGTTTGGTTGTACTATATCCTTTATATGTCTTGGCCTAGCATGATAAATTTATTTTTTTGAAATATCAAACGTAAAATGTTTTTAAAGATTTAGGTAGTTGGGGGTATGCATTCATAGATACACAGCAATGAAAAATAAATTTTAATTTATAATGTCGATGTTTCAACTTGCATTACAAGCCTTCATCAGGGCTTTTTTACTCTATAGAAGGCGGAATAAATGTCAAATAATAAAAGCATGACACACTTCTCCGCCTTCCCTTCTGCACCCTGGCGTACTCTGAGCAACGTATATGTTGTTCCCTTGCCATGGGTCAAGCTGAACTGCCATGGGTGACTCGTAGCACTGAGGACCGATCTTAGGCTGATAACAATCAGATGCTCCAGGACCTTACTAACAACTGGGAGGAGGCATATAGGCATATAGGCCCTTGAGTTTCCTCATTCTTCCCTCCTCCCTTGTAGAGGAGTCTCAAGTCGGTGATCCTCCATTTGCTGGGAAAATATCCCTCATCCAAACACCGGTTGAGGATGAGCTACACTCCTTTTGAGGATCCCCATGTCAATTCTGTCAAGTCCTAGGGCTCTACCGGTTCTCTGTTTCTCCATGGCTAGACAGAGGCCCCCATTCATCTCATGGTGGGCATAGTTTGGTACCTGGCGGGTATAGCGTGGTGCTTCTAATAAACCTATCTTCTTCAATACCCTAGGACGGATCGTACCTGGGGTACATTGCATTTATAAACATTGAGGCTAATTCTTCCAGGGTAATTGCCAGGGTTTCTCCATCTCTAATGGCCACCATTAACTGTAGCGGCTTAACTTTGCGCAGTGCTACACTGCAAGGACTTATCAAAGGAAGGAAATTATCAAACGATCTAGCAATAACTTCATAAGTTAAACATTGGTTTATTCACCTCAAATCAATAAAATACTTTATCCAGATTCAGTGCTTTATAAAAGTTATTCCAGATATGATTCGAATTTGTCAAAATCTAACTCAAGTCCAGAATTAATCCAGAACTTCTCGTCTTAGAGTACCGTTTTTGGTAATGAAGGCTCCCTTTCCTCTCTCCACTTCCAGAGGAAATCCTCCATCCAGAGGTCCCCTTACTCTTCCATGAAAGTGTGTACGACTGCCTTTTTCGTTTCCGGGGAAAGTTCCAACTGTGACGAAGAATTCGATATGGCTGATAACCTCCTCTTTTTATTGTCAACATTTTCTATTTCTTTACGTAAAAAATTGCGCAATTGGTGTATTTCAAAACACCTTTTTTCCTTTTTGAAAATTAAAATGGTATCACCTAGTTGTAAAGGTATTTAAAAATAAATAATAAGAACAGTAACAATTCCTGTCCATATCCACTAATATCAACGAGTTTTACAAAAACTAAATAAAAATGTTCCCAAAAACTAACTGGCCGGGAGTCCCGAGTTGCACTACTGTCGGTCAGGCCTCAACCATGCAAGCACTATACTATAAAAAACACTTAAATGCGGAGTGATTAAAAAGGCGTCATAATTTGCCGATGTCTGAAGCCTGAATGATAGCTGGGAGCTCTGTGAAAAATGGGGATAATCCCTAGGAAGCCTACCTCGTAGATCCTACCTCTACAGCGGTCGGGGAGCTACTCTAATACCGCACTTTCTAACACTTACCTTATAAAACAAGCACTAAGCTTTAAACCCCATAACAAAGTCCTAAATATCTATTCCAAACTTAAAGATCCTAAACCACTTCCTTTCCGATCTAATGATATCTATCTACCGTATTCCTTGTGCTTTCCCTAATTGTAATTCTTCTTATATCATCATCCGTGGCGCTACAACTCTTGCAGAGTCAAGTCCCCCTGCAGTTTGGCCCACCAGTCTTATTTATTGGATGCCGCTGCTCTCCAATTGCATATTCCCATGATGGACTTGGCATCTGCTGCCATTCCATCGATCCATCGGAACCGAGGTCTTCCCAGGACCATCCTAGGAATCTGATCCTGGTTATATGACCGGCCCAGAGAAGCTGTCCTCCTTTAATCACCCCTAGGATATCTGAATTCTTGTACAGTCTTGCCAGCTCAGAATTCAGTGAGAACAAAATCATCTCAAAAGCCGTATCGCACAACATAAACCCTCCACTACTTCTTGTAACCCTTTAGCCACAAAACTCTGAATATTCCTTATTCTTCAACCATTGCTTCGATTTAAAAAAAAAACCTCTTTACTTGCTTCCTTCAGTAACTTAGAAAAACGTTTAATATAAGAATCAATCCGCATCCATTTTCAGTCCCTGCCCGTTAATCAAAAAATAGATAAAGAATATATTCCCCGCACATATTTTCAAGTTTTAAACCTGATCAAAACACCTTAACATCCTTCAGGGGAAATAGAATATTTACAAAAATGATTAAATACGATAGATTATTTTGCTAAACACCAATAAAAAAAAAAATGTTATTACGTTAATGGTTGGGAAAGCAGTAGTGTATGTGTTATTTGGGTTCAGCTTTTGATTGGAGTGCTGACGGAATCGTATCTTCAGAGTAAATAACTGATCTGTCTTCCTTACTTGTTAATTACTATAAGCAAAAAGTACATACAATAAAGTAAATTCAATACTGTATAAATACGAGTCTAGTGATAATAACAGAAACTGTTCTAAAAAAATAGGAAGTGTACTACCCAGGATTTATGTTATTTTCCAAAAAAACATTGATTTTCGTGGTCATTAAAACTTTGCTTCCAGAGAAATTACTTTATCAGTTTGTATGAACTTTTATTTTTAGTTTGATTTCTAATGATTTACCAGTAAATAGTGAACTATACAGTTCACTTAAACAGGCCAGTTAACAGAACTATGTAAAAGGAAATGTTTCTTAAAGGAACTACTTTGTCCACCTCTAATATTCAGCTGATTAATTCGACTTGGGAGTCTCTAACAGAGTTAAAAACGATGAAAATTCATATTACTTCAATATACATCGTGAAATCTTTTGAAAATGTAATCCACAATGCACTTTAAAGCATCTTGTAATGGAAAGTATACTGATCGGTTAAAAGATTATATAAAGGAATTTTTAAAGCAATATTGCACAATAACGGACGATAAACCTTGAAGGGTGATCCATATTCTGTCCATAGATACCCTTTCTCTTTAGCTTGTTTGTTTGTTATTGTTTATAGGCGTAAAACTACAAATTTCATAAACGCCTGCATCTCTTTAACTTGTTTTGGACTAACAAGGGGAGGACACACTCAGTCTCTCACGGATCTTGTTGGCAATTTTTTTGGAGGTTCCTGGTCAAAAAATATTAGACACGTATTTTGCCGTTCCGACCAATGGGCCCTAGATGCCGAGAAAAAAAATAAAATAGCATTAAACTAATTTATTTTTTATCTCGAGTTTAAAAAATGATATCGACATGATTCTTGCACCAAGATTTTCAGTTTTGATTGCGAATTAAAGGAAAAATACAGTCGCTCCATAGATTTTGGTTTAGGTTAATTAAATTCTAACAAAATGATTAGTTTTTCAAGCAAACAACCTCTATAAATTTTTTCACACAAAAATTGAGGTCAGATTTTAATTCAGCACCCTCAAAAACATTAAAAAACGGTTATTCAACAAAATCAAAAAATATCATTTTTTTCACCCTCTTCCAGGAAAATGAAATTTTAAAACCGATTATTGGTTACATACTTTTAAATCGTCATTACTTTGTCATGCAATTCACTGGTTGGTATCGCTGGAAAGAGGAGGGTCTCAGCTTTCTTTTGATGTATATAAATGTAAAATTCGATGAACAAAAACCTATTAAAAAAATTGGAAAATCCGAAAAACATTTTGGTTTTTAACTTGAGTTTGAAACAAGATAGGATGATGAAACCAAATACATTTCAAGCGTATTACCACCCTATATTTTGTGTAAAAAAATAAAGTTGATACGTAAAACCGTCTAAGCGTAATTCACGTTTTTATCAATTTAAACAAAAGTTGCCTACCATTTGTGGTCAGGCAAACTTTGAAGCTTACAAACTTTTATTTTTCTATTTGGATGAAATTTCGTATTTAAGGGTTCTCTTGAATGCTGAATTCGAATCCGATATCGGTTCTTGTGAAAAAATTATATTGAATATACTTCACTTGAAAATTTTTAGCTTTTACACTGTAAAATGTGATAGAAAATTCTTTTAGCCCTATAATTCCATCTCAGCACCCTCAAAACTCAGGAAACGTATGTATATATATATATATATATATTAACTTGAGTTTGATATATAGGATGATATATAAATACATATCATATATATATATATTGAGTATAAAAAATAAAGTTGATCCGTTAAACCGTCTTAGCGTAATTCATGTTTTTACAAAAGTTGCCTACCATTGGTCAGGCAAATTTTGAAGCTTACAAACTTTTATTTTTCTATTTGGATGAAATTTCGTATTTAAGGGTTTTTTTGAATGCTGAATTCGAATCCAATATCGGTTCTTGTGAAAAAAATATATTGAATATACTTCTAATAATTAAATAATATATATATACATACATTCTATCACATTTTACAGTGTAAAAGCTAAAAATTTTCAAGTGAAGTATATTCAATATAATTTTTTCACAAGAACCGATATCGGATTCGAATTCAGCATTAAAAAGAACCCTTAAATACGAAATTTCATCCAAATAGAAAAATAAAAGTTTGTAAGCTTCAAAATTTGCCTGACCAAATGGTAGGCAACTTTTGTTTAAATTGATAAAAACGTGAATTACGCTTAGACGGTTTTACGTATCAACTTTATTTTTTTACTCAAAATATAGGGTGGTAATACGCTTGATATGTATTTGGTTTCATCATCCTATCTGGTTTCAAACTCAAGTTAAAAATCAAAATGTTTTTCGGATTTTCCAATTTTTTTAATAGGTTTTTGTTCATCGAATTTTACATTTATATACATCAAAAAAAAAGCTGAGACCCTCCTCTTTCCAGCGATACCAACCAGTGAATTGCATGACAAAGTAATGACGATTTAAAAGTATGTAACCAATAATCGGTTTTAAAATTTCATTTTCCTGGAAGAGGGTGAAAAAAATGATATTTTTTGATTTTGTTGAATAACTGTTTTTTAATGTTTTTGAGGGTGCTGAATTAAAATCTGACCTCAATTTTTGTGTGAAAAAATCTATAGAGGTTGTTTGCTTGAAAAACTAATCATTTTGTTAGAATTTAATTAACCTAAACCAAAATCTATGGAGCGACTGTATTTTTCCTTTAATTCGCAATCAAAACTGAAAATCTTGGTGCAAGAATCATGTCGATATCATTTTTTAAACTCGAGATAAAAAATAAATTAGTTTAATGCTATTTATTTTTTTTTCTCGGCTTCTAGGGCCCATTGGTCGGAACGGCAAAATACGTGTCCAATATTTTTTGACCAGGAACCTCCAAAAAATTGCCAACAAGATCCGTGAGAGACTGAGTGTGTCCTCCCCTTGTAAGTTACACACGCTTCCTTCTTTATAATTTAGGTGACATCATGGGAGAGTCGCGAGTAAACTGTCTCACATTTGTAGGCAATTTAGTCATTTATAGTTGATACAGGTTATTTTTTGTTTAATAAAAAAATAAAGTAACCTAAGATAAAATAAAAAGAACCTAAAATTTCAGTTTCATAAACATTTTTTAAAATCAGTTTAATCAATTGTTGAAAATTGAATTAATTATTTTGGGAGACAATATATGAGATGAGAGATATGAGTTTAAAAAAAGTAAAATAAAGATAGTAAAATAGTAAATTTTAATAAAAAAGTTAAACTGTTCCAAGAAAAAGGTGTTTTTGATTTATGAAGTACAAAAAGTTTTCCTTACGCTACGAGGGTAAGTCCTTTTTTTTTAATTAATAGTTTTCGCTATTTTCCTTTTAAGAAAAAAAATAGCGTGGCGTCCGAGACTATTTTAAGTCGAACCTGACCGTCTCCAACGGGCTTAAAGCAACTGTGTGCGGTGTAAATTTGTATAAGTTTGAAAATTTAACCGTAACATAGTTACCTCCATAGCTAACGTTATAAAACAGAAATATTCAAGAAATTCAAAAGAACAACAAATCCTTCAGCTTCTTATTAGTGAAGATTATCAGTATATTTTTATTAAAATAGAGGATAGATCTTCTTGATTGAGGCTGTTAAAATCATAAGCAGCGAACGAACTGCATTTGTACACTGTGTATTATTTTTGGAAAAATACACATCTGATAAATGTAAGAGTTGGTTAACTAATACTCACGAAACATTTAATACACTATAACACGCTCAAAATATGAAATTTCGATATATAAGAATTATTAAAAAGTAATGAGGTTATATGATATATCTGACCCCGTATCGATCAAGAAATGCAACTTGGATGCTTTTCAGAGATGAACAGGCGACAAGTTAGTGAGTGCATGACGCAGCTGGTCGCCACTGAAAAGCGGCGATTCAATTTTCCTGTTAGGAAGTGCTCAACACCTAAAATCCTGTTTGCTGATTTTTAATTATTATCAACTTATACCTTATTGTTGTTAGTAAGATCATGTGGTCGACGATTGTCTCTAACTGCACTGAATTTCAACTTTTATTGAAAATAGGAATGCAATTTTTTTTTTTTTTTTTTTTTTTAATTATGTCGAGAATTTGCCTCAAAGAGGGCAATAAGTAATGTGGAGTACCTCTCGCACATTTTTAGGAGGCGGGGTCTGTTGATTTAATATTCTATTGAATGTTATAACTGATAAACGACGCGATTTCAACTCAGCTCTTATCCACACTCTGTCCAATCGCTAAGGAGTTCAATTTGCTTACACTACTGCTTAAAATTACAGGTCTTAAACAGCTGTAACGGTGAGTCGATTAGGTTCAGCAATTACAAAGTGGCCAAAAGAACCTCAATGGTTTTGTTAGATCAAAAAGTGTTAAAATGGATATGGCAATATAACCAATTGAATTAGATTAAAGAACTACATTAGGTCAACCAAGATACTTAATTCAACGACAATGTTATTCAGAGCCATTGTACAAACTATGACCTAACACATTAAAAAAATCGGTCCTTCAGTTACTACTTTATGTATGATACCGAAAATATTCATGAATCCTCCATTGACAACGTTTAGTCAAGTATTTTTAAGAGAAGGCCAAGTCAAGGCACCACTGCCACAGTCATGTCATGACCCTTACAGTGTTATCAAGAGTGGACAAAATCTTCAAACCTTTAATCAATCGTTAAGGAGCTATTTCCAAAGACAGTTTAAAATCAACATTTGTCTATCATGATGTCATAAAAGTCTTATGGCTCACTAAAATCACTGTTAATATCTTTGATTTATATTATGTAATATTTTTTTTCTTAATATTCGAAGTCTGACTTAGTGTACGAAACAGTAATGTATATATGTAATTAATAAAAGGAATTTCAGAAAAAAGAACAAATTTTACAAGCACGTGAATGAGATTAAATTAATAACTTCTTCTATGTTTTAATTTTTCAAATAAACCAAACAGAAGCATTCCTATGGACGACAACCTGAGTATTTCTAGCTACACAGCAAAGCCAACGAAAATTACAACCAACAGTGGAAGAGCAATAACCTTTCTCTGAAAGGGGAACATGTGGTGGCTGTGACTACATCTGGGCGGCAAAAAGGTTAAGAGGTAATGCTTTGTTTATAGTTTTATTTAATCATTTATTGTATCCATCGTGTCCATAAAAGTTTTAACATAAATCCCAATATTGTGTCATTAATAAAACTAACAAATACCAAAATATCAATGATTACATTACTACAATTACATTCGAAATCGGCTCAAAGGTCCAAAATTTAATTTAAATATTTTTCTATTATTTTTAGAAAATATTTCCATGATCTTGAGTTATGCAGATAAACAATTTTGGTTTTTAAATAAAAATTAGTTTGAAAGAAATTGATACAATCAGAAAGGCTGTGGCTCCTTATTGGCTTGGATACATGAGTTAAAGCTGCTTCACTTTTCCTTGTAAGTTTAATTACTTTTTACTTTTAGTTTAATTAAAAAGATGCCTGTTTGAATAATTAAATTATATTTAATATTAAGAAATAAACAGATATATATATCTTAAGTATAAAATCATAATTTAACATAAAGTTAAAAGTTTAAATTTTTAGAGTATTTACTTATTTTTAAAAACTGACTTGATAGAATTCAATTATGTAAGTTAACAGTTCCTATTAACATTGTTTTATTGAATTTCAGAAATAAGAACATAAGTATCCTAACTTAGAATCAAGTATAGTTCAGAGTCAGAAGTCAACATAGCAAAATATTATGGAAGGTGAAGAAGAATTAACTGCAGAGTCTGTAAGTAAATAGTTACTATTATTTGTGTTGGTTTTAAATCCTTTTGGAATCAAATTTTTATGTACTAATTTAATTATTTTACAAGGATGATACATCGAGGGAATATAAAGTTATTAGAAGATCAAGAAAACTTGATGATGCTTTAATACCTCGTGATTAGTTTTTTATGTGTATTTCAATTACCACTAATTAATGAGTGCAGTATTCAATAATATCAAAAGTTTTTCTATCAGAAAAATAAGTGATCTTTAATAACATACTCATAAATTTAATCAACACATATAAGTTTTTTATTTATTTTAAAATATAGCAGCTTCTTTTTGTGAAAATTTCAAGTGAATGCATCAGCCAACAAATCCAATTGAGACACTAATAATAATATGTGTTATTAGAGTTCTTGTTGTAAGGAAATGTAATTACTGCAATTAGGAAAAAAAAAAGTGTTGGTATTGACAAAGTGAAATCAATAAAATTTACATGTGTTCATTTAATAAAAGTTACAATACAGTTAATAAAGGGGAAATTAAAATCAGAAATATAGCTTTGACTGAATTATGTAAGAGAGTAATTTTATTGATTTTCATTATTTTTATTCCAGCAGTTTTAAAAACTAAGGAAGAGGGCCAAGTGCATTTAGGCGAGGGTCTCAGTGTGATTTTAATAGAAAGTCACGGGTTCATTTTCGACCTTGGGGTCAGTCGATTTTATTTAGCAGTGGTTCTGCGAAATGAGAATTGACCTTCCTACTCAGACTAGTATTGGATGGTAACCTGTATGTTAACCTCTCCCTCCTATTTAGTTGTAGGACATTGAGACCCAACCAACCACAACCAAGCATTAAACTTTAAAACACAAGATGATAACCAATATGGGATATAAGAAAAATATTGAAAAAGGCAAAGTTTTTATTGTAATTATTAATTTTATCAAATTAACTGATACCATCAATAATATATGGTTCAAACCTATTTTTAAGTCAAATTCAATAAGTTTCAAGAATAGTCCCTAGAGTACCATCTGCCACCTAAGTCCAAGTTAATCTCAATTAATGATCGGTCTCTGTATAGAATAAATCAAGCAAATTATCAGATGATACAAAAGAACTTTTTAGAATTTGCAGAATAATGAAAGAAAAAGAAGATATTTCTGAAAATGACAGGAAAGAGCTCACGGTTATAAATAATAAAATTAGGAAAAGCATAAAAGAAGACATAGAGAAATACAACATTAATATTATAGAAAATTTTTTAGCAAACAACAAATCTACAAAAAGTATCCAAAAAGAACTGTCTAGAGGTAATAAATGGATGGTCACTCTTGAAAACAATAGAAGAGAAATCATAACTAATAGAGAACATATGAATAGAGTAGCCACAGATTACTTCAGGAAATTATATAAAAATAAAAGGGAAACTGTAGAAGCAAATAAGGAAGAAAATAGAGTAAACATTTTAGAAGAGGTTCCACCAATAGTAGAAGAAGAAGTTGAATCCATATTGAAAAAACTTAGACATGAGAAAAGTCCTGGGCCGGGTAATATCAATAATGAAATTTTTAAAGCAGGAGGAATAACTCTAATAAAAGAAGTAACAGAATTATTTATTATTTTATCTAATTCTATGGCAAGAAAAATTCCTAATCAATGGAAAATCGCAAGAATAATTCTGCTTTACAAAAAGGGCAACAAACAAGACATGGAAAATTATCGACCTATTTCCCTTTGTTCAACTTTGGCACAAGTTTTCACCAGTGTCATCAAACAGCGGCTCACCAAAAGAATTATGGAATTTGTTGACGAAGAACAAGCAGGATTTAGAAAAGGTTTTTCGACAGTGAACCACATCCAGACCGTAAACCAGATTATCGAGAAGGCAAATGAATACAACTTCTCTCTATACCTTTGTTTTCTCGACTTCAAGAAAGCGTTTGACAGCATTTTACATACCGAAATATTTAAAGCCCTCAGGACAATAGGAATAGAGGAAAAGTATGTAAAGATAATTATAGAGCTGTATAAAGAAATGTCTGCATATATCATAACAGAAAAGAGAGGACAAAGCTTCAGTGTTGAGAATGGTGTGCGACAAGGAGATCCGCTATCCTCACTTTTATTTGTTCTTGTGCTGGAGATGGTATTCTGGCGTCTTGGTTGGGAAAACATGGGAATAAAAATAAATGGTAAATGGTTAAGCAACTTACGTTTTATCTCTTAAAATTATGTGAAGAAATTGGTCTTTACCCTAACTACAAAAAGACGAAACTGATGACGAATAGAGAAAAAGAAGAATGCCAAATAGACAACTACAGTTTGGAATATGTAGAGGAGTTTATCTATCTGGGTCAGATGGTATCCTTCGCAGATAGAGGAGCAAAAGAAATCTAAAGGAGAATGGCACTAGGTTAGAACAAGTTTTGGTCCCTCAAACATATTATGAAAGGCAATATAAGTATGGAGCTAAGAAGACAGGTCTTTGACAGTTGCATAAGCCCAGCGGTTACCTATAGATGCCAAACGTGGTCTCTGACAAAAGCTCAAGAGAGGAAGATCCAGGTGTGGCAGAACAACATCGAAAGGTCAATTATGAAGGTGAGGAAAAGCGACAGGGTGAGAACTATCCAGATCAAGAAAGAAACAGGGCTCACAGACACACTCAGGCGGATAAGACTGAGCAAATGGAAGTGGGCTGGGCATCTTCTTCAGTGTGAAGAAAATAGATGGTCGAAAATTGTCACTGAATGGACTCCATATGACCTAAAAAGAGGAAAAGGGTGCCCAAAGAAAATGTGGAGCGACACGTTTAAACTGCTGGCAGGACCCCTCTGGTGGAGAGCTGCTAGAGACAGAGACGTTTGGAAGAAGAAGTGGAACGAACTCACATCCCTATAGGGCCAGTCACCCCGGGAAGTGCTGACTATTACTCCCGAAAGGGAAGGCCTATGCATGTAAAAAAAGGAAGAAAAAAAATGTATATGATTTATATTTATAGAACAAATGTTCTAAACAAAAACTCAATATTTTGATTTTATATATTTTTTCCTGTTCATATTCTGAATATTTATTGTTAAATTTGTATACAACTTCTTTTGCATAAATAAAAGGCTATTTTCATTTCATTTCTCTGTATAGAAACATAAAAACACATTTTAAAAATGTTAGTGACTGAAGGTGGAGTGAGTGATAAGCTATGTTTTACTATGGCAAGTTAATATGAGCCTGATGAGGCTATTTTACAGCATTGACGAACAAATATTAGGAAAATTAAATGTTTACTAACATTTAGTAAGTACTAGTTACAGTAATAGCACTGTAAATTCCTCTCATTACTTTTCTAAGCTTATATATTTTTCTTGATGCATATCCCAGTTCTACAGACTAAGCTTTCTTGAGTCTTGACTTCAGTTCTAAATGATCTGATGTTGCAGATATCACAGATATAGATAATAAATTAAAATATTTCCATAAACTTGGAAGTTGATAATTTTTTAATTGGTTTTAAATTAAAAATCTGAGAATGCTTCTTATCACTATATAATTTTCAATACGTGATTTCTTCATAAAAACTTCAATAACACCTTTTTTGTATCCTGTTTCACAGGTTGGTACACAAACAGAGTCTGTACATACCCAGTCAGATGCAAACCCAAATTATGGAAAGAGCACACGATCTGTAAGTATATTGTAACCAGGTTCCTGCATAATACCAGACTATGACATTATCACAATGTTGTCTGTTTTGGATATTTAATTAGCTTTTTTGATTTTGATTTGATTAGAAATAACACCTTCCTTTTGTAACTTTATTTTATATACATGCACATGTATCAAAAAATGTATCCATATATATGAATATATTTTCTTAACTTTTACTATTAGATGTTTAATAAGCATTTTATTTATAGCTTTTTAATTAACATAATGTTCCATCATTTGTATTGTCTTAAGCTCATTGAAAAGTCAGGTAGGAAAAACTAAACAATTTTCAATTAAGGAATTTTAAAAAACAACACCGGTTTCAAACCTGAAACAAGGAGCTGGTAACCTAGTGTCTTGCTACAGTGCCCTCTTTTCAATAAAAAACGATAATGATAATTGTTAATTTTAAAAATGGATAAACTAGGTATCAATTTACTTTCTTTTTTTTTTGTTTGATTTTATATCAGAAATACTTTGCAAAATTAACTCTATTTTTGGCCTTCCTGTAGTTGTAGTAAAAGTGTCACAAAGACATTTTTGTATAACTATACATCCCTTCTCATAGGAATTTGTTACTTCACTACAAGCAAAAAAAAATATTCAACATAATTTAAAGAACAATAATACCTTCTGTCACTTAATTTCATGCCTTTATAGAAGTTCTTTTACATTTTATAGAGCTATTGACATATGCCTGATTATATAGAAGAATTAGTTTAATTAAGAATTGATAAATACTTTTTGAATGTTTTTTTAACTTAAGATAAATACATAACATTTTTAACTATATTTCTAAGTAGGTCAGCACTAAACATCATTGAAGTGGCTTAGTACCTCTTAATTTAGTCTACCAGATTAAATTTATATCAGTAATAGTTTCATATGTCTTTATATTAATAAACATATTTTATTCACTGCTTTACAGGTGGCAACACAAGTGGACTTTCCACTGCTGATCAAAGATGTTGCGAAGAGTCCTGGAATACAGCAGATGCTGCAGGAGGAGAGAATAGTAAGAACTTTGTCATAATAATAATTATATTTAATTGTTAGAAAAACAAGAATGATTGCATAGATGTTATAATAATAAATAATAATAATAAAGCAATATTGACATCATATTTATGACAAAAGCCTCTCCCTTAGGAGATAAAATGGAGTTCAGCTCCAAAATAATTTTACAGAATAAAAAAGAGTTGTAACAATATAAAATAAAATATATAACTACAAAAACAAAAGTTTTTTTTTCTTTCTATAGATTATTTACAATTTTGAGCCAACAGTCTCTGTCCCTGGCCACTTCCATCCAGTTGGTTCCCAATCTTCGGTTAATTTCATCCCTCCACCTTATGTACTGTCTTCCCCTGCTTCTCACTTGGCCGATCGATGTCCAATTGGTGCTGCTTTTCGACCATCTTTCGTCCTTGACTCTGACTAGGTGTTCAGCCCACCTCGTTTTTGGGCCTCCTTACTGAGACTTTTACACGAGTTAGGATATCTCGGTTCTTAATTTTCTCACTTCTTCGGATTCCCGCCATATTCCTTAAAAGTTTCATTTGGATGGTGTCTAATTTTGCCTGTTCCTTTTTTGTTATTGCCCAAGTCTGAGCGCCATACAGGATTGAGGGGTAAATATAAGACTGTAGGACTTTTGCTTTTTGTTCTATAGTGAAATTACCCTTAAAGATTTTTTTTTTTAAGGATCAGCATTTATGCCATCCTATTTTTATCCTTCTGTCCAGTTTTTTACTATATATTTTTCCTGAAGAAATTTCCTGTCCTAGATATACAGTGGCTCACAGTGAAATTGATACACCCTGTACAGAAAAAGACAAAATAAAGAAAAACTTAAACGGCTGCAGGAAACAAATCCAGAAATATCAATATATCAATTTTTAATTAGTACCAAAAAAAAAATTTAACTTTGATTATTTAAAAAAAAGAACAAACAAAATATGAACAAGAATCTCACCTCACAGTCAAAATAATACACCTTATTTCTCATTAATTTTTTAATAGTATTAATTTAGTTCAACACCTTGAAGGCATGTGTTTACTTTCTACTACTTTTTTTATTCTGTTGGGGATGGAGTATACCATTTTTTTATGGATCCCGGGCTTATCTTGTTTCATTCTTCAAGTGGATATTTTTTAAACTCTTTTTTTTTTTTTCTCGAAATCTTATGTTTTCTAATCTCTACCTCTAAGTTATCCTACAGGTGATGTCACATTTATTTCTGGCGTCTGTACTGGAGTTTAAAATAAATTGGGGCATTTATAAATGAGCTACTCCTTAACTAACATAGTTGAGAGTTTAGTGTCATTATCCTGGTAAAAACAAAACTTATTTTTGAGCCACATCTTTTCCACACTTTGTTTCACAATTCCTCTTAAAAAGGCTTCGTAAACATGCTTGTTAACTATTCCATCTATAAAATAAAGATTTCCCACACCAGAAACCACCAAACACCCCCACACCATAACACTCCTACCTCAATGTTTTACAGTTGTGTGTAATTTTTTTTTTCACTAGCTCTTCTCCTGTTTTCTTCACACATAACAACGGGCATCGGACCGATTAATATTGAATTTACTATCGTCAGCAAATATTATGGTTGTCAGGGTCCTTCTGTACTATTTCATTTAGAAATTGTATCTTAACTGCTTGATTTTTTTTCTGATGAAATATTTCCTTCGAGCTATTTGTCCTTGAAATTTATTTTTTCTTAGAACGCATCGTACTATTTCTGCACTTACTGGCTTACCTAAGCATTTTCGTGGCTATTTGGGTGCACTCAAATGTGGATTTCTTTTAATTTTCGTGACGGCCTAAGACTCATCCCCATCAGTTTAAATGTTTATATTGCTTTAACCTTTTTTATGGCAATGCATTTTTCCTTTGAGGATCTCTCCATTGTATGCAGGACAGTTGAACAGTTTTTTAAAATAATTTTGGCTATTTGATTTGAAGATTTTCCGCTATTAAAGTATTGAATGACCAAATCATGTTTCTTTAATGTTTTGTGTGCCCCCATTATCGAAAAAAGTTCAAAAACAAGGCAGATTTTGTTCAACTCATTCTGGAAAGAGCCAAACACTTTCGACACAAGAGTTTAACTAAAGTAAATTAGTTTAAGGTAAACAAATATTAGGAAAACAAAGGTGTATCATTTTCACTGTGAGATAAGTAATCTTGAACAAATGTGTTTTATTTTTATCATTATATCCGTAATATAATTTGAACTATTCATTTATTGAAAGAAATCTTTAAATATCCTGGTGTATCATTTTGACTGGGAGCCACTATAAGAATTAATTTGAGTATTCTGTTATATGTTCTCCTATTGTTATATTCTATTATTTTGTACTTGTAGTCATTTTCGATTTTCGATAATTTATTTGTAAACCATATTTTCTAATCTTATCAATCAGATCATAGACCATTTTAAGCAAATCACTTTTGCTAGGAGCTAATAAACAGATCTTATCTCCAAACCTTAAATCATTTAAGCACCTGTCATTTATTTGAATTCCTCTTCCTTCCCATTCAAATTTCTTAAAGAGTTTATTAATAAGGCAGTTGAAGAGAATTGGTGATAGAGGGCATCCTTGTTTCACTCCTCTTTAAGTGCTGAACTTCTTGCCTATCTCTATCAACAGCTACAAAAGCATCCCCCTTTTTGTATATTTCTTTGATTATTTCTATATATTGGAAATCTATTCCAGCTTCTGCTAGACCTTCCCATATATACTGTTGATTGACAGAGTCGAATGCTTTCATGAAATCGATGAAGTAAATATACATTGGTATGTTGTATTCATTGGATTTTTCAATAATTTGATTGATACATTGTAGGTTGTCTATTGTGCTGAATGATGGGCGGAAACCAACTTGCTCTATGGCATGATTTTCATAAATCTTATTAATAATCCAATTTTTTATGATACCATTGAATATTTTAAATGTGGTTTGTGTCAGTGAAATTGGTGGGTAGTTTTGTATTTTATCCTTCGCTCCTTTTTTATGTAAAATTATGATTTTGCTTTCTTTCCATTCCTTCGGTACTTTCATTTCTTCTAATACCAAATTGAATATTTTACATAGAGGTTTCATGATTATTTCTTTTCCTTCAATGATGAGTTCATTTGAAATTCCATCGCTTCCAGGGGCCTTCTTCCTTTTTAATTTATTTATCTCATTATCTACTTCCCCTTCCATAATGCTAAAATCAGAGAAGTAGGTTTCATTTTCTCTTCTAGTATTTTCCATATGTGCTGTTTCATTATGGTCATACAGCTTTTCGTAATATTTAGAAATTTCTTCAATTATTTTCTGCCTATCGGTTATTGTGCCAAGTGGAGTTGTCAGTTTATTCATGATTTTTTTCCTAGAATAATTGGTTTCTCAACTCTTTCCTCTAGGAATTCCGGTCCATGATCACACCCCTTATATCACTCCTAACCAATGCATTATCCCACATTATCATCCCTGCCAAAAGAAATCCCTAAATGACACCTTCCCTATCCAATCTCCTCTGGAATGCGAATGGCATTTGGAATCATACTGACGAGTTGACAGCATTACTACAGTAACACTGATAAAGCCTTGATTACAGAAACTCGACTAACATATAATAGTACATTCAAAATAGCACTATAAAAAAGCTATTGGGCAGATCACCTGGACAGAATACCTCATCCTGGCACTGCTGTCAACATCCATCATTCCCTCTCCCATTACTTACTACCTTTACCGAATCATAACTTCTTACAAACAACTGCAGTTGTTATCAAAACCTTCCCTTACCCTCTTATCTTCCCTGGACCTTATCCAAACCAAACGTCACTATAGATTCCTATGGCAAACAACCAGGCATCCTGATAATCCCCTCCTCCCATACTGCAAAAGTTCACCAATTTCCCTCTCCTTACCTCCTAAAGCAGTTAACACCTCTGAGGTCAAATTCCTTTTAAAAAAGTTGAAAATCACCTGGATATGACCTGCTCACCACCCAGATCCTCCGACAACTCTCACAAAAAGCAATAATCTTTCTTACTTACATTTACAATTGTAACCTTCGTACAACCCACTTTCCTCTTATATGAAAACACTCCATTATCATTATTTTCCTAAAACCAGGCAAACCTCCCAAAAAAACCTCATCATACAGACATATAAGTCTCCTTCCCATCCTTTCAAAAATCTTTGAAAAAATCCTTCTAAAATCTGTCCTACATATACTCGAATCCCAAAGCATTCCTTCCCACCAATTTGGATTCCAGACTGGTCACTCCACTGTTCAACAAGGCCTTCGTGTTGCTGATCATATAACCCCTGCCCTAGAAAACAAGCAGTATAGCACTGATACATTTCTGGATGTAGCACAAGCTTTCGACCGGGAGTGGCACCTGGGCTTGCTCTTCAAGCTCAAGACCCACTTACCCCAATCCCTATACCTAATCCTGTATCTATCTCTAATCTGTAATCCTATCTCTCAAATAACTCCTTTCGAGTCCGCTGTGGCTCAGAATTTGCTAACTGTTATCCTATCGATGCCGGTGTACCACCAGGTAGTGTACAGGGTCTTGTCTTCTATAATCTCTTTACTGCTGATATACCAACCAACCCTAATACCTTTTTAGCCACTTTTGTTGATGATACTGCTATCCTATCATCCCATCCAGATCCTAAAGTTGCTTCCCTCAACCTCCAAACATATCTTCTACAGTTTGAAGCTTGGTGTAACAAGTGGAGAATAAAAGGTAATGAAGCCAAAGGCAGTCATATAACTTTTACCCTTCGCCACAAATCCTGTCCTCCTATCCACTTTAATACTATCCCTATACCTTTATCCGACACAGTACGTTACCTTGGCTTTCATCTTAACAAAAGACTGACTTGGAACCCTCGCACTAGCCTAAAAATACAAGAACTAAACAGGAGATTCAGCCAACTTTACAGACTACTAGGCAGGAATTCTCATCTCTCAGTTGATAACAAACTCCTCATATACAAAACAATCTTAAAACCTATTTGGACCTACGGACTTGAACTGTGAGGAACAGCAAGACAATCTAATATAAAACGTATTCAATCTTTCCAATCCAAAGTCCTCTGAACAATTGTCAATGTACCTTTTTATGATACTAATAAAACCATACATAATGACCTAAAAATACCTTTCGATCTCATTCCTTCAAAATTCTCGAAATTTTGTCATAATCTATCCAATCATCTCATTCCTCTGGTCCAATCCCTATCCAGTCCTAACCATCCTTATAACCCTCCCAGAAAGTTAAAACGGCAATAGCCCTGAGACCTTTGTAATATAAAGTTATGTTGGTGTCCTGGTAATGACCAGCTTTTCCACTCAAGTCCTGAGCATCTGTGGCTATAGCGCTCTCTCAGCCCCACTGGATACTTAAAGTGATGCATCTGAGAAAGCAACGCTGGGATCTCTACAGGACTGGTCTTGACTCCCAATAAGTGGGGAATAGGCTCGATTCGGGGTTCCCCGGGCTGAGTGTGTTTGTATTGTATATAAAGTATGAATGTATCATAATTTTTTGTATTTTAATTCTAATTTTTATTTTTGATAATTTTAAATGATTATTAGTATTATTTTTATTATTATTATTAGTTGTGTGTGTGTGTGTGTGTGTGTATGTGTAAATACATTTATTTCTGTACCTATTGCACTTTAACGAGGCAGATTGATCTCCAAACAGAAACTTTCCATCTCTTCTAAAAATTCCTCCGCCTCGTAACTTTCTGAACATTCCTTATCATTAAACCACACCTTTGATTTTAAAAAATCATCTATTCTTACCACTGTTCATAACCATAGTAAATGTTTATTACCAGAATCTATTTATATCCATTTAGAACCTAATCCTGTCAACCATTAAATCGGTAAATAGTACATTTCCTTCACTTATTCCCCAGTATTAAATCTCATTTACAAACTATAACCTTTCCTTCTATTGTCTTTCAGTTTTTATTTACTCATTTTGATTTTGATTTGTTGTTTTTTTTAATTAAAAATTTTTTTTATTATGATTGTTTTTCTATTTATTTTTTAATCTAATTTGATTTATATATTTTATTTTTTTCTTCTGACAGTGATCCCTCTATCATTTGTAAAATGTTTTTTTTTTTTCAAATTGTTTCTAGTTTCACCCGCCATGCACCTCCCTTTCAAATGTTATATTAGTCACTGCCACCCCCTTCGTGTCCTTATTTTCTGCAAGTCATTATCTTCCCCTTTCCTTGATTATATTTTTCAACTGTCATTATTGGCCATGTCTTCAGCCAGACCACAATCAATAAGTTGATGTATTATAGTTTCTCATATTTCCTCAACCTCTCTCTTTGTTTATTGATAAGCTGGCTTTATTTTCTTTTTTACCTTTCTCCTTTTCATATATTTCCTCATATTTATTGAAATTCCTTTTAGACTTAAAAAAAAAAACAGTTAATAAAATTGTATAATTCAATGAAAATTATTATATTACATCTTGTATCTTTCAACTAAACCTTGATACAATTTCATACTCAATTCTGCTACTAACTCTAAATTCTTCGGTAAATTCTTCTGCTTTGTTCATTTCATATCATTGTGGTCACATCTTTCACATTCTTGTTATTTCTTTTATTTTTAGCCCTGAAGAAGACCTGGAATGCAGGTCGAAACGTCGACACTCCATTTATAAAGTATTTTTTTTAACTTTGATGTAATTTTATCAATCTGACTGCATCCCTGACCATTTCTCAAATAATATATCATAGAGCCAACCACAGCTTTTTCATCAAAGACATTCTTCTCTGTTAGGAATCAGTGCAAGAAGATATATATATTGGAGAAGTAAAAAATTTACTACCGGCAATAAGTAAATTCAATACCAAATTTAATTCTCAACAAATATAAAAATTATAACTGAATTCACAAACTTTTCAGAATATCAAAAAATTAAAGAAAAATATAGCAAGAGTATTTATATTTTCATAGATGGCTCCAAATCAAAATACAATGTAGGTTGCTCCATTGTTATAAACTCTAATATCATAAAATATAAACTTCCATCCTTAGCCTTCCACTGGTCACACCAATCAAAACGAGCAGTCACGTGTTGTACAAAGTACAACACTCTGTTTTTTATCCGTTTTTGTCCAAATTTTGTATTAAATTTATCAAATCAAATATTTTCGGCATTCTACATTTAAAGTAGAATATATATTGAGTATATTGCCTAACAAAATATTATTTTGAACATAAATGAAAATATGTTTATGATTGAAAATAATCAAAAACAAATTCATGACAGTTAATTATTATTATTTTCCCATCTAAAATGGTTCTTTTAATAAAAAAATGATTGTAAGCAATTTATTTTACGAATGATTTTTAATAATAAAATGTAGATATCCCCTGGCTGCTCCCCCCCCCCCCCCTCCACCCTTGTGTCATCTCAATCACTAGTAGGGTTCTAGGTTACTGAAGCAGCAGACAAAACAGCAAAGGAAGCGGGAGTTTCTTTAGGAATGAACAAGAATTCATACTCCATCGAATATGAGCAGCTGGTTAAAATACCAAGCCAAGATGACCAGGGTCCATCTTTGGGAAGAAACTGAAGAGAAAAACAAACTATGAACTATTAACAATTAAATTAACGCTTCGAAAGGTTCTCATTCAGGCAACAGAAAGGAAAAAGTACAAATAACAAGATTGAGGATTGGCCTTACACTTCCTACGCCTGGCTATCTAATGCCCCGCCCTAGTTTCGGGCATGCTTGTAATGTACGATTAACAGTCAGACACATATTAGAGGACTGTCACTTATAATCCACATTTTCAAGAAAAAGGGATACAAAAGAATATTACAACCATATAATAACCCTGTAACAATAGTTATAATACAGAAAAAATAATAGTTTCTTAGAAATATAATATGTACATATTATACATATTATATAATATGTAAATATAATACGGAAAAAAAAAGAAACTAAGAAGGAATAATTAAATAGACTGAAAAGGGACTGCTGTTGAGTGTCCCAAAACGATGTAATCTAATCTTTCCTTATCTGATTCTTACCCTTTTCAGATTTAATCTCTTACTTCATTCGTAGCTCTAATAACCTTCTAACTTTTAATTCAAACTTATTCAACAAACTCCTATCCACTCAGTTTTACAAGAATCGTTAAAAGACTGTATATATCTACAGTAATAATCTGTAGATGTCTTCAAGTAATACATTTTTTTTAATTTTCTGTTTCAGACTTAATAGAAGTTTCTATACCGTTATTACACTTTATTTACTTTTCATATTTAGCTCTTACATTTTCTCTCTTTTTTTGTAAGCCTCCAAAGCCCCTCTATAGTGAATTATATTTTTATTGAAAAAAACCTTGACCTGGAATAGATTATATTATTGCTATTTAAAATGTGTCTTAGTAACAGTCCTTTTTCCTTTAAAGAAAATCATTAAGTTGAAACTCAAAGCAATTTAGCTGAGAGGCCATTATTATAGAAAATATGTTTAGCTAACCTGAACATCTAATTATACTACTCTTAATATAATTCTTAAACTGCTTCAAGTTTATTTTCCTTTTTTTAAAGTGGAGGCAACAATTAGCTCAACAACAAGGTCCTGAGTTACGACCCTATAGAAGCCAAGCTTACGAAATTCAACATCAGCAACCGGAATCACAAAGCCCCACTTCTCAAGTACTAGCAAACCCAGAAGCATCACTTAATCAAAGTACTTCGTTAGCTACAAAATTGGATGAAGAAACTATCGCCATACTGAAGGAACTATATGTAGGTATTTTGACATCTTATTAACCAATTACCATCTTTTTAACAAAACCATCAAGCCATTAGTAATCTTTAGAAAATAATCTTGGAAATAATTTAATTGAATTTTTAATTTAATAGTTGTAATTACATATATGTTTAACCTATGTAAGAATTAGAAGGTACTAATTATATACTGTAAAACGGCCTTGCACCTCACTTTGCACCAAGCACACTAAAAAGTTTCAGTTGAAGATAAAGTGTTTTGCTGTTGTCTAAATGAGGGATATTTTATATTTCTTACTTACTTATGACAACACTGATTGAGTCTAAGGAATTTTCATGCTGATCCTAGTTACCTCTCATGTTTTATTACAGTTAGTTGATTGTAGTGTTTCAACAGGTGTGATTCCTTTGTGGGATAAAGTCCTGCATTCAACAACTAAATATTTCTCAAATCGATTAGGTTTTGCATTAATTTTATTCTATAATTATTGCAATTTATATATATGATATTCATTTTGCTCAAAATATTTGCCAAAAGTCATGGTATTTGAAAATAAAATAGAGTCCCCTTTTGGATATGAATTAGGAATGACTTTGCACCAAGTATATTTTGTCACAAAGTGACCTCCCTGTAGGAAGAAGTCTTAGACAGCAATGCTTCTCCTAAACAAATCAATAAATGAGGATATTTTGAATTTAAGGAATTAATAGGCTGGTTAAAATTCAAATTATTTGGGATAACATTTTGCTTCTTGTTAATAAAGTTTTTGCCATCTATGAGTAAATATATTGACGAATGCTGTTAGAATTTTGCCTAGTTATAGCTTTAAATTTTTTCAAGTCATAATGTTCATTTTTAAGAATTTTTGTTTAACTATAGCAGATTGCATTTTTCCAAAAGTGTTTCTCTAAGAATCTGTGTGCAATTTATTTTATAGGTATTGTTTTGTTCCTTGTTTGCCAAAATATTAGTTGTTTACATTATTTAGGCATGTTTTAAGTCATTATTTGGTTTTTATATAATATTTTGTTGGTATGTTCTTGTATTTTCTATCATTCCTCAATAATCCTTCAAAAATTGTGCAATTTTCTTTCTCATTTCAATGAAAACATTGTAATTTACAATCGTTTCCTTTAACAAAATCCTTACAAACAGAGAAAAAAATCACTAGGTTAATCTCCAATCACAATCAAGAAATAACGCATCTCATAACTACTATCAAGCTTTGACTTTGTTCCAGAATACGTTTCTGATGTTTTTTTAATTGAAAAATATGGTGGTGCAAAGTCACTGATACCCGGTCGACTTTGCACCAAAGTTTAAAAACAATAATATTAATTATAAGTTTTGTAAATTTTGTAATTCCAAGATTATGCAATGAATCAACAACACTTTTACGCTAATTATTCAATGCAATTATTTTAATACATATATTTCAAACATTATTGATAGGTAGTTAAAGAATAAAGTTCAACAAAAATGGTGCAAAGTCATGCCGTTTTACGGTACTACTGTCTAGAAATTTCCACTATACTTAAATATTTTGTATCTTATTTAAAGGAACCTGAAGCAGCCAAACAAGCTAAACCTAAGTATATACACCCCCTAATTGGTACTCACTTGCCACAAAGACCGAGGGTAAGTTAAATTCAAGAATGTAGATTTTAAAAAAAAATGAAACTACTAGTGTATAGATAAATTCAGTAAGTACACTTCATGTAGGTATTTTGACTTCTTATTATCTTAATACCCTCTTTTTAACATAATAAAATGAATTTAAACATTATAACATGAATTTTTAAAATGATAACTTGTAATAATCTTAAAGAAATATTTTTGGAAATAACATAATCAAGTTTTTAGTTATAATTATAGAGAATTTCTATTAATTATACTTCTGTTCAGAAATTCTCAGAATAATATTTTTTTTTCACCTCATTTCAACAGATATCCCAAAGAAGCAGAAAGAGAAAAGAGAGACAAGGAAAAGCTCGCAGCAAGAAAAAGAGTACAAAGGCACGAAGTGGAGCTAAGTTACCAAAAGTAAGTTTATTTAAGAAATGATATTTTTACAAGAATTTGAAAACTTGGGAGTAGCCTATATTAAGTACACCTCATGTGTACCACATCATATTAATGTATCATATCATATCATTTCCACATCATATTAACTAAATACACTCTTTTTAACAAAGTTATCAAGCCATAACATGAATTAATTTTTGATATAACATAATGAAGTGAAGTATGTATTTGGGAGGTGTGGTAGCTCAGTGGGTAAGGCGTTTGACGACCATGCTCCCGGGCCCAAGTTCTAGTCTGACTGAAGGCAGAAAATTTATTTTCTGTTTCTTTAGCCATGGCTCAGATTCGAGGTCAGGAGACTCTCCTGTGGCACACACAGCCTCTATAAAGTGGGTACCCTTAATTAGGGAGAAAACTGGTGGTTGGACGAGTATTCTGGCCAAAACTCCTCGTTTCACAACTGTTGGCTTAGAAACAGTACAGCCTAAGTACTTAACCTGAGACCCTCCATGGGTTGTAATGGTACAGGTGTTTTTTTTTTTTTTAAGTATGTATTTATAACACTTATAATTATAGAGAATTTTTATTAATTATACTTCAGTTAAAATAATTTCACAATAATATTTATTTATTTGTTTACCTCATTTGAACAGGTTTCTCAAAGAAGCAGAAAGAGAAAAGGGAGACAAGAAAAATCTCGATGCAAGAAAAAGAATTTAAAAGCAGGAAGTGGAGCCAAGTTACAAAAAGTAAGTTTATTTAAAAAATAATATTTATACAAGAGTTTTGAATACTTGGGAGTAGCTATATTAAGTATTTCGACATCATATTAACTAAATACACTCTTTTTAACAAAGTCATCAAGCCATAACATGAATTAATTTAGGATACAACATAATTAAGTTTGTATTTATAACAGTTATAATTATGAGTTATAAAACTCAAAACAATTTAGTGTAGAGGCCATTATCATTATTGAAATTTATGATAATTTAGCTAACCTTAACACCTAATTAAACTACTCTTAATTTGATTTTTAAACTGTTTCAAGTTTATTTTCCTTATTTTAAAGCAGCGCCAAATATTAACTCATCAACAGGCTCCCCAGTCTCAACCCAGTGGAAGCCAAGCTTTTGAAGCACACCACCAACCGGAATCTCAAAGCACTTCTTCAGCCACAAAGTTCTTTCTAGAAGCTGTTGCTAATTTAAAAAAATTATACGTAGGTATTTTTACATCTTATTAACCAATTACCCTCTTTATAACAAAACCATCAAGCCAATAATAATCTTTGGAAAATAATCTTGCAAACAATTCAATTGAGTTTGTAATTCTAATAGTTGTAATTACAGATATGTTTAACCTATGTAAGAATTAGTAGGTATTAATTATATAATACTGTTTAGAAATGTCTACAATAATTAAATTTTTTGTATCTTATTTAAAGGAAGCTGAAGCGGCAAAAAAAACTAATCCTAAATATATACGCCCCCTCATTGGTTCTCAATTATCACAAAGACCGAGGGTAAGTTAAATTCAAGAATGTAGATTTATAAAAAAAAAAAATTAAACTACTTATGTATAGATAAATTATGTAAGTACACTTCATGTAGGTATTTTTACTTCTAATTATCTAAATACCCTCCTTTTAACACAATAGCACGAATTTAAACATTATAACAAGAATTTTTAAAATGGTAACTTGAAATAAGTTTTTAGTTTTAATTATAGCAAATTTGCACTAATTATACTTCTGTTTAAATATTTTGAGAATAATAATTCTTTTTTTTTTACCTCATTTAAAAGGAATCCCATAGAACTAGAAGGAGGAAAGAGAGGCAACGAAAAGGTCACAACAAAAAAAGGTATACAAAGCCACGGAGAGGAGCCAACTTACCAGAAGTAAGTTAATTATAGAAATAATATTTATTTAGATACTCATTTAGAGCATTTAAATATCATAAAATTATAAGAAAACCACTCCAAAAAATAACTCCACCACCCCAATGTGACCTTCGAGACATTTTTTTTTTCTTTTTTTATTTCGTGCCAGTAATAATTAAAACCATCTGGGCCATCAAGATTAAACATTTTTTCTTCACTAAAAATCACCTTTGACCAAATGTGGCTTTCCTGAATGTGTTTTTTAGCAAGCTGTAAGCGCCTCTGAAATTAATGTTTTTTGAGCTGTGGTTTCCTTATAATTCTACAATATTTTAAATACCTGGTCTGAGCTATCCATCCCTGTACTAAACTGGCCTCACATCTAAGGTTACATTTCTTCACAACCTGGGCAGAAGAAGCACCAGTTTTCAATATTTCTCTTAAAATAGCATGAATTTAATCATTATTACATGAATTTTTAAAATGGTAACTTGAAATGAGTTTTTAGTTCTAATTATAGCAAATTTGTAATAATTATACTTCTGTTTAAATATTTTGAGAATAATAATTCTTTGTTTTTACCTCATTTAAAAGGAATCCCATAGACCTAGAAGGAGAAAAGAGAGGCAACGAAAAGGTGAACCCAACAAAAAGAATACAAAGCCATGGAGAGGAGCCAACTTACCAGAAGTAAGTTAATTATAGAAATAATATTTATTTAGATACTCATTTAGAGCATTTAAATATCATAAAATTATAAGAAAACCACTCCAAAAAATAACTCAACCACCCCAATGTGACCTTCAAGACATTTTTTTTTCTTTTTTTATTTCGTGCCAGTAATACTTAAAACCATCTGGGCCATCAAGATTAAACATTTTTTCTTCACTAAAAATCACCTTTGACCAAATGTGGCTTTCCTGAATGTGTTTTTTAGCAAACTGTAAGCGCCCCTGAAATTAATGTTTTTTGAGCTGTGGTTTCCTTATAATTCTACAATATTACAACCTGGGCAGAAGAAACACCAGTTTTTGATATTTTTCTTAAAATAGCATGTTTCACATGCTTGGAAAATCCTAGAGGCCTTCCAGTTCTTTAATTTTCCTTGTAGTGTTCTGGTTCTAAATTCAAAAAAATTTTATCAACTCTATGCAATTTGCCTTCGTGTCATACCCCCACTTTTTAAGTCAATAGTCCTTTACTGCTCAATTGCACTTAGTTGAATCCTATACAGCATATTTTAAAACAATTAATGACACTTACAGTCTCTTTTTGATATGAAGAGGTAAACCGAATTGACAGTCTTTCATAAACATTTGAATGAAAAAATAATCTTTATTCTGGGACGTATTGTCCCCTAAGAATAACAAAATAGTATCACAAAGTAGTACAATAGTAGGCTTACATAATTTCATATAAAGGTATTCATATATGAGGAACATAAGACAAGTAAATACAGTTAATTATAAATAATTGTATAAAGAACTTCTGTTAATATAATAACATAAGAAGGAGAAATGAAATAAAAAAAAAACTATGAGAAAATAAGAAAAAATATATAAAGAAAATAAACTATATTTATATGTACATTGAATGAAGAATATATTTACAGATACCACAATATATATTTAGGCAGGTAACCCGTGAGAAGAATGCTGCCAACCGTCTGATGATATAAAGGAGAAATACAAGAAACTCAACTGAGAACTACTGTTTGAAGCGAAGAGAAGAAAAAAGGCTACATCAGAAAAAGAAAAGAAAATGAGAGTGTGATCAGCTGGAAGAAATGGAGCATCTCAGAAACATTAATTGATAGAAAGTTCTGTCAACGGGTTAACTCTTGGCATGGGTTAACAGCTTTTAAGCCACGGACAAAAGCTTGCAGGGATGCTGAAGGAACACTGCTGAATGATGAAAGACATGTGATGAAACGATGGAAGGATTATTTTAGCTGACTCCTGAATGAAAATAGGGAAGTACTGTTAGGACCCTCTCTGGAAATTTCAGAAGGAGATTTCAAACCACCTGACTTTGAGGAAGTAGAGCATAGAGCACCTTAAAAATAATAAAGCACCAGGGGCAGACGGAGTTTATGGAGAACTTTTGAAGTATGGAGGAGAGGAAGTGGAAAGGTTCCAGTACAACCTTATAATGGATATGAAGAAATGCAAGAAACAACATGGTAATATGTCCAATACATAAGAAAGGGGACATACTGGAATGCGGCAACTATTAAGGAATATTCCTACTTTATTCTAATAATATCCCCCCCCCCTCCAATGGATACAAAGTATTATCAAGAATATTATATGAGAGACTGCGACCGATTGCAGAAAGAGAAATCGGAGTGTACCTGGCAGGGTTCATGAGGGGCCGATGAACTGTAGACCAAATCTTTTAAATAAGAACCATCCTGGAGAAAGCTAGAGAGCATAATATCACCACACACCATCTCTTTATCAACTTCCAAAAGGCATTTGATAGTATCAAAAGGGAGGAAATGTATAAAGCTCTATTAGAGTTAGGAACTCCGTGCGAGTTAGTTCGTTTGATAAGAATGACAATGAATAAAGTGGAATGTGCTGTTCAAGTACAAGGAGCTCTATCAAGAGATTTTGAGACTTACAAAGGCCTTAGACAGGGTCACAGTCTTGCGTGCCTTTTATTTAATATGGTGCTAGAGTACGCCGTATGAAAGTCAGGTTTGCAGATTGGGGGCACTTTATACAATCATTCAGTACAAATACTTGGTTTTGCGGACAATATGGACATAATTGGAAGAAGCCTAGAATCTGTGAGGTGAACCATGCAAAAACCAAGTACATGATAGCTGGCCCGCAAGCAGGGGATCGACAGGATAGCCAAATATTATACAGAGACTTCACATTTGAACAAGTTAAAGAGTTCATTTATTTAGGGACTCAAGTGAACTCCGACAACAACATGCAGCAGGAAATGAATAGAAGATTAATTGTTTAATACATGAATGTGTATTTTCATTAATTGTGATTAATGAATTGATCGTTAATGTAGGAATTAAAGAGGAGAGGTGATATGCTGGAGCCCTGGGCTACTCCTGTGGAAAGAGGTAGAAAGTCTGACAAGGGTTGGTTAGGGATAGATACTGCTTGGGTACGGTTGGAGCGGAAAGAATGGAACCATTAGATAGAACTGTTGGAAAATTTTAAAGCTTTTAATTTTGAAAAAAGGATAGATTGATCAATGGAATCAAAAGCCTTAGACTAATCGAGGAGTATCAGGATGATTCGTTTTTTCGTCTATTGTGGCAAGGATATCACTGGTGATTTGGATTAGTGCGGATTGGGTAGAATAACCAGGACAAAAACCAAACTGAAGGGGAACGAGTAGAAGGAAATCTTCAAGGAAACTGGATAATTTGGATTGTGCCAAACGCTGTAGTGGTTTTGAGAGGTTTGAAAGGATAGAGATTGGTCGAAAGTCTGCAGGACAGGTAGGATTGGAATTTTTATTGATAGGATGAACAATGGCTATTTACCAGGAGGTAGGAAATACCGAATTTTGAAGGGAGAAATTATAGATGAAAATGGTCCTTCAGCGTAAGTTCTGGGAGGCATAATTTTTATAAGTTTATTTGGGATACCATATGGACCAAGAGAGTTGGTGAGGGATTTCATGATAGAGGAAATGATATCAGAAGGGGTAATTAATTTTATTAGGAAAAATAAAAATTATTCGCATTGAATGGTGTTTCAGCTAAGATACTGGCAGAGTGGAAGGGGGTGGTGGTTAGAGATGGTGAAACAAAATAGGTGTTTAGGCCATTAGGTGAAACTGGGAAGTTGGTCGAGGTTGAAGATCCGGAAGGATTATGGAGGGAAAGTTAAAGAAGGACTGCCATTTTGTTTTAGGATTGGGGCTGACAAAAGGGCTTCGTTGAAGTAGGAAGATTTTGCATGCCGGATTCATGTCTGTACCAAGTTGCGGAGCACTTTGAACGCTAGATAATCATTCGCAAGTCTCATCTTTCTGAATCTTCTTCTTGCAGCCCCACGCTTTCTTTGCAGATCTTTGATTTCTTGTGACAACCATGGTGCAGGCCGGCGACAAAAGGTGGAGGTTTTAAGAGGAGCAAATGTATTGAGGATTCTGAGGAGATTAGGTGTGAGGATGTCAACCGTGGAATCTATGGAAGAGGTGGTGTAGATCTCACTCCAGTCTAAGGCTTCAAGGAATGATTAGATATTATCACGGTTAAGGGCATCAAGGTTGCGGAAGGTAATGGTTTTCGGAAGGACCAGAGAGGTTTGGAAGTCATAGGATATTTGGATTAGGTCATGACAGGATAGAAAGGACACAGGACAATGGGAGGAGGAAAGGAGATTTTGTTGTGAATCGATAATATAAATGTCTAACCACGAATCAGACCAGCGGTAATGAAGAGTAGGAGCAAAAGGAATGATAAAAAGGTGAAGGGAATAAAACAAGTTATCCAAGTACTGTTTGTTGTTGAAGTCAGAAAGAAGATTTGTGTTGAAATCACCGGTAATAATGATTTTGGAATAGAGAAGAACAATAATTATAGATAATTTGCAGTAATGATACTTCTGTTTTAAAAATTTTCACAGTAGTTAGTTTTTTTTAACCTTATTTTAAAGGAATCCCAAAGAACCAGACAAAGAAAATCCCAGACCAAGATAAAGACTCAGACTAAATATCAAGAGGTTCAGAAAAAGTCATTACCTAATATGAGCTCTCCTACATCTTCAAAACGTATTGCAGAATACTTAAAGATATATGATGCAATTGACGTAGGTGTTTTGACATTTTATCAAATAATAGCCCTCTTTTTAACAAACTGATTAAGCCATAAAATGAATTAAGCTTTAGGAAATAATATAGGAAATAACATAATTAAGTTTGTAGTTCTAATAGTAATAATTATAGAGATGTTTAACCTATTTAAGAATTAGCCCTAATTATTTTACTGTTTAGATATCTTCATAATAATTTAATTTTTATTACCTAATTTAAAAGGAATCACGAGAAACTGGAAAAGGTCATAGAAAATATCGAGAAGTTCAGCGTGGCGGCGATACATTGGAGTCATTTCCTGAATTGAGCGGACCTACAACTTCGAAATATTTTGAAGAATGTGTCAGAAAGTATTTTAACAATTATGTAAGTGTTTTGACATTTTATCGAATAATAGCCCTCTTTCTAATTAAGTCATTAAGCCATAACATGAATTAATCTTTAGAAAATAATCTTGGAAATAACATAATTAAGTTTGTAGTTCTAATACTAATAATTATAGAGATGTTTAACCTATTTAAGAATAAGCCCTAATTATACTACTTTTTAGAAATCTTCATAATAATTTAATTTTTACTACCTAATTTAAAAGGTGTCACGAGAAACTGGAGCCCATAGAGAATATCGAGAGGTTCAGCGTGGGGGCGATCCACTTGAGTCATTTCCTGAATTGAGAGGACCTACAACTTCAAAATATTTCGAACAATGTGCCAGAAAATACAGTAACATTTATGTAGGTGTTTTGACATTTTATCAAATAATAACCCTTCTTTAACAAAGTCATTAAGCCATAACATGAATTAATATTTAGACAATAACCTTGGAAATAACATAATTAAGTTTGTAATTCTGATAATTATAATCATAGAGATGTTTAACCTATTTAAGAATTAGTCCTACTTAACTACTGTTTAGAAATCTTCATAATAATTTAATTTTTATTACCTAATTTAAAAGGAGACACGAGAAACTGGAGCCCATAGAGAATATCGAGAGGTTCAGCGTGGCGGCGATCCACTTGAGTCATTTCCTGAATTGAGCGGACCTACAACTTCGAAATATTTCGAAGAGTGTGTCAGAAAATATAACAAAATCTATGTAGGTGTTTTGACATTTTATCAAATAATAACCCATTTTTAACAAAGTCATTAAGCCATAATATGAATTAATATTTAGACAATAATCTTGGAAATAACATAATTAAGTTTGCAATTCTGATAATTATAATCATAGAGATGTTTAACATATTTAAGAATAAGCCCTAATTATACTACTTTTTTGAAATCTTCATAATAATTTATTTTTTATTACCTAATTTAAAAGGAGTCACGAGACACTGGAGCCCATAGAGAATATCGAGAGGTTCAGCATGGAGGCGATCCATTTGAGACATTTCCTGAATTGAGCGAACCTACCATTTCAAAGTATTTCGTAGAATGTGCCAGAAAATACAGTAAAGTTTATGTAGGTGTTTTGAAATTTTATCAAATAATAACCCTCTTTCTAACAAATTCATTAAGCCATAACATGAATTAATCTTTAAAAAATAATCTTGGAAATAACATAACATTGTTTGTAGTTCTAATAGTTATATAGTTATAGAGATGTTTAACCTATTTAAGAATTAGTCCTAATTATACTACTGTTTAGAAATCTTCATAATAATTTAATTTTTATTACCTAATTTAAAAGGAGACACGAAACACTAGAAAAGGCCATAGAGAATATCGAGAAGTTCAGCGTGGCGGCGATCTATATGAGTCATTTCCTGAATTGAGCGGACCTACAACTTCGAAATATTTTGAAGAATGTGTCAGAAAATATAGCAAAATTTATGTAGGTGTTTTGGCATTTTATCAAATAATAACCCTTTTTTTAACAAAGTCATTAAGCCATAACATGAATTAATATTTAGACAATAATCTTGGAAATAACATAATTAATTTTGCAATTCTAGTAGTTATAATCATAGAGATGTTTAACCTATTTAAGAATTAGCCCTAATTATACTACTGTTTAGAAATCTTCAATATAATTCAATTTTTATTACCTAATTTAAAAGGTGTCAAGAGAAACTGGAGCCCATCAAGAAGATCGAGAGGTTCAGCGTGGATGCGACCCATTTGAGTCATTTCCTGAATTGAGCGGACCTTTAGCTTCAAAATTTATTGAAGAATGTGTCAGAAACTCTGATACAGAATATGTAGATGCCCCAATTGCAGTCAACTTGCCACCAAAACCTAAAGTAAGTTAATTTAAGATAGAGTATCTATAACAATTATTAAAATATTAGAGTATAGCTCTCCTACCTTTAAAATGTTTAATTAAAATTAAAACTCCAATAAAATTGCTTTCAAGGAATTAAAATAAATACTTTAAACTTATTTAAATAAACTTATAAATCTTAATAACTAAACTAGTATGATATATAGTAAGCTGGTTTTTTAATTCTTCAATCATGCAATTAAGCCTTGGTTCATCAGTAGCCATCGAACAAGAAATATGACAATGTCTTATGAAATAAACACTATGCTAAGACTGAAAAAATTATTACAACAAATGGTACAATTCAAACTGAAGGCGGAGGTATCCTTTTTCTTCACACTGTGTGAGTAGGTTTCTCAGCTATCGTTATTTGATTCATTTACAGAGCATTACAGGATTCAGGGTGACATTTCTTTCAGTGTGTGCAACATTTAAATGTTAATGGAATTAGAAAATTTTTGTTCTCAGCTACCTAGACCACCTTTGTTGTTAAGTGACATCGATACCTAAAACACTAAATGGACATTATAAATAACAGATTAAAGAGGCAAATTTATAGGAAATATGCTGGATGAAAAAAAATACACCTAGTGAATTTCGGTGGACCCACTTAATTAAGCTCATCATAAGGTATCTTATTATCAATTGGTATTGCATTTTTCTCTAATAATTTGCTTTTGGATACATTTTGGAAAGTAATAACAAATCAATATCACTTCTCAATTCTCATAAATTTAATCGGAATAGCAGAAGATCTACAAGGATACACAAGAGTGAATTGGTTACAGTATGTGGCAAATAAAAATTTTTCTTCTGATATTCTAGACGATATGGAAGAATGTTCTCACTATTAACCTCAAAAAATAATGGAATCTGCTAATATACATACCTAAATCACCATAAGACACAAATGTTAATCGAGTCCATGTTTTAACTCTTACTGTTAGGAAGAAGTAAAATAAGAGAGAAAAGTATGAGATTTTTAAAGGATAAACTTATTAATTTCATTAACCATTAAATATACAAAGCAACTGTGTTAAAGTCTTATATGTTTCAAGAAAACAATTTCCTGGTGTTTTCATTTTATGATTCAATCATCGCGTCTTTAATAGTATTGAGGAAATATTATAAAACAAGTTAGATAAGTTTTTTACAATGCTCAGAATTGATAAAGATGAAGAACCTTTTATATTTTTCAAACAAGATATGGAAGAAACACTATTAAAGTGTACTTCTGACAACTAAGAATATTCATTTAAACAATTTCTTTTAGTATGTGGAAATTAAAAATCTTACACTCAGAACTGAGAGATAAATCACCAGGTCCTGATGAACTGACTTATGAATGATATGATAAAACATGAGTCTCATTGTTTGTTATCTATAACTTTAAAGTTATAGCAGTTTATAGAGTCCACAATTGTTCCAATATTGAATAGAGAAAAACCTGAAACAGATACTAACAGTTACTGTAAAATATCACTAATTTTATTTTACAATTATACAAAATGGAAGTACAAAACTTGAGGGATAGATTTCATAAGAACAAAATGTATTGCTTTTATGGCAATATATTATGGTTATATATATATATATATATATATATATATATATATATATATATATATATATATATATATATATATATATATAACGTTAGGTTTGTATGTAATACTTATTTTAAAGTAAAGATAATTCAGTCATTATCTATGGATAAAAATAGTTATGTCAGGTGTCACTTTTAAAACATTGAATAAACATTTTGCAGTACTTCCTCAAACAGAAACCTATAATAGATGACAGGATGGATTACTATAGTTCCATTGTGGTAACACTGGTAGTAACAGGGTGGAACCTCTATAATAATAGATTGAGTTGAGTGTAACAAGAGAATTGTACAATTAAAGAAATGTGTAATTGAGACTGGAAGTTGGTATTTGTTATTTAATTTAGTAAGTGGTCAATTGTGATAGTGCCAGAGTGTTACAATGGAGTTTAAACCGCCAGCTGAGCTATCGTTTACGGGTAGTATTGCGGAAAATTGGAGGCATTGGAAGCGGAAATTGGAATATTATCTTTTGGCGACCGAAAAGGATAAAAAAGAAGATAAAGTCAAAATAGCAATTTTACTTAACTTGATTGGTGATGAGGGTTTGGCTATTTTTAATACGTTTGAACTATCTGCCGAAACATCGACATATGATGCTGTCATTAAAAGATTTGACAACTAGTGTAAAGAAAAGAAGAATGAATTGTTTGAGCGCTATTTTTTAAAACATTGAGAATTGAGGGTCAGACTATTGATAATTATGTGACAGTACTTCGCACTATTGGAGCAAACTGTGAATTTGGTGATCAGTTAGAATCTTTAATTAGAGATCAAATTGTGTTATACTTAACAGATAGAAAGAGGCTACAAGAAAGAGTATTAAGAGAAAGTGAGCTAGATTTACTAAAAGTGATTGATTTTGTGAAAGCATCTGAAACTACAAAAGAACAAGTGAGGTTAATTCAAGAGAAATCTGTAGAAGTTCATGGACTAAAAAGGGGTAATAATAAAACTAATTATAACAATGATAATGATGAGGGCAGGAGACTGAATTATAATCATAGCCCTAAAATTGGGAATCACAGAAGAGTCAATAGCAATAATGATGCCGTATACTATCAATGTCGGAAGTGTGGAAATAAACATAGAGCCAATAATTGCCCAGCATATGGAAAATATTGCAATTTATGCAATAAGCCAAATCACTTTGCAATTGCATGTTTTAGAAACAAGAAAAATATAAATTTAGTAAAACAAAATAACATTGAATGTGAACAGGATTGTGCTGATTCTTTCATTGACTCTTGTGAATTATTTGAGAGTTCAAGAAAAATTTGTAAAAGTGGTCATAAAATATAATTGTTAATAACAAGGAATTAGAGTTCAAGCTTGATACGGGAGCTGAGATCAATGTAATGCCATTAAGCTGTCTGTTCAAATTGGGAGTAAGTACTGACAATATATGCAATGATAAAAATATAATTTTGGAGGTGTTTGGAGGTAATCAATTAAAATCTTCAGGAGTTACTAAATTGAATTGTAGTGCCAATAAGGTGAGGAATTGTCAGCTTAGTTTTGTTTTAGTGGGGGATGCAAACAATAATAAAATTAAACCCTTACTGGGGTTGGATGGTTGTGTTAAATTAAATTTAATTAAAAGAATAAATGATCTTACAGTAGATAATCAGAAGAAAATGGAAATTTTGAAGAGAAATGAAGACATATTTAATGGAACTGGTATGATAAAAAATTATGAGTGTCACATCAAAGTGGACAAATCTGTAGCATCAGTCATCAGACCACCTAGAAGAGTACCTTCAGCTATTAGGGGCAGGTTAGAAGAAAAATTAAGCCTATTAGAGAGAGGAAAAATTATTGAAAAAGTGGATGGTCCAGTGACATGGCTCAGGAATCTTGTAGTAATTGAAAAATTGGATGGAGGCCTTCGAATATGTTTAGACCCAACTGATTTAAACAAAGCCATCATTAAAACACCTGCATTAATACCTACCTTGCAAGAAGTTACTTCTCAGTTAGCAGGTAAATGTTGGTTTTCTTTACTTGATCTTAAGGAGGGCTTCTATAATATTAAACTGGATCAAGAGTCATCTAACATCTGTGCCTTCTCAACAACTTTTGGGTGCTATAAGTTCCTGAAACTCCCATTTGGCGTATCCAATGCCCTTGAGGAGTTCCAAAGAGTAAACACTTCCATATTTTCAGATATTCCTGGACTTATAATATATTTTGATGACATTTTAATTGCAACTGAGACTGAAAAAGAACATGATGAAGTGCTAAATAAAGTGTTAGAAAGGGCCAGGTCAAGTAATTTAAAATTTAATCCTAGTAAATTTCAATATAAAAGCGATAAAGTCACATTTTTGGGATTTGAGTTTGATAAAAATGGGATGAAAGTTGACCTACAGAGAATTGAAGCTATTGAAAGTTTAGAGAACCCTAGTAATAAGAAGGAATTACAGAGAATTTTAGGCATGCTTAATTACATAAGAAATTTTATTCCAAATTTTGCTGATGTAACTTCTGATCTGCGTACCCTTTTGAAATGTAATGTTGAATTTATTTGGACAGATGCTCATTCTATGATTCTGAAAAATATAAAGGAATTAATTACGAAAATTCCGGTATTAGCGCATTTTGATGCATCTAAGGAAATTGTTATTGAATGTGATGCATCTAAGGACGCAATAGGATGCTGTTTAATGCAGAAAGGACAACCTGTATCCTATGCGTCAAGATCGTTGTCACCAACAAAAAAGAATTTTGCACAAATTGAAAAGGAGTTATTAAGTCTTCTTTATGCCACATCTAAATTTCATTTATACATTTATGGGCGTAAAACATTTGTCAGAAAAAACCACAAACCTCTTGTGTCTCTAATTAAAAAGAATGTTGGAGAAATACCATCACCCAGATTGCAGCGAATGATTCTGAAATTAATTAAATATGACTTAGAATTGAAATATGTGCCTCGTAAGGAGTTATATATTGCTGACTTGTTGTCAAGAGGTTGTGGAAATGAGGAGAACATCAGTTCTGAAGAAGATTGGATTATTGAAATAGTCCATGAAGTAGCGTCTAATAATTATGAAGTGCAGGTCACACCTAGAAGAAAAAAGATTCTTGAGGAAGAGACTGCTAAGGATAAGATATTGCAGCGGCTAGTGCAGTACTATATGAAGGGATGGCCTGCCAATAGTAAGGATGTGCCAGAAGAATTAAAAATATATTACAAATTTAAAGATGAAATTTGTGTTAGTTCAAATTTAGTATTTGTTGGCCGTTAAATAAAATTAACCAACACTAGCCCACACTATCCACAATCAAATGGAATGGTGGAAAAAGCAGTAGGTATTTGCAAAAGCCTTATGAAAAAATGTTACCAATCTGGACAAGATTTTAATATAGTGTTAATGGAGTATAGAAACTGCACAGTTACAGGACTATCGCAAAGCCCAGCACAAATAATGATGAGCTGACAACTAAAAACACTCCTTCCAACTATTGAACAAAACCTTCTACCAAATGTCATTAGGGTGAAGGAAGATAAGGAGATTCACCAGCAAAAGTCTAAGCTGTACTATGACAAAACATCACAGTAGAGAAGAGGGTTCAATGATGGTGAGAATGTGGTCCATAGAAGAGGAAGGAGATGGGAGCCAGCTCAGATTATTAAATCTAACTATGAGCCTAGATCCTGCATGATAAGAACAGAAGATGGTCAAACATTGGTGAGGAATTCAGTCCATCTCAGGAGATCAAGAAATCCTTTTATTTTGAATGGGGAACAAAATAATTATCTCACTGTGGATAATAAGACAACTGAAAGTGATGAATCAAATACTGAGACACAACTGGTTCCAGTTCAACCACTGCAAGATCCACAAGGCATTCCTGAGGTCACCTCTGAAACCCATAACCCTTCTCTACCTCAAACTATAACTAGGTATGGAAGAAGGGTTATTAAACCTAAAAGATTAGTGGATGAGTGAACTTTAATATGTGAACTGTTATTTAAGAGTATATTTTATTTTGTCTATTTTTATTATTTTATATCTCATATGTATGTTATTAATTTGTTGTAATTGTTAATCTTGAATTAAAATAAAAGGAGGGAGATTTGGTAACACTGGTAGTAACAATGTGGAACCTCCATAATACTAGAGTGAGTTGAGTGTAACAAGAGAATTGTACAATTAAAGAAATGTGTAATTGAGACTGGAAGTTGGTTTTTGTTTAACCTTTAGAATACAACACCATAATTTACTTTATTCAAAGTTTCACTGTATTAAGGATTAAATAAGTATGCTGAGATTCTGTCACTTTTCCATCCTTCAGTATTTTTTTCTAAATTAACTGTAAAATTTATTGTTTTATGACCTCTAATTTTCTTGATTAAAAATCAATACTCAACTCTAATTATATAATAATTATCTTTAGATCAATCACCAAGATCTCATTTGTAGAACATCATCAGAAGATGAAGGGGTCGAACCAAAAAAAGTAAGTAAATCTTTCTCTCTTCTCATGAATTATGTCTGATTTATTTTTCTCACATCCTTTAAATAGTACAAAGAATGAATGATTTATTTCCTAAAAAGATTTGCAGCAGAGAGCTCTTTGTAGTGCATAAAAATATCTAGTTCCAGAAACCATTCTGCCTCTTATTTCAACTTCTAAATTGTTCTTACATTGCATAAAAAATGTGTTAAGAAAGTCTGTTGTAGATGGTACTTCTATCCATTTTTTTTCTTTATTCTTTGAATTGCCACTTCAAATTCGAGGTTGAATTGTACAGACAATAATGGGTCCCCTTGTCTAAAGCCACAATTAACTTCAAAACTATTTCAGATGCCTCTTCAGGTTTTCATCCTGCCGCTTGTCCTTTATAGGGCCATCTTTGTCAACCATTCATACTATATATTCACAATGATTACAACGTCTTCAAAAGCTTTCTTTTGTCTACACCATCATATGCCAGTTCGAAATCAATGAATCGATAGTGGAGATCAATATTATATTTATATGTCTTCTTGAACTGTATTAGAGAATACATGGTTTGTGCAAACTACTCTGGTACTCTCCCAGTAGATTTCATATCTCTCCACTAGCTTTTGACATAATGCTATGCCTCTGTAGTTTTCATATAACAGTTATAATTATATATAACTGGGTAGATTTGGGTCGAGACACCACACTGAGAGGCACAAAGGAGGTAGTAATAGAAGAAGAAGAAGTTATAGATAATTTGTACTAATTATACTTCTGTTAAGAAATATGCTCTTTTCTTATTTATAATTATTCTTTTGATAATTATTACTTTTTTTTTTTTAAATTTTCCATGTATATACTGTGAGTTTTCTTTTGGAGCATTTTAATCTGAAACTCAATCCTGTACAATTTTCAAATTTACTAACTTGGCTAATTTGGGGAAAATATTTTATATTCATAAGAGCTAAATTCATGTTAAATATCGAGCTAAAAGTTTTACTCCTTTCAGTACTTACTCCTATCGAACGTCAGCAACAATTTTGGCAAATTCTTCTGTTTTGGGTCTTCCTCAGTTAAGTCTTAGAATCCAAACCAGTCCAATCTTGTATATTCTTAAGCCAGGAGCTATCTGCATCCTGGTCTGTGTTTACCTTAATTTCTTTTTTCTATTATGAGCTGTATAAATTTATATGGTATGATTTCCTTTTCTATGGTTACCTTGTTTGATCCACCTAACTTCCTTGATGAGAGCTAAGTCTATTTAATAGCTGTCAAGGGTATTTAGAAGCACTTGAAGTACGTTAGATCTATTTAATTTCAAAATATTCCATGAAGCAATCTTATAGTCCTATAGACGGTTGCTGGGTTGTTTTCCATGAATCATTCTGGCTAATCATTTTTGAGAAGAAGGAAGAATGCTGAATTATATGAAATGTATAAGCATGTGAATGTGAAAGTTTTTGTGAAGACAGCAAAACTTTGCTGGGCTGGTGACATTGCAAGGATGGATCCAAACGAAATACCATTCAAAATTCTGACATAGAAAGTGCATGGTTCAAGCTATTTGTAATGTTCGTTGATACACACACATTTTAAATGCCTCGAGTCAGTTCAAACTGCTGGCTTTTAGGGTTCACACTTCAACTCCAATCAAAATTGTGGAATATTTGTAGCATTTCAACAAATTGATTCTAAATTATATATCAAGTGACCTATGATATAACATGTTATGTATTTTTAAGAAGTTTGCACCAGCCATTTTAATCTTCTTCTTCTTTCTCTAACTCCTATCTGACATTAAGGACAGAGCTGCAGTTTTGGTCCATCTAGTTCACTGGTTCCTATCTCTTGCTAGTCTTCTCATCTCTAGTATGGTGCATCCTCTTGCTGTTCCCAGTTTCCCAAAGTAGTCAGTGTACATACTCCTAGGTCTGCCACGAGGACATCTACCATCCGGTCTTAGCTTCAAAGGACCACTTGGCCTTTCAGGTATCTACCATCCTGCAAATGTGGCCAAACCATTTTAATTGCCGCTCTTACAGGATGCTGCTTACTTACAGACTTCATTCCCAGATCGGCAGGTATTCTGTTGTTTCTGACACAGTCCCTCTTGGTCTTTCCAACTATTCTTCTGAGGAACCTCATTTCAGCCACTGTTACAGAAGTAATATGTTCATCAAGGGTTTACCAGCTTTCTGATCCATACAGGAGCACTAGAAGAAACAAAGCTACAATGAGCCTAAGTTTGGCCTCTCTACTTACTTCCTACTTGCCTATGATGGTTCTTCATGTCCCTATGATGGATTGAATAGTCCATTGGCCTTTATCACTGGATTTAGAACCTCCTGGTCTATTCTACCATCCTTCCTTATGATTGTCCTCAGAAACGTGTATGTATTATTTATTTACAGGGGATTACCATTGCATATGATTCTAGGCTCCACATTGTCCCTTCCAACTTATATGACTTTCGTTTTGTTTGGATTAATGTTCATTCCTCTTAGCTGCAATTCTTCCTGCCATTCAACCATTGATGACTGGTGTGTCTTCTGGGAGTCAGCTATCAGGACTATATCATCTGCATATATCATCGCTTGGGCGAGCACTGGGGTCAAGTTCCAATATCTTACCACAGCTCTTGGAGTTCTCCTTTTACATACCTTCCAAATTTCATCCATCAGAATTATAAGAAGTAGAGTGCTTTACTCCTTTATAAAAGTGGAGTAGTTCTGATGTTTGACCGTTTAGTCGTTCGATCCTCTTTGGATTTTGGTATGTGGATTTAATTGCACTCACCAGGTTTGCTGATCCCTGTCTTCTTATTAGTGCATCCCATATCTCCTTCCTCATGACAGAATCAAAAGCTGTCCTCAAATCAATAAATACCAAGTAGACTTCCTTGCCACGATCCCATGCCTTTTCAATTATCATATAGGGGGGGGGGGAGAAAATGTGGTCCTTGGTCTGTCTACCAGGTCTAAACGCAGCTTGCTCCTCTTCTATATCTGTCTCTATTATGCAACGGAGTCGTTGTTCCAATATTCTAATGTAAATCTTATACACAACTGAGGAAAGGCATGTTGGCCTACAGTTACCACATCCACTTTTATTGCCTTTTTTGTGTATTAGGATTGTAATGTTCTCCCAATCCTGTGGTAACCTTGTTCCTGTGGAATTTTTGAAACTGCAAATTCCTCCTCAATTGCATCGCCCATATCTTCAGGATATGCCTCTTTAACTCTTCCCCTCCTCCTGCAGTCTCTATAGTTGTAATGCCAGCGCTCTTCCATTTTGAATTTACCTGAAAGAACTACCTCTAAACTTCCAGAACTTTCTTATCCTCGGTCACTAACCTCCCACCTGCATCTTTTATGTTCCTGACCGGTTTTGACTTTTTACCTCTTAACGTCATGGTAATATGCCAGAATCTCTTCATGTTTTTCTGGTAGTTTCTTTCAATGTCATGGCCAAACTCCTCCCAGGTCTTCATCTTTGCTTCTTTCTACTTACTACATACTCGTTCAAGTGGATGGCATGTCTGGTATGTTTTCCAGGCATCCTTCTTAAGCTTAACCACTATTTTCACATCATTAGACCACCATTTTGTTCCATTTTAATCCAAGCTCAGATTTCTTAACCAGGATTCAGATATTCACCAATCCAGCTGCCCAGGTATTTGAACTTAGAGACTTTAGTTATCTGTGTCCCATATAACTCTATGTGCAATGGTTGATTCAGATTTTAGTTTACTAGTTAGTAAAAGCTAGGACCCTACCAATGTAGATTAGATCTACATAGACAGGGAAGATCTACAATTGGTCAAATATTCTGCCTCAGGACAATCCTAGAGAGAGGATATGAATTTCAGATAAAAACCTATCATCTTTTTGTGGACTTCAAGGTGGCTTATGATAGCATTAATTGAACAGAACTTTACAGGGCTCTGGAGGAGTACAACATCCCAGATAAATTAATATGTCTGGTAAAGCTGACTATGAAGGATGTGAGATGTATTGTGCAGATTGGTGGGCAAAATATGGAAGAACATCCCTCGAAAAAAGGACTATGGCAAGGAGATGCATGCCTCCTGTTTACTTTGGCACTTGAGAAGGCAGTGAGGGATGCTGGTCTGCAAACCAACAGGACAGTGTACACTAGGATGGTCCAGCTTTTGGCATATGTAGATGATGTGGTCATCGTAGGACTGTCATTGGACTCCGTCAAAGAGTGATTCCTAGCCCTGTTAGACACTTGGGCTGGAGGTGAAGACTAAGCTCATGGTCACAGAAGTACCCTGGCCTGGTGAGACCATCGATATTGGCCCCTTTAACTTTGAGAAAGTGGCCCAATTCCCCTATTAGGGAGGGTTCAATGGTGACCAAAGATAATGCACCTGAGGTGGAGTTGAAGAAAAGAATATGGATGGCTAATATGCCAAACAATAATTTGGCCTATGCAAGGAACTCTCCTCTCGCCTTCTATCCCAGCAGACCTTTGAAGAATCTTGGATAGAGTTTTTGTCAATGGAAACTGGCGAAGAAGAAAAAATATTGTGGTCTACTCAAAATACAATGAAGCAGATGTAGTTTAGTCATTGAAGATTAGAAGGCTACTATGGGCTAGCCATGTGGCTAGAATGGAGAACAAAGACATTCTTAAAAAGCTGTTAGTAGAATCTCTGTATGGCATGAGGAATATCATGGGAGTAAGGAATTTGATGGCAGCTGCACAAAAACAAAGAAGACTGGAGGAAGCTGGTGGAGGAGGCCAGGACTCGTCACCGAGTTGTAACGCCATTAAATAATAAATAAAAGTTAGCACCAAGTTAAAATATCAAAATTATGAAAATGGAGGACATCAGGCTTTCTGTGCAAGCGTCAATTACCAGCTATTTGTATGTGTTACTGCCCCTTACAACATTTTTTTTTATAATGCTTTAACTGACTTATTTCTAATGAAAAACATTGTAAATGTTCAGCTTGCTACAGCTAATCAACTGTGAGCAATAAGTTATTTATGAACCATTAGATTAGTGTACAGTACAGTGAGGAAAATAGATAGGCATCTTTGTTAGCAGAGTTCCCTATCAGTTGGATCCAGGCAGTCTGCGATGGAGTACCTATTGCAGCCCAGCTTTTAACTAAGTTTTTGGTCTTATAAATGTAATCATAAACATTAATTTAAACATTTTGTTTTACTGTATTGTTTTCTCTCTATCCTCTACACCATTTACATTTCTATCAATAATTAAATGTGTTACTTTCACATGGAAATGTCAAGTAAAGCTTCAAAGACAAAGATATCAAGAATTCAGGGAAACACTAAAAAGTTCACCTTTCTTGCAATATCTGAGGAGAACAATGAGGAACACACCACCAACTACACCAAGTGAAATCAATATGGAACCAAAAGCAGGAACACTGTCATAATTAACAATTGATGAATCACCTCTTTTCACTCCCAACATACATCAGGTACTGAGCAACACACCTACAGATAATACAGAGACAGCAAACACCTCCTCCCTCAAGCCAAACCACTTCTTGTCTTTATAAAAGAATTCAAAATTTTCAATTAATGTGTTTAAAATTAAATGAAGTAATAGACATTGGCAAATCCATTTGCCATTTTAGAACTTAAGATACAAAAATAGTGACAGCCCATGCATACAGAAAAATAAGAAATATCTGTCTGCCACCTAGGCAGATATTTGTAATTATCAGCTGCAACAAGAGAAAGAATTTAAAGTGGCACTAAACACTATTGCCATCACTTGCTATGGTGGCAAGTCCAGGCAAACACCAGAATTGAATGCATTATATTATCAAGGGCACCTAGGTTACTACAAGGGGTGTTAAACATATAAATATTTTAATACACATTAGTTCAGAAAGGTTTTGTCTCCCAATGCGACTGCCTAAGTTTGAAGCATTTGAAAGAAAAATTATAAGAAGAATTTGTGGTGCAAAGCTGTTTGAGGGTGTAAGGAATATAAAAACTAATATAGAAATTTAGAGCTTATAGAATAATGAAGATATTATTAATTTTATACTAGCAAAAAACAGGCCCAAATATGGGGGGTGGTGATGTTGCTAGAGTGGAGAAGGAATGACTGCCGAAAAAATGTTAGATAAGGCATTCAATAGGATAAGAAAAAACCGGAAGGTTTAGAAGTAGATAGAAGGATGAAGTATAAAAGAAATCCAAGTCTAGGTATTTGGCTTTGGAAAAAAAAGAAGCATTGGATAGACAGAAATAGTAGGAAATTGTCAAGAGGCCAAGGGCCATTCAGACCAGCAGAGCTAGGACCTTAAACTGGCCATAATATTGTAATCGCACCCTAATCCTTTATCAGCATCTTCTAATCTCCAAAGATGTCCTTACCACAGAATGACCAATGGTGTAACTGATGGCAGATAAAAGTAAATTAATCAAAATGTACATATATAACTTTCATTTTCACATAACGTCAGCAAAATACCCTTGTTTTGATGGAAAACAAAACATTTAGATTGTATATGTTCATCTTATTTCCTACCTTTGTGGAACAACAGCAAGTTTATTTTTGTTATTTTACCAATCAAACCTAGTCCATTTATCATTAAAAAAATTCTTCTTTTTATTATCTTTTTGAGTTTTGTAATCACGTGAACCCCATTACTATTAGATGGTGATAAAACGTGTTTTATTGATTTGAGTTCTTTATTGTATTGTTTTTCATTCGGTTGAATGCCAGGATTTAATAGCTATTTATGGTTATTGTAGTGATATAGCCATAATTTGTTTTCATATCAGTATCAGATGGTTTCATGAAAATATATTAATACTGTAAATTCTATCTTTCTTTCTTTAGTTGCCCTATTGCCCTCTTTCTCCTATTCTTGCTTTGGATGTAAGACTTTACTGTATCACTCAAATATTTCTTTGACCAGCCCAGATCTCTGACTCAGGTTTTACCCTCATTCCACCTTTCGACCCTAAAAAAGTTCTCCCTTTTCTCCAAAAAAGACCCTTTTGCCTTTTAACAGTCAATATAACAATACTTTTAAGGATTTCTGGGAATTTTAATACTTGGCCTTCTTAATTAATTCTTATGTTCTACTAACAAAAATTATATTCCTAATAATTAATGCTATTAGTATTCTGATTCTACATATGTCCACAATTCATAGGAGGTGACAAAGAACAAGTACTGATTCTAAAACGTCATTTAAGAAGTTTTCTCTTCTTTCTCAAAAGTGGGAAATATAGATTAGGAAGAAAACTTTATTCTGGGATAAACTCCCTTAAGAATTACCATTAGATGACAGAAAAGAAAATCATATCTGACTTAGAGATTTTAAAATAAAATGAGCTAATTAAAAGTAAATACATGTTTTCATTATAAAATAACAAGAAGAATACATTTACATATAAATATATATATATATATATATATATATATATATATATATATATATATATATATATATAAAAAACTTACATTCACTATGAGTTAAACAATAAAAAAAGAAAAGGAAAAAGATGCCAGCGTGACATCCTTTTGCTTCTCTGGTTCCCTGACAGTTCCGCTGATTCTGGCGCATCTGGTATAGGTTCGGTCACCTCAATTTTTTCCTCCCACCAAATCCGCCGGGTTTTATCCCACACAGTATTGTTCCCTACACACAAATGGTAACTCTTCCCTGGTTTCGAGGAGTCGTTAAGTGCCCTTAATATTTATTTGTTCTCTGACCCCCCAGTTGAGACTAAATGGTCGTAATGGAACACCCTGCATAAGATGCATTCTCAATTTTCATCAAGTCCTCTTCCATGTCTGTCAGTCTGTTCTCTGACGCACTTGTCTTCCCTTCGTCCTGTCTCTTAGCATCATCCGTTGTTATCTGATGGCCTTCTCCCTCTGGTGTCCACTGTCTAATGAATCCCCGAATTCTGCCTCTCTCTCAAAGTAAAGGTCTGTGGTCAGTCTGTACTGTAAATCAATGCCCGAACCCATGTGGTCTAATATGCTCCACTACCCATATTACGCCTAATAACTCCCTCTCTGTTCGGCAAGGTCCATTTAGTGTGATCAGTTTCCAATTACATACCTGTTTCTAGGGTCTCCTCTCTCCATTACAGAATGCTTCTACAGCTTCACAGCTCATGAAGGTATTTGATCTACCTGTGTCCCCTAAACACTTCACTCCCCTCATTCTTCCTGAAGCGCTCTCCTCTCTGTCTGCATTCCTCTGCCCGTGTTCCTCGGTTTCTCTTTCCTTCCTCCATATCCCCTTATTCGCTCCTCTCCTCCTCCTCTTCCGAAGATCTTTTAGACTCCACTAGGATCCCTCTGTGATGGCATACACTCTGCGCGTTTATTTCCAGGGGTTCTCCATGAGTCCTTTCCTTGTGCCTACTCATGTACGGACATTGTCTCGCGATATGACCTGTGCTGCACTCAAGGCATTTCATTCGCAGCAGCGTCTTCTCTCCTCTGCTCCTTTTCTCCGTCTCCCGACGTCCCTCTTATCTTCATGATTTATCTTTTCTCATTTCGTTTCTTTCCGCTACTTATCCTCTCCTATCACTCCTTCTTCCTGCCCTTTTTATGTTACTCACTCTGTTCCAGCCGCTCTCCTTTTAGTTTTATCTCCAAAACTCTTCGTCCCTGGCTCCAGCGTAAACAATCTCCAGAGCATATTCTAGAAATGATATCTCTCTGGGCAGCCTCTCTTTCCTTCCCATTACTAGGGCCAACTGCACCTTAAGGAATGAGGCCAAAAATGCCATCTTTGCATCCACTTGTCCCCGCTCTTCTGCCTCCCTCATTTTCTCAATTTTTCGGTTATAGTAAATGAGGAGAGTGCCTGCATAGCGCCCGTTTGACTGGTATGGTCGTTCTGTTTCATGAAATATTTGAAATATGTCTTCTTCTGGGGTCCACCGATCCCCTCCTTATGCTTTCATCAGCCGTTCTTTAACCACAACCCAGGGCGTGTCCTCATCTGCCTGGATATGGTTCAGGATGCTCCTTTTCACTCTACATACTAAGGCAGCCCTTAGAGTGTTGGCATCTCCCTGATCCAGCAAGTTATCGGAAGCCTTTGCCTATATTCTTGCCAATGTTCTGTCCTCGCCTTTGATGAAGTGGTTCAATTCTCCGATTCCTCCATCATACCCTTCAATTTCGGAAATCGCCCTTCTTAAATCTTGTGCTGTGGCTGTTTTTATTTTTAACAACTCCAGAACATTAGCGTGAGCTGCCGTCAGTGGCTCTGTTGGTATAGGTAGTATTCCATTCATTTCATGCTAAATTATTAAAACAATTGAAGAAATACAGAGTTTTCCACAAAAAAGTTATCTTTGAGCCGAATGAGGAAAGAAAAATGAAGCATCCATATAATTAGAGAGCATTCGTCTGGAGAGAGAAGGTGGTGAAAGAGGAGTGATTTGAATGTTCTGAGGGAAGATGCATTATGAATAGAAGGAGGGAGAGAACTCCATAGAGTAGAAAGGTGGAAAAGAAAGGAACATAGGATTATAGTAGTATGGAGTACAGAGATCGGAGGGACAGGGTCAGGTATGTAGTGACTGGATTGAGGACTTGAATTGTAGGATATTGTAAATAAAGGGAGGGTGACGATAATGGACGCGGTAGGTACCAAAGAAGTAATCTCTGCAAAGCAAGGGGGTAGATAACTTAGATCGGTGTACAAACGGTACACATGAGAAGGTTCAATTCATGATGCACTTCTTTCTGTCCTCGAGAACCCACCATAAATCACACAATTATAGTAATTTGGGAGAGATAAGGGAGAATACTAGAAGCTTACGAATGGATAGGGGAAGTAGGTGCCGGGAGCGATGAAATAATTTTAGGATGCCAATTGACCGTCAAGAGATTTGAGATTTGACCAGGAAAGGATTTGACTAATGGTTGTGCCTAAATTTAGAACATAGGAGTGAAAAGCTATTGGTTGACCATTTAGGAGTAAGGTAGGAAAGTTGGTGTTCAATCGAAGGAGGAAATAAGATTCTGTGACAATGGCTTGAGTTTTTGTCGCTATAACAAACAAATATAGTCTAAAAGGTTTGTTTTAGAACTGATAGATGTGGTATAAGCCAAAGACTATTCTGGAATATTCTTAATCTCGTATAGGAAATGCGGTAAAATACTTGGGATAAGCCCAACTAAAGATTTTTTTTTTCCTTACAGTAATCCTACAGGATGTTTCTTTTTTCAATAGTTAAAAACCAGATAACCTGAATCATGAATTATATTAGACTATCTTGAATATGTTTTTGTTAATGTTTCTAAATAGTGTTGTTTTATGGATGGTCCAATCAAAATTTTAATTTACTCCTCATTATTTTTCTTTTTTTCTTATAAGTCGTTTAATTTCAGAGTTGGGCCCAATATGTTCTTCCTGAGAGCTTGATTCGAAGATTTAGGCTAAAAAAACTGAGGAAAAGGAAGGTAAATTTCTTTTATTTTTAATTCACAGAAATTAATACTGGTAAAAAAAACATGTTGTATAATGTTTTAACTAATATATTATCATTAATGTTTAATTTAAACATTAAAAAACCTTTAACTCAATTAAAAAACGAAGATATTCTGAAAACCTTTATATATTATTCCTAGATAAATATTAAATGTAAATTGCAACAAATGATACCAAAAAATTATTTATTTGAAAAAATAATGTGATTGTTTTTATGGAACATTTCAGCATAGATGCTGCCGCGATAAATTATTCGGGCCAAGCACCTCGCACCATCAATGCAGCATACACCTACCTTGCAAATCAAAGTATATGATTCCAACCACATATTCAAGTGACGACACAATTCATGAAGAAGACGGCCCAAAGATAAAAAAGCCACGATGGTTTTGATAAAGTTATTTTATTTTTAAGAAAAGAAGAGCCTATATAGCTGAATAAGTATTATGTAATAAAAAAATATTTTTATTTTTTATTTATTTATTTTTATTTTTTCCTTCTTCCCTTCTTTGATGTTTCATCAACATAGGATTTTCACATAGAATAATAATTTTTAGAAAATTACGTACTAAGAATTAATTCCAACTAGCCTGTAACCGGATTTGGTTTATCAGGTTGCAATTGTAAAACCCTTTTTTATACATATTTGAACTATGCCTGCTCTGAAAAAATGATCGCAAAAAATGCCCATTTCCTGAGTTGACTACTAGGATTATATTTGCCCTATAGCCTCGATCGAGAATTTAGAATTCTCTCTGGAATTATTACAGTGGGATTTTTTTATTGGTATCCTCTTTTCAGTTAATTCTATTTGATAATTCCCAAACATTTTCATGTAAATATTTTTAAGTTACTTTTTCTTAATATATTACTTCTATTTTAATTGTTCATTATACCATTTGTTTTTTTTGGTAAATACTGTTTCATTGTCTCCCTCTTGTATTCTACCCTCTTTTTCAAAACTTGTTTCACTATATACAGTACCCTAACCACTTTTCATGTAAATTCCCAGTTCTTATCAGCCCACTTTGTGATGGGTTCCCGCTGTAATTTCATAATTTTTTACTACCATATGTTATTGCCATTTTGGAATTATGGCTGAAGCTCCACATATCTTCCTCCTCTTTCTCCTTAACTAACTAATCTCTTATCTGCCATAAAGAGGCTGGCTGGACGTGTAGCTATATATTTTTACAACAGCTTGAAGACCCAAATTCTTGATTTTTCCCTCATCCAATCATCCTCCATGCATCATTGAGATTTTCTCTGGCTCTCATCACCAGCTGCAAGCTGTGGAATGTTGTTCCCCACTTGTTCCATTTGAGTTACAATTCATTTGTGACAAAGTAAGGAGCATCTAGGATTTTTCGAAGGATTTTGGATTGGAGTGATTGGATGTGGGAAGAATTCGATGGTTTGGTGGAATTCGATGAACTCTGTACCGTAAGTCCAAATAGGTCTAATAATCGTCATATAGAAAAGTTTTTTTATAGTGAATTGGGAGATTAGAACGTTTGTCAAGTAGGTGTTGTAGTAGTCGAAATCGACGTGCAGCTTCTTGTTTTTTCAATCTTGTATGGGGGTTCCTGGTAAGTATCTTGTCCAGATAAAATTCAAGGTATCTTATCTGTTCTACATTATTTAATTGTACTCCATTAAAGGATACAGGAGAACAGGATGAGGTAGGTTTTCGACATAGGGTTAAGGTTATTTGCTGGGATTTATCTTAACTCTCCAGTTATGACACCAGACACCATTCTTCAAGGGAAATGATATTTGTCTAGGGTTGTACAAAACTAAATCTCTTTTCCATTTATACAAATGCACGCAACTTATAAAATATAGATATGTAGATTGTTGGGGTATGCAGTCATAAATAGACAGCAATTAAAAATAACATTTTAATTTGTAATGCCGTTTTTTTTTTTAATTTTTATTGCTGAGTATCTATCACTGCGAGATGGCGTGAGAGAGAGTTATAGTGAACAAATCGGCTCCAGGTTAATTGTTTATAAAATCAGTTGTAGTGGATCTATCAGATCAGCTTTTAATCTGAGTGTAGTGTTGGTGATTAGTGAAAAAAGTACAAAGTTTAAAAGATTTTGGACCTGAGGAAGGAATTTTATAATCCAATTATATAGAAAGAAATATTAACCCTTTAGCGGGCAGGCCGAAAATTTTGGAGTAAATTTCTTCCCTTTTTTTTCCTTTGAATGGCTATAGCCCCGATAATCCCCACTCATGTATCATGAAACTCAAGGTTAAATAAAGGATATTGGAGGACAATCAGTAGGATAATGCGTCGGACATTACGTCATTTATTGAGCAAAAAGCATTAAATATGTTACATTAAATATGGATACATTGCCTGTTAAAGGGTTAAGGTAAAGCAGTCAGTTATCTTAGCGATCTCGACAAGGATTTTGGCGATAGCGCCCCACCAGGTATAGCTCCTCCCACCTCCCCACCTCTCCTCTCTAGTGACAGCTGTCACGCGAGACCCACTCATGCGTAAATATACCATAGATACTTATACCTTTTAAATTTACTTTAAGATGTCTACAATAGAACAAAAATTTGATATATTATTGGAGAAAATTTCTGGCTTAGAAACAAAACTAGATGAAAATAGAAAATTTCAAGAAGAAGAGATCAAAGAGATGAAATGACAAGTAAATGAATTGGCAACTAATATACAGAATTATAGAGAAAGAGAGCAAAACAACATTCGAAAGAAAAATATTATAATATTCGGTTTAAAAAGAGAAAGAATAATCAAAATGAATAATACTGTCCTAAAAATATTAAATTAGATTACTTCAGGCTTTAGACCATTCGACATTATAGAAATAAGGAAAATAAATTATAAAAATAAAAATGGTCCTGTATTAGTGAAATTAAACTCTATGCTTTTGAAAAGAGATATTATGAAGAATAAATTCCGACTAATGAATTCTGAAGGGTTTAAAATGATAAAAATTAAAGATGACATGCCGAAAGCTGTCAGATAAGTTCGGAAAGAATTGTTTCCCTTTATGAGAGCCCTAGGAAAAAAGGCTTCAATGAGATATGATAAGCTACTGATTGAAGGTAAGCTGTACACTTTAGATGAGTTGAAGTTTTTAGAGGAGCAGCTTAATAAGAGAGGTAGGAGTGAAGAGAGCTCTCCCGAAGTTAAAGAAATAAGAGACGATAGCACATTCAAAACACCAGGTCAGAAAGTGTTAAAGAAAGAAAAAAGAAAGAAATCTCCACAGAGAAGTCGTAGTCTGGACAAATACTTATATCCTAAATAAGGAGAAGATAAAAATAAGGGGGTTGGTTGGTGGGCCAGATACAGTAGTGGGAAGAAGTCAACAGGGACCAAAAGGAAAATAGCAAATAAGGCGGACCAGGACTGATCTTAAGGAAAACGATCTTAACATTAGTACACTGAACGTTCAAACTTTGAGAGAAGAGGAGCATTTGGTAGAATTAGAAGAGGCTTTAGGAGACATAAATTGCGACATTGTAGGACTCTCTGAAATAAGGAGGAATTATTCAACTATAATTGAGAGGAAAAATGGAAACCTCTTCCTGCACACAGCTGCTATTAATGGACAATTTGGTGTTGGTTTTTATGTGTCAAGCAAATTAAAAAACTTTCTCACGGGATTTCAGGACTTTAATTGCAGAATCCATCGATACAGGAAGAGGTTAGGAAATTATTTTTGCACAAGTTTATGCATTAACAGCGGAAAATCCAGAAGAGGTAAAAGTCAATGAATTAGGGTTTAGAGGAATATTCATGGGCAAGTTAAAACGTCACAAGACAGCCCTATTCATTATGGGTGATATTAATGGAAGGGTGGGAATGAGGCTGGACGGAAAGAACAAATAATGGGCATCAATACCTATGGAAGAAAGAATAGCGGAGGAAGCCGCCTTGTAAACTTTGCTCTAGCACAGAGACCGCACATAGGAAACACCTATTTTCAAAAAAGAAACGCTTTTAAATGGACTTGGCGCTCACCACGGGGATAAACATTTGAAATCGATTATATCCTCACCAATAAAATTAAACATATTAAAGATGAAAGTGTAATACCTAATTTTAATTTCAAATCAGATCACAGAATATTGAAAACTGTTTTTGTTATTGAAAAATTAAAAAAAGAACGACCTCTTAAAGTTAACAGAAAATTTCCCATGTTTCAAGAAGAGGACCAAGCTCATGAATTTACATAATACCTTTTGGAAAAGTTACCTACTGGACTGAAAGGTAAGACCATCCAACAGAAATATGATAAACTGATTAAGGTTTTAGAAAATTTTAGCCCAAAGAAGGATAATATACAAAGCTCTAATAAAAACAATAAATTATCAATAACTACCCTAAAGTTACAGAAGGAAAAAAGAGAAGTTAAATCACACCCGGAAGCAGATCCAATGCGTGTCCAATGAGTATAACGGTTCTGAATGTCGAAGTAAGAAAGAACATTAAAGAAGACTAGACCAAATACAGGAATAACTTCATAACCGAAATAATCTCCAAGAACAGCTCAACTAATCAAATAAGGAAGGAACTAAGCGTAGGCAGAAACTGGCTTTTGTCTCTTGATAGTTAAGATCATAAAACGCAAAAAATAACAGATAGAGGAGTTATGATAGCAACAGCTTCGAGCTATTTCAAGAAACTTTACGATTGTAGAGAAAGTAATCTAGTACCGGTACTACCAAAGGCAAATATCAAAGAGACTGTTCCAGAGATTATAAGAGCAGAGGTCAGGAACGCAATGGACAATCTAAAGAGAAATAAAAGTCCAGGTCCCTGTGGAATAAGGAGTGAGATGTTAAAAGCAGGAGGTACAGTTATGATAGAACATTTAAAAAAATTATTTAACTCAATAATGTTGCAAGAAGAAATTCCCCATCAATAGAAGACAGCCAAGATAATTTTGCTTCATAAAAAGGGCAGCAGAAATAAGATTGATAATTATAGACCTATATCTCTCTGTTCGACGGTGTCGAAAGTGTTTGCCTCTATCCTTAAGCAGCGTCTCAGAGGATTGCCAGGAATGGAATGGGAAGCAAGTTGTGCAACAAGTGGATTTGGATGAGGAGTGAGTTTATTATGAAAGGAAAGGTATCTGGTTCGTGCCAAATCAGCGACGTATGGGATATTAAGGTCTTTGTGGATGATTTCATTTGTGACAAAGTAAGGAGCATTAAGGATTTTTCTAAGGATTTTGGATTGGAGTGATTGGATGCGGGAAGAATTCGATGGTTTGGTGGATCCCCATAACTCTATACCGTAAGTCCAAATAGGTCTGATAATCGTCATATAGATGAGTTTTTTGTAGTAGTGAATAGGGAGATTGGAACGTTTGTCAAGTAAGTGTTGTAACAGTCGAAATCGATGTGCAGCTTCTTGTCTTTTCAATCTTGTATGAGGGTTCCAGGTAAGTCTCTTGTCCAGATAAAATCCCAGGTATCGTATTTGTTCCACATTATTTAGCGGTACACCATTAAAGGAAACAGGAGGACAGGATGAGGTAGGTTTTCGACGGAGAGTAAAGGTTATTTGCTGGGATTTGCTAGGATTTATCTTAACTCTCCAGTTATGACACCATTCTTCAAGCGAAGTGATATGTGACTGGAGTGTCTGGGATGCAGCAAATGGATCTTCATTGACTGATAACACGCTGGTGTCATCAGCATAGGTTGTGAGGATAGTATTAGGATGGGTTGGGATATCAGCTGTATACACTGTATAAAGGATGGGACCCAGGATACTACCTTGAGGAATACCAGCGGTCTGGGGAAAGATAGATGAGTATTTAGAATTGTGATTAACTTTAAATACTCTATCAGAAAGGTAGGAACGGAGGATGAGGAAATATGTAGATGGAAGGAATTGGCGAAGTTTATAAAGCAGTCCTGAATGCCATACCCGATCAAACGCCTGTTCAACATCTAGAAAGGCACCCGTGCAATACATCTTGTGCTCCAATGCAGATGAGATAACATCCACCACACGATGGCACTGCTGGGTAGTGGAGTGAAACTGATGAAATCCGAACTGGTGGTCAGGAATAATGTGATTGGAATCGAGGAAGGGATAAAGGCGTTTCAAAAGGAGCTTTTCAAGGATTTTGCCCATGATAGGTAGGAGAGAAATAGGTCTGTATGAGGAAGGATTTTCTGGCGGTTTTTTAGGTTTTGGGATCATTTTAATAATTGATAATTTCCAGGAATTGGGAAAATATGTAGTACGGAGGATAGCGTTATAAATATAAGTTAGGAGTAGTACTGCTTTCTTTGGAAGACTTTTGAGGATTCTTGAGGTTATAAGGTCATGTCCAGGAGCTTTGTTGGAGGGCAATCTACGGATTATGGATATTATATCTGACGGGTGGAAGGCTTTAGGAGGAAGGGTCATTTGGAGAGAAATAGTAAGTTCTGCTTCAATATATTCTACATGGATAGGATTTAGGGTGTCAGAATGAGGTTTAAAAGTATTATGTAATTGTTCACCAAATACTTGTGATTTTTCCGAATCAGATTTGGTCCAGGTTTGAGCTGGAGTAAGGAGAGGATAATTGAAGGTTTTGAACTTTAAAAGTTTTTTGGTCGTGGTCCATAATGATTTGTCGGAAACAGATATTTGTTCAGTTTGTTTCTGTAAATTGTCAAATTTTAGTTTTTTAAGTTCTGATTTAAGTTTGTTAGTTAATTTGGTATAATTGGTTTTGTCAGTTGGGTATCGAGTTCTATGCCATTTGGCTCTAGCTCGTCGTTTTTCTACCAGTAAAACCCGAATATATTGAGGTAAGACCATCCCTTCTGAATGTATTATTCTATTTTGTTAGGTATTTTCTGTTATGCTGGTTTTTATTGATTTAGTAAGATGTTCTATTGCCGCATCTATTTGTTGACATGTTTTTAGAGGAGTTTTTAAGTCTATATGGTTTTCTAAAGTCGAACGGAATTTGTCCCAGTCTACTCGTCCAGTTATCAAGGATGGAGGAGAAGGTTTGATAATAGGAGTAGAATTTAATGTAAGCAAAACTGGGCTATGGTCAGAGGAGAGGTCATCTAAGGAATCTATTGTAGTTTGGGAAGTAGGTATTTGAGAGGTAACGAATATGTCTAGAATATCTGGGCGTTTTTTTTAGGGATGTAGGCCAGTAGGTAGGATTGTTAGGTGAAAGTATACGGTAATTGTTTAAGGATGATACAAGGAAAGTACACTACCTCGGGAATTGGATGTTCTACAGCCCCATCGCTGGTGTTTAGCGTTGTAATCCCCACCTGCAATGAAGCGCCGCCCAAAGGATTGGAATAAGGATTGCAGAATATTTTGGGAAAGGCTTTTTGCTGGAGGACAATATACAGCTGAAAGAGTAAGGTTAAATGGGAGGGAGGATAGGATTAGTGCGGTAGACTGAATGGTGTCAGTTGGAGAGAAAGGAATCAGGGTGTGGGTTAGTGATCTATGTATAAGGATACAAGTACCACCATGGGCTGTTTTGTCGGGGTGGTCAGATCTGTATGTGATGTAGTCTTTGATGTGGAAAGAAGAAGTAGGCGTCAAGTGGGTCTCGGTAATTAGGGCAACGTGAATGCTATTGTCGTGTAAGAATATGTCTAGTTCATTTCTGTGATTGAGCAAACCATTTGCGTTCCATAAAAGAACTGCCAAGGAGTTTGGGATCATCGAGGAACAATAGACGTGATTTCTGTCAGGGCTCTTGTGAGAAGGGTAATTAAAGGTTTGATAGTATCTTGCAGTTCACGGAGGAAGGAGGAGAGAATTGATGAGATATCACCAAAACCTTGGGAGGAAACAGGATAGGATTGAGGCGGAAGGTTAAACTGTCTTGACGACGGTAACTGGAATGGGATTTGGCTTGGATTTTGTTGAGGTGTGATTTGCTCATAAATTTGTAGTGGAGTCTTGGTCTGTTGGTTTACTTGTTGTTGGGTCTATTGGGTTGTTGTTGGAGTAGAATTGGTTATTTTAGGAGGTCGGGATGGAAGGGATGGTTGAGGCGCCTGATTCTGTGTCCTTCTGTTTCTTCGTTCAACCGTCGTGAACTCATTAGTTGTTTGATGAAGTTGAGATGCCACCGCTGCTGAGGTTGATGGCTGTGGTTCTGCAAGTTGAACGGCTGAAGTGATGGGTTGTTGAGCTTTTGATGTTGATGGCAGTGGAGGAAAGTGACTAGGAAAATTGTTGACTGAAATGGTCTGTTGATTCTGAAAGGAAGTTACTATTGCTTCGGATGTTTCAGGAACAGGATTTCTATTTGAAGGAGAGTTGGAGGCTCTTTGCTTCTGCCTGTATTTGTATACTTGGCAGCCCTTATAGTTAGCAGGGTGACTCTCACCACAGAGGACACACAAGGCTGGCGTATCTCTTGTTTTTAAGCAAGTTGCAGTTAAATGTGGCCCTGCACATTTAACACATCTTGCCTGACGATTACAATACGTTTTCGTGTGGCCTAGGTTTTGACATCTAGTACATTGTACTATTTCTTTTTTAACTCGAGGTACTTCAAATTTGACCACCGAGTACACCAGTCTTTTGATGTTGAAAACTTCTACATTGTTATCTGCTGGCTCCAGATCCACAAAGAACAATGGGAGTGGGCGTTTTTCAGAGCGGTGGAGAACGTTGGATACATGCCTGACGCTATGACCTAGCTGCTCCAGATCTCTTTTGATTGCATCGGGAGCACTGATTGGTGAAGTCCCCGTAGTAGTACTCTGTAGGCATTGTCTTCTTTTAATTGATAGCAGTGGAACTGAATGTTTAGAGTTTTTAGGTGGGCTACCAATGATTTATAATGATCTTTTGTCTCTGTGTTTATTTTTATGTCGTGGTATCTGGATTGACATTGGAAATTTGTTTGTCCAATTAATTCTGAAATCTGTTGACAAAATTGAATGTAATTATCTACGCCGGTAACGTAGATAGGAGGTGGTTTTATATCTGTTTGAGGAGGTTTTGGTGGTTGTTGAACTGAGCTATCCGAAGGCATGTTAGTCAATGGTTGAAATCTGTTAGCTGTTTCGATGGGTGTAACTGCTGTGATGACAGCTTTACTGCGTGTTTGGGGTGGAGTGGGAGGTTGATTTAGTTTTTTTTTTTTTTTTTTTCTTTTTCTTCTTCTTTTTGTCCGGAGAGTTCCCAGGGGGCTCAAGAGCAGTATTTCTTTGTCTTTTTGACAAAGTTCTACCCTTAAGGAACTTCGAGTCCGATTCGCTGAAGTCAGAACATGGCATTTCTTCATCGGAGTCAAAACAGGAAGATTTTTCACACTCCATATTAATAATTATTATTATTGCTAATTGATATTAATAATATTATTTAAAGTAGAGAGAAAAATAAAGAATAACAAATATATATATGTAAATAATGTATTATGTAATACATATGTAAAATAATAAACAAAAAAAAAAAAAAAAAAAAAAAAAAAAAATCTCTACTCAATGAGCTCCGAACTCGGGTGCGTGAGAATAAGAGGCGCGGCGATTTAAAACGAAATTTAAAACCTCATCTCCCGCCACCGTATCGTGAAACATCTTTAAGAATATTGGTTACCTGCCGAACTTTAAAGCCCATGGCTATCAATTCTTCTCTAATAACCTAAGTTGGTGTTGTTGGGTGGAGGTTCCTAATAATTACCCTCAGTGATCTCTCTTCCTTAAGCTGATAGGTATGAAAATCATCTTTCGTTTCCAATAGGTATTTTAATAAAAGGCGGTAAGAATCAGGAGAATCAGGCATGTTTTTGTGGCTTTGGAACTATTTACACAGGAGTATTTTCCGATGCTGATTAAATTATTTAGTTGACTGCACAGTAATGAAAAGTTTCCTACGTTTCTGATAAAGATAGGAGGAGGTCGTGGAGGTTAATATGTAGTATTTAACTCCATCTTTTCGATATCTGTATTAGTTAGCATCTGATACTGAATCGGAGTGAAAAAGGGGGTCTCTTCTGTCATCTCTTGTGTTGACGTCCCTTGTTGAGGTTCTATAGATGGCGATGTTGTAGGAGTATTCTCGATTAATATTATATTTTCTCGGTTTCGGTTACAGTTTCTTGTGAACGGCTTCTCTAGCTGTTGTTTTTTAATGACATGGCTATATGAATATATCTCATTTAATTTCAACTAATTAAATTAAATTCCATTATCTACTTACTATTTGAAATTTGCAGGGTTATCAATTATAAGACTAAAGCATAAAGATGAGAGAAAAAAAATCTAATTTATTTGAATATTAAAAAAGTATTTACAATTTACATGGTTACAATAATAATGGACAAATAAAGAAAAGAAAAATAACAAAATAGTTAATTTCAAGAGTCAAGTGTGCTCCTTGAGCCACATATTTCCTGAAAGAAAAACTAGAATTTCGGCTTTCCTTTGGCTTAATCTTAGAGAGAACCCTTGAGCTATAGGAATTCCGAATTCAATTTCAAAAGAACTCGACACTGGACAGAGACAGATCAGAATAATTCCGAGAGTTCCAAAACTTGAGAGTAAAAAAGATCTATCGATAGTCGACGCTATCGATAGTGACCATCGATAGCCATGACCTATCGATATATCGATAGCAACTATCGACTATCGCCCAACCGTAGTCTCCAGTCCCATATATTCGAAGAACTCCTAATTCGCAGTCCCGCAGAGAAAGTGGAAACAAACACGAACTTTAAATAGGAAGTGCCTACATTGGAGCCGGTAATCTCCAGTCAGGCTATTCCTGTCTCTTAATCCTCAGTCAGTCAACTCCGCCAGTTCACAACCAAACCTGTTTGGTTTTATTCCATTTTTTGTCCCGAAAGGACGTTTAAATGGCAAAAACAAATTATATTAATTGATCTAGTGAGAAATGAACCTTGCCTGGGGAATATTAGGTGTTATCAATAACAATATTATGGATATTATCGCCTGATGAAGAGGTCATAAGTAAAAGTTATATATATTAGTATTTATTCTTATAAAAGATGAGCATGGCATATTGGTGACAGAGGACAGGAACATACTGGAAGTTTGGAGGAAACACTTTCAAGAAAAATTCAGTATGGAAGAAAGACGGAGGAATTTTCGAGATTGCCGTAGAAGAATTACAACAACTGAACCAGAAGTCCCCGACATGGATGACGCTATAGAAGAGGAGGAAGTCGAAACAGCCATTACTAAAATAAAGATGGGAAAAGCGGCTGGGCCAGATGGGATTGCACCCGACTTTATAAAGTATGGGGGCAATGACCTTGTCAAGTGTCTCCAAACATTGTTCCAAAAGGTTTGGGATCTCAAAAGGATACCAATAGAATGGGAAAACAACATCATTATCCCAATCCATAAGAAGGGAAGCCAGAGTGTATGTGATAATTACCGCCCCATTTGTCTGTCATCGGTGGTATACAAACTATACACTCGGATCTTGGAACAAAGATTAAGGAAATTGGTGGAAAAGGATTTGGAAGAGGAACAGGCAGGTTTTAGGCCCGGTAGGCAGACACAGGATCATATCTTCTCCTTGCGAATGATTGTAGAGAAGGCATGGGATAGAGGAAAAGTAGTATACCTCGCTTTCTTGGATTTACGGTCGGCTTTCGACCACGTTCCTAGACAGGAAATATGGGCTGCATTGGAAGATAGGAGAATTCCACAAAATCTTATAAGTTCCATCAAATCAGTTTACCAAGACCCAAAGGGAGTAATAAGGCTAGCCGGCACTGAGTCCAGGTCATTCCATTTCTATAAGGGAGTCAAACAGGGTGATAGCCTGAGTCCCCTACTGTTCATAATTTTTATGGATTCAATTTGGAAATTCTGTAAAAGGAGGACACCCAGAGCAATAGTGGGATATTGGAATATGACTCCAGTGTTGGTACAGGCATTGTTGTATGCAGATGATGTGGTATTGGTTGCGGATACTGTTGAATCTCTCCAGGTCGCTGTTGATGAGTGGCAAGAAGAACTGCAACTGAGAAGCATGCAGATCAATGCCTCCAAAAGCAAGGTGATGTGTGTTGGGCGAAGGAACAATGATCTAAGAATCATTTGCAATGGAGAGATCCTTGAGCAAACCGATACTTACTGCTACCTGGGAACAATGATCTATATGGATGGAAGAATAGACCAGGAGATTATGAATAGAGTCCAAAAGGCCAACAGAATATTCTACCAAATATCCATGACACTTATTGGAAAACAGGAGTTGAGCAGGAAAGCAAAGATTCTGCTTTTTAAATCAGTTTTTCTCCCAGTACTACTGTATGGATCAGAAAGCTGGACATTCTTGGACCGCCATGCTAGCAGAATAGTATCTGCGGAAATGAGATTCCTACGGAAAATATTAGGAAAAACCAGGCGAGACCGAATAAGGAATGAAAGGGTCCGAGGTGAACTAGGAGTTAGATCCGTTCTGGATACGATCAAGGAAAGACAATTGAAGTGGTTTGGTCATGCAATGGGAGATGACCGTAAGGCCAGATGGCTATTAGAAGCAAGACCGGGAGGAAGGCGTCCTCAAGGCAGACCAAGGCTCATGTATGTAGACTTGATTGAGAGAATTGGCGCAGTAAGAGGAAGCACCATGCCGGAGATGAGAAGGCTTACACAGGACAGGGACCGTTGGACAAGATGGTCAGAGGATGCTACTCCACGCTTAACAGCACTCAGAAGATAGTGAGAGAAGAGAAGAAGTATTTATTCTATATTGTAACATAAAAGTAGTGATAATAATTATTCTTTTTTACATAATGAATATTTACATTTATTCACTCGTGCCGTGTAACAATACCAAAAAGTACATCTGGAACAACTGAAGATTCCGTTAAATTAATACTCTCGTTTTCTCGTGTATCTCGTTTCTATCGTTCATCTTGTTTCTATCGATTATCTCGTCTCTATCGTTTATCTCGTATCTATCGTTTTCCATGTTTATTGGTTATTCTCGTTTCTTTTGTCGTTCTGAGTCGTTTCTCGCTGATTAGCGTCATTTTTTCGTATTTTCTCGTGTTTATTTTTACTGTTTATTCTTCTCATTCGTGTTGTTCGATTCTCATATTACTGTTTCCCGTTTTCATTAGACGGAGTTCGAGGGGTATCCTCTTCTCTATGCAAGGGAATTGGTGTAAATAGTAGATAGTGTAAAAGGATTAGAAGAAGTGTAACAGTTCTTTTTGTTTGTTGTATTTTAGTTTTGTACTGAATGAGATATGTAAAGACCTGTCAAAGTATGGTGAAAGTTTTAAGTTACGTACAGAAGTGTTGTTTTTTTATTTATTTATTTGTAACATTGATTTTTGTATGTTTGAATAAGGTCGGTTGTTTGACCTGTGTAGGAGTTTACGAGGATTGTTCGTAAACTGGTGGGGGGGGAGTTAAGATGTATGGGGGAATAATATACATCCTAATCCCTAAAGTTAATCCTAAACAACCACCAAATGTATATAAAGAGGATTGCTGAGCAATAAAGTTAGTATCAGTGAGTATCATTTACTCTCTAATTTTTTTTATGTTTTTCTTCTGGGTGAACTTAACTTATATAAATATATATTATAAGTTTACAGATGGCTCAAAATCAAACAACAATGTTGGGTGTTCCGTTGTTTTGGACACTACGATTTTGAAATACAAACTTCCGCCAATCACCAGTAACTTTACAGCGGAATACTGGGCGGTTACTGCGGCGTTGCATTAATCTATGCACCTGGAAAAAAAAATCTTGCTATATTTTTTGATTCCTTTTCTGCCATATTATCTTTTCTTTACCTATACACCAAGGATCCAACTTTATTGCTCAGCAATCCTCTTTATATACATTTCGTGGTTGTTTGGGATTAACTTTAGGGATTAGGATGTAAATTATTTCCCCATACATCTTAACTCCCCCCCACCAGTTTACGAACAATCCTCGTAAACTCCTACACAGGCCAAACAACCGACCGTATTCAAACATACAAAAATCAATGTTACAAATAAATAAATAAAAAACAACACTTCTGTACGTAACTTAAAACTTTCACCATACTTTGACAGGTCTTTACATATCTCATTCAGTACAAAACTAAAATACAACAAACAAAAAGAACTGTTACACTTCTTCTAATCCTTTTACATTATCTACTATTTACACAAATTCTATTGCATAGAGAAGAGGATACCCCTCGAACTCCGTCTAATGAAAACGGGAAACAGTAATATGAGAGTCGAACAACACGAATGAGAAGAATAAACAGTAAAAATAAACATTAGAAAAAACGAAAAAATGACGCTAATCAGCGAGAAACGACTCAGAACGACAATAAACGTGGAAAACGATAGATAAGAGATAAACGATAGAAACGAGATACACGAGAAGCGAGACTATTAATTTAACGGAATCTTCAGTTGTTCCAGATGCACCGTCCTTCGTTTCCGGAGATCTTGCACACTTTGGATGGTGACATCATGTTCGCGAATCGCAACGACTTTGAAGGGCCCATCATAGCATATATCCTCCTTACTCCGGTTCGACACTACATTCCGGTATACGATAGTTCCAATTCCGACCCTTTCCATTCCATCAAGAACCCTGAGATTCTCCCGAGTCACCCTCCTACTTTTTTTCTCATTGAGCCTCTTCCGCGCTTTTTCCCATCTGTGCCCGAGTGCCATTTTGTTTGCCACCAACGCCGCCTCAACCTCTTCATCCACTACTGCGCCGCGGGTATCACTCCTACGTTCTCGAAGGCCAAATAGCATTTCAAATGGCAAAAAACCCGTAGCTGTATGTATCAAATGATTGTACGCTACTATTGCCTTGTGCATTGCCATGCCAGCCTCTATCCCCTTTTCCGCGCAGAAAACCCCAGCGTACTGTGTAAGCGTTCGACCGCCCCTCGGCCTTTCGGGTGTCCTGGAGTATTCAGATGCCATGCCACACCCAACTTCCGCATTTCCAACCTGACACTGGCGTAGTCAAATTATCGCCCCCGTCCGAAGTTATCCTCTCCGGTACTTCGTAAAATTGAAACCAGATTCGTAGGGCGTCAAGTACCGCCTCCGACGACCTATTCTCAAGCGGGTGTGCCTACGCTACTACAACATTGCGATTCAGTGTCCTTACATCAATAGGCGCAGAGGAGCGAACCAGCCGGAGCCGATGGAGGTGAACGCCCAGCGGGTGTGGAGGAGGAGCAGACGTCCGTTGGAATCGGCAAGATCGTCGGAAACTTCGGTGACGGAAGGAGAAGAAGAAGATTGTTATCAATAACAATATTATGGATATTATCGCCTGATAAAAAGGTCATTAGTAAAAGTTATACATATTAGTATTTATTCTATATTGTAACATAAAAGAAGTGATTATAATTATTCTTTTTTACATAATGAATATTTATAATTTATTCACTCGTGCCGTGTAACAATATTAAAAAAATAAAAAAAATTACTAAAGTAATAAATCCTTATGATTAATAATAATTACTAATACCATTAGAAGTAATCTATACTATTATATAAAAGGACAAGCCATTTTTTGTTTGAGATCACTAACAATGAAAACTACGGAACTAATTATGCTTAATTTTAACCTTCTTTTTTGGTTATAGGAAGATTAAGCAATAATTAAATTTAAAATAATAAAAAATTCAAATGTAGAATGTTGAGTGACAGAAACGAGTTTAGTCACACTTTCATTACAAATTAAAAATTGTATGTCTAGTTATGCTTTTGTGCCATCTTCAAACACCTAATGAATACAATTTTAACCAGGTTAAAAATTACTACTATGCGTAAATATCATTGAAGAAATAATGCCGCATTGCATACTTCAATACAAGATTTTTTTCCGTAAACAAAAAACCTTCAATTAGTTAAAATCATCAATTAGTAAAAATTATATATATATATATATATATATATATATATATATATATATATATATATATATATATATATATATATATATGTATACATATGTAATAATCTTACATATATATCTTAATGTATATATATGTAATAATCTTACATATTAGACATATTACATATAGTAGTTAAATTATGCAAAGCAACGACGGGGGATGCTGGTTATTAACGTTAGTGCTATATTCGTTCATATTGCCACGAAACAAATATTATATATGTTAAATGTATAGCACTGCGCCACCAAATGGCCTGGTTTCCCGCACCCATGGCATTTCCTTTCTTCTCTGCTCCAAGTCTTCTGGTCCGTTCCTTGCCTCTTTTCCCGCATCACTGGACGTTCCCTTCTTCTCTATGGGTCTCCTCGAGGCTGCGAGCTTCTACCTCCGTCAGTCCGTTTGTAGATGATCCTGCTCCACCCGTCCTCCTTTCGAACTTCCTCATCTCGAGCGCAGAAGTCCACCATTTCTCTCGCACGTTCTACGAAATTCTTGTCTCTGCGAAGTCCTTCCTTTTTCCCAGTCTCCTGGGACTTATCAACTAGGATTGTTGATAAAAACGCCATCCTCACCTCCCTCCACCTCCGCTGCTTCCGTCGTCTCCCTCACCTTCCCTCTCCCTCATCTCATTGATAGGGCCTCCTCGCCTCACGGAACATACGAAATATGTCCTCTTCTGGAGTCCAACGGCCATCTCCGAATGCTTTCTTAAGGCGGCCCTTCACTACGGCCGATGGAGTATCCTCGTCTGCTTGTCCTTGTTGACATTGAGTATGCCGCGCTTAACCCTGCATACTAACGCCGCTCTCAGCGCACAGGATCCAAGAGATTCTCGGCCGTCTTTGCTTCTATTCTAGCCATCACTCTGTCTCCTCCCTTCAGGAAGTGATTTAGCTCCCCAATCTCTCCATTGTATCTCTCGGTATCAGCAATAGCCCTTCTCAAATCTTGCGGCATGGCTGTTTTAAGCTTCAGCAATTCAAGGGCATTAGCCTGTTGTGCTGCTATACTGCGAGACTGCATCTCTGGCTGCACTTCGAACGCTAGCGGTTTTAAAATGTTCTTATTTTCCATTCAGAATTTAGTCCACACAATACGAAAGATAAGTAACGTGAGAAGAACTTGATGTTATGACGCTCTAAAATGCTTTTAGCAGGAAAAAATAAAAAAAAAATCACCAAGAGAATATGCTCGAGCGTTCCCGGGTTTCGGCACCAGTTGAGTGGCCGGAGATCATTGCCGTAGCCGTATTTCTGTTGAAGTTTCGGTTCACCTCAGTTTGAAGCTTCAGTAGATGATGTTCTGTACTGAGGTGGGCTTGAAATCCAGCTTGTTCATATGGTATCACTTAGTATTCTTCGCAAAAATCTTTGAGATAATTGAGAATAATTTTCTCATAGACCTTTGCGAGGTGAGGCAGTAAGCTGATTGGTCTATAGTGCTCAGGTTTCTCGCCGTTGCGACTCGGCTTGAGGAGTGGAAACAAGATGGCACGGTTCCATTGGTCCGGGAAGATTCTTAGCCTCAAGCACGAGTTGTAAAGGTTCGTGAGGTGGGCGATGCCTCTTACACACAGTTCAGGTTTAGCGTTAGTTGAGGGTAGTTCGCGACAGTCTGTTTCATTATCAGTTCTTTGTGTTCTTGTTATCAGTCCTTTGTTCGGTTTTTCTTTGTTCAAAGTTTTTCTTTGTGCGTATCTTTTGTTGTTCAATCTCTCTTTGTTCGAACATAGTGCAATACGTACCGTATTGATTGTGATTCTTAAATTAAATCGAACTTAAATCTAAACAATTAAAATGCCCGGAAATACAGAAGTTGAAACCACAGGAGCTAAAATCGTGACCAGATCCCGTAATGCAGCCCGAAGAGAAGCGGACCAGAAGACAGCACCCATCCCAACGGCGAATAAATTCGGAGTGCTCGCCGAAGAAGAACTTACAGATGCCCCCAGCACCCCAAAGATGTTGCCTCCGCTAATAGTCAGCCGACGCTATACAAACCAGGTAGGACAATTTATGATTGACTTAAAAGTGTCTGACTACTATACCCTACTGACAAGAAATGACTTCCGCATTTTTCTCGAGTCCGAAAGAGACCTAGAGAAAGTTAAAAATGCCTTACAAAAGAACAACGCAGAATATCACTCACACCCACCTCGTTCAGCAAAACAAAAACTTAATCGTTTTGTGATCAAAATGCTGCCCACTAACACCCCAATTGAAGACATTCTAAAAGCTTTCGAACCCGTGGGTATTTCCCACGCTCGCCGCTTTCAGAAGACAACACCTGACGGGAAAAAGACTCCTCTCATGCCAATCGTCATCACTGTAGCCCCTGATGTCAAAATGGAGGACATAAAAAATAAAATAAGGCATGTCAATAGAGCTCTGTTTCGAATCGAAACATACATAGAGCGAAAAGACCCCCTACCGCCACAGTGTTTCAAATGCCAGAAGTTTGGGCACACACAAAACTACTGCAACAGGAAAGAAAAATGTGTCCGATGTAGTGAGGCCCACCACATAGGAAAATGCCCCCGCACAAGCCCTCCATTGTGTTCAAACTGTGGAGGAGATCATGTTGCCTCCTACCGCCAGTGCCCATATCGGAAAAAAGCTGGAAGAGGAGGTCGAGAAACGCCGGACAGCACTCAGAGAGAGCTCTACGTCCAATCAGGCGCCAGCCCAGCCCGCGTGGAGCCGGACCAATCAGGACCCTGACAGGGAGCACAGTCCACAGCTCTACCCCCCACCACTCCGCCACAATCCAGCCAATGGGATCCCACTCAGATACCACCTTGAGCCCAAAATATGTTTGAACACTTCGGAAATCTAATATCACAATTGGTCACAGAGATCAAAGAAATTAAAACTGCAGTGGCACTGATCCAAATTCCATGAATGGTTTTTCAGTGCTAAACCTCAATTGTAATGGTTTATCATCGAAATTCGATGAGATAGAAGCCTTATTGGCCACAACGCAGCCCACTGTAGCAGTTTTAACTGATACCAGGGTACTCAGGATCCCACCCCGCTTTAGAGGATATTCCAGTGTAATAGATAACGGTAATGACCCTCGTGGCGGCGTCCTTATTGCCATCCGACATGGAGTCACCTGGAAAAAGATGCCAGCCCCTATGAACGTCGCCGACAATTACATCAGTCATGTAACGGTACAAGTTATGTTGAAACACCCAACATACATCACTGGTGTATATCGTCGTCCCCGAGGGTTACTGAGACCTCTACGACAATTAATAGAAGCCTGTGGGACTAAAACAAACCACTGGTTGGTCGGAGACTTCAACGCCCGACATACCTCGTGGCTATGTTAAAAACACCCCGGCCGGAAGACTACTGCTGAAAACCCCCTTTACAGTTGTACACCCCTCGACTGATACATTTCGCCATTTCGCTACAGGGCACACCTCCACTATCGACCTACTACTTACTAGGCAACCCCACCGCATAACTGGTTGCTATCTTCAGATCATCGGGCGGTCATTTATAACATAGAAGGGAAGAGAGACCGCCCAAAAGAAACAAAATTTAAGTATCAGGAAGCCGATTGGAGTCGATACAAGTCCGAGGTATGCCGATTACTACCTGATAAGATGCCTCACCCCCAAACAATAGAAGATGTAAACAAAAATATAGTAGAGTTTACTAAAATAGTGGCAAAGGCCGCAAAATCGTCCATCCCCACCTTCCATCCTCAACCCCCCCATCTCCAGCGCCCCCCACCCCAACACAAAAGTGTATGAGAAAATTATCCTTCGTTATCTCAAAGACTTTTGCGAAGAACACTCTGCAGTCCCGTATGAACAGGCTGGATTTCAGGCCCACCTCAGCACTGAACATCATCTGATGAAGTTACAGACTGAGGTGAACAGAAACTTCAACATGAATACGGCGACTGCAATGATTTCAATAGACTGTACTAAGGCTTTCGATTCTGTGTCTCACGGCATACTATGTCGCCAGCTCAGAGACCTCGAATGTCCTGAACAGCTCTACAACATATTAGTTTCGTTTCTAAGTGGTAGGTGTATTTCTATGAAGGTTCGGGAGGAGCACTCTCGCACCATACCTCTCACCTGTGGAGTCCCCCAAGGGGCCGTACTATCACCAGTTCTATTTTCAATTTATACTGGTGATGTGGTCGGCAAAAACTACATCAGGTCGACTGTAGCGGCCTATGCCGATGACATCGCCATCTACAGCAATAGTTTAAACGCCAAGAAAGCACTACGCCAGGCCGAAGAAACTTGTGAAGAGATAGTTCAACAGCTGGATTTACTTAACATCAAAGTAAATCTGGAAAAAACGGACTGCGAAGTGTTTTCACACCAGGCAAAGAAAAAGACAACCCTACTAAAAGCACTCCATGTAGCTGGGATGGAACTAGCTCCCTCCAACTCCATTGTGTACCTGGGGATCAAACTCGACCGCCACTTAAATCTTTCTGCCCACTGCTATAGCAACGCCAAAGTGGTTCGGAGAAAATCCTACAGGCTACACCACCTCCTAACATCACCAACACTATCACTCCGTTTAAAACTCTCAATATATAAAGCAATACTCAGACCAGCTTTATTATATGGTGCATCACTTTTCACCCATATATCCCCTGGAACGCAGCGCCGCCTACAGGGTTTCCAGGACACTATGCTCAGAAAAATAGTCCGCACAACATCATTGAAAAAGAAAAAACCTCCAGAGCTCCACCAGATATTTAACCTCCCAACAGTCCCAGAATATATTTCAAGAAGACACATCAAATTTTTCGATTCACTCAATTACATCACAAACCCGCTTTTCCAAACTTTATCTCCAGCACACCCTCCCGTCCGATGGCAACAGACAGTTGGACGATAGTAACATGTATTTTTTTACTAATGGATTTATTTTCTGTTCACAGATAAACAAACAAATCAAACAAAGATGTGCCCCAACATCTCTATAAATTAAGAAACATTACCTCTTTTCATATCAAACCAAACCTGCCTTAGAGTGTAACCCAGTTACAGAAGAAGGCATCATTTCTTTCTCGCTGTATATATTTACATATATATAGAGTACAATACACAAAGCTACCTTTCTCTCATATAGGGGTTATGAAAAAAAAAAAAAAAAAAAAAAAAAAAAAAAAAAAAAAAAGATGCCTCTTCGAGGCAGCTGCTTGAGCCGGATGGTCTGTATCCCGTCCTGGCCAGGGGCCCGGTTTCCATTGGATCGCCTCAGGATGGCGTTGAGGCGTCTCGGGGTGACGAACATGTAATTGTTGTCCCTGGCCATGACTGGTTACGGAGGTGCATCGGTAGTCGGTAGTAGATGTCTTCTCTGTAGTATTCTGCTAGCAGCTGGGCCTGTTCTGCACCATCGTGCAGACGGACACTGGAGCTCTTCTTCGTTGCTGATTTGGTCAACTTCCAGAGAATATGGCCCAGAACAGCTCTATAACATCACAGTCTCATTCCTGAGTGGCAGAAAACTCACTGTGAAGGTTCGTGGGGAGCTTTCTAGCACCATCCCCCTCAGCTGTGGTGTTCCACAGGGAACAGTTCTATCGCCAGTCTTATTTTCCATCTACACTGCCGATATAGTCGGCAAAAATTACATCAAGTCTGCTGTAGCTGCCTATGCCGATGACATCGCCATCTACAGCAGCAGTCTCAATGCCACGAGATCACTACGTCAGGCCGAACAAACTTGTGCAGAGATTGTTCAACGGCTGGAACAATATTTTTTTTTTTCCTTTATAATTTATATTATTATTTTATGAATAATGTCTACTCTCAATATAAATATTGTCAGTTTAGATATTTAAGAATTCATTTAACTTTTTTTTTTTATATTTATATATATATATTTTTTTTTTAATTTAACAGCTTCAGTATTATTATTATATTCTAGTTTTTGTTTAATATTACATTATAATGGATCTAGTTCAAACATCTTGTGACGAATCGGAGGAAGAGGCTCCTTATTCAGAAATAAGCGAGACCGATTCTCAATAACGAAGAACACTTCAAAAGCGCCACAGACACCCCGCCCCTGGTTCAGCGGGCAATTCACCCAATAAAAAAAAAATAAGTCAGCCAAAACAAAAAATCCTGTGAAAAACACAAGCCATCAAACCCGCAGTAAAACATCTGCAGCCAGAACATTTTAACCAATGCCACCTACTAATTCAACTATCAATGAGCCTACCCCATCAAACAGCAATATTAATCAAAATAATAATAACTCGAATTCAAAAAATACCACTGATCCAGAACCACCACCAATCTATGTGACTAAAATAGAGAATTTTATGTCCTTCTGCCAAGAAATTTCTCAATTGATTGGAGAAACTAATTTCCATTGTGTTTCTAGGGTGAAAGATATAAAAATTAAAACTTCGAACAAAGAAAGTTATAAAAAACTCACGAACCACTTAGCCAGCCAAAATTATGACTTCCACTGTTACCAACTAAGAGAAGAAAAATCATATAGAGTGGTACTACGGGGTCTACATTCCTCTACCCCAACCAGCGCCATCAAACGTGACCTGGAAGCTATTGGTCACAACGTGAGACTGTACAGTTTCGCCTACAGTGAGACAAAGGTTCGCCTGTACTTCACCCTAAAGAAAAATATCTCTTACCACTACTTATTCTTTGTAGACCTAGAGCTAGCTCGCAACAACGAGGAAATCTTTGAGGTAACAAGACTGGTCTATTCCTGCATTAGGTTTGAAGAACCAAGAAGAAGGCCAACAATAGTTCAATGTACTCGGTGCCAAAGTCTTGGACATACCAAGACTTATTGTCACCACCAAAAAAGGTGTGTAAAATGTGCTGGCCCACATGCAACGGAAACCTGCCAGAAATCGAGAGAAACTCCTGCGATATGTGCACTATGTGGTCAAGACCACCCTGCAAGTTATAGAGGCTGCACGGTGAACAAAAATCTTCAAAGTCAAAGAAATTTGAATTCAGCCCCTAAACAAAATCAGAGAAACCAATCACCTGACATCACTAACCAGCAATTATTTCCGGGAATTAAAGGAGCTCAATCCCACAGAATTGGACATCAGCAGTCTACATCACAAGAGCACCCACCACGACAGCCAGCCTTCTACTCCGAAAAGATCAGATATCAAACGCAACCTCAGGCGCCTCAAATTTCCCAATCCAAAACCCAGACCTCACATTTTCAACCTGAACCCCCACAACAGCAAATTCCTCCACATATTTTACCTTTAAAAGTAAAATTACCACCCCCAAAGCAACCAACACTGCCTGTCCAACATCATGTACCGATCAATCCTACAACTCAAGCTCCAATACAACTTGAATCTGCACCTTGTATCTCTCGAGTACCGCAGCCCCCAACCAACAATCCAATTGTATTAAATAATCCACCCCAAGCCTATGATTTAGTTCCCCTTCCCTACCAAAATCCTACCGATATCTCTACCATCCTCTCCTCATTCCTTCGAGAACTACAAGACACCATCAGACCGCTAATTACGCTACTCACCAGAGCACTAACAGAAATTCCATTTAATGTAGCAAGATGAGGGCTAAGCCTCTAGCTATCATTTTATGGAATGCCAACGGACTACAAAATCACCGAAACGAACTCGACATATTTCTCCATGACAATAAAATAGACATTGCCCTGCTAACCGAAACTCACTTTACTCAACGTTCATATTTTTACATACGAGACTACACTACTTACAGATCAGACCACCCTGACAACACCTCTCAAGGCGGATCTTGTATCCTTATCCACAAATCAATATCCCATTCTCTTATTCCTTCTACTCCAACTGACACCATTCAATCCACCTCAGTATCCATTTCAACTCGCCCTTTTCACATAACATTTTCAGCTGTATACTGCCCTCCTGGCAATTCCCTTTCATGCAACCATCTTGACTCCTTATTCCGATCCCTCGGACCGCGTTTTATTGCTGGAGGAGACTACAACGCCAAACACCAGCGTTCGGGTTATCGAACATCCAACTCCCGTGGCAGCATCTTATCCCGCATTACAACATCCAACTGTTATTCTGTCCTCTCACCCTTAAATCCTACTTATTGGCCTACATCCCTCAAAAAACGTCCTGATATCCTCGATATCTTCATTTCTTCCCAAATTTCCACTTCTCAAACCATCATCAAATCCCTGAACGACCTTTCCTCAGATCACAGCCCTGTTCTGCTTCTCTTGCATTCAAATCCCGTTCTTAAACCCTCCCTTCCTTGACTGATTAGAGGACGTGTAGACTGGGACGGATTTCGATTCGATCTAGAAAATAAATTGGACCTGAAAGTTCCCCTTAAAGCAAAAGAAGATATTAACACAGCAATTGACAAACTTACATCATCAATACAAAATAGTATAACTGAAAACACCTTACCTCCAAAATATCCTCATAGTCAACAGTATACCTTACCACAGCATATTCGCTCCTTAATGACAGAAAAACGCAGAGCGAGGGCGAAGTGGCATCGTACAAGATACCCATCAGACAAACATAATTACAACAATTTAACGAACAAACTAAAGACAGAAATCAGAAAGTTTAAAATCCAAAACCTACATAACCATACTCAAAATCTCAATACTTTAGACAAGTCATTATGGATAACGACGAAAAAACTCCTTGGTTACAAAAATTTTAATCACCCACTCCTAATAGACTCTCAAACCTGGACAAGATCGGACGAGGACAAATCCCAAATTTTCGGTCTTCACCTCTTTAAAACGTTTAACCCCCATCCTGACGTCATCAATCCTGCCCACGTTGAATGTATTGAAGCAGAACTAAACATTCCGCTTCAAATGACTCCTCCTCCTAAAGCTTTCCATCCTTCAGAAGTATCGAACATTATCCTCAGATTACCTTCCAACAAAGCTCCTGGACATGACCTTATTACAGCCCATATCCTAAAACTCCTTCCTCAAAATCTAAGTGGAGAATTCTAAGGAAGTTTTCGGTTACGAGTTACTCTTCCAGTACATATTATCCTGTGACTCCTGACGAACTTAATTCCTTTTTTGTAGATTCCTCTCCCAATGAGCCTCCAATCAATACTTTATCCTATTCCATTCCTCAATTTCCATTTAATCCAGATAACTTTTACTTTATTTATATTACCCCCGATGATATAATAGCTTCTGTTTTTAAATACCGGACAGATGATTTCGGTGCCGATCAAATCCCGGTAAAAATTATCAAACTCACTCTTCCTGTCATCCTTCCTGGTCTCATACATATTTATTATAACTTCTCCTTACAAACCTATTCCTTTCTCACAGCATGGAAAAAGGTCCTAGTTCGTCCATTGAATAAAGTTCCTTCACCTACCACAGCATCCCATTTTAGGCCTATTTCTATCATATCAAACCTATCTAAGCCACTAGAAAGAATAGTCCATTCTCAACTTGCTACATTCCTTGAAAATAAAGATCTCCTAACTCCTCTTCAATCAGGCTTCCGCTCAGGTTATTCTACCGAATCCGCTCTTTTAAAAATTACTCAAGACATTTATTCTTCAATTGGCCAACAGAAAATTACTATCCTAATCCTCTTCGATTTCTCCAAGGCGTTTGATTCCGTGGATCATAAAATTCTTTTCACTAAATAACAAAAACTCTCCCTTTCCAATAGTGCTCTTGGCTGGTTCCAGTCCTTCTTATCTCTCCGTTCCCAAACAGTTATTGTTCCTAACCAACCTCCTTCAAAATATGTGCCTCTAACGCGAGGTGTTCCTCAGGGATCTTCTCATTCACCAACCTTCTTTTCAGTTTATATCAATGATCTGACAGACGCTATTAATAATTCCCAATATCATTTATATGCTGATGACTTTCAAATCTACTTATCGTTTCATCCTTCTGATATTTTTGAGGCAACTCGTAAGATTCAAGATGACATTTATAGCATTAATCAATAGGCAGTAGAGAATAAGTTACGACTGAACCCAGAAAAAACTAAGGCAATGTTAATTGGATCGAAACCCTCCCTTAATTCCCTTTTCTTTTATCCACTTCTTTATCTCAATAACTTTCCTATTCAGTTCACAAACTCTGTCAAAAACCTCGGAGTAGTACTCGATCAACATCTGTATTGGAATAACCATATTTCCCACATTACACGAAAAACCATCTCCATCCTCAAACAGCTCCTAAGATTCCGTGAATCTTTCCCTCGCAATACCCGTCAATTGTTAGTATCTTCCCTCATCCTTCCCCACCTCGATTATGGATGCTTAGTATACGGAGGACTGTCTAGCAAGCTTGAAATGAAGGTGAAAAGATTAATGAGCTCCTTTATAATATTCAGTTTTGGGATCCCCAGGCGTTCTCACATCACTTGCTGGTATTCCGAGTTGAGGTGGCTTTATCCAAGTTTTTGGGGACAATACTTCCTTGGTTCCTTTCTATTCCAATCCTTAAAGTCCAAAAAACCTTCGTACATTTACGACATCCTAGCCCTTCGTTCTTCCATTCATCTTTCATTCCATCTTCCATTCATCCCTAGTCTCTATCCCCCAGTAGTCTGTCCTGTCACACCTGATGAGTTAAATTCTTATTTCGTTTCCACCCCTACATCTACTCCTCTATCCTCGCTGATACCTCTGTTTTCACCTGTATTTAATGATAATTATTTTTATTTTTCTAACATCTCCCCAACCGAGCTCATTTCCTCCATAATGAAATCCCACATTAATTCAACCGGATAAGATGGTATTCCTGTCAAACTGATAAAATTATGCCTTTCTAAAACCCTTCCGGTTCTCTTCAAGTATAATTTTTCCATTCAGAATTCTGTATTTCTCATTTCCTGGAAAAAGGCCCTAAGTTATCCAATAATCAAAAACCCGAATCCTATATCCCCAAAATATTACCAACCGATTTCCATACTTTCCAACCTCTCTAAGCCCCTTGAATGATTAGTACAATTCCAAGTCTCCAATTACCTAGAAGATTCTAGTTTATTTGATCCGTTCCAATCTGATTTCCGCCCCGGCTACTCCACTCAATCTGCTCTTACCAAAATCATCTGTGACATCCAGACTGCGATGAATAAAAAAGAATTAACCATCCTAATACTCCTAGACTTTTCCAAAGCTTTCGACTCCTTAGACCATACCATCCTCTTTTTAAAACTGAAATCCCTAAACTTCTCCAATAGTGCTCTCCTCTGGTTTCATTCATTCCTTTCCCCCCGTACTCAATCAGTTACCATTCCCACCAAGGTTCATTCTCTTTCCTTACTTCGCGAGCAGGTGTAACTCAGGGATCGAGTATTTCCCCTCTCCTTTTTAATTCCTATATTAATGATCTGTAGCGGCACCACACACTGAAGTTTGTTAACATTTTTTTTCTGTTTAGTTAGAATAATTTAAAAAGATAAATAAAATACTTAATATAAAATATTAAAAGTCAGAAATAATATTTTTTGTATATAATATTTTGTAAGAAGCTGGTAACACTGAGTGCCGTGATAACCTAATATACATTCAATGCCTTTGACTTATACATTCAAACAGAAGAACGACAATGCATCAGCTCGCCAACTTCGACAATTGCAATATATTTCCCAGTTCACAACAACCTTAGTTCATGTCTCAGGAAAAAACAATATGATCACAGATTACATGTCTCGTTTAGAGGAATACTCTTAATTGGTGACACCAATATAGCAGAAGCGCAAACGCATGATGAAGAACTACAACAACCTCGAACTTCTGCAAATACTGGTTTGATTTTTAAATCCTACCCTCTTGAAAATGGAAGTAAATTATGGTGCAATGTTTCATCAAAGGATACATTCCAAAAGATTTCCGTTATAGTATATTCCGTTATAGTATGTCACACCCTGGAATCAGAGCTACGGTTAAGCTGATAGGTTCTAAGACAGTTTGGAACAACATGAAAAATAATTTGCGCTCATGGACAAACGCCTGTATTGCGTGCCAAAAAAGCAAAGTTTTCAGACATGTGAAAACACCACTTCAAAAATACCCGATTGCAGACGAAAGATTTGCCACCGTTCATATAGACCTAATTGGACCCCTGTCACCGTCTGAAGAATGTACCCTTTGCTTAACGTGTATCGACCGATTTACTGGATGGACTGAAGTTATTCCCTTGAAAGATACGTCAGCTGAAAATGTTGCACAGAATTTCTATCAACATTGGATCTGTCGGTTTGGAATACCTGCCAGCATAATTACTGATCAAGGCAAACAATTCAAATGTGAATTATTTAAATCGTTAACATCAATCCGTGGTATAAAACTAAACCATACAACTGCTTACCACCCGCAGTCAAATGGGAAGATTGAGCGTTTTCACCGAGTGTTGAAATCAGCGATCAAAGCACATGGAAAACCAAAGTGGACACAAATATTACCAACTATTCTCTTAGGCCTAAGGACTTGCCTCAGCGACAACAGCAGAAATGGTATATGGAATGCCTTTGAGACTTCCAGGTGGTTTCTTCGAAACACCCAAGCCTAGTTCAGATTTGCCAACATTCGTCAGTATGCTACGCCAGCAGATGGACCGTCTGCGCCCAAGACCAGTGACACATAAAAACAAGGTAACTACTTTCATCCATAAAGACTTGTCAAACGCCACACACGTGTTTGTTAGAGTGGATCGCGTAAGGAGAAGCTTGGAAAAAACCATACGAAGGCCCGTATATTGTCATTCGACGATCAAACAAGTATTATACATTAAAAATTAAGGGTAAAGAAGCAAATGTATCACTCGATCGGTTAAAACCAGCTCATCTATTATGTGAAGATGGCGATTTAGGATGGGAACAACCTATTAAATCAGCTACTGATGAACCAAAAGATCCTGTGCAGCCTGAAATAGCTTTGAAGAAGACACGCTCAGGAAGATTAGTGCGTTTTCCCACGCGACTCCTTTCGTAACAAAGTTACTGGGGAGAGAGTGATGTGGTGGCACCACACACTGAAATGTGTTAAAAAAAATTTTTTTTCTGTTTAGTTAGAATAATTTAAAAAGTTAAATAAAATAGTTAATATAAAATATTAAAAGTCAGAAATAATATTTTTTGTAGATAATATTTTTGTAAGAAGCTGGTAACACTGAGTACCGTGATAACCTAATATAACTTCGATATATGACGTGTTAATTAGATTAATAAAGATTATTTTTCGTTTTTGAGAGTGAGTTTTTTTTTTTTTTTTTTTTTTTTTTTTTTTTTTTTTTTTTTTTTTTTTTTTTTTTTTTGTATAACTACAAAAAATAAAACCAACCACAGATCTTACAAACTCCATTCACAATTGTTCCTACCCCCTCTACGCCGATGATTCCCAAATTTACTTTTCCTTTCCTCCATCCGAGTTACCAACTGCATTTTCCAAAATTCAGGAAGACCTAGATGAAGCATTTTCCAAACTTCAGGAAGACCTAGATGAAATCTGTGCCTGGGCTAGCCTGAATAAATCAACGTTAAACGCAGCTAAAACTCAAGCTATTGCAATAGGATACTATTGCAATTCAAATAACGATTTCACCACGGAAATGGATCAATGAAGCAGAATTTTTGCATAAATAAATGGTAAATCGTCAGAAAAATCAGTTTTCGTTAGGAGCAGTTAGAAGGTAAATATACTAAAAGTCCCAGTCCCTGGGGGTACTGGAATCCCCAGTTTATGGAGGGGGAAGGGGAGAAGGTCCCATGTTTAGGTTTTTTGATTATATCTGGAAAACCGTGGACTCTAGAAAAATAATTTACAGATCGAAATTAAAGATAATTAAATTTTCTATAAAATTGTTTCTATACATATTTGTTCAATTCTCAACGGTGTTCGAGATATACTTTATTATATATCGATAATTATAGAGAACAAATTTTTACCTCCCTTTTTGTTAAACATTGGATTCAAGTGCCAGAAACGTATATATGGAATTAAACAAAATTTAATGCTCTATAACTTTGCTTCTGACAATATTTCTGAGAAATAGTCGAAGGCACTAGAAGCAAATGTATGTCTTAACCGGTGCCCGCTTCTCCTTGTCCGCACAATATCTCGAAAATGGTTAATCCTAAAAAAAAAAATAAACAGAACCAAAATAAGAGAATATTATTATCTAAAAGTTTTGTAACTTTCTTGATTGATGGTCGATGGATAGAAATCGAGATACTTGAAAAAACTGATTTTTCTGACCTTTGACCTTGAATATCTAATTATGCTAACATGTTAAGGTCGGTGACCTTTCGCCCCTTATTTAGAAGGCCAAAACGAAGGTATACGCAAAAATTCAGCTTCAATGCTTCCTTTCTGAGATTTGCTTTATAAAACCCCTTATTTGACTGGGCTACATTCCCTCCTTCGATTGAACAGCAACTACCCTACTTTATACCTAAATGGTCACATTATATCTTCCCACTCTTCTATTAAAAACTTAGGTTTTACCATCGATCAGCCCTCCCCTGGAAATCCCATGTTGCCCAAATTTCCCGAAGATCAATTGGCATCCTGAAATTATTTCATCGTTCCTAGCATTTACGTCCTCTATTCACTCGTAAACTCCTAATATCCTCCCTCATCTTACCCCAATTTGGCTGTGGATGTGTGATTTATGGTGGGCTCTCGATGATTCTTGAAGATAGATTAAAGCGTATTATGAACTGCTTCATAAAATTTGTTTTTGGAATCTCGAGACGCTCTCATGTGTCCCATCTCTACACCTAGTTAAATTGGCTTTCCTCCTTCCTTCCGTAGAGATTACTTCCTTGGTATATTCCTCTTCCAAGCTATTAACACACATCACCCTCCTTTTATCCATAACATCCAACATTTCAAGTCCTCGATCCAATCACAACAAATAACCATTATATTTATTTCTCGTTATAAACTGCAATCAAATCCATAGCGTACGGTTCATTTCTAGGCCTATGGAGCTACAGCTATCTAGTTTTATCCGAATGCCCCCTGCATATATTAGCAGTGTTAACCGTTATTATACTCGAAGGGGCTCATCCTATAGAAGTGGACTGCCTTTATCCCTCTATCTAAACTGTATCAAACTTCAATTATATACACTCCACCTAAAAGCGTTAATTGAATTAACGAAGGATCTCCAATTAACACAGTCCTTATAAGCTATGGTTTTAAATACTATGCTAGCTAGGTCCCTTTTATTTTGGTGTATACATAAAATGAAATAATTTTAACAAGTTCTGATCACAACATTATAAACATACCGGAAAAATAAAAATAAAACTTTGTTTTTTATGCTTTGTTGTTTGCTAATATTGTTATAATTAGAGGCAATCCAATATCACTTAAAAGGGATTTCACATTAAGCTGGTTATTTTAATATAATATATCTGATAAGAATGAAATCTTTGGTATGATGAAAAGTGTGATACAGCAGTGAAAGAGAGAAATGAAGCACGTAGAAGTTATTACAAGTGGTTTGGGCGAATGTAAAACATTGTGATTGTAAAAGAAAAGCTTCAAAAATGCTGTGCAGACAGAATAAGAGGCAAAAAGAGAGAGAACCCCATAGAGCTGGAAGATGAAAGAAAGTTCTATAAGGGTTTGAAAGGTAGAACAGGTTATCTGAATAATCCACTCAAGCCGAGAGTGGGTTATTTCGAGATTAGTTTTCTACCTTTCTTGGTAGGTGGGAAAAAATAAATTTTAGCATTATGGGTATGGCATTTTCAAAGTCTGTTAAATGCGACTGGAGAACTTACCATGGAAATGGAAGAAGATAATTATTAAAGTGGTGACCTTATTGACGATGAAGAAACACACCCGGAAAAATAGGACATTGAAAAATGCGCACTGAATTCCTAAAACATGTAGGAGATGGCTTAGCGGAACGGGTTTATTCCAAATAATAAATTATGGTATAAAAGTCCTAGAGAGATAAGTAATACCATTTCTATAAACAAACCTAATTTATATATCTGGTCAGAAGCTACAATAAAGTTAGTTCTTGTTTTATAAGCGTGCCGTTCATTCTGTCACCTCAAACCCCTACCTTTTTTTAGTGTTAGAGTTCAGTCTAATCATAACTGGTGCCAAAACCCGGGAGAATTTCTGAAATTCGTTACTTCAAGTTTTCAAGTAACCGATTTACGGGTAGCTCAAAATACGATGGTAGACACGGACGAGAGAGCTAAATTCGAGTATCAGTTGGCCCAGAAAGGGCGAAACTAGAGACGCAACTGTCGAAGGCTTCCAAGACAAAGCAGTTGGAGCTCGTAAAGATAAGGACGCAGTACTCGGCATTTATACAGTAGGTAATCAGTCAATTAGGACCCTTTACAGGAGTAATGGGGGACCTCGAGCACTTCATCAAAGGCGGCGATCAGATCCTGAGCTTAATAATGTCCCGTAATGGTTGGTAGACTCCGACGTAAAGATCCTGGAAGCTTTTCTGGTTGGCCGCATTTCACGACGTGTTTTAAATGCCATTCAACGAGATCTGACGCACCCCTGGGATAATCTGAAGGTGAGGTTGAAAAAATTATACGGCGGGGGAAGATGGACCTCGGAGGAAGATGTTCTTTATTTACTTAAAGAGCGACAGACTCACGGCCTATCAGAAGGAGAATTCACTGAGAAGCTGATGGTTCTGTATAACAGACTGACGGAGAAGATGGTTGAGTCGTTTGGCCAAGCAGAAGGGACTCATAAATTGGAATTTCTGCGAGGGGTCCTAAAAGTACGTTGAATCATTACATAGACCGCCCAGGGACGAACCGATGTAATCAACCTGGACTGGAGCGGCAGGCAACCTGGCAGGAGGAGCAGCAAGCACTATACCAGCAGGGAATCTTCGGAAGAGGAGAGCGTCCGTTCTCAGAGCAGCATCCCGACTACGAGGAGACACGAGGTGAGTCACCGGAGCGTTCACGTGAGGGTACGGTAAGGGGCGGGGTGACCGAGTGGGGGATTTAATAATCAATAAAGGCGTGAAGAAGGGAAAGCAAGCTCGGTTGCCCGTGGGGAGATTAGAGGAATCGGGGGTTAAATTCCTAATAGACACGGGTAGTACAAACTCGCTAATAAGTAGGGGAGGGGCGGAGAAACTAGGTATCTGGGGAGAGTGTAAACCATGTGAATGTGCTGTATAAACGGTTAGTGGTAAATGTCAGACTCTAGGGGAAACATTTTTAAATCTCCACGAATAACGGGACGAGATTTGCGGATAAAAATCCATGTAATAGAGAAGTTGACGGCCGGACATGATCTAATCGTGGGCTGCAATATATTACAGTGAGTTGGTATGAGGATGAAGATCTATCGGAAAATTTAGCGTTGTGGGATGGGGAAACGGAAGTATAAGGCTACAACGGAGAGTAAAAACGGAGGCATTAACATTGGGGTAGTCGAATGTAAAAAAGAAACAGTATTAGAGTTAGTGGAACAATATGACGGAATATTTTACAAGGAAAATGAGGTTCTACCGACTACTGGAGGAGCAGTAAATCGGATAAATTTAAAAGACGAAACTCCCATTTATGTTAAAGATAGGAGATACCCACAAACCTTGAGGGATATCATCAGAGAGCAATTAGGGGAACTTCTCAAACAAGGCATTATCAGACCAAGTAATTCCACATTCAATAGCCCCTTATGGGTGGTCGAGAAGAAACAGGGACAGGGCGCGAAACAATATCGGGTAGTGGTTTACTATCGTAAGCTTAACGAAGCAACGAAGGATGAGCGGTACCCACTTCCCAGGGTCGAGGACATACTAGATCGCCTCGCGGGAGCAACTGTCTTTAGTACTCTCGATCTGAAGAACGGTTATCATCAGGTTAGAATGGCCGAAGAAGATATTGGGAAGACCGCGTTTTCATGGGAAAGGGAGCATTTCGGTTTAAAAGGGGCTTCATTAATGTTCCAACGCCTTATGGATGAACTGCAACGCGGACTTGGCGAGGACTTTTCACAAGTATACATGGACGATTAAATAGTGTTTAGCAAGAACGAGGACGATCATATCCAACATTTGAGACGGGTCCTGGACAGGATACGGGAATTCAGACTAAAATTTTCTAGGGAAAAACCAAAGTTCGGGCTACACGAAATTCGGTTTTTGGATCATCTAGTATCGCGGGAAGGCGTGTGACCTGACACGAAGCGCGTAAAGCCATCCAAGAAGCCCCGATGCCTAAAAACGCACGTAGAATTAGGAAATTTCTGGGCATGGTGAATGGGCTTTCTTCCAGATCTTCTTCTCCGTCACTGGCCTCCTATCCCGTCCCGTTGGTCGTTCTCGGCCTCTAAACTATCCCGTCTTCTCCACGTATTTATTCAAGGCTGAGTGTGTCTTCCGCCGTCCGTTCGTCTATAAGCCACCTTCCTTTCGGACTTCCTCATCCTAGCGCTAGAGTCTACCATTTCTCTCGCGCACTCCAAAAAGGTCTTTTCTCTCGGGAGCCCATCCTTTTCCCTCGTTTCCTTTGCAAGCTGCACCTTTAGAATCGTTGCCAAAAAGGCCATCCTTGCTTCCACTTCTGCAGCTTCCGTTGTCTCCCTTATTTTCTCTGTTATCTTATTGAAATGGGCCAACAACGATCCTGCATACTGCCCGTTGGATTGATGCGGTCTTCTCACTCAGCGGAAAATGCGGAAGATATCTTCTTCCTTAGTCCACCGATCGCCTCCGAATGCCTTCTTCAGTCGGTCTTTCACTATCACCCATGGAGTGTCCTCGTCCGCTTGGATTACGTTTAATACACCACGCTAGACCCGACATACGAAAGCCGCTCTCAAGGCGCAAGCGTCGACTGGATCCAACAGACTTTTGCTTCTGTCCGCGCCATTACTCTGTCTCCTCCTTTCAGAAAGTGGTTTAATTCCCCTACTTTACCATCGTACCTTTCTATATCTGCAATTGCTCTCCTCAGATCTTTTGACATCGCTGTCTTAATCTTCAGTAATTCTAGCGCGTTTTCCCGCGCCGCCGCCAAATTCGCGTGGGCTGCTGCTAGTGTTTCTGGTGGTAGAGGTTGCATGTCTGACTGTACTTCAAACGATGGAGGTTTCAAAATGTTATTGCCTTCCATTTTGTATTTTTCAAAATTCCAAAAATGAAAATACGAAAAATACCAGGGGTTCAAATCAGAACTACGATGATTGAGACGGATAAGAACTGTTTAGCGGGAAAATAAAAATAAATTGCTTACCCAGAAATACACTTGAATGATCCCGGGTTTCGGCACCAGTTAAGTTCCTTCAAATAAAAACAATGAAAAAAAGGAAAATAAGGAACGAAATAACACTCACGGGTACTGGTAATAGACTAACTTTATTGCTCAGTAATCCTCTTTACATACATTTGGTTTAGGAATTAGGATGTATATTATTCCCCTATACACCTTAACTTTAACTTAACTGTATATATATATGTATATATATATATATATATATATATATATATATATATATATATATATATATATATATATATATATATATATATATGAACACTGAAAAGATGACAAGCAAGGGAAACTTGTGTCCGATGATTAAAAAGGGTAATAAGATGGATTACAAAAATGACAGAGGTATAGCGCTCCTCCCAGTGAATATCCATTTTACAAAACAAACTTTTGGTAGTGAGTGGTGAGTACCAATGTGGGTTCAGAACAGGGAGATCGACCGTCAACCGCATATTTTCTTACAGGCAAATCTAAAGAGAGTCGTACGAATTCAGTAGAGATTTACATCATCCATTTATTGGTTTTAAACAGGCATACAATAGTGTGAATATATAAGAAGCTTTAACCGATTTAAGAGAACTTTGGGTTCCATGCTATGTTAAAATGCAAATACACTGTTGGAGGAATTCAAATTAGACGTAGGCTTAAGGCATGGGGACCCTTTATTCTTTGTGAACTTGAACGAGCTGTGTGGGCTATCAGAACGAAACCCGGTGGCACCATCTATAAAAGATAAGAGCAACAGCTGACATACGCTGACGACGTTCTGATTACAGCGAGGACTAATTCTGAACTAATCCCGTTCAAAGGGAACTGCTTCTCAGCGTGCAAAGAATTTAAATAACTTGTATCACTTGTAACAAATTAAGGAGGTCCAGATCCGGCTTAAGTACTGTTCTACCAAACAAAAAAATTATTAAATTTTAATGTTTGCTGTTGAAACAAAAAATAGATAGTGTATGTGGTTCTAGCATAGGCTAGCTTCTCCGCTTAAGTCCTGAGCGAAAGTAACATAGCTTTCTTCCTCATTCTTCACTATATTTTGACACCAGTAAAATAGCTAAGGGTGCAGCGATGGGATTTCATGGGGCAGGCTTATCTTCCTATAAGTGGAAGAACAAGCTTGACTGTGGGTTCCCTAGACAGATTGTATATACATATATTGTGATTGTATTTAAATTTGTTTTTCTCCATTTCAGTTTATTATTAATTTTATTATATTATCTTTTATCATATTTTATTTTATATAGTAAGAAGTTTGTTAATTTACTTTTTTATTTATTTTCATAGTACATATTGTATGAATGCATATTACTTGTTGCCTTCGAGTGAGGGAAATGATAATGTTAATTTTCACTTCTATTAATAAACACCTTTCTTCACTTTAGGTATTAGTGTATGTATGAGGATGGGAACATCAATCCCGAACTAAAAAAAAAACTATTTATAATAAAACAAGGAGAAAATTGTCGTTTTATTTAAATTCGTCGGGAAATTAATTATTTATCACCCAATGAGAAATAAGGGAACATTATTGGGTATTTAGAGTGGAATTAGTATATTAATTAATAATTATTTATTTTTTAATTACAGTAAAAAAATAAAATGTCTGCAACTTCATTAGGCAGAAGCAATCTACCCCCTTGGCTCTTAAGTTTTAAGTGCCTTGAAGAGCTTTAATAAAATTGCTTAACTTCATTCTTCATTTAAGTTAATTCTTTCCAATTTCTCCCGACTGGGGGATATTGATGCATTGCCTCCCTTAGTGACAACAGTGAAAAGGAAGAAATGAATTATAAGAATCGAAGAGCTTGAAATTGCCTACTTCAATTGGAAACGTTAAAAAGTTGAGAACTAATAGCCATTTTACTTCCAAATTCTTCCCGGCAAATTTCAATTTTAGTCACAATACTTTAAAGTACGAGAGTAAAAAGAAACTATTATACTATTTACAGCTACCAATTTAACATGCGTATGCTGGCAAGTTTAATACAAGTGCGTTGCTGAAATTATGTTGAATATAAAAAAAAATATTAACAATTTATGATGCCAATGTTGATTTGGGATATATATAATTTGAATTAATTTAACATTAGTGGGGAGATTGTTAGCCTCCAGAGGTAACTCCACCCATGCGACCTTAGATACCAGCTTGAATAACAAGTTGGCATTTGACAAGTTGAGCCGGCAATAGTCTATAAGCTTAGGAAGGCAAGGAGGGGGGAGCAGGTTATATTTAGAGACTTACAGGTTAACACTAAAATTGTGAGAAGTTCCAATTTTCACTATTTTTTTTTTTTTTTTTTTTTTTTAGTAAAAATTAATAGAAGACTTCTTGTAATCGACGACTATTTTGTCAGAAAGTTTAAGAAATACAGTTCTAAGGAGGATCTGTTGAAGCAGGACCTTTATAAACTACGGCACTCAACAGATTTTTCATTCTCTAGAATATGAAAGATTTTAAAAGTTAAAAACATGACAATAATCATTACATAATATTAATTACCTTTTTTATTTCCTCTTAATAGACTTTTTTTGCTTATAAAATGAATTTTATATGAACATAATAAGCGAATAATTGAGTAGTCTTAGTTATTTGGATATATGTCAATTCCTACATAATTTCACCTATTCTGTAGAATAAATTTAATGACGGCAGTTTCATAAAATAAAAAATATTTTTAATAAATGTAGTTTAATTTCATACTTCACCTGATCTGACTTCTCCAAATAAGTGGGGAAACAGGCTTGGTTATGAGTTGTCCAGGTTGTGTTTACGATGTGAATTTACGATTATTATTTTACCCTAATTGGAGAATGACTGCCATCAGATATATTTAGGCGAGAAAATACCCTGACCAATAGGTATCTGCAGTGGCGCAACCAGGATTACTATCAGGGTGGGCTGGGTTTATATATATATATATATATATATATACACAGGTAACCTTAATAAGAATTTAATAGTAACAGTCAAGAAATTTATCCATATATGTATATATATATATATATATATATATATATATATATATATATATATATATATATATATATATATATGTGTGTGTGTGAAGATATTTTTGTATGTTCTAGTTAAACCAAAACAAGGAATGGGTGACGTTCGAGACTATATAAATGAAAATCATAGTTATTGCTCCACTATTTATTTGATCTTATAATTTTACGATTTCGGCAAAGCGCTTTCCTTTTCAATCCTCGTCAATGGGGTATCATCAGTGCCTTAGTTGAAAACATTAAAACGCGATGGAAGAAACTTTGGCTTATATCGTTAGTCGTTTCGGTCGTCCGGGGGAGGGGGGGGGGGGTAACGGCTTTAGCCCCCCTTGGTTGCGCCAGTGGGTATCTGTATTGGCTCGCCCGTCAAGAGAGATCTGCCGGTGTACGTGTGGTTCGTGGGGGAATGAGTTCGTTGCCGGAAAGATGATCGTCTACCTGTAATATACATTGACCAACCTCTGGATCTAGATGTCTTCGGCTGACCTCTCGGTATTCATTTTCTTCCTGCGCCTCTTCAGTATTTTATGCTTTTTTTTTTTTTATTTCAATGTATTTTTTTTTGTTTTCTATATTGTCTCATTTTGAAGATAGCTTTAATTTTTTTATCCAATGGTGTAACTATTCTTTTATTTTTAATTGTTTAACTTTTATTATTTCTATTTGTTTATTTTTCTTGACCACTTATTCACTTATTTATAATTTCCTTATTTCCTATTATCGTTATTCATTTAGTATAACAATTACTATTTTCATTATTATATGTTTTTATATTTCTATCTTACATTATCATTAAAATCACACCTAAAAGAACACCCCATCGAATTCCTCAACCGTATATAAGAAAAACGGACCGTAATTATTACCAGATACAAATTGGATTAATTAATCAATATGACACACCAACTTGACGCGACACTAGTTAGAACTTTCGTACATGGGGTGCATCTATTACTCGGGGCACATTTACAATTATTTCAAATACAAAATTGGGATGATGCAAGGAATAAATTAATTAATGACTGTAGTATTGTTCTGGAACAGTTAAAATAATTACTTTTTTTTTAAATGAAATTTATAAAATAGACTCTAAAAAGTATACACACTCTTACCAAGTTCCAAATTTTGGTCCCAAAACAAACCAAGTGAAACCATATAATCCTTTGCAAAATCATAACCCTTTCAAGCGAAACAATCCTTTCCGAAATAGATCAACATTTAATCATCAATCCCAAAATTTTAATTACCAGTAGGGACCTAATTTCCAAATTAGGTCCCTACTGGTAATTGACTCAAAGATCAAATAAACCAACCTCTTCAAAACATTGGATTTTCCTATACTTTTACCCATAGCAGTAAAAAAATAAAGCCGTCTAGATAAAATGCAACAAGAATTACGTAGCTTACGGGAAAATTTCAATAAACTGTCGGAACATTTTTTAGAGTTACCAGGTATGCAAGTTTAAAATGTCGTTTTAATTCCAATAGAATGCGCTCTTAGCCTATTGAAGGATTTGCTTATCTCTAAACGCTATTTTGTTTGTTAGTCATTTGTTTACAAAAGTCAGTTGTTTTTAAGTCGTTTACGTGGACGTATCATACCTTTCTTTGGTGTTAAAAATGTCTAATTTTAAGCCAAATAAAGAGCATTTGCGGCATGTCATGATTTTCTTATTTAATCAAAAGAAAAAGGCATTTGAATGTCATCGAATTCTTGTTGAGACTTATGGCGATGTTGCTCCAACCGTCAGGACATGTGAACGTTGGTTTCAAAGTTTCAAACGTGGTGATTTTGATGTTACTGATCAAAAACGAGAAAATCGACCAAAAAAGTTTGAGGACTTCGAATTGCAATCTTTATTAGACGAAGACAATACCCAAACCCAACAAATGATGGCAGAACAGTTGAATGTCACTAGGCAAGCCATTTCCGATCGCCTGAGAGCTATGGGAAAGATTCAAAAGGTTGGAAAATGGGTTCCACATGAATTGGACGAACGACAGATGGAAAAACGAAACACTGTGTGCGAAATGCTGCTTTTACGCCACGAATGAAAGGGTTTTTTGCATCGAGTTGTAACTGGCGATGAAAAATGGATTTATTTTCAGAATCCCAAACGAAAAAAATCATGGGTAACGCCAGGACAACCATCCACATCGAGTGCAAGACCAGATCGTTTTGGGAAGAAGACAATGCTGTGTGTGTGGTGGGATCAGAAGGGAGTAGTCTACTACGAGCTTCTCAAACCCGGCGAAACAGTCAATACCGAGCGCTACCGACAACAAATGATCAATTTGAGTCACGCATTGATCGAAAAAACGCCCAGAATGGGCTCACAGGCACGCCAAAGTCATTCTTCAGCATGATAACGCTCCTGCACATTCAGCCAGATTGACTAAGGAAACGATTTCTTCGCTTGGTTGGGAACTCCTACCCCACCCGCCGTATTCACCTGACCTGGCGCCTTCTGATTATCACCTCTTCTCATCGATGGGACACTCATTGGCGGAGCAACACTTCAACAATTTCGAAAACGTACGAAAATGGCTCGATGAATGGATTTCAAATAAAGATGAAGCATTCTTTTGGAATGGTATCCATATATTGCCCGAGAGATGGACAAAATGTGTAGAAAGCGAGGGTCAGTACTTTGAATAAAATATATTATACTTTTTTTTAAATTACTGTGTATATATTTTAAGAAATAAACGACATTTTAAACTTGCATACCTGGTAAGGCCATCACCCCGAGAAAACCCCCTAGGAAATGCGAATTAAATATTTTAAGTAATTTCTGCCGTAGTTTATTAATTACTGACTTCCCAACAATCAAAATTAAAAGAAATAAGAAATTAAATTTGGATATACCCACCCAACATAAGTGGGTATCACAAACATAAGTGATATAAATTTATCACGTAGGGAAAACGTACCACCGCGGAATAAACGAAAGCTATCAACACATTCGCAAAAGATATTATTGGCCCTCAATGTTAAGGGATATAACTAAATACATAAAAAAGTGCCCGATCTGCCCAAAAGTGAAATACGAGAGAAAACTAATACATGCTGAATATAAAATTACACCAACACCCGAAAAACCTTTTGAAAAATTACAAATAGATATATTCCATTTTAGCAGAGACAAATTCCTAACAATAATAGATTGTTTTTCTAAAAGACTTATGGCGTACCCAATTAATACTCTAAATCAAATTGTCTTTACGACTATTTTCAGTTATTTCCGATACCTAAAATGATTCAAATGGATAATGGAAGAGGATTCGATAATAACGTATAGAAAAACTTGCTCAGACTATACAATATCGAACCATATTACATTACAACGGGACATCCAGACTCTCACACATTCGACATTATTAAAACTCTTGCACGAAGATATAACACAACTTGAACAGAAACATTTAAAGACTAACGAACACATGAAGTTGGCACTAATTGTTTTTTATAACACTCTTAATTCGAACATGAAATTTACCCCGATGGAAATGACTTACGGCATAAGTAAAAATCCCTACTTAGATGAAATAACAGATACATTAGTCACGGAAGAAAAAACATATGAATAATTAGAAAGATTAAAAACATTACATAGACTAATTAAAGAAACGATAGAAAAAGAAAAAGAAACGCGTACACAAAAATTAAATCTCACGCGGGAAAAAGATATTAAAATTCCTAACGAACCATATCTTAAAACAACATTTAACAAAAAGGACAGACCAAAATATTTTTCCGCCAAGTATGATCGCAAAGAAAACTTGCCTGTGGTAAGTACAGCGGAAAATCTTTTAAGGTCCACCCAAATCGAATTAAATGTCCAAGGAAGGAAACTTCACAGTAAACTTTCTGTTGTAGGAAAATGCTTGTTCTGCTACCACTAATCTTCCCGGTCACCCCATACAAACTAATGGACATTAGCAAATCAGCCGGAATTTTACCCATCAAGATTCAAGACTTATATGTAATCAAAAAGACATACACCTACATGCATAACATTAACATTAAATTATAGATTTTATAAATAGAATTAAACAATATAAAGGTAGCTCTAAAACTTCTTGGCAATGAAATTGAACTAACGTAATCGAAATTTAAAAACCGTCTTTCCGATTTAAAACATATACATATTCCGAGGCAGTCGGTACATCCGTATATATCCGTTAACACTCTTGTAGCATTGTGACGCTTCCGAGTTATTGTGGGACATTATTTACTCAATCGCTAAATTTTAAGCATCATAAAAATATTGGTTTGATGAAACAAAAACTAAAAAGGCTGTCAGGGACTCAGCAATCCAAGCAGAAGACGCAATTTTCAAGAAAAGAGCCCGACTGCTAGGTTATGCTAATGATCCTGAAATTGTGGGTATCATGTCAGGCGGTCACAGAGACATTTTTCGCATTAGATGAGGCAGCTTTACTAATGGGTTGAGATCGCCGTCCTGGTTACAAGTGTGGGAGCTGGCCATGGTCTCAAGATGAACATTGAGGACTTGGAATGATTGAGTTCCAGAAACTAAGAACTGATTACGCGCGGCCACCACTGTCATCGTGCGCTTTGTCAGGCAGTAAGTAAAAGACGATCTGTTACAAAGAAAAACGATCAAGAGGGACTTCTCGACCTGAGACATCAGCTCGCAGGAAATTGATCCCCACCGGATGTACTTTGCCGAAGAGATGAACCTACTAGTCCAAGAGTCCGTGAGGGAAAAAAAAAACCTTTTTATCAAAACATCTGTATGTGTCTTGAATAGTTCGAGGAAGAAGAAGGATTCACTCTGTGCAGGTTATTCCACATTGTTGTGACATATTGGCATGAACGAAAAAACTCACACTGATACTGGTAATAGACTAATTTTATTGCTCTTCAATCCTCCTTATATGCAATCGCAAATTGTTTGTGATTATGTTTAGGGATTAAGATGTATTTTATTTACCTATACATCTTAACTTCTCAGCGTGTTTCGAACAATATTCGCAAGCTTTCATTTGATATATAATAATCAATAACAAAAATAAAAATAAAAATAGTTCCGTACATAGCTCTAAATTTTCACAATGCTTTCAGAGATACTTGTCAAATTTCAATCAGTAACAAAACTATGATAGCAAGAAAAGAACGAAAAGAAAAAAATATATATACACTTCTCTTGTTATATTATAATATATCACATACTTTACTATTTATAATACGTGTTATTTTGCAGAAAAAAGGACACCTATCAAAATAAATTAGATACAGTTCAGTGCTTATATAATCCTAATGATGGTCGCTTAATCCATGTTCCATTTCCGACGAGCGGTGGTGGAGAGGAGAAATCAGGAGGATGAATAAGGAGTGTGTAAGGAGAGGAGCGACCACATAGTTGTGAATAGTGTTGAGAGTGGATGTGGTACATTGCCCATGGTTAAAGTGGTGAGTGCCTGGTGGATACAAGAAGTTCAAACACGATTATGTGTCGCAAAACAATGAAAGCGTTGTGTAAAGGAGAGAGGATACCTCTGATACAAACGTGTAGGTTTAAGTTGGTCCCCTTGAGCGATCCGTGTGGAGAGGAGGGGAAGTGGAAATCTCGTTAGATAGATGGGGGATCGATGGGGAAGATTGAAGATGCAGATCTTGGAAAACACGCCGCGTGGACACGGGGGCATGAAACAACGGAGATACTCCCTGAGGTTACGTCAACACATTTGGGAAGAACTCCACAATCTGAAGATACAGTGGATCATAGTACATCGATATACAATAGTCCTATGTGGGCGGTTAAGAAGAAAAGTGAGGAGGGAGAATCGTGGAGAAAATATCGAGTGGTCGTGGATTTTCGAAAGTTAAACGAAAGCACGTTTGATGAGAAATACCCAATACCCCGGTTTGAAGACATATTTAACAGGCTAGAATGGGCAACCGTATAAAGCACTCTGGACTTGAAAACGAGTTATCATCAAATAAGGATGCCTCGTCCTAAAGACCAGCACAAGACTGAGTTTACTTTCGAAAGAGGCCTCTACAAATTTACGAGGATTCCGTTTGGCCTGAGAAACGCACCGATCACTTTTCAGAGACTGAGAGACGAGTATTTAGTGGACTGGACGAAGGGATATTCCAGATATACATAGATGACTTACTAATGTTCAGCAAAGACGGGACGAGACACATTTAGGACTTCAGAAAGACACAGTTCTGTTTGAAATTATAGGAAGAGAAGCCGAGCAAATAAACTTTCTGGGGAACACGATTTCAAGAGAGGGAGCAACGCCGGATGTAAAGAAGGTGGTGGTCGTACGAAGGATGGCTATTTCGTCGGATGTGAAAGGTATACGGAGGCTCCTGGGAACATTAAACTACTACCGGCGGTTTGTTCCAAAAATGGCGAGGCACCTCGTACCCCTGAAGGATTTCTTTAAAAAGGAACGACAAATCATTATTACTCTCGAAATCAAGAAAGTGTATGGCGAGACTTCAGGAGGAACCCGTTCTCACATTTCCTGACTTTTCGCAAGCGACGGACACTAGCGAGTATGCATTGGGGGCCGTGTTATGCCAAGAGGGTGATAAAGGGGAGCAACCCGTAGTATACGCTAACGGAGACAGAGGCTCGTTACAGGGCGTTGGAACTAGAGCTGTGGGAGTAGTGTGGGCGGTCGAACACTCTTTTGGACGAAAGTTTAAGGTGTTAACGGATCATCGGCCATTAATCTGGGTGGGTAAGTTGAAAGAGTCATCGGCGCGGGTCACCCAGTGGAAAGAACTGTCATGTCAGTATAATAAGGAGGTCGTATACAAGCCAGGTAGGGAAAATATCATTGCCGATTTGCTTTCAACGGCCTTACAGGTGAAACCCATAAAGCGAGAAGCAGGTGAGTATTCGGGAGAAATTCAGAATTACGTCGGGGTATGGACGCCGGAAGGAGAGGGTGAGTGAGTATCGAAAGAGGAGGAACGGGAGTCGGAAGAGAGGGAGATTGGGCCGGAAGTATCAAGGGAGGAGAGCTGAGAAGACGAACGGACCATGGAAATGGAAGAAGGAGAGTACATTATAAATGAAAAACGGAGAAAGACAAGAACAACAGGACTGACTAAAGTAGATTACTCGATACAATCTATATGGTCCCATATGGTCACATGCGGTCAACTAAAACTAACCACCGGGGGTGCAAGAAACATTACAGGCACTCAAACGAAAACACTTTCGATGATGATGGTTGTATTGTTGACTGTGAGTTTTTACTAAGGAGATGAATTTGTCAGGGGTGCAGTCTGGATAAATAAACAGTTTCAAATGAAAAACTTATTTTTTGGCGTGCCAACGTTTCGACCTGCTTTGTAGATCTTCATCAGGGCTAAAATAAGAAAAATTGGATGTGACCAAGATGATACAAACATTAAAAAAATTAAATAAACAAATAATAAAAATAATTCAAAAATGAAAAATAAATAAGGAAAAATATCTGTAGTTAATTAGATAATTGAATACAAAATAGTAGTAAAGTCTAGTCAAAGATACAGTTGTAATAAAATAATAAAATAATTTAAATTGTATAATACAAATTTTCTTCCATTTCCACGGTCCGTTCGTCTTCTCAACTATTCTCCCTTGATACTTCCGGCCCAATCTCCATCTCTTCCGACTCCCGTTCCTCCTCTTTCGATACTCACTCACCCTCTCCTTCCGGCGTCCATACCCTGAAGTAATTCTGAATTCCTCCCGAAAACTCACCTGCTTCTCGCTTTATGGGTTTCACCTGTAAGGCCCTTGAAAGCCAATCGGCAATGATATTTTCCCTACCTGGCTTGTATACGACTTCCTTATTAGACTGACTTAACAGTTCTTTCCACTGGGTGACCCGCGCCGATGACTTTTTCAACTTACCCACCCAGATTAATGGCAATGATCCGTTAACACCTTAAACTTTCGTCCAAACGCGTTCGATCCAGAGTGTTCGACCGCCCACACTATTTCCAACAGCTCTAGTTCCAACGCCCTGTAACGAGCCTCTGTCTCCGTTGGCGTATGCTACGGGTTGCTCCCCTTAATAACCCTCTTGGCATAACACGGCCCCCAATGCATACTCGCTAGCGTCCGTCGCTTGCGAAAAGTCAGGAAATGTGAGAACGGGTTCCTCCTGAAGTCTCGCCATACACTTTCTTGATTTCGAGAGTAATAATGATTTGTCGTCCCTTTTTAAACAAATCCTACAGGGGTACGAGGTGCCTCGCCATTTCCGATACAAACCGCCGGTAGTAGTTTAATGTTCCCAGGAGCCTACAATAGGACTATTGTATAGCGATGTACTATGATCCACTGTATCTTCAGATTGTGGAGTTCTTCCCGAATGTGTTGACGTAACCTCAGGGGGTATCTCTGTTGTTTCATGTACTTTACGCGATCCTGCTTCAGTGGGATTTCGTGTACCTTTTCTCCTTTTATGCTTAACGCCAATCTCCCTTCCGGGTTGTAACTCCGACCATAGAAGGGTTTTCTTTGCCGACCCTTTCACACCGATACTCTCTCCCTCATATCGGGATCGACCATCTCTTTCTACTACTCTTTATAATTAATTTCCCCGATTTTTGCTAGCAGGTCACATCCTTTTATGCCCCCGTGTCCACGCGGCGTGTTTTCCAAGATGTGCATTTTCAATCTTCCCCATCGATCCCCCATCTATCTAACGAGATTTCCACTTCCCCCTCCTCTCCACACGGATCGCTCAACGGCACCAACTTAAACCTACACGTTTGTATCAGAGGTATCCTCTCTCCTTTACACAGCGCTTTCATTGTTTTGCGACACATAATCGTGTTTGAACTGCTTTTATCCACCAGGCACTCACCACTTGGCCAATGTACCATGGCAACCATGGGCAATGTACCACATCCACTCTCAACACTATTCACAACTATGTGGTCGCTCCTCTCCTTACACACTCCTTATTCATCCTCCTGATTTCTCCTCTCCACCACCGCTCGTCGGAAATGGAACATGGATTAAGCGACCATCATTAGGATTATATAAGCACACTGAAACAGTAACAATCGTTAACAAAATTTTATGGACACATATATAGAATGGACAAGAACAGACTCACAAGAAGATTCTTCGACATTGTAAACACTAGAAAAAATAAGTCTAAATTGTTTCAAGTTGTAATTAGTCAGTCCTTTTTCCGTCATTAGTTGGGTAAATTCGTGATGAACACTTTTCGGTTTATTTTGGTTTTGTAGCGTGATATTTGTGGAAAGGTCGTCCTTTTTCGAGTTGTTTTAACGTTTGTGCAATTAAGTAAGTGAGTCTGTTTTAATATATTTCTTAATAAATGAAATAGGAAAGCGGCTGTATTCTATAGTAAGTTCTGAATCATAAGCAGCTGTATTTGCTAGTAAATCTGCTTGCTCGTTACCTTTGATACTACTATGACATTTGATCTGGATTAGTTTAGTTGATATTCAGCTGTTCATAACTTCAATTACATTTATCTTCAGTCGATGTGTTAGAAGTTAGTCAATTCTAATGTTTGTTGAAAAATTCAGTCCGTGCCGACAGTCTTTGTGCGCGCAGCCACCAATAAAAAACGCGGAAAGTCCGTACCGTCCGCGTCCGTAGAGAGCGTGCTAGGCCTTAGATAAAAAGTTTAATTTCATTGTTCACTATTTAAACAAGTGAGGTACAATATGGCTTGGTGATTAAAGGTTTGAAAACCCCAAGGAAGGGTAATGTTAGGGTACATGAAAACGTCAAGTAGTCGAAATAATTTTCTTGAGAGAAAATAACAACAGAAGTACTGAACTGAATGTTTTCACGAAACTGAGCGAGATAGCACACTGTGCAGAGGAGAAATGTTTTGTCCATGAATCGTGGTTTTCAACAGTGGTGGTAGCATCTTTCTGGTCGCTTTAACTATCACAGTTACTACCAGACGGCCCTGCGTCATATTACTCTACTCTCCCCTGAATGTATATATATATATATATATATATATATATATATATATATATATATATATATAAGTTGGTCCAGAAGAAACGCACAAAAAAAAAAAAAAAAAAAAAAAACGCACTGATGATGCAAAAAGACTGACTTTATTGCCTTACAATCCTCGTTATATACGTACGGTGGTTGTTTGGGATTACGTTTAGGGATTAAGACGTATATTACTACTCTATACACCTTAAGTTTCCCCCACCAGTTTATGAACAATCCTCGTAAACTCCTACCATAGGCCAAACAATCAACCACATTCAAACATATAAAAATCAATGTTACAAAAAATAAAACACTTCTGTACATAACTTAAAGTTTCCACAATACTTCGACAGATACTTCACAGATCTCACTCAGTACCAAAATTAAAATAGAATAGAAAAAAAACCCTGTTAAACTTCTGCTAATTACTACACCATTTTCTATTTACAATGAGCCTCCTTGCATAGAAAAGAGGATAACTTTCAAAATCAATCTAACAAAAACGAATTAGTCAAAGAAACGAGATAAAGGAAAAAACGAGAACCTCCATTATCTTCTCCCAAACTACTGCATTCCCCACGTATAAATAAAAAAACATTCCCGGTCGAGACTCATCCTTCAACACCTTACTAATAACTAACACCTCTTCTACTCCCGGTTGATACAGTGATATGGTGTTATTGTGGTATTTCCCGTACGTCGAGTATTCCACCCTAGTCAGTTCTATAGTTTTCGTATTCCATATTATCTGTCTGTCTTTGTCGGTTATTATCTCATCCCTTTCTTAAATTTCCACCGTTCTCTCGCCTTCCGAACTATCCTCCCACGCCAACTCCTTTCCGTCTTCTACTTCTTCCAATTTGTGTACCACTTTTCTCCCTAGTGTTCACTCCCGAATAAACCGTTGTATTCCGTCCGTATACTCGCCTGCTTCACGCTGAAAAGAAGATTTTTATAGAATTTTATAAGTGCTAACAATTGGTAGTTTCTTTACAAGCTAATGGCATTTCATTTTTAGAATTATCATCATATTTACATTGCCAACGATCTGTACATAATTGAAAGAAGCCTAGAATCTATTTCGAGGCATTTCTTGCTCACCAGGAGGCAGCTCAGAAAGTGGGTCTGGATGTGGACCAGGATAAAACCCAGTACATGGTAGCTGGCCCACAAACAGGGGATCGACAGGATAACCAAATGATATTTGGAGACTTGAATAAGTTAAAGAGTTCATTTATTTAGGGACTCAAGTGAACTCCGACAAAAACATACTGCCGGAAATAAATAGAAGGTTAATTGCTGCAAACTGGTGTTGTTTCGGACTCCTGAAGCACTTTAGAAGTAGAAACTTCTCACGTAACACCAAAGTCCAGCTGTATAAAACCTTAATAAGACCTATTCTGACCTATGGCTCTGAATGAAGGACAATTTCTAAAATGCAGGAAACCTTACTCCTGAGGTTCGAGAGACGGATTCCAAAAAGAATTTTTGGACCAGTTTTTAGAGACGATACTTGGAAGCTGAGAACCAATTCAGAGCTCGCACAGCTATATCAAAATACAACTATTATAAGATATATTAAAATTGGAAGGCTCCGATGGGCGGGGCATATTGTGAGGATGAATCCAGATGAGGACCCTAAAAAACTCTTGGAATTCACTTAAATAATAATCAGAAATCTTATGTTACTCAAGGGTTTTAAGAATGCTTCTTGAATAGTTGCAGTTATATGTTAGATATAAATAAATACGATCTTCCCTCTATATCCAAACTACCGGCTTTCTTCATGGAAGTATCCTAGATCCCATCCTCTTCACAGTGTATACAACTGGTATCCCGGCCTATTCTAATAGCGCCCTAACCATGTACAGATTTCCCACAAAATCCATGAACACAGATAAAACAGGACCTGGCTTCAAAGCTAAATTTAAAGGAAAATTAGAAGTAAAACACCAACTCAAATCTTTAATTACATAAGTTCTTAATGAAACAACAATTTTAGGTTCAATATTTATAATATATATATATAAGTTAAATAGACTGAAGAACAAAACTTTAAAAAAAAGAAATAAAAGGGATAATGAAACGCACGTAACGACGGTTAAAGAATAACTGGTTTATTGCTCTGATGCAGCTCTATTTATACAAGTACATTGTTTGTTGTGACTAGAGATAGGATTAAGGCTAATACTGGCCTGCTTCGGACCTTGACTTCCCCCCACCAGTTTATGACCATCCTTCATAAACTTTAACTTTGGGCACTTAATACCAATGCGGTATTAAGGAGTCCAGAGACTAATCCCCTCATGGTCAAAGGCCGAAGCAGATAGCGATACATAAAAACAACCTAATCCTATCCTGTCCATAGTTCTATCAACTAATTCTCTACACATATTAAAACTACTATCTTAATTCTCTATGATACAAAGTACAACAAAAGAAAACTTTACACCATAATCCTTAACCTAACATAGTACAAAAGTAAAACTTTATTTACATTATAAAACAATACTTAAACTTAACTTACAACTAAACATTCATCCAAAACTAAAATGACTCCTTTTAAAATAAAACACACGCACACTCACACACACACACAAAACAAAAAAATTTCCTCTGTACAAAAATAATAAATCTCTTTCCTCTTATTTACAACTCCACATTACCTCTATTATATACAATAAAATTAATTTCACATCAACAAAAATTTTCTCAAAAATTAAAGAAAACATTTTGCTCCAAAAGAAAAAAAAAAAAAAATTTACAAAAATAAAATTCTTCTTCCGTTGCTGGCAACGGACCACTCACAGATCAGGGTATAACCTGTTCCTCAATAGGAATTTTCAATTGTTCCACATGTACATTTCTCCGCTTCCGCGGCTCTTTGACGCTCTCCAGCGTCACCACGTTGTGCTCTCTAATGCAAACTACCCGGAATGGCCCTTCATACCTACAAATCTCTTTCCCTCGATTTGTACTCTTTTTCATATAGACGACCATCCCGATCTTGATTTTCCCCGCTACATCCCTTACCTTTACGTTTTCCCTCTCAACCCTTTGTCTCTTTTCTTTGAGTATGCGCTCACGCGCCTTCCCCCATAGCTTACCGAATGCCCAACGACGGTTAGTAATAAAATTGACCATTTCCTCCCCTACTACGGTGTCGCGGAAGTCCCGGCGTCGCTCCCGGAGCCCAAAGACGATCTCCACCGCCGAATATCCCGTCGAGCTGTGGATGGAACCGTTATACGCCGCAACCGCCTTTTCCATCGCGATGTCCGGCTCTAGTCCCTTCTCAACCTGATATATTCGCAGGTGGTCACTAAGGGTCCCATGAAGCCTCTCAATCCCCCCTCTGCCCTTGGGATGCCCTGGGGTATTTATATGCCACTTAATATCTAATTCTTTGGCCTCCGCCCTGACCAACGCGTTGTCGAATTCTAGACCTCCGTCCGACGTGATGCGATCCGGGATCCCGTATAATCTGAACCAACCTCTTAACGCCCCCAATACCGCCTCCGCCGATTTGGCCTGTACGAGATGAGCTAGGGCATATTTGCTGAATACGTCGAAGATAGTAACCCACTGGTACCCCCGCCACTTAAACGTATCAACTTGGAGGTCCGATAAGGGGAACGCTACCGTAGGTGTCTCTTCCTGTACCCACCCTGGGGGATGCCGGTCGTATTTCGTGGTGAGGCATACCTCGCACGACCCAATGACCTCTTGGATCGTCCGCTTCATGCCCCACCAGAAATACCTCCGTTTCAATGCCTGGAGAGTCTCCTGTGTCCCACGGTGGTTCGTCTTCCCCTGGTGGTATGACAGGGTTACCTCCTTCTGCCGCTCGACGTCCTGTACCACCTCTACCGACCTCAGGCACCTAATAAAAGTTCGGTCGATCCCTATCTTCTCCTCCTTCCACAGCCTCTTAACCCTGTCCCATATAGTGGCATTCCCGATATAGAGGTGATATGTCCTTCCCGCCTTAGTCACCCCGCGCAGTAGTCTCACCATTGACTCCTCCCTAATCCCAGGCTCCGTCCAAATGGTGACGACCGTGCTCTTCCCATATTTCGAAAAGTCCGCCTTTGGGAGACCCTCAGTCCTGGTTTTCCAGATGATCTGGTCTCTCTTATCATTTACTATCTCATCTACTTCTTCCATGTCTGAGGGCCTCTCATCAGCGGAGCTTTCGTCTTCTTGGGGATCCTCTATACCACTGCGCGTCTCATCCTCACCTTCTCCCTCCGGTGTCCACTCCCCCTAAGAAACTGTCGTATATCCCCCGACGGCCCCGGTTCGTCCCCCTCAACGGCATTTATCATTAGTGCGCGCGATAACCAATCCGCAACCACGTTCTCTTTCCCAGGCTTGTACACTATCTCGAGATTGTATTGGCTGAGGAACTCCTTCCATCGCGTAACTCTTGCGAAAGATTCCTTTAACTTACCAATCCACTGTAACGGTCTATGGTCCGTGTGGACCCTAAATCTCCTTCCAAAGATATACGGACGGAAGTGATCCACAGCCCACACAATCCCGAGTAGTTCCCTCTCTAACGCACTATACCGCGTCTCCGCGTCCGTCAACCTTCGGCTCGCATACGCTACCGGCCTCTCCCCTTTCTCGTTCTCCTGTGATAATACCGCACCCAACGCGTATTCGCTCGCATCCGTAGTTACGGTAAACACCTTATTGAAGTCCGGGAAGGCCAATACCGGCTCTCTCTGCAACTCCTCCATGCAGCGCCTGATGTTATTTTCCATTTCCGGTGTGATAAAAATTTTCCTGCCCTTCTTCAATAAGTTGTTTAACGGAACTAAGAACCGCGCCCATCTCGGGGATGAATCGACGATAGTAGTTCAGGGAACCCAACAGCCGCCGTATGCCCTTAACGTCCCGCGGGATTTCCATTCTCGCAATGGCCTCTACTTTCCCTTTATCCGGCTTCACCCCGTCCTCCGATATTGTGTGCCCCAGGAAACTTATCTCGCTTTCCCCCAGACGCGACTTTTCCGCCGATAGTTTCAAGCCAAACTCCCGAATTCTCCCGAATACCGCCCTAAGATGTGCCAGATGCTCGCCCTCCGACTTGCTGAAAACCAAGAGGTCATCCATATAAATCTGGCACATACTTTCATCCAAACCCCTAAGGAGCTCGTCCATTATTCTTTGGAACGTAATGGGCGCGTTCTTAAGCCCGAACGGCATTCGGGTGAACTCGTAGTGACCTCGCTCGAAGGTGAAGGCCGTCTTACACTGGTCCCTGGGGTTCATTCGGATCTGGTGGTACCCGGCTTTCAAGTCTAATGTGCTAAATATCCTAGCCCCACTTAACCTATCCAAAATGTCCTCGAATCTGGGGATAGGGTATTTTTCGTCCCGGGTGTTCTCATTGAGTTTGCGATAGTCGATGACTACCCTGTACTTCTCCTCCCCGGGGGAACTCTTTTTCCTCACGGCCCAGAGCGGACTATTGTAGGGGGAAGTGCTATCAACCACGATCCCTTGACGTTTTAAGTCCTCTATCTCTTCCCGGATATGCCTACGGAGCGCTTGTGGGTATCTCCTCTCCTTGACGTACGTGACCCGCTCCTCCTTCAACGGTATCTCGTGCTCCACCCTACCGGTGACGCCCAACTTATCACCCTCCTTGAAAAAGATGTCATTGAACTCTTTTAAAATTTTCCCCCTCCAGTCTTCCGCCCTGTTCACTACTCCAATTTGCCCTTTTTCCCCTTTTAACACCGAGCAACACCTATACCGCTTTTTCCCAATCCTAATACTCCACCTCCCCTTTTTATTGCTCAACCTGGCTCCTACCTTTTCCAATAAATCACAGCCTATAATACCATTATACGACTTGGCCATTTCCCCTATTACATGGCATACTAGTTTCTCCCCTCTATCCGACCATTTTTCTAAACCCATCTCTACCTCCCCCTCAATGGTACAAGGGCCACCCAAGGTAATCAACTTACAGGAACATGCCCTTACCTGGAGTGCTCCGTTGCAGCCACTAAACTGCTCCGCCGCTCGCCGACTCAGGATGGTGCTGGAGCTCCCTATGTCCACCAGGCACCTCACCCCTCGCTCCACTCGGATAATAGGCAGACCGCCGCTTCTCGCCCTCACGTTGTGTACCTCAATGATGCGGTCGCCTCTCCTCGGACACCCTCCTCAGGCCGCCACACGTCCAGGTTGTGCCGCTCTCCTCCGGCCGCTCCGCTCCCGTCTGCTGGTTCCCTCGTCTCCGCTGCTCCCTGGTCCTGGGTCCTCCCTTTCGGTATCCGACACTTCAGATGTCTCAGAAGATCTCGGGGATTCTGGCCGTGATCTCTGTCTCCTCCAGACCCTGTTGATTTCCATGGGCTCATCCCGAGGATTCTCCTTCCGTCTAAACATGTAAGGGCATTGCCTCGCAATGTGCCCTTCATTCCCGCATTCAAAGCACTTTGTGCGGGGACATTGTGCGACCAAGTGCCCAGGCTTGCCGCACCCGTGGCACCGCCGGTCCTCTCTCTTACTGCCAGTAGCCGGTTTTCTTGGCCCCGGCTTCCGAAGTTCGGCTCTCCTTGGCTGATCGGCTCTCCTCTCGGTTTCTCTGCTTCTCGACGGTGGGCCTCGAGGTCTTCGGTGCACCACCTCGGTCCAGCTCCTTTCTTCCTCCCGTTCCAGCCGGCATTCTTCTTCGCGGGCGCCCATATCCATAAGTTCTTGGGCGCACTCTACGAATCCCTTGTCTCGGGGGAAGTTCTCCTTCTTCCCCGTTTCTCGGGCTAACTGCACCTTAAGGATGGTTGCAACAAAAGCCATCCTTGCTTCTACCTCCGGTGCGCTTGCTGTCTCCCTCATTTTATCGGTCACTTTATTGAATTTTATTAGGAGCTCACCTGCATAGCGCCCGCTGCTTTGCCGATGATTCCTGCTTTCCCTGAAGAGTTGAAAGAGGTCTTCTTCCGGCGTCCATCTTCCTCCGCCGTACGCCTTCTTCAATCTCTCTTTGATGACTTCCCAGGGCGTTTCTTCATCATCCGCCTGGATGTGGTTCAGGACGCTCCGCTTAATTCGACAAATTAAGTCTGCCCTGAGTGACTCTGCATCGTGAGCATCGAGGAGATCTTCGGCCCTCTTCGTTCCGATCCGTGCTAGAACCCTGTCAACGCTTTTCAAAAAGTGATTCAGTTCTCCTACCTCGCCCGTGAATCTCTCTATGTCCGAGACTGCCTTTCTCAGGTCCTGGGCTGTAGCCGTCCTCACTTTCAACCATGCAAGAGTATTTGCATGGGCCCCTGCCATCGTCTGTCTAGGTACTTGCAGCGTCGGTGGCCTCAATATGCCGTTCTCTTCCATCAGAAAAACCCTGAGCGGCAAGAAAGAAAAAATTTCTTACCTTCCCCGCTCCTCGTCTCGTCCCGGGTTTCGGCACCAGTTAAATAGACTGAAGAACAAAACTTTAAAAAAAAGAAATAAAAGGGATAATGAAACGCACGTAAGGACGGTTAAAGAATAACTGGTTTATTGCTCTGATGCAGCTCTATTTATACAAGTACATTGTTTGTTGTGACTAGAGATAGGATTAAGGCTAATACTGGCCTGCTTCGGACCTTGACTTATATATATATATATATATATATATATATATATATATATATATATATATATAATAAAGTTTCCTTCTATATAGAATAGAATAGAATAGAAAAAAAAATTTATTCTGCGACAAAGTCCCTTAAGAATAATAGTTACATAACAGACTATAAGTTATATCTGGCCTAGAGATTATAAATTAGATAATAAAATAAGATCATTAAAAGTAAATACAATTTTACAATAAAATAAGTAATAAAATGAAAAAAAACAAACAAAAAAAAAAACGCATTTATAAACACATACACACTACATACATACATAAACTATATTTACAATCAGTAAATGAAAAAAAATATTATGGTATATGAGGAATTGACTAAATAATAGATTTCTGATGTTAAATCGAGTAAAGGATGAAGAGGAAAAAAAATGATGATGAAAAATAAAAATGAAAATTATTTCAATGATAGAGAAAACATTATCATATGAAGATTTTTTAAACAGGCTAAACTTTTATATCTGATATGCTTGGGTGGAATTCATTAAAGGATCTATATAATTAGATAGCATCCGACGGGAGGGAGGAAAGGTGGTGGAAGAGGAATGTTTTTAAAGTTCCGAGGGAGGATGCATTAACAATAGAAGGGGGAAGAGAATTCCAAAGAATAGCGGAGCGGGCAAGAAAGGAACGTTGGAAAGCAGTAGTTCTGTAGGATGGGGTTAAGAGATCGGAGAGACGGGACCTTGTATGCAATGATTGGATTGAGGACTTGAAATGTAGGATATTGTGAATAAACGGAGGGTGATGGGTGTTAATAACTTGGAAGAGGAATGAACCAAGGAAGTAATTTCTACGGAAGGAAGGCGATAGCGAATTTAACTCGGTGCAAAGATGGGACACATGAGAGCGTCTCGAGGTTCCAAAAACAAATCTTATGAAACAGTTCATAATACGCTTTCATCAATCTTCAAGAATCATCGAGAGCCCACCATAAATCACACATCCATAGTCAAATTGGGGAAATATGAGAGAGGATACTAAGAGTTTACGTGTGGATAGAGGAAGTAGGCGTCGGGAAGGGTGGAATAATTTTAGGATGCCAATCGATCGTCGGGTGATTTGAGCAATGTGGGGTTTCCAGGAAAGGGTTTGATCGATTGTTAAACCCAGGTTTTTAACAGAGGAGAGGAAAGCTATAGGGTGACCATTTAGGAATAAAGTAGGGAAGTTGGTATTCGATCGAAGGAGGGAATGGAATCCAATTGCAATTGCTTGAGTTTTAGCTGCATTTAAACTCAATTTATTCAGGAATGCCCAGGCACAGATTTCATCCAGGTCTTGCTGAATTTTGGAAAATGCAGTTAATAACTCGGCTGGAGGAAAGAAAAGGTAAATTTGAGAATCATCGGCGTAGAGGTGGTAGGAACAATTATGAATGGAGTTAGGAAGATCATTTATATAGGAATTAAACAGGAGAGGAGAGATGCTAGATCCTTGAGCTACGCCTGATCGCAAATTGAGGAAAGAGGATGAACCTTGGTTGGGAATGGTAACTGATTGGGAATGGTGGAAAAGGGATGAATGAAACCACATGAGAGCACTATTGGAGAAGTGTAGAGATTTCAGTTTGGAAAAGAGGATGGTGGTCTAAGGAATCGAAGGCTTTAGAAAAGTCGAGGAGTATGAGGATGGTTAACAATATATATAATAAATATATATATATATATATATATTTTTATATATATATATATATATATATATATATATATATATATATATATATATATATATAAGTTAGCTGAGTGTAAGACATAAATAATAACTTATAGGATAAGAACCTTAGTAGGATAAGTAATACCATCTCTGTAAACAAACCTAATGTATATATATCTGTTCAGAGGCTATAATAAAGTTAGTTATTGTTCTATACTTGTGCCGTTCACTCTGTCACCTCAAACCCCCACCTTTTTTTAGTGTTAGCGTTCAGTATAATCTTAACTGGTGCCGAAACCCGGGAGAATTTCTGAAATTTGTTACTTCAAGTTTTCAAGTAACCGACTTACGGGTAACTCAAAAATACGATGGTAGACACGGACGAGAGAGCTAAATTCGAGTACCAGCTGGCCCAGGCGGCGGTAGAAAGGGCAAAACTAGAAACACAACTGTCGAAGGCTTCCGAGTTACAGCAGTTGGAGCTCGTGAAGATAAGGACACAGAACTCGGCATTTATACACGAGGTAATTAGTCAATTAGAACCTTTTTCAGGTGTGATAGGGGATCTTGAGCATTTCATTAAAGGAGGCGACCAGATCCAGAGTTTAATAATGTCCCGCAAGGAAAATGGTACGCTGTTAGACTCCGACGTAAAACTCCTGGAAGCTTCTCTGGTCGGCCACATTTCACGGCGAGTATTAAATGCCATTCAAGGAGATCTGACGCATCCCTGGGATACTCTGAAGGTGAGGCTAAAAAAATTATACGGCGGGGGAAGATGGACCCCGGAAGAAGATGTCTTTTACCTGCTCAAAGAGCGAAGGATTCACGGCCAATCAGAAGTAGAATTCGCGGAGAAGCTGATGGTCCTGTATAACAGACTGACGGAGAAGATGGTTGAGTCGTTTGGCCAAGCAGAAGGAGCTCATAAATTAGAATTTCTGCGAGGGGTCCTAAAAGTGCAATTGAATCACTACATAGACCGCCCAGGTTCGCTTCCGAGAGACCGTGGCTTCGTCGAGTGTGCCCATGACCTCATCGATGCGAAGGAACGAAACATAACCCGCCTCGGCAAGCCGGAAGCAGAATGGATATCAGTCAAATCATCAAGGAGGAGACACAGGAGCCCACCACGAGTAACTTCTAATAATCGGAGCTTCGGAAAACGACCAAGTAGAAACTCTGACGATAGCAGGCGGAGACCAGAGCGGCGGTGCTACGAATGCAACCGAACAGGACACGTTGCTGCCCAATGCAATCTCACAAGATGCTTCGAATGCGACAAGCGAGGACACATAGCGAGAGAATGTCCAAGGCGCCGAAATCAACCACTTAGGAACGGGCAAAGGGACGAACCGATGGAGGTGAACAACCTGGCAGGAGGAGCAGCAGGCACTATACCAGCGGGGAATCTTCGGAAGAGGACAGCGTCCGTTCTGAGCGTAGCGGCCCGACTACGAGGAGACACGAGGTGAGTGGTGGGAATACCTGGAGGGGTGGTCCTGCCGGGGCTGAGGTAACACCGGGGCGTTCACGTGCGGATTGAGGGTACGGTAAGGGGCGGGGTGACCGAGCGGGGGATTTATTAATCAATAACGGTGTGAATAGGGGAAGGCAAGCTCGGTTGCCCGTGGCGAGATTAGAGGAATCGGGGGTGAAGTTCTTAATAGACACAGGTAGCACAAACTCGCTAATAAGTAGAGGAGGGGCGGAGAAACTAGGTATCTGGGGCGAGCATAAACCATGTGAATGTGCAGTGTCGACGGTTAGCGGTAAATGTCAGACTCTAGGGGAAACATTTTTGAACCTCCGCGAACTAACGGGGCGAGATTTGCGGATAAAAATCCATGTAATAGAGAAGTTGACGGCCAGATATGATTTAATCGTGGGCTGCGATATATTACAGCGAGTTGGCATGAGAATGAAAATCAACCGGAAAAATTGGCGTTGTGGGATGGGGAAACATATATATAAGGCTACAACGGTGAGTAAAAACGGAGCGGGTATTAACATTGGGGTAGTCGAATGTAGAAAAGAAACAGTAGTAGGGTTAGTGGAACAATATGAAGGACTATTTTATAAGGAAAATGAGGTTCTACCGACTACGGGAAGAACAGTACATAGAATAAACTTAAAAGGCGAAACTCCCATTTATGTTAAAGATAGGAGATACCCGCAAGCCATGAGGGAAATCATCAGAGAGCAATTAGGGGATCTTCTCAAACAAGGTATTATCAGACCCAGTAATTCCCCATTCAATAGCCCATTATGGGTGGTCGAGAAAAAAACAGGGACAGGGCGCGAAGCAATATCGGGTAGTGGTTGACTATCGCAAGCTTAACGAAGCAACAAAGGACGAGCGGTACCCACTTCCCAGGGTCGAGTACATACTAGGTCGCCTCGCGGGAGCAACTGTCTTTAGTACTCTTGATCTGAAGAGCGGTTATCATCAGGTTAGAATGGCCGAAGAGGATATTGGGAAGACCGCGTTTTCATGGGAAAGGGGGCATTTCGAGTTCGTTCGAATGCCTTTCGGTCTAAAAGGGGCTCCATTAACGTTCCAACGCCTTATGGATGAACTGCAACGCGGACTTGGCGAGGAATTTTCACAAGTATACATGGATGATTTAATAGTTTTTAGTAAGAACGAGGACGATCATATCCAACATTTGAGACGGGTCCTGGACAGGATACGTGAATTCGGACTTAAATTATCTAGGGAGAAGTCAAAGTTCGGGCTGCGCGAAATTCGGTTTCTGGGTCATATAGTATCACGGGAAGGCGTGCAACCTGATACGGAGCGTGTAAAAGCCATCCAAGAAGCCCCGATGCCTAAAAACGCACGTGGAATTAGAAGATTTCTGGGCATGGTGAATTATTACCGGAAATTCATTCCTCATATAGCGGAAATGACGCACCCTCTAACCGAAATATTGAAAAAGGGAAAAACGGTTCGAACTAGGACCCGATCAACTGTCGAGTATTAGGAAATGTCGAGAGGTTTTGACCACCCAGCCACTCCTAGCGTTCCCTGATTTTCGTAAAACATTCAGGGTAACAACAGATGCAAGCGAGGTAGCTATTGGGGCTGTTCTGTCTCAAAACTTTGAAGAAGGCGAAAAGCCAATAGCATACGCGGGAAGGAAGCTAAACGACGCCGAACGGAGGTACAGCGTGATTGAAAGGGAACTCTTAGCGGTAGTCTGGGCAGTCGAGTATTTTCGCCCGTACATCTACGGCAGGCGATTCGAACTGTTTACGGATCAGAAACCGTTGACACATCTGGTAACATTAAAAGAATCATCCGCGAGAGTGTCACGATGGAAGGAGCGGCTTGCAGCCTATAATTTCCAAACGATTCACAAAAAAGGGGTCGAAAACGCGGTCGCCGATTGGTTATCTAGGGATCTGGTTGTGAACGCGACCGAGGAAGAGACAACAACACCCGCGGAACCTTTCGCGTTGAGATATTTAAGAGAGTGGGCCGAGAGCGGACCCGACATCCCCCTAGTTAATAGCGAATCAGAGGGCAACACGACTCCGTCCGAACGACCCTCGGAACTGCCCGAGATTGACGAAATTATTAACGATAAAAAATTACAAATTATTTTTAGATCTAAGCAGGACCCGGGGTTACAAACGCAGTCAAGCATCTACGAGGGCCTATTGACGATCGTGGTTCGTACACCCGCAGCGGTAAACGAGGAAGAACTTGAGGGAATTTTTGCAGAATTTAGCCACCCAACAAGAAGCTGTCACGTGTATGTTGGGAATAGGATACTAGCCGACAAAGTAAAGAGGCTTTATAGACAGGAAAAAATTGGGATGGGTTATCCCCTGACTCGGTGTTTGCGTCAGGTAGAGACTATCACAGACCCAGCGGCACAACAAACAATCGTATCCGAACACCATACAGGTAAGACAAACCACAGGGGAATTGAGGAGACCTTGCGCGCGATAAAATCTCTTTATTATTGGAAAGCTATGGGCCGTACGGTGCGCGATTGTATCACTAATTGCGAAGTTTGTCAACAAGCGAAGTATGACCGCCAACCCTTGGTAGCAACACAAACTTCTACACCAACCGCGACGGAGCCCTTGCGGATCGTGCAAATTGACATATATTCCAACGAAGGGCAATCATGGCTGACAGCGGTAGATGCTTTTAGCAAACTCGCGATGGCCCATCCTATCGAAGCAAAGACACCCGGGGCGGTATGGGAAGGCGTTCTACAGTGGTGCGCCACATATGGATTACCGGATGAAATCATTTCAGATTGTGGGCGCGAATTTGATAACGCCTTGATCCGCGAAGAGAGTAAACTACTGGGTTTTACTTGGCGATTAAACACCCCTCATCACATCAAGGGTAGGGGTGCTGTGGAACGCCTGCACAACACGTTGGGGGAACATCTTCGGCTACTCAAGATAGGTCGTAACCTTACCAATATACGACGCTATGCCGCGAGCGATAATTGCATACAACAATACCATTCACGCCGCAACTGGGCTATCTCCCGTGGAAATAGTTTTCGGGCAGAGACGAAGGGACAGAGGGGACCTCATCACAGCTAACAATAGTAGATTAAGAGCGGATTTATACCAAGAGAGATCGCAACGGCAACAGACGTGGTCGAAGATCCGGGAAAAGCTTATCCGGGAGAAGCAAACTCGGGTGAACAGGGCAAATCTTCGGTCTCGAGTTTATAAGAAAGAACCGCTTTCGCTAGGAACCATCGTCTATAGGCGATTAAGAACAGCGAGAAATAAAACGGCCGCCAGGTATGAGGGTCCTTACAGAGTCACCACAATTCGGGAACATAACTTGTTTACTATTAGAGATGTAAATTATCCATTCCGTTCCCGCACGGTCCATCTAGAGGAACTCCGGGTACCCCACAGAGTGTCAGAACTCGAGCAGGGCGGTAGCGCTCAGAATGATACGTAGTATCAGTCAAGAAATTATTTTTGTTTTGTTTTCTTACAGGTTTAAATATTAATTATGTTAGTAATTTTTTTTTATGTATGCTTTACATGTTGTTTTTTTAAATCTTTTCCATTTTGTATATAATATTATCGTTAGGTTAAGTAACTATATGTATTTCTTTTCTTTATTGTTGGCATTAGGATAAGAAGTGTCAGGTGTTTTAGTTATGGAATATGCGAAGTGATCATTTAAGTTATATGTTATCTTATGTTTATTTTATTTTATTATAGTTCCTCTTTATAAAGGAACTGGAGGGAGGGAGTTAGCTGAGTGTAAGACATAAATAATAACTTATAGGATAAGAACCTTAGTAGGATAAGTAATACCATCTCTGTAAACAAACCTAATGTATATATATCTGTTCTTTTTTTTTTTTTTTTTTTTTTTTTTTTTTTATAACGGCTCTACAACCCGGTGACAGGTCTTGGCCTCCTCCAACCGTTTCCTCCAATCGTCACGGTCCCGCGCTGACGCCGTCCAGTTTCGCACCCCCAACATGCTTCTGGCATCTGCAGCGACCCCATCCGACCACCTAAGCTTTGGTCTTCCTTTTCTCCTTGTCCCATGGATCAGTTGGGTCAGCAACCCCTTTGGCATATCTCCATCAGCCATTCTGGCAATATGCCCAGCGTACCTTAAGCGCCTTAACTTGTAGGTTGTAACGATGTCTGCCTCTTCAAAAATCGTATACAACTCCTGGTTTGTGCGGCGTTTCCATTCCTCTCCGATTTTTACCCCACCAAAGATTCGTCGGAGAACTTTTCTTTCAAAGATCATCAGTTCTTTTTCGGCTGCCTTTGATGCTGTCCAACATTCCGATCCATACAGGAGCACGGGGCGCACTAAGGTTTTATAGAGGTAGAGCTTGGTCTTTCTTGAGAGTATTCTCCCTCTGAACTGCCTTGCTAGACCAAAGTAGCATCTATTAGCGGCGGCTATCCTTTTCCTAATCTCCACATCGGGGGTGCTGTCTTGAGTGACTATTGAACCCAGGTACTTAAATTCAGAGACCTTCTCGAACCTGTGTTGTCCTATTGCCACTGTCTCACCTGGCCTCGGAACCTCTTCTGATGCCATGTATTTGGTTTTGGACTCGTTTACCTCAAGCCCAAGTTTACTGGCCGAACTCGCCAGAGCCAGAAATGCCTCACTCATGGACTGGAAGGAGCGCCCCACGATATCTACATCATCTGCGTATGCCAACAATTGCACGAGGCTGTTAAAGATGTTTCCGCATCGCTCATCTCGGCGCAAGCCCGCATCTCTTATCGCCTTCTCAAGAGCAAGATTAAACAATAAACAGGCCAGTGCATCACCTTGCCGTAATCCCTTCCTAGCATGAAACTCTTCTGTCAGTTCACCGTTTATCCTAACTACACACCTCATATCCTTCATAGTGACTTTAATCATCTGTATAAGCTTCTCAGGTATATTAAGACCCCTGAGGCCACTGTACAGTTTTTCATGCTGTATGCTGTCATACGCCGCTTTGAAGTCTACGAAGAGATGGTGCGTTTTTATCTTGTATTCTCGGCCCTTTTCTAAGATGGTCCGCAGACAGAAGATTTGGTCCGATGTAGATTTTCCTTTTCTGAAACCGCATTGGTACGGACCAAGTTCCCTTTCAGCATATGGCAATAGGCGTTTAAATAAAATTTGGGATAGTATCTTATATGCACATGAGAGCAACGAGATTCCCCGGTAGTTATCACATGCATATCTATCGCCCTTTTTGTGAATAGGGCATATTATTGACCTGTTCCAGTCGCTGGGCATCACCTCATCCGTCCAAATCATAAGGAGAAGGTCTTGGAGTACCTTAGTGAGTTCACTTCCACCACCTTTTAAGAGTTCCGCTGGCAGTGCATCGGCTCCAGGGGCTTTATTATTTCTGAGCTTGCTGAGGGCATCCTCTATCTCATCCTCATCCGTGGGCTCGAGTTCCACTTCTTCAGTCTGGTTTATCCTGTCTTCCTCCTCCTCCTCCTCCTCTACGTCTTGGTCTTCCATTCCCAGTTCTTGTTCTTCGATTCCTCCACTGTTGAGAAGATCATGGAAGTGGTTCCTCCACTCTGAAAGAACTTTGTCCTTGTCGGTGATCAAGTTACCCTCTTTATCCCTGCATGATTTTAGTTCATTTGTAAAGGGCTTGCTTTGTTTGTTGACCCGTCTGAAAAAATTCCTGCTTTCCTGATTACAGCGCAGCAGCTCAACCTTCTCCATCTCCTCTCTCTCCTTCTGTCGCTTCTTGTTGCGGTGTATCCGTTTCTCATCCTTCCTTTTCTGTCGATATTCCTCAACTGACCTCCTGGTGCTTTTTTTTAATCATGGCCTCATATGAGAGGTTCTTCGTTTCTGTGGGCTGCTCTACATTCTTCATCAAACCAGGTCGACCTAGGTTCTTTCTCCTGTGGTCCCAGAACTTCTTCAGCTGCCTCCATTATTGCCCTATGGCAACTTGACCAGCACTTCTGGATATCCTCAACACCATAATTTCCTTGGCGTATCTTTGAGTCAAGAACTTCAGCATAGTTACGCTGGGTCTCTGTATTCTTCAGTTTTTCCAGATTGTGCCTTCTGGGTTTCCCTGCAGCTTTCGAGTTCCTGACTGAGCATATCTTAGCTGTCAAGTGCGCTATGCTTAGAAAATGGTCTGAGTCGACATTGGCTCCTCTGAATGCTCTTACATTTCGCAGGTTGCTTCTATGCCGTCTTCCTATTAGAATATGGTCAATTTGGTTTACTACGGACCTATCAGGTGTCGTCCATGTTCCCTTATGAATATTCTTGTGTGGGTAGCAGGTACTTCCGACGACTAATCCTCTGGATGCTGCAAAATTTACGAGTCTTTGTCCATTGTCGTTGGTCACATCATGAAGACTATGTTTCCCTATCAATCGCTGGTATATATCTTCTTTCCCTAACTTAGCATTAAAATCTCCAGCAATCACTTTCATATCATACTTTGGACATGCATCTATAGTCCTTTCCAGGAGTTCATAAAAAGCATCCTTGTCCTCTTCATCAGACACCTCAGTAGGAGCATGTACACTCAGTAGGGTATAATTGTAAAACTTTCCACGCATCCTTAGCATACATATTCTTGGGCTTATTGGCTTAAAGCCTATTATCATTTGCCTATACTTTCCCCTCACTACAAAACCAGTGCCAAATTCATGCCGGTTTTCGTGACAACTGTAGTAGATGGAGTGACGTCTTTTTTCAAGAATTCCTTGTCCAGTCCATCTCACCTCCTGGATAGCGGCAATGTCAATCTTGTACCTGTCCAGTTGTTCTAAGAGCAGTTTTAGGGCTCCGGGTCTATAGAGCGACAATACGTTCCAATATGCAAAGTTAAAAATCCTATGGGGGGTGCCGGGTCGTTTCCTTTTTAGACAGATCTGATCCGAGGCTGGTATGGGTTTCACGATAATGGATGTTTCAGGTAGTGGGGCTATCCACCCTCTCTCCGTACCCTAGTTTGCTGATGGGGCTGCCATCTCAATGCTCGCAAACCCGTATCCCCGTCCGGGGCGGCTTCCCAGGGAAGATAGCCCTAGGGTGTGTAGTGTAGATGATCTTATGTGCAGTGTGCTGTGTTTGTGTACTGTATGTATGTAGGAGTACTGTTATATCTGTTCAGAGGCTATAATAAAGTTAGTTATTGTTCGATACTTGTGCCGTTCACTCTGTCACCTCAAACCCCCCACCTTTTTTTAGTGTTAGCGTTCAGTCTAATCATAACTTATATATATATATATATATATATATATATATATATATATATATATATATATATATATATATATATATATATATATATATATATATATATATATATATATATATATATATATATATATATATATATATATATATATATATATATATATATATATATATATATATATATATATATATATATATATATATATATATATATATATATATATATATAATATATATATATATATAATATATATATATATATATATATATATATATATATATATATATATATATATATATATATATATATATATATATATATATATATATAATATATATAATAAATATATATTGCGCATATGCTTAGCGCAAACGAAAGAAGAAAACTGTGATATATTTGCAAAATACTTTGAGAACCTTTTAAATTGTGAAGAACCCAAAGAAAGAATTAAAGCTGTGGACAACACACCCCTGTGGGCCGAATCTGCCCCACCAGACGATGAAGAATTAGATGAAATAATTGCGGCCCTGAAAAACAACAAAGCATCTGGTGAGGATGGGATTGTCGCAGAAATGTGGAAACTGACAGGGGATGACTTCAGGAAAAGAATCACAGAACTAATGATGGACATTTGGACTGAGGAAAGGATCCCTGAGGACTGGAAAACAGCTCTGATACATCCCTTACATAAAAAAAGAACATTAACAGATGCTAACAACTACAGAGGAATCTCTTTATTGCCGGTTAACTACAAACGTTTTTCAAAAGCACTGCTTAATAGACTAACTCCACAATTAGAATGAAAAATTGGAGAATATCAGGGAGGGTTCAGGAAGGGAAGATCGTGTTCAGAACAAATACTTAGTCTCAAGTTACTAATAAAACATTACATAAAGGACCGAAGATAGAGCCTGTCGACTTCAAAAAAGCATATGACTCTGTTGACAGAGTAACACTTATAGAAATCCTGAAGGAGTATTGGTTAGACCGAAAGACCAGAAAATTGATAGAACTAACCCTAACTAAACGAAGGGAAGATCGTGTTCAGAACAAATACTTAGTCTCAAGTTACTAAGTTACTAAGTTTTTTTACGGTATCCAAAGTAAAATTCCAAGGAGCGATAAGCAAACCCTTTCAGATTAATACAGGACTAAGACAGGGGGATGGATTGTCACCAATGCTCTTCAATGTGGTTTTGGACAAAATTATGAAAGAACTTTGGAAGTCCAACAATGCTGGGGCGAAAATAGGTACGAAATACAACCACATCAAGGTTAAGTGTCTCGCATATGCAGATGATCTGGCTCTGCTAGCAGAATCAGAGGAAGAGACAGTAGGCCAAATTACCACACTCAAAGAAATAGCTGAAAATTTAATAAATATTATAAATATATATAATAAATTTTCCTTTAAAATAGGACTACAAATATCTTTTGAAAAAATAGAACTGATGACCACAGATACAAACTTCAGAAAAAAAATAGTGGAAACTAAATAAGGGCCAATCAAAGTAACACAGAAATTTAAATACCTAGGGCAGATCATCTGCAGTAGAGGATTGGAAAGGGAGAGCATGAAGGAAAAGATCGCTAGACTGGAGAGATTGAGCTTTGCAACCAGTAACATTTACAATAAAAAGAGCCTGTCCATAAAAGCAAAGATCAGGCACTACAATACTGTAGTAAAGCCAGTTATACTATATGGGACAGAGACCATGAACCTCCCTAACCTGGAAAGAATGCTGAAAGTAGAAAGAAAGATCCTAAGGAGAATTTACGGCCCTAGGAAAACCCAGGAAGGATACAGGTTAAGATCAAACGAGGAGATCTACAAAGAAACAACGAACATAGAGACGGATATAAGAATTAAGAGACTGAAGTTCTAAGGACATATGGTAAGAATGCCTGAGGAAAGACTTAATAAGGCTATTTTTCGGAAAATTTGGGATTACAAGAGTGCACAGGGGTACATAAAACAGCTAAAAGAGGAGACTAGCAAACTGAGGATTGAGGAACGTGACTGCCTTGATAGAGAAGAATATAGGAAGAAACTACAAGCAATAGCGGTGCTTGTGGACAGGAAGGAGCCGAAGGAGGGTATGGCCTAGACGGAGGAGAGGATACAGAAGCAATCAGAAAGGATGAAGGAGATATGGATATGTGGTATTTCACTTTCCTTGGTATCTTTGCTCTGTCACTTTTATATTCTGGTGGAACCTCTGACCTTGTTCTTCACTGTAATCCTCTAACTTTTGGGGGAAACAGCCAATGTGAGAATGAAGAAAATGAACCTTTACGCTCATGAGGCAGCCGAGGTTCTGTAAGTTTTAAGAAAGCGTTACACCAAATTTCGGGAATGGAGGTCCTTATTATTGCCTAGAAATCCTTCAACCAATTTACTGTTCACGATGTCGATACCATGCAAATATAACCCCTGGAGCCAAAAGGTGTTTTGATTTTAACCTTAACCCAAGAACTTCTTTCGTGAGATTCAATTCTCTGACTAAGTCGTCTAGGTTTCCTTGGGGGAAAAGCTTTGGGGACCTATCCTCTTCCGCCTCAAATGTTTCATCATCAGCTTCATCAGGCTCAGTTCTACTGCTTTAAAAACTAAATTCAGCTGATACATCGACGAGAACATTAGGAGGAGTTGGAACATTTATCGTGTCATCATTCGGAACAGGCCTGATAGCAGATGGCAAGTTCGGATATACAATGGATTTTTTATTCTTAGCTGAATAGCCACATAGTTTTGTCATGCAAAAATAACAATCATCATAATGATTGGCTGGTTCCCTCTATACAATAGGAATACCAAAAGGCAAAGATTTTTTTTTTTCCAAAGCTGCAATACCTCCACACAAGTACGACAAACTTTATCTTGGTCGCCAAGTTTCACTCCAAAATAAGCAAACTACAGCCTTGGCCAAAAGTATTAGGCACCAACAATTTTCTCACCAAACGTTTCTCTAAGAGTATTAACTAGCAAGGATTGAGGAATAGCTCATTAAAAGGATCAAAATAGTTCCTTTTTGATTTCCTTATAGAAACTTTTCGTGAGAAAATTGTTAGTGCCTTATACTTTTGACGAAGGCTGTACACATTTTCCACAAACTTTGTAATATTTTGTCTCTGTTTTGCTGCCATATAACTCCCACATATATAACAAAACACGTCTGGACTGTTGACACACGCGCGACGTGATGTACTCATCTCAAATTTAATTAAATTATGAGAGTAACGAGGAAAAATAGCAACTAAACTTAGGCCTTATCAAATACTGACTTGACTAACTCCCCTGTGAATCACATACACCTATGTGAATCCCATACATCTAAGCTAGGAAGATACTAGAAAGCAGGGCTGCCAACATAAATCGGCCTCTCTTAAATTTTTCTCTCCCTTATGCTATACATATCGTGTAGCACAAAAAATAGCATGGTAGGAATATAACTCTAACAGATTTGAACTCAGCATGGGAAAAAACTGTAGAAAAATGTATCAGAAATCAAGCATAGAATTTCATGCAGCATTGTAAGCATTGGAATATATTCCATTAATCTCTGTTGGATAGATCGCTACCAAGGACTCCATTTAGACAAAGTTCTTATGTTTGGAATCCATATATAAGACTAAAACGACAAGAAACTGCCCGTCGTTTTCAACTTCTTCAACATTTACTAGACAATCGTTCAAACCTTCCGAGCAATTAATTACAAGAGATTCATTTACACGACAGTAATTAGACCTATTAGGACATACGGATTTGAGCTCTAGGACTCAACTAAGCCTTCCAGTTCTTCTCATATCGAATCCTTACAATCCAAAATCATTCGTAAAATCCTCTGTTTTCCATACTTTGTTACAAATAAACTTTTCCATAAAGATCCTTATATACCATATGTTCCTGATATAGCCCAAAACAGATACCTATGCTTTTATAATAGACTCCATAATCAAACAACCCACTAGTATATCAACTTGCTTCGCAGTCTATTCCTGATAACTCACTGAGGCATTCGAAAAGAAGATGGTATCGAAACCTTCTACTATAAACGTTTTAGTGAAGTGCACCAATGGGAGGTTTGTTTTAGTAGCTATTGTCGTGTTACTATATTCAATTTCACACATATTCACTAAATGTACATGAACTATGCAGTTTTAAATATCAATAAAAATATTTTTTAAAAAGTTATTGGTTTCAAAAATGAAAAAGAAGATTTTATAGGCAATAAATTTAGCTAGAGAAAAAATATGACTAAGGGAAGAACATTAAACTGGTATACTGTCAAAGAGAATTATAAATTGACAAAAAAAAAAAAAAATAAATAAAATAAATAAACATATGATTACGAGGTTAAATGAAGACCGACTTAATAATTAAAATAGTATTGTGTCTTTTTTTTTTTAAATTATTAGGTTGTATGTTCCTTATATCGAATGAACGCATGATTGCAATTATGCAAAGTTACATGAACAACTTTAAAGGAAAGTTTATTTTCGAAAACTTATTGTCAGTTATTAAAATTCTCTCAGAACCTGATGGAGGTCCAAGCAATAGCATTATCATTCTAAGCACCTCATCACTCCGCTCCAAAGTAAAGACTTGGCAAACTTCGTTTTATTAAATAGATCATTGACCTAGAATCTGTAATTAATAATCTTTAGGCGCTTTAATAACCTAAATAATTTGTAATCTAAAAAGACCCATCGCAGATTGATGGACGAATAAATTGAGTTAACATAAGCTCAGATTTCCAATTATTCTTTTTGAGGATGGAAAAAAATTAGAAAATGTCAGAAGGGGGATCTGTGCTCAAGCTTGATGGTGGAAATTTCAATTTTAAATTCCAGTATTGAATTTAGCTTAGCTTTATAATTAGAGGCAAAAAGGAACTAAGGTATGAGATTTTTTTGATAATTGTTATTAAAATTGATCAATATTACAAAATTATTAACAGCTTAAAATATTTATAAATTTATCCAAGATAATCTTAATATTTCTAACGCTCCTTGGTTGTTCTAAACTAGAACCCCTCTTAACCGGTCTGGTGAGGACCATGGTCTGTTTGGCTGTTCGGCAGGTAATAGGTTTCAGTGAAAAATCGATTAACGTTCAAGAAGGACCTATTTTATCAGGTACAATGAAGAAACAAGCAATGAGAATTTATTTTAATAACTAATTTTATTGTATGCAAATATATACAAAGAACATGCAATGGACAAGAAGTAAATTATTATTATTAATAAATAGTATTTTTATATTCCTGTATAAGGACACTGTTTTACAGATCTACCAGGAACTGATGATTTTTTGAAGCCAAAGGACATCCTTGGCCACTCTCTCCTTCCACAATTAGAATTAGTTTTCTTCCTTAAGGATGATGTTTTAACGGTTTTTAAGTTATCCGAAGGATAACTTCCGCCATTGTAGTCTTCCAGGATACTGTTTTAAAATATCTAACGGTTTTAAGATGGCGGACTTCCGCCATTGTTGTTCTCAAAAGGACACTTTTTTGAAATATGTAACGATTTAACTGTTTTTAAGATGGCGGAAGGATATTCCGACTTTGTTAACCCATTATACGGGAGGCTGGAGATAGTTTTTCAACGCTAACGACCCCTTCCCGTCGACTGTTTTGACTAAATTGGTACGATATAGAAGAGTGGCGGTGGGGGTTCAGGGCGGTATTAAGAGATGGCTATAAGCTGCTATAAGGACACTGTAATAAAAACAGTGTTTTACAGATCTGCCAGGAACCTACGATTTTTTGAGGTCGCAGGACATCCTTGGCCACTCTCTCCTTCCACAATTAGAATTAGTTTTCGTCCTTAAGGATTTTACTATTTATTAATTTATTTTACTAAATAATTTATTATTAAGCCCAGCCAAATAAGCATTTCACCTCCGAATGAAAGCAACGAAGCTGAATTTTTGCATACGCCTTTGTTTTAGCCTTCTAAAGAAGGGGTGAACAGTCACCGATCTCAGCGGTTAGCATAATTAAATATTGAAGGTTAAAGGTCACAAAATATAAATATATATTTTAAATATCTCGATTTCTAGGCCTCGGACGTCAATCGATAAAGTTGCAAAACTTATAGATTAAATAATGCTCTATAATTTTGGTTCTATTAATTTGTTTTTAAAATTAACCGTTTTCGAGATATAGCGCGGAGAAGGAGAAACAGGTGCTGGATCGGACAAACATGTGCTTCTATTGGCTTCCACAATCGTTTCTCAGAAAAAACGGTAAGAATCAAAGTTGTAAAGCATTAAATTTAATTAAATTTTACGTATACGTTTCTGGCACACAGCAAATATTTAACAAAAAGTGAGGTAACAATGTTTTTTTCTCGATGATTGTCGATTTTTAATAACGTATATCTCGAAAACCGTTGAGAGTTGGACAAATATGTATTAAAAAAAATAACAATTTTATAAGAAATTTAATTAGCTTTAAGTGTGATTCTTAGCATATTTTTCTAGAGTCCACCGTTCTCGAGATATAAACGAAAAGCCTAAACATCGGATCTTTTCCTCTTCCCTCACCGTAAACTGGGATACATTATAACCACATAAATAAATCATAGCCCTGGAAATCAAATTGTACAATATATTTAAATTATTTTATTCATTGCCAAACTGACATTACAACAACAACATGACTGACATTACAACAACAACATGACTGATATAACAACAAAAAAATGACTGGCAAGTGGGCGAGTTAAAATAACACGAACAGTTATTATTGGCCACTGATAAAAATATGCTTATTATTAGTGGTTTTAATTTTTTTCATGTGAAGATCGTCATTAATTTTTTTTACATGATGAAAAATTCTAGTTTGAAAGTACAGAACTCCTATCGATCTAATTAGTAGTGAGTAGTGAGATTCGTCGACCAAAAAATGATTGCATCAAGAAAAAAATTGTTTCCCGATACATTTTTTTTAGCAAATGAGAGATCCAGGATTCCATTGAAGCTAACACATTTTTCTGTTTTTCTTTAGCGCGAAAAACTTGTTCACAAAATAGGCAAATTTCGACCACGTCGTTTTCTGGCAAAACTAATCCACCGCGATTCTTCGCAGCAATCAATCCATTTATTTTAGTAATTGAAAACGCTTTCAATCTCTTATCGTAAATCTTCGAAAGTTTGGTGTTATTTGATTTCGAGACTTGTCGTTTTATGAGAGTTGACGTAGTTTGTGATAAGTTTCCGAGCATGTCCGCATATTAATCGGCAACTAGATCTTTTTTTTCAGCTCAGCAATAATAGTTTTCAGTTGACAATTTCTCTTTTTCAACCCATTTGCCTGTCGTCTCAAATTTATCAATTTCTTTTTCTTTTTGCATACAATACTTTGAGTGGAGTGGAGGGTATTTTGAGCAGAGTTCAATTCAGCTGAAGTACTTTCAAGCTGTGTTTGTAATTTTGTTACGTCATTTCTGGCATTTGCCAACATTGTCTTCAATTTTTTTTTGTCAGGAGATTTGGTGATTGTTATAGGACAACTCTGTCTTTTTATCGCTCTTCTCTTCTATTTAAAAAAAAAGTATAAAAGAAACCTCTAATATGCATCTGATAAATATTAGAGCAAATACATTTACACAAACGTAAAGATTTATATACAATGTGTATAGGTTTTATTTTTTTAAGAAATTGTATTTGTTATTATATTATTTTTTATTTTTTTACCACAATACAGCCCCTTTTCTTACAGCTAATATATTTTATGATTGGCTGAATCAGGTAGCATTATCTGACTGGTAGATTCATTTTTTGATTGTAAATACTATAAGGATTCAAAAAACTGAAGCTTTCGGACTGTATTTTGACTCTGTGGATTTCGGACAAGCTGTTCACGGTAATGAAGCCCCTAAAGCAATTGGAAGAAGCTTGTTCCTAATACGCTCCACGATCACAAACGGTCCAAATCTCAGGTGTTCTATCAACAATAGAAACTAAAAATAAAATCGGCACCTCAACTACTGAATAATTTCTTTGGCAACGTTAGACTATTACTTGACGAGAAAATTGGTTCCTAATTTTTTTTTTTATGCATATCCTCTATTAAAATTAATTAGTTATGGGAATAGTGGCTCTATTGTGGTAAAAAATGAATAAATAAAAATACCTTTAACAGAAATTCACGAACTTGTTTATCTTTTGGTCTCAAGTGGTCGGAAAATCCGTCAAATACTGATGGGACTACGTTTTTTTTTTTTCAATTTTGTGAGGAAAGGAGAGGATCGGTCGAAGTCGGTTTCCTTAAAACGCTTTGAATATAAGCGACTGGTTTTTGTTGGATTCCAATTCTCTCGTCTGATGGCATTAACCCATTTAACTCGTTCATCTTTATCCGAGGGGAAAACATGATATTATTATACAATATAAAGCATATTCAAAGTTATGGTTTAACTACAGTAATCTTCAATCTTCCGAGCAATGCGCTATGCAAACACAGACTAATCAAATGAAGACAGAGGTTTGATATTTTTTCTTTGTAATTATCTTTCCGTCCAATGTCCAATGTTTCCGGATGAATTCTTTTTTCAAGTGTATTACTAAAAAATAAAGAAAAATACTTTTGATTGCCACAAAACGTTTTCAAATCATTCGGCTCATCATCAGTGTATTTAATGTATCCTCTTAGTAACTCCTATCTCGTTTACTAACGTTTATGTTACGTTTTAATTACTAAAACTTTGTATTACTACGTTGTGAAGTTTATTTAGTCACACACTTGAAAATAGAGAATCGTTCCAATCTGAAGAAAATAAAATTTTAAGGATGAATCTATTGTATTTCGTTATATAGCTCAGAAAAAATAAAGAACTTAATTAGAGTTTTAAGATTTTACTTACAAATGGAAAGTAATTGGAGGAATAGCATTCTTATTTTGGGCTTTTTTAGTGCAACCAAAAGCTACACAACACGGCATTTCACTGTAAAACTTCTTCAAAACAATCAAAATATAAACAGAGCGTGGACAACAGCGAGGCCGTCATGTACCGAGGGGGCGGCTGGAGTGGGGGTAGCTTGTGCCACTCTTTCCCTTACATTGCCGCTTCTACTCCTTTACGTATTCTGTGGAGTTATTGCAAAGAACGTGCTAAAAAACTAAGGTATTAAAATCCGCAACAGTCATTTTGTACCGATCCTACACTCACACACCAAGCATTTTTAGGACACGTAAATATGTCATACGCAATACCTTAACACGTTTCTATTTTCTTGTTTTTTAGAAAAAAAAATACATCATCGAAAGCAAGAAGGCTATGGAATTAAAATTGAATTCAAACAGAAAATATTGATTCCTATAAAAAAATATTTTCAGAAGAATTAAACCCCCTTTCCGATTCTAATTTTTTAAAAAGTTTCTTGAGGTTAAGTCAATTAAGTAACAACTATATTATGGTGACGTTTCGAATATGTCCGCCATATATTACAAAGAAAAACAAAAAAACATTGGTAATGTCAAAGTGTCATGTATGACACTTTGTCAGGATAAGGTATCATACGCTACAGTGAACATTTAAAGAAATTATTATTATAAAATCATACACTAAAACCAGAGATAAATTAGATTTTCAATCTAATATAGTTCATGAAATACAGTGCGAAGATAATTGTGGCAAAACATATATCGGTACATCGGAACAATACCTCAAAAGATGTGTTTATAAACATAAATATAGCTGCACCTCTATAACTAAAAACACAAGTAAACCTGACCAAACAGCTCTCACCACACATTACAGGTAGACCAAACATTCATTCAAATTAGTTTCTCCCAAAATAATATACCATGAAAAAAATAATTTTAAACAAAATATTAAGAAAATGATAACCATGGAAGAATATAAAAATCGCGCAATAAACAATAAATCTCACATGATATTCTAATTTAATACATTCAGATATTATACCATACATTTATATATATAGCTAAATAAGAGGTTCGCGGGACTGAGTTTTTAAAAAGAGATTTTATTGAGAAGTACATACATTATATCAAGAAAAACACAATTGGTGCGAGAACACTACGCAGTCCGTTTTGGCTGGATTTACTTTGATGTTAAGCAAATCCAGCCGTTGAACAATCTCCGCACAAGTTTGTTTGGCCTGACGTAGTGCTTTCGTGGCATTGAGGCTACTGCTGTAGATGGCGATGTCATCAGCATAGGCAGCTACAGCAGACTTGATGTAATTTTTGCCGACTATATCGGCAGGATAGATAGAAAATAAGACTGGCGATAGAACTGCTCCCTGTGGAACACCACAGCTGAGAGGGATGGTGCTAGAAAGTTCCCCACGAACTTTTACAGTGAGTTTTCTACCACTCAGGAATGAGACTATGATGTTATAGAGCTGTTCTGGGCAGTCGAGATCCATGAGCTGACGGCATAGAATGCCGTTAGACACAGAATCGAAAGCCTTAGTAAAGTCTATGGAAATCATAGCCGTTGCCGTATTTCTGTTGAAGTTTCGGTTTACCTCAGTTTGAAGCTTCAGTAGATGGTGTTCTGTGCTGAGGTGGGCTTGAAATCCAGCTTGCTCATAAGGAACCACTGAGTGTTCCTCGCAAAAATCTCTGAGGTAATTGAGAATAATTTTCTCATAGACCTTTGCGAGGTGAGGAAGTAAGCTGATTGGTCTGTAGTGCTCAGGTTTCCCACCGTTGCGACTCGGCTTGAGGGTGTGGAAACAAGATGGCACGTTTCCATTGGTTCGGAAAGATTCTCAGTCTCAAGCACGAGTTGTAAAGGTTCGTAAGGTGGGCGATGCCTCTTCGAGGCAGCTGCTTGAGCAGGATGGTCTGTATCCCGTCCTGGCCAGGGGCCCGGTTTCCATTGGATCGCCTCAGGATGGCTTTGAGGCGTCTCGGGACGGCGAACATGAAATTGTTGTCCCTGGCCATGACTGGATACGGAGGTGCATCAATGGTGCGGTGAAATCGAAGACATTACAGCCTGTAAAACGATGGGGCTGTCTTGTAAGCAGGAGGTCGATGGTGGATGTAAATCCTGAGCCGGCGTGTCGGAAGGTGTGAGTTGATGGGTGTATAACTGTGAAAGTAGTTTTCGTCAGTTGTACACCCGCTCTGTTAATTTTTGTATTATGCCAAGAGGTATGCCGAGCGTTGAGGTCTCCTACTAGCCAGTGGTTTGTTGTAGTCCCGCATGCGTCGACTAGTTGCCGGAGCTGACTTAGCGAACCTTTTGGGCGGCGATACACAGCTGTGATTAGTGTTGGCTGTCGAAGTATCACTTGGATTGTCAGGTGACTCATAAGGCTGTCAGTGACGTTGAATGGTGGTGGCATTTTTTTCCATGGTACACCATGTTTGACAGCTATTAAAACACCGCCATGCGGGTCGTGCTGGTCGTCAGTTATGGCAGCATAGCCGAGCAAGCGGGGTGGATATCCGAGTAGTTTGGTCTCAGTCAGAACCAGAACGGTTGGCTGAGCCATACCCAATAGCGCCTCTATTTCTTCTACTTTCGTAGAGAGGCCTCGACAGTTGAAATTAAGTAAAGTGAAGCCTCTCATTGGCGGTTGGCCAGCCCCACTACTACTTGTACTAAGGTTTTCACCTGTTTTATGAGGTCTCCAACTGAACTAGTGACTGTGTCTGTTATATGTGTCATAAGTCGTTCAACCCAAGGAGGAGGGTCCGCTGGGTCTGAGCCAATAGGTGGGCTGGTCGGTGGTGGAGGGGTGGGGGGTTGTGGCGGTCCCTGATTGGTCCGGTTAGGATCTCGTGTCACAGTCCCTGTAGAACTCTCTCTGTTACCTCCTCTTCGACTGGCTAGGAGCTCGGCTAGTTTGAGCCTATGTTGACACCCCCTATAGGAAGCAACATGCTCCCCTCCACAGTTGCAGCATTTTGGTGGGTCCTTCCTCTCACAGTCCTTGATATCATGGCTGTCCCCACACCTAACACATTTAGCCTTTCGGCCACAGTAGTTCCTTGTGTGTCCGTACTGTTGACACTTATAGCATTGTGGGGGGAGGGGGTCCTTTGTTTCTCTGTAGGGCACCACCGAAAAAGAACAGTGGTCCACATGGCGGACCTTATTTTTAATATCTTTGGCTGTAACGCCATTCGCTACTGTAATGCAGATGTTGGAAAGAGGGGTTCTCGTTCCATCAGGGGCGGTTTTATGAAAACGCCGGGCATGGCTAATTTCAACCGGCTCAAAAGCACCTAGCACTGAGTCTAGCGGTATGTCTGTGTCGAGATGTTTTATCACAAATCGATTGGGTTTTGCTTTTGTTCTCTTAGGGTGCGTGAAGAATTCCGCCTTATTTTTCTCTAGGGCTTTGAGAAAAAGTTGGCGGTCTTTTTCAGAGTACAATGTTATTTTTAAGTCTTGTGATCTTGTGGTCATAATATATCGGTCAATATGTAATTGATTCATAAAGGTTCTCACCTTGTTTTTATATTTTGTAGAAATAGTCACTGGTGGTAACGAGTTCGACCAAGCATCGCCGCTATCCTCCTCCTGTAGAGCGTCGAGCGTCTCGTATCTATTTTCTGTAGGGATGTGGGGTGGAGAAGTCTCTTTTGCCTTTCTCGCCAGTTGTCCGGTGTTCGGACGTTTGAAACCCTCCTGAAGCGACTCTTCCTGAACCTCCTGTTGTTTAATATTAGTTTTATTAGCAGCCATTATAATTGGTATTAAACCGCACTTATACGAACTGGTTAATAAGTGTCACAAGAGAATAAAGGAGGTGTTCTAGGCAAAGGATTTGTGCGCGAACAAAGAACTCGCGAACAATGGAACTCACAGACAAAGAACTCACGAACAAAGAACTGATAAAGAACACAATGGAACTGATAAACGGAGCAAAGTGTCGCGAACCGAACTGCACTAACGCTAACACGGGACTACTCGTCACCGAGGCCAGGTGGAGGTGGCCTTTTATACAGTTATCTAGGAGAGGGGATATCGTGCATTTGTTTATTATACCTAATACCATTGGGTTTCCATAACTTCTCCCCCCCCCCCAAGTTCCGAGGTCTCCGATGGAACAAATATCTTAGTGTAAATAGGTTAGATTCTATACAAAAATAAAAGGTTTGAACCTTATACCCTTCTTAGTACCTTTTACACTAAGTCATAACATTCTATGAACAAAGGGGATTGGACCTTATTCTCTAAGTTTATACAAGCATAGAAGGATTAGACCTTGTTTACTAAATTAGAATTTGAACATTTGAAAACAAAAAGATTAAACTCTGTACTGAAATACAATTATCAACTTCCTATAAACAAAAGGATTAGACTTTGAACTTCCTGTTTACTAAGTCAGGATTTGTTCACTTGAAAAATAAAAAGATTAAACTTTGAATTAGTTTCCTTTATTACAAATAATACTTCTAGATTCAAAATTACTCAATTAAAATAATAATATTTTAAATCAAAATAATAATTCAAACACTCTTTTACAATAATTACAATAAATAATAATTTCAAAATAAAATACATACTTTTATCAATGATCAATCAAAATAATATTTCAAGACAAAATAATAGTATCCTAATATTTATGATAGTGAATTCAAAATATATGGTCTATATCAAAATTACATCTAGTCCACAAGAAAGGGGACAAGAAGGATTTAACAAACTATCGCGGCATCTCTTTGATAAACAATGCTACGAAACTGTTTACAGCTATGCTGTCACAAAGAATTATGAGATGGGCGGAGATGGAAAAATTAATTCCTGAAGAACAAGCAGGTTTTAGAGAAGGAAGAGGATGCGAAGAACACATTTTCACACTTTCTTCACTAATAAATATTAATTTGCGCGCTAAAGGAAGCTACGTATATGCTATATTTGCAGATTTTAAAAAGGCGTTTGATTCTATAAACCATAATTTACTATGGCAGAAATTGTTTGATGTGGGACTGAGTGGAAAAATTATCAGAGTAATGAAAATGTTATATGATAATGCAAGCATGCATATAAAAGTTGGCAACGAAGTTTCTGAAAACATCAATATTAGCTCAGGTCTTCTTCAGGGTGAAAGCCTAAGCCCAGTACTCTTCATTCTATTTCTTTCAGATATTTTATTATATTTCCAAAGTAACGAGGCGACTGGGATTTCCATTAATAAAAACAGAGAGGTTATAATGCTCCTATTTGCTGACGACATTGTCCTTTTAAGTAATTCATGGCAAAGTACTCAGAAGAAGTTGAAAATACTAGAAACATACTGTGATAAAAATTCGTTATTCCTAAACCCAGATAAAAGCAATATAGTAGTTTTTCACAAATCCCCTAAAACAAAAAAAATAAAACCATTCTACTGGAAAGAAAATCAACTACAAATAAAAAAGGCTTATAATTATCTAGGAGTACCATTTACCTCAACAGGAAAGTTTGCAAAAGCAGCTGATCACTTTGTACAAAAAGCAACTATTGCAAGTGCAAAAGTAAAAGCAATACTTAAAAAGGGTAAAAGTGATTCCTGGGAATCAAAAATGGTTCTTTTTGATGCTATGGTCTCATCAACACTTCTGTATGCAGCTCAGATCTGGAGTTTAAACTACCTGGAAACTATCGAAAATATTCAACTTAAATTTCTAAAAACACTATATTTCTGGCCCAAATGCACACCAAATTATATTGTAAGATTAGAAACAGGACGGAATCCGTTATTCATCCCAGTACTAAAAAAAATAATAAATTTTTCAATTAAAATCATGGCATTACCAGAAAATCGGCTACCCCGTATCTGCCTCGAAAGACTTTTAGATTTACATACCAATAAACCAGTTTTTGCATTATAACTGGGTATCTCAAATTAAACAATTAACCATTAACGGCAGTATCCCAGAACACTTTCAAGATTTTTTCAATCCACAAAAATTATTATCTAATAAAAATAACATAATAGAAAAAGTCACTAATCATTTATTATCAACAGACATTGATCGTACTTTAAATACAAGGTATAACCCATTATTTATGAAAATTTCAAATTTTAATAACCCTCAGCCGGAAGATTATTTAAAATATAACATTAATATAACCAAAATAAGAACCGTTAGCCAACTGAGAATAGCCAAATGTGACTACTTAAAAATATTTTTTAAAAATAACAGTTTACAAATTAAAGCTAATGAAACATGTGTAGATTGTAGCTTATTCATCATAAATAGCTGTAAACATCTGTTGTTAGAGTGCCAAATACACGATAATTTTCGAAAAAAATACCTAAAAGACTATATAGTTCAAACAGATGATAGTCTATCTTTGGAAAATATTTTATCCTACAATAGCATTGAAAAGATAAATAACGTCTTCCTATTTATTTTAAATGTTTTAAATGCTAGCAAAAAGTAATTGATTTATTTCTTTTGAATTAACTAAATAAAATATTGGATTCTATTGCAATTGCTGCTACAACTTCTGTCACCCTAGACTATAATCAATATCAATTATTATAAATTGTAAAAATGTATGTTTTATTTTATTTTTTTCTTTGTTTGTATATATCATTATAGCTTGTAAGAAAAAAAAAAAAAAAAAGAAAAAATCTTTTGTTCGTATAAATCATTATAATTTGAAGAAATACTTTTTCTGTCAGTACTAATTATATAAAATGTAAAACTTTTTTCTATTTGTATTTATTGTTTATTTACTATTATGTAATTATTATTGTTATTGGCTAACTCAATTGCCATAAAGTTTATACTTTAAAGCAATCAATAAAAAAAAAAAAAAAAAAAAAAAAAAAAAGAATTCAAAATATTAATTACAAAATAAATCGGACAGAATATTACTGTGAAATAAAATAATAATTTGAATGATCTTTTACATTATTAACATTGAATATAATCTTTTACAACAAAATACAAAAGTCCGGCTTTATTAAAATAACTACAACATTGTCAATTTAATACAGATAATTCTTTCAATATAACATAAACATCTTTCCCTAATACCATGATATTTATTAAGTTTTATTAAAATAAAAGTCGTCCGAAATAGATTGTTTCTTTTTTCTTTTTTTCCTAGTGGGCCTTTTAATATTGTCAATATGCGTTTTAATTGGTCTTTTGTCTTTTACTAATACATTTACTTTTTTAAATTTGTCCCTACTTTTTATTTTTGCTTGGGTATTTTTCAAATATTCTGTATCTCCTAATTGTCCGTCCCTTGATCTAATGATATTTGTAGAGGTGTGGGAAAGTATGTCATATAGTTAGCCAGTGCGTTACTAACATTAAAAATATCTATCATTAATTTAAATTCTGTCTGACTATAAAACTGATAAAATGATATTTTTTCTAAGGTTTGGTAGGTTTCTAAGGCTGAATATTAAGCAAATTACTCTGATAAGTCTATTTTAAATTTTTGAAGTGTAAATCATTCAAATCATATAATATCTGTAACGCTAACTTCATTTTATAAATGCATAAAAATGTTTATAACAATTATATTCAACTTCTTCAAAACAAAAATAAGCAAGAAATCAAGATCGAGACGTAATGTAAACTTATTAACTTTTTAACCAAAAATAACAATACTTAATCACGTAGATGAATAAAATTGCTATGCGTATTGCATTTAAATTTAAACTTAAATCTGTGAAATCGTTTATCCCTTCAGTTTTATATTTAATATTTCGATTCTAGTGATTAACAGGACATTAAATAAAATGATCATACCTCGTTTTGTTTAAATCGAATTGTTAGAAAAAAATAAAATAAAATAATTAGTTTTAATTTACAGGTTCTTTAGTGTGTTGATGTTATTGTTTAAATAGCATGATAGAAGCTTAAAATAAAAAGAACGAATACAACAATTTAATCCTAAACGTATTTAGTAACGCATATATGAAAGTTAACATTATTATCGGAGTAATAATCAAATAAATATATTCTTTAAGTGACTAATTACCATTAACATACAATTAATTATTACCAACTAAATTATTATTATTAAATTATTAATTAATTATTATTATTAAATTATTATTAAAATTAAATAGTGACTTTTTGATTTGTTCAAAATTTATTACTATTTTCAAAATTACCCATAAACATTAATTATAAACGAAATATTGTAATGAGAAGCAACATAAAACTAAATTTTGCAATCTAAATGAAAATAAGTAAGTTATAATTTTACAGAAATAGTTAAAACGTATTATTAATAATTAATGATAATATTAATAAATTTAAGTATAGGCAAAAACTGGTATGAATATAAATTATAATAGTTAAGAGAGTTATCAGATTGAAAAACAATCGTTTTAATTCTATTGTTTAAATCTCTATGCTTCTAAAACATAAACTTGAAAACTAATAATTGGTATGATTATGAATATTAATAAAAATGGTATTGATGTTGAATTCGAAGTTACCAGAATCAACAATTTATCCGATTTAAATATTTTTAATTGGTTTTTCCTATATTTATACATCTTTATTGGTACAATCCAAAGTGGGAAATTATTTTTTGATTTACTTTGTCTGATTTTAACCATTCCATTTTTAAACAAGTTGTGTACTGCTTTTTCGCCTAAAGCAACATTCAGTTGAGCTTTAAAATTTTTTAACTTATTGTGGCAGTGAACATGCCCACTTTTTATGGAAATAGAAGCCATTACTTCTTTAAAGGTCTTTTGGTTTAATTCGTTAAATTTTGTTACGTTATTATTTAATTTTTCAACAGTTACTTTCAGACTATTTTTCGAAGCTTTTAAATTTTTTGTTTCTTTCACTAAATTTGAATTTAAGACTTCCGTTTTTTTGATTTTACTAATTATATTTTTTTCTTTTCCTTCGCGTGACTTATTAACGGTTTTCATTGTTTTATTTAAATTACGATATTTATTTCGGACTGTTTCCTTATTTATATTAAGTTCTTCAAGTTCTTGGTATTTTAAATTATACGCTTGTTCCACATTCTTAATATTGTTTACAGAATTTTCTACAGTTACTTTTATTTCCGGTTTTTTATGTTCTTCGCGAATTAAGTTTTTAACACTTTCTTTTATTTCCGATTTTATATGTTCGTCGCGGATTAATTGTTTTTTCCCATTTTTTTCGTCGATTAGATTTGATAAGTCATTATTTAAATTTAGGTCATGTATTTCAATTTGTTTATGTTCACCGGTCTGTTTAGAATTTAAATTATTTATATCTGTTCCGGAGGTCTGCTCGTGCTTAGGCCTAATTCTAAAAAATTTTTCCAAAGATTCTATACGTTCTAATAATAATTTTATTTTTTCATCTTTTTCTTCCTCTATTGTGTGTACTCTATTAGAAACGGTTCTCATCGAAACGGTGTTTGAATCTACCTGGGGTTGTTGGTAATTTTGCCTAAAATTTCTGGAGGGTGGTTTATTGAAAAATTTATGTTGCGACTAGGGGTCCCATGGTTGATTATAAATCGGTGTTTGATATTCAATAGCTCGCTGTTGTGGCCGGAAGTTATGCTGGTTGTTATTGTTAAAAGAATTAATAGTTGGACCTTGTTCATGCTGATATTGTTGTGGTCGGTAGTGTTGAGGATTATTATACGACGCATATTGCTCGCGGTGATACTGATGGGGTCGGTAATTTTGATAATCATGGTGGTTGTTAAAATTTGGTCGGTACTCTTTATTTTTATAATTATTTTCAAAAATTTTCTTTTTATAATTATTTTGAACTGGGTTTTTTTGGTGTTTTTTATCGCCATAAATTCTATGTACGATGTGAGCCGCGCTGTTTCTTAGTATTTCTTCTAAGTCTTCTAATGAATCGAATTTTTTATGGTAAATAAAGTCAGTTAGTGCTGGGTGTAAACTATGTACTGCGTGGTGGGATATTTGTTTGTCATACCTATAAATTTCGTCCTGTTTGTCTAATATTTCATTGTCTGAATAAATACATGCGTATAAATCGCATCTTTTTTGGCCCAGTCGTTCTAAGAAATCGAGTGGGTTTTCATTATGGTAAGTCCGCGTATTTAAAATTTCTGAAATTAATTGTTCCCTAGTTCTCGTGTCCTGGTACTTTTTCTTTAAGAATTTCATTATTTCTTTTACTGTATTAAATTCCTTGTCATATACGGCGACTTTAGCTTTTCCAGTTAGTTTATTTAAGATTGTTAAAACAAGTTTAGCTTGATTTGTATTTTTATGGGTATTATCATCTTTGCAATATAAATTGTAAAAATTCACTATTTCTAATAAAATCAACTAGTTGTAACGGATTTCCGTCATATTCCGGGATTAATGCTAAATCGTGATTTTTAATTTCAAGAGCCATATTACTTTCTTTTTTAACTAACGTAGAACCAGTTATTTTTAAGTTGCTTAATTTTTCTTCCAATATATTCATAAAAATGCTAAATTAATATTCTAAATTATTACACTTATTATACTAATTATATCTAAATTACAAAATTACTTAAAAAATAAAAATAAAAATAAAATTAATTATACTTTTTCTTGATACAGCGTTGTCTTGGATGTCTTCTCGATGACGCTCCCTTTAGCTCCTTCCCGTCGATTCTTTAGCAAGAGGTTGTAGGTCCTTTTGGTCAAGGTATTGGAATACCAAACCGCTCCCAAAGACTTGAAGATCTGCTGATGTACTAATACTCAGCTCCCAATCTTCTCATGCCAGTGGAAAGAGGTCTCGCTGTTCTGTACCTGAAATAAGATAGAACTGCCGCGAAGTTACGTTAACGCTTCCAAAAGTCCCTCCGTTCGGGCGCCAGCTAAATAAAAGGTTCGCGGGACTGAGTTTTTAAAAAGAGATTTTATTGAGAAGTACATACATTATATCAAGAAAAAACACAATTTAAAACTTAATACAAAACTTCGTGTTGAACATCTGTGAGTCCTACGAGTGACTATAGCAGAGTGTCACCGAGGCCAGGTGGAGTCGGCCTTTTATACAGTTATCTAGAAGAGGGGATATCGTACATTTGTTTATTATACCTAATACCATAGGGTTTCCATAACTATATATATATATATATGGATAAATTTCTTGACTGTTACTATTAAATGTTTAGTAAAGTTCTTGAGGTTCAGCCATAGAATAAAAAAACAACCATTTTGGTGACGTTTCAAGACTATATTGTTCTCATAATCATGCCCTACAGTGAAAAAACAGGTTACAATAAAATTATATAAGTTATAAAAGTTATTTCAAAACAAAGTTAGCTACAGCACAGGTAGGTATATAACAACATGTGTAGGGTAATAAAAATATATATAATTACAGAATATAGAGGAGTATGTAGCTACTTACAATGTTGCTGGTGGGTATGGACAGACTAACAATTCTAGTACACAACTAACCTAGGGGAGTGAGTTTAAACAGACAGTTAACAAGGGTTAGTGGGGAAAACCCTTTTTCTTAAAAATTAAGTTAAAAGGACTGTGTGGGTATTCCCAAAGATGCAGGTACAAAAATATTTCAGTGTAATATACTAATAAATGGAAGAATGATTTGTATGATGTATATAAATGTAAATGTATATTATTGGTTTGAATGTATTAAGTTGGAATAACAGGTGTTAAGATTTAAAACGTCTGATTTTTTGTTTATTGCGCGGTTTTTAAATTTTTCTATGGTTATCATTTCTTTAATATTTCTTTTAAAATTATTTTGTTCATGGTAAATAATTTTGGGGAAATCAAATTTAAAAGTATGTTTTGTTTGCCTGTAATGTGTGGTGAGAGCTGTTTGGTCAGGTTTGTTCGGGTTTTTATTTATAGACGTGCAACTGTATTTATGTTGATACACTCGTCGTTTATGATATTGTTCCGATGTACCAAAATAAGATTTGCCACAACTATCTTCACACGGAATTTCATAAACAATATTAAACTGTAACTCTAACTTATCCGTATCTTTGGTTTTGGTGAATAATTTATTAATGGTGGAGGTATTTTTGAATGTGACCGTGTTGTCAGTTTTATGGTTATTTGTGAGTGTTTTCCTGAGCCTTTCTGATAGTGTTTGTATATATGGGATGGTGTAATATCTTTTATTCATATTTTCTTGTTGTTTCTGTTGAGTATTTGTTTGCTTGAGTAAGGTGCAAATGAGTCTAATAAATGAATATCCACATAGACTAAACGTCTCCAAAATAGTTGTTTTTTTATTTTATGGCTGAACCCGAAGAACCTTACCACTGTCTTGTATTAGCCACGTTATCCTCATTCCCAAATTGCCCCGGTTCAGTTGCACACTAGGGATCCTACAGTTTGGTAGTAGATAACCAATAGCAATAATCCCAATAACATTGCAAGTAGTTTTATACTACTCCATATTTTTAATTATATGTAGTTACGTACATATTTTAACGTATATTTTTATATATTCATATGGTTGCTAGCTTTATTGTTTAGCCTGTGTAACTTATATAATTTTATTCTAACCTGTTCAAAACGTCGCCAAAACAAGTTGCCATTTTATTGACTGAACCTCAAGAACAATATTTAACATCTAATAGTAACAGTCAAGAAACTATATCCATCTTAAGATTTTTTTAATTATAAAAAAAAAGTCATCGTCCTTCTCCTCACAAGTGTGGTTCGGTGGCCCTGAAGAAGACCTGCAACGCAGGTCGAAACGTTGGCACGTATTAAAGAATTCCTTCTTTAACGTGGTGTTACTTTGACTGCGCCCCTGACTATCTTCTTCTTCAACCATCATCCAGTCAACTATACTTTATTAAAAAAAAAATTGAAGATGTTCTAAAGAATGTCTCTGCTAAAAATTGGACTGAGCTCCTGCTATAGCGATGACAAGTTGCTAGCTCATTTCCTATGTACTAGAGGCTGACCCCAAATCAGACTGTTCCCTGGGGGGCCGTAGTTCCCCTAAACGAGGGGCCTAACGGTTATTTTTGCCATCTCTTCATTTATAATTTATTACTGTAATTATGCTCTCTCAATTAGTACAATTAATAGTTAGGTTTAGGGCTTTAGTGATACGTGTATATTTTGGATAACTGCATAATCTATTTGTAGTTTTCGGAAAATAAATTTATGTATCTTTTAGTAAATGAAAGATGTAAACAAAAAAGAAAAAAAGTTAATTAAATTAGGTTTTCAATTGACATTATGGATTCTATATATATATATATATTTAAACATTTTTATTATTAATAAATCAATAATATTTCCTCAAGGCTATATACATATATTTAGATATGAACTTTACCATATGCCTGTAAAACAAGCTTGTTTTAATTACTTTCCCCACTTGCGCCGCTTGCTATCGTTCCTATTATTATATTAATGGTTTATGGTCCTGTTATTATTATTTTCAATATGTTATTATCATTTGTTCTAGAAAGTGTCATGTGTAAAGTGCTGTTGTCTTAAGACTTGTAGAAAGCGTTTAAGTGCCAGGTACGCAAACCTGGCAAACACTGAGTGCTGTAAAAACATTAAGTAACCTGGTAACACTGAGTGCCTCATATATAAACCAATTATAACCTCCAATTAAGTTAATCTTATTATAGAAATTTGTTTTTTTTTTTTGAATCTTTTACGATAAAAACTGTGAAAAAATATTAATGAATGTTTTGAATTGTAGCTCACAGATTTGAATGCCGATATTTGTGTGGGTAATAGGGATCTATAGTAGTGCCAAACTAGAGTCATAGACTCCAATGAGCGTTGGGAGCCGATAAAAAAATAAAATATAAAAATTAAGTTTTATTTATTTTTTCTCAGCTCTCAGTCAAGATAGAGAAATAATTTCTTCACGTAAGTTGTAGTTTGTATGATTTTTTTTTCTAGTAAAACTTGTTTCGTTATGCTCAATATACGACCCGGCTTCAGGGTGCTCATAAACTCCAAAAAAATGACAAAAGTCCAATGAAATCCGCTGTAAATCAGTGGGAAGTTGGTTTCATGGAAAACCGACCTCATATCTAGATTAAAAGCACCAAAAAAACCTAATATATAAAATGTTATCAAAAAAAAAGTTAACTCTTTCGAGAGCGAATTGTGAGATATTATTTACGTTTTCCAACAAATTTACAGCCTCTTGCCTTCTAAAGTCCAACCCTTTCGAGGACGTTAACATTTTTGAAGTTGAGATTTTATCAAAGTCTAACGGCCATAACATTTGCTGTTTTTAACCAATTAAAATAGTAATGTCATCACTAGAATCAGCGTGCATTCTGCTTTTATCCATAATGAATATCATTGCAGTTTCTGAAACCTGGTTCAAACCCTACATTCCCTCTTTCTTGGTTTCTCTCCCTAACTAATCTACCATCCGTTACGAGCGGGTTATCCGGACCGGCGGAGGAGTAGCACACTATGTGCTGGATTGGAATCCAATTTACTACTATTCCTCAATTGACTTAATGGTTGAATTACTTACCACCAATCTCCTTTCCATCCTTGAAATTCATGCTCCTCTTAAAACCCGTACCTTTCGTCGCCGCCACCCTGCTTCGTGGATGAACCTAGAAATAAAAGATTTGCAAAGAAAACGTGAGGCTGCCCGAAGACGCCTCAGACGCACTAGGTTTGATGATGACTACCATACTATTAAGGTTCTTTGTAATTTAACTCAATTCCAAATGGCAGCTTCTTCGCAAACTTTTCCTTGTTCAAAATAGACCTAGTCTCTCTCCCTCAGGAGAGATAGCTATAGGTCATATTAAATACAGATAGCTCATATTAAATACGTTTTTCAACAAATTGACAGCCTCTTGCCTTCTAAAATCCAGCAAAATCTTGGGGGTAAACAATTTTTAATTTTTGATTTCGACCAAATTTGGTTTCTATTTTTTTTTTGGGGATGAAAAATCTGAAAATTATATCCGTTTTTAGTTTAAAAGGTTTCTCACCAATATTCTTGAAAAAAAAGACGATAAATTTTTTACTTCGGCCAAATTCACTATTTACATATTTTTTTTAGATAAATAATCTAAACATAATATCAGGTTCTGGAAAAAAATATATAAACTACAGTAAGGGATCTAACGTTTACAACAAAACTGATAGAGGAAACAATATTGGGTTGTCCGGAAATCAATGCAGGATTTCATGATTAAAACATATTTCTTCAGATCAATAATCTCTTTAATAATAATATCAGGTTTTGGTTTAAACATGAAATCCTGCATTAATTTCCGGACAATCCAATATTGTTTCCTCTATCAGTTTTCCTGTAAACGTTAGATCCCTTAGTGTGGTAAATGAATTTTTCTTCCATAACCTGATATTATATTTAGATTATTTATCTGAAAAAATATGCAAATAGCGAATTTGGCCGAAATAAAAAATTATCGTTTTTTTTTTCAAGAATATAGGTGAGAAACTTTTAAACTAAATACTGATATCATTTTCAGATATCTCATCTGAAAAATCACGAAGAAACCAAATTTGGTTGAAATCAAAAAATTAAAAATTGTTCACCCCCAAGATTTTGCTGGATTTTCAAGAAGGCAAGAGGCTGTCAATTTGTTGAAAAACGTAAATAATATCTTACAGATTTCCCTCTCGAGAGAGTTTTTTTTTTTTTGATTCTGATAAAATTTTGCATGCAAGGATTTTTTGTAGCGTTAAGTCGAGATTTAAGGTCAGTTTTGCATAAAAACAAATTTCCCACTGATTTACAGCGGATTTCATTGGAATTTTGTCCTTTTTTTTTGTGTTTCGAGTTTTGAGCATCCTGAAGCCGAGTCGTATTTTGAGCCTAACGAAAGCATTTTTATTTCAAGAAACATACAAACTACAATTTACGTGAACAAATTATTTACCAATCCTGAATGAAGAAATAAAACGTGATTTTCATATTTCATTTTTTTCGTGGTTCCCAATGCTTATTTGTGGCTATAATTTTAGTTTTGCATTATGATAGGTTCCTACTACCCACACAAAAATCGGCATTCAAATCTGTGACTTGAAAGTCAAAACGTCTCCTTGTGCGATAATAATGTTCATAATAACATGTCAATTGCTTGTAAAGCAACTAATCATCGGTAGCACATCAATAAAAGTTTTATGTAATAAGGTTACGGGGGCATCTTCTTTTCAGATGACTTGGAGAGTTGTCGGGAATAGAATGAGAAGCAAATTATGATATTAGTAGATATTAACGGTTATAGAGATTACAATGAAGTGATAGGTATCTGGTTACAAAAAATATATAAAAATCAATTTATACAATACGAATATTTAGTTAAAATAAAATGTATTCATATAAATTGTGATATACTTTGAAGTTTTGTCAATTAATGTATGTTTAGTTCGTTTCTCGGTGTATATTACTAGTAATGTCTTGTTATCTCCTATTTTCTGTATGATAGGATTGATGGATGTTGGTGTAAGGGTAAGGAATTTTTCGTCTGTGAGTGTTCGGTTAAAGTGATGGTTGTTTTAAGTCATCAAACGCATTTGAAATTCTGATGTAACTTGGATAGTTGTTTACTATTCTCATGCATAAGTTTTAATGAATTGTTAGTTTCTGTTTGGTTTTCATGATGTTTACAATGGTTCCAGGATTTGATTCAATAAAGTAACAGTTAAGATCAACGCTTGAACTACTAAATAAGTTAAAAAAAAGAAAAAAAGAAATACAAATTAAAATGAATACATCTTCAAATGGGGGAAAAAAAAGTTGATTCAAAGCGAACTAATAGTTATCTCTGGCAGACAAAAAAGTTTTGAACAATTTTTAAAATTTGTTGTAAAAAATCTAAGAACTCAATTCCTCCCTCACTGGGGAAAACAATAAATCATGGATGTGTCTTTACAATCTACTGCTTTAACTGTCGGCAAATTTTCGATCCGAGCAACAAATTGTCAAATTGTTACATTTTTAAGTGTGAAGAAAACTCTAGACATTTTGAGGGTGAATAGCACATCGCACATAAAAACTATAGCCCTCCAGCCAAATAAGCGAATCCATTAAAAATCTATTTTAAATAAGGAATAAAGCTGTCAAATCAAATAAAATTAACCAAAGGCTACACGTTTGAAAATAAATGTGTTCAATGACTTGAAACAGACACGTTATTAATTATTGATTGTCCCCTATAATAAATGTTAGATTCGAATCTAATCGAGTTCTACTAACAGCCCTGTCACCAGATACGAATAAAGGTTTAAACTTAATTAAATTTTAGGATTTGTTTTATATTCACTGATGGGTCGACAATTCCATTTAATTCATTTTTTTTTTTTTTTTTTTTTTTTTTTTTTTTTTTTTTTTTTTTTGTGCTGAAAGTTTTATTTTATTTTTAGGTTTTTAGGTCGCCATTTATTTTAACCATGACGTATTAGGGCTGTAAAAAAGATTCATTGAATAAAACCAAATAATATATATATTCTGTTTTATTGCATTTAAAGTAAAAACGTTATGGCAATTGAGTTAGCGAGGCATAAATGTTACATATAATTGTCATATACGTGTATAATAATGTAAATTAAAATGAAAACAAATAAATATTTTTACTAATATATAGTAGTTCTTATTAATAATAATTACAGAAAAAATAATAATAATACATAAGTGGTAGCAGTATTAGCAATAAAAACAAAGTTGCACTTCTTCGTGATTATTTTTTAATCTATTGATATAATAAATTTTTCATTTATTTTTTGTTAAATAAAGTATTTTACACAAGTGCTAAAAAAGAATAGAAAAACATTATTTATTTTTTTCTGGACTATCGTAATTTAAGATATCATTGAGTGATAAATATTTATAATTATGTGGTTTTGAAAGTTTGAAAATAAAGTTCTGAAATTTTAAATTAAATATGATTATTACAATTTTTCATTAAATGGAGTATGATTATCAAAAAATTATTAAAAATAACATTTAACTTACAAACAAACAAGATTATTGAAACGTAACGCTAGGGGCGGATATTAACCTTATTAATTTAAATTTTCGTATATTTAAAATTGCTTGGTTATATTTTTAAATGATGCTGTATTTTATTTAATATTTTTAATAATCCCAATACGTTTCATATGTCCAGGTTAACAAACGAAACAGAGAAAATAAAAAAATCTATTGGGTGTAAGTTTTTTTCTGCCATTGAATATAATATATACATACAACTATATGTATAGATTAAATTTATAATTTTGGAATAGGTAAATCTTTGCAAAAGAATTTTAGTCTCAAAAATTCATCTGATCTTCTGTAATTCAATAATCTGGTGGCGTAATTAATGGTTTGAAGACATTTATAATAAAAATATATACAAGTATAATTATTTATGTGGTAAAAAAAAAAAAAAAAGATGTACAATAAATAAAATAATGTAATATTAATCATATAAAATTACGGCACATGATTGAGTTAATTACCTGATAATGTTTAAATGAAATAACTACTTGTAAGTGATTGAAGTATAGTTGACTGTTATGATGAATGGAGAAGATGATCTGGGGTGCAGTCAAAGCAGCACGTATTGAAGTATTTCTACTTGGACGTGGTGTTTCTCTTTGACTGCATCCCTTATCATCGAAATGACTAAGTTATTTATACAGGTAATCCATCACTATGTAAACATAAAGGAAAGGCGCGAACGGTACTGGCCTCAGGAACTAGCACAGCCTCTCTCACTTATCTCAGGGATGTAAACCTAAGGTCGACCTCTCTTAGCAGCCCAAGTTACAAGCGAACATATTTGTCTGTGACATACGTGAGCCGGGTCCATTCAATCATAGGTAAACAAATTGAATAAAACATGCATACATACATACATGCATACATAAGCGGCGCAACAATTCATTGCTGAATCAGGGCCCTCTCCCTGTTTTCGCCATTCATCCCTATTCTGTGCAGCAGCCATCCAGTCTGATGTCCTAAGGATGTTCCTGGCATCTGCACGGAAGCTATCCATTCATCTCAGTTTGGGTCGTCCGACTCTTCTAGTTTGATGAATAGCCTCGATAGTTAATGTTTTTGGAATTCCGTTCTCCTAGCGATGTGCCCCGCCCACCTGAGCCTCCTCACACTGATCCACCAAGCTATGCCTGTGTCCTTGAAGAGTGCGTAGATTTCTTGGTTTTTTCTTCTTCTCCAGAAATCACCTTCCCGGATCGGAACAAAAATTCTTCTCAGGATCATTCTCTCAAAGATAACCAGCCTATTTTCATCAGCCTTAGTCCATGCCCATGCTTTAGATCCATATGTCAGGACCGGACGTACAAGGACTTTGTATAGCCTTACTTTGGTCTTGTTGGTTAAAAACGTACTTTTTAATTGCTTAGCGAGGCCAAAATCACACCTGTTTGCTGCTGCAATCCGATGTATAACATCTTTAGTCACATCGTTTTCTAAATTATATATAATATAAATAAATAAATAAAATAAATAAAAAATTAAAATTAATATTGGCGATTGCTTTTATATTTATCTTTATCTTTTATATTTTTTGTTATTATTATTTATTTATTTCTATTCCTCCTCATATTAGACAATCGAAATCTGTTAAAATCTTTAAATACCTCTTTTTTCGGCATCTCATTCTTATTTAAGGTGATGTCTACATTCCATTTAAAAAAAGTTTTCTTACTCTGAATTAAAAATTTATATACTTTTATTGTATTTCTTGTAGTACGCTAAACATTGTAATTTAGGAATTATTTCTTACTTCATTCGCAGAGTTTTCTCTTATTTACCTCTCTGTATTCTAACTGTAAATCAGTATTTATGCATGTATTATCTTTACTATTATTATGTTTTCTTTAATTTCATCATTTTAGTATCTCTCTGACCAGAGGTAATAATATTTAATCCTCCACTTATTTGTTATTTTTTATGGATTTAATTCTACAATAAAATTATTTTTCTATTCTATTTAGTAACTTAACTCATAGAGGGTTACTTGGTCCAAACCCAAAACGTATGTTAAATTACACGTAGGTCTCTTGATTTAAAAATATATACATATTTTTTATACATATATATATATATATATATATATATATATATATATATATATATATATATATATATGTGTGTGTGTGTGTGTGTGTGTGTGTGTGTGTGTGTGTGTGTGTGTGTGTGTGTGTGTGTGTGTGTGTGTGAACGTAAGCGGTGCCGAAACTTGGTAACACGTAAGAGGAAATTTTCTTTAATATTTTTATTTCTTTTCCCTCACAGCTCGGAATAATTTTCGTTTTGAAAATTCGGCATTTCATTAATTGTTTTGGCAAGAAGCATAAAATGAATGACATACCACCTATACCATCAGAGCCACAGGCGGCCGCTCAAGCTAATGTGTTGGAGCTGTTAAAAATAAAAACAGCCACGGCAAATAATTTGAGGATAGCGATTTCCGATATTGAAGGATATGATTCGATCGAACAATTGAACTACTTCATCAAATGTGGGGACAGGATATTGGTAACAATAGAGGCAAAGGCTACTGATTACTAGCTGGATCAGGGAGATGATAACACCCTCAGGGCCGCTTTAGTATGCAGAGTAAAAAGGAGTGTCCAGAACCATATCCAGGCAGATGAGAACACGCTCTTGGTAGGTGTTAAAGAGGGGCTGAAGAAAGCAAATGGAGTGGGTCCGTGGACTCCAGAAGAGGATATGTTTCAAATGTTTGGGGAAACGAAACGGTCTTACTAGTCGAACGGCTTACCGTTTCGAGAATGTGCCCAGGAGATGGTTGACAGTGGAGTCAGAGACGAAGAGCTTCGGAGAAAAACGAAGAGGAGAGCAGCTGGAACAGAGTGGTTATCAGAAGATAGGAAGGAAGAAGAAACGATAGGAGAGCCTACGTTGCGGAGAGGAACGAGAGGAGTTCCGGGAGAAGTGACAAACCTTGGAGGCAAGAGGGACGTCGGGAGAATGATAGAAGGAGTGGAAGGAGAGAAGAAAGGCGCTGCCAGGAGTGTGGGAACACCGGATATCTAGTAGCTCTCAATAGCTAGTACTTTAAGCAATCTATCATATTCTCTTCCTATCACTTTCTAGTTGATTTTGGATGAAAGCTCGATTTTGTTACCTTATAACTTCAAGCTTCACTTCTTGACAAACTTTAGTTACAAACTAGGAAAGAATTGATTTTCATTAAAGTAAACAACTTAGTGATTAATCGTAGACCTTGCAAAGTAAACTGAGGTTACAGCAAAATCACCTTTGAAGGTGGTAACAGTTTCGATATTCCCAATTAAGTATCAAAATATTTATAATTTTGATTTTCTTTTTCATTGCCTAAAGCACAAATATCATGGTAATCGAGTTAGCTAGTTAAATTTCCAAATATACATGCACATTAATGGAAATTAGAATAAAATAATAAGTCGATAAAACAAGACTTCTTTCAAATTATGCCAAAATGTTTTCTGGACACTGATTTGCTTCGATCTCAATTTTTTTGTTGATTCTAAATCGAAAAATAATAGATAATTTTTTGTTTTATTTCTTCTAATGTGCTCCAGGATATACGAAAAAAATTAATCGCGGTGAAACTTTAATGTTATAACATGTTTTTGGTTTTGAATAATCACATGGCTTTTTTACCAAATCATTTTTATCTTATGGTAGATTAAATTGAAATTTTAGATATTAGAAAAACGTACTTAAAAAAAAAAATGTATATGTTTATAGTAAACTATTGACTAACTTCGTGGGTTTTTTCACTAAAAAAGCCTCATTGTAAAATTAAAAAAAAAAAATTTTTTACGGATAATTTTTAGAAAAAACGTGGGACCACTGTAGTTGAAGTAAATCGTGTACATTAGGACCTGCATACATTAAAGGAGATGGAGTAAATCGAAGCAATAAATCAATAATTTACATTTCACCATACACAAAGATTTACATTACACCATCTGGTTTAAAAAACTTGGAAAATTGCTACACTCTCCTGCATACAAAAATTTTGGTTCCAACTGCCAACTAGTTCTTTTCATTCAGTCTTGATCCAAGCAATTGAACTTTTTCTTTTGTTAACCCCGGATCCCTAACCAAATCGTTAAGGTTGGCGTGAATAAACAATTTTGGCCCTACATTTTCTGTAATGTAAGGGAATTCTTCATCATAATCTGGCCCATCTATTTCTGATTGTACCTCACAAAATACTTCCATAGGAATAGAATTTATATCATCCAATGATTCAGGGACCGGCCTTATTCATGAAATTGAACAGTAGAATGTAATTAAAAGGTATAGCTTTTATATAATATCATATTTGGATTCAGCACCCTAAAATACATAAAAATAAGGTATTTTCAGTAGAAAAGTATTTTCATCGTTGGCCTATGTAATATAAAATACACAAGGGTGGTAATTGTAGAAAGAAAAATTAATAATCTCAAACTATACAAGATATAAAATAAAAGTAATAAATAATAATATAAAATAAATTAATAGAAGTATGGTAAAGTATCTAAACTGCGCAAAAATGAATAGGGATATTGCTAATTTTGTGTTATTTACTTTGCCTACCATTGTTGTATTATTTTTATTATAAACTACATTAATATTCATTAGAAATTATAATGTTTTTTGCTGAAATAAAATACAATTAATGGGTTTTAAAAAATAACAAAAATAAGACGTTTTAGTTGCATAATTTGTTTTATTGAACAGATTAGTTTTTGGAAACAATTAATACCTAGTATAATGTCCTCTGTTAGCCAAAACCTGTGTGCATCTATTAGGCATTCTATTAATAATGTTGTCACTGGTTACTTGACGAATTTCACCCCAGAGATGTTGCAATGCTGCACTCAGTTGTTGAAGGTCAATTAGCGGCGGATGATGATTAAAAAGCCTTCTCTGAAACGCGCCCCACATGTGGTCAATAGGACTGAGGTCTGGAGACAATGGGGGAAGGGGCAGGCGGGAAATTCCCAGGTTTTCTAAAACATGATGAACAACTATTCCTCTATGAGGTCGAGCGTTTTCATCCAGAAATCGAAAATCTCTCCCAGTGGTGGGAGGTATTCCTCAATAATTTCATGTGCATATCGAGCAGCTGTGAGGTTGGTTCGTCCCCCCGTGTAAATGCCAGCCCAGACCATTGCACCACCTCCTCCAAACTGCACTAAAGGCACAATAAACTAGGGCATTGTTCGCATTCCTTGATCTCTGTAGACTCTTCGGCGTCTTCTGTCACTTTACAGACAAAAACGTGACTCGTCGGTAAACATCACAGCATTTCAATTTGTGTCCTCATCTAGTCGCTCGCTGCACCACATTCTTCTGAGCTGCTGGTGGCGAGCTGTTGCTGCAGGTCGTCTCTAAGGGGCATATTATGTAAGGCCAACTTCCCACAAACGATTACGAATAATTTGTTTTGATAAAAGTCTAGGTAAAACACCTTCAACTTCATTAAGGATCTGGCGTGCACTATTAAAAAGGTTTCTCCTGGCAGTGATAACAATATTTTTATCCTCTCTTTCAGTTGCAATACGTTTTGATCCACTGCCCGGCCTTCTATTGGCACTCCCAGTCTCTCGGAATCGAGCTGAAGCCCGGGAGACGACACTCTGGGAAACGCCAACCGCCTCTGCAATATCAACTTGTCGATGACCTTGATAACGCATTCTCACTATAATTTCGCGAACTTCGGGTTCGAGATGATGTCTGTCCATGTTTATTGAAAGTATTACTGGATTAAAATATGAGAAAAGCTGTTTATTTACAAAATGATAAATCTTCATGTTTACTTTTCTTAAGAAAACTTGTTATAAATAAAAGGTTTAAAAATTGTTTTGACTTTGGTTTGTATTTTCTATTTAGTTGTACCCTACTAATATTGAATAGATTGGCTAATTTAATTTAAATGACCGGATAAGGGATAAATAAGGCATATTCCTATTCATTTTTGCACAGTTTAGATGGATATACAATGTATTCATAACCCTGCTGCAACTTGCATTGATACATTTTTGACATGACTGCAAACATGAGAATTAATAATAATACAATTTTTAAAATTGTAGACTAATGAATCTTCGAATTTAGAGAAAATAAATAAAATAATACTCCTGAAAATAATATAAAATAAAATATGAAATGGTTGAATGGAATAACATTTAGCCTCCATCTTAATGACCCGGGCTCACTGGAGGCTTCTGAAAGTCCAATTGGGTTAGGAACGGCCACTAATTCAGGTTGGCTATTAGTCGAACCAAAGACCATTACTTCCTCCTTCCTTCATCACCAACCCTCAACGCAATTTCCTAATTTGGCTATTGATACCTACTTCCACCCTTCTGTAAGACTAAAATTAGGAATGAATTTAGTGCAAGACTGTGCAATGAACCAATAAATCACTAATCCAAAGCAACAAAGAGCTTAAAATATTATTTCATTTAACGGATTCAAAGTCCAGATGTATCCAGACATATACTTAGAGGATTTCCTAGATTCAGTTATCCCTAAAATTCCATTTCTTTCAAATATGTAGATGATATCCTCACTGCTGTACTAACAGTGGACAATAAATATGAAATAAGTTTAGCCGAATTTAATAAATTTTCAAATAGACTAAATTTTACTATGGAATTTGAATACGGTAATAAAATACCGTTTTTAGACTTACAGTTGCACTTCTATAAATAAAAACCCGAACAAACTTGACCAAACAGCTCTCACCACACATTACAGGCAAACATGTTGTCCTCTTGCACCAATGCAAGTATTACATCTAGCATTCACTTGATAAATTGCAGCTAAACATTGTTCTGATGATATTTGGTGCACTGGATCTATGGTTCGGTCTCTTAGTAATTGCTCTCTTGAGTTGATTGACACCGAATAAATTTTCTGCTTCAAGGTTCCCCATACGAAGAAATCCATGGGTGTCATATCAGGTGATCTGGGTGGCCAAGGTACTACTCCTCCACGTCCAATCCATCGTTGTGGATAATTATATTATATTACTCTGCTCTAATGAACTGGACATCCATCGAGTTGGAACCACATTTCAATCCACTGCTGTAAGGGAACGTCATCTAAATAATTAGAAAAGTCGTTTTCCAAAAAATGTGTAAATGTGATACCATTCAATCTTCCGGGTAAAAAATATGACCCCACCAGTAATCCGTTCCAAATTCCAAGCCAAACGTTAATAACAAATTCATGCTGAAACCTATTCTCTCTAATAGCTCTGGGATTTTCAAGAGCCCATACATGATAATTTCTTTGATTAACAATTCCTCCTCTTGTAAAGGTAGCTTCATCGGTCCATATAATTTTTAATGGGAATAAATTATCATCGCGAATTTTGTCAAGAAACCAGTTACTAAAATTCAATCTCTTGACATAATCTTCAGGTAATAAATTCTGAACTTTTTGAAGATGGTATGGGTAGCGATTATCACCTTTCAAAGTTCACCATATTGCTTACCGCGATATTGGTAATGCAGCAGATGCTCTTCGGATGCTAGTCTCAGGATTGTTATCGAAGTGGCGTTGGACACAATTTCTTCTCCGATAATCTTCTCTTATTGCTGCCTGAAATTAGTCGCCTTCATTACGTATTAAGAATGACCCAGTCTCTCGTAGTCTATTAAAAGTTAACGAAAAGACTCGTCGATTAGGCACTCTTCTATTTGGAAATCGGCGCGCATACTCCCGCACCGCTTCTAAAGAAAGCATTACCGTTACAGAAACCATAAACAAAAATCATATCAGCGTATTCAACCTTAAAATATGTATGCGGCATTGTGGCTGATGCTATTCACACAAAAATATCCGAGTAACTGACTGAAGACTGATTTAGGAATTATAATCCTAGAAGGAAGCTAAAATGTAAACAAATAAAAGAATGTAAAGGATAACATTAAGTGTTTACATATCTCACTGTCTAGCCTGACGAACTTGGAAAGGTTATAAACGTTTTTTTTGCGATTTTCTCTAAAACTAAGCAAAAACGAGCAAATCTCTAAAGGACTTTTTGTCTTATTGTTAGTTTTTCGGTCCCCTATAAGTTCCTGAAGTTTCGCCATTTAAATTCTGTAATTATATTGTATATTCTGTAATTATATATATATATTTTTATTATTCTAACACATGTTGTTATATACTTGTACTGTAGCTAGCTTTATGTTTTGAAATAACTTGTATAACTTATATAATTTTATTGTAACCTGTTTTTTCAATGTAGGGCATAATTATGAGAGCAATATAGTTTCGAAACGTCACCAAAATAGTTGTTTTTATTTATTGACTGAACCTCAAGAACCTTACTAAACATATATGTGTGTGTGTGTATATATATATATATATATATATATATATATATATATATATATATATATATATGCATATATATACAGGGGGTTGGGAAGATCGTTGGCCAAAAAGGTATCTTGGGTAGGGAGGTTCATTTTGACCTATTTAAGGTCACTTACCTATATACAAAGTCTTACGGTTTTTTTTTTAATGAATGTTTTTGTAATAATGGCCAAATCCAAACATTTATGCCTTATAACTCCGTTGTTTATTGATATATCAACGCCATTTTTTCCCCTGTAATTCTTAAAACATTGTCCATGTAAAATAAAAAAGATATAGTGCAAAAAACAAATACCAAAAAAACGGGAGATCGTTAAATCTTGTTAAAGACAAAAATAAAAATTATGAACTTCAAGTTTAGGTTTAATAAAAAAAAAATTAAGCACAACAGCCAAATCCAAATTGTTTTAAAAACTTCTCTAGTTAATACTCTTTAAAAAAATACCATTTGCAGGCACGCAACACATATAGTTTTTATTTTTTTACTTTTTATAAAGTAACAAGAGGGTGCCACCAGCGCACACTGACAATAATAATGAATCGAATCATATTTGTTTTGCAAAAAGTTGGTTCTTTATAGCATAGGTTAAACTACATATTTTCTCTTCTTTCTCGGAATGTGGATATTATCAGAGTAAACTTTATCTACATTTTTGTAAACAAAAATCAGAGAAGAAAATTAAACTAATTAAAAAAAAAAAATAGTTGGTAGGCTTTAGGTCTGGAAGGAAGGGTGGCAGGGACAGAGGTTCAATACAATGTTCTGACCATTTCAGAACGACAAAACTTTTGATATCGAAAAACTTTTTTTATAGTAAGAATCAATTAGTTATTATCATAACAAACAACTCGTAATGTGATACTTTGAAACTGTCCGCCGATTATATGTTTAGTCAGTTTTCTTTATTAAATATCAAATGTAATTTTTTGTTTGATTCTTTCATAAATATCTTACTTGTTATATATCGTATATCCAAAATAACCCAATTTTTAAATGATTATTTATTACAAAGAAAGAGAAGTGCAAAATATTACATTCATATTGAAGTACAGAAATCATGTAGGTTTTTCCCTGTTTAACAGCCTGAATTGAGCGAGAATGAATGTGAGAGAAAAATTGACAATTTCATTATCCATTTTTATTTATTTAAGTATAAAATGCATTATTATAGTTACAATTTTACGAGGGATTCATTATTAAAATTTTAATGACTTCATTATCTCTTTCAGTATGATATAATCTGAAGAGGAAAAAATTCACAGTGAAAAAGTAAGTGACTAAAGAGAATGGAATCCTTTAATTTGCTCGGAAAAAACGGTTAATTTCTATGGAAAAATGTTCAATTAGTCTGTCAAAAAGTTTAATTGGTCTGCAAGGAAGTTTAACGTCTAACTAGCGGCTTAAATAAACTGGAAAAAGCTATATATTTCCTTCGAAGAAGCAACGCATAAATATTTTTTATTTTTAGTTTGATGATCCGAGAAGTTTGAAAAGAAGATGGCCTCAAGGCTTCTATAGATCCCTGATAGGAGTGCAATTAAAGAGTCGTTGTTTTAGAAGTTTTTGTCATGTTGTATGTATATATTGTTAGGGGTTATACCCGATAGGGGTTATTTCCAATTTAATGAAAAATTTTACATTCAAATGTATGGGTGCCCTATGGGATCTCCAATCGCTCCAATTTTAGCAGACATATACTTAGAGGATTTCCTAGATTCAGTTATCCCCAAAATCCCCTTCAACATCCCATTTCTATTCAAATATGTAGATGATATCCTTACTGCTATACCTACAGAAGACAATAAACATGAAATAATTCTAGCCGAATTTAATAAATTTTCAAATAGACTAAAGTTTACTATGGAATTTGAATACGATAATAAAATACCGTTTTTAGACTTAATTTTAATTCGAAACCCTAATGGAATAATAGATACAGAATGGTGGAAAAACCAATGCATTCCGGAAGATATTTACATTATACTAGTCAATGCCCCAAAAGTTATAAAATAAACACTGCAAAAAATTTAATAAATCGTACAATAAAGTTATCTACAGAAAAATATAAACAAACCGCGGAAAATAAAGTAGTAGACCTTCTTTTAATAAATGGATATCCACATAGACTCATTTGTAACTTACTCAAACAAACAAATACTCAACAGAAACAACAAGAAAATATGAAAAAAAGATATAACACCATCCCACATATACAAACACTATCAGAAAGGCTCAGGAAAACACTCACAAATAACCATAAAACTGACTACACGGTCACATTCAAAAATACCTCCACCATTAATAAATTATTCACCAAAACCAAAGATACGGATAAGTTAGAGTTACAGTCTAATATTGTTTATGAAATTCCGTGTGAAGATAGTTGTGGCAAATCTTATTTTGGTATATCGGAACAATATCTTAAACGACGAGTCTATCAACATAAATACAGTTGCACGTCTATAAATAAAAACCCGAACAAACCTGACCAAACAGCTCTCACCACACATTACAGTTTAAACTCACTCCCCTAGGTTATTTGTAGGTTACAAATAACCATAAAACTGACTACACGGTCACATTCAAAAATACCTCCACCATTAATAAATTATTTACCAAAACCAAAGATACGGATAAGTTAGAGTTACAGTTTAATATTGTTTATGAAATTCCGTGTGAAGATAGTTGTGGCAAATCTTATTTTGGTATATCGGAACAATATCTTAAACGACGAGTCTATCAACATAAATACAGTTGCACGTCTATAAATAAAAAAAACCCGAACAAACCTGACCAAACAGCTCTCACCACACATTATAGTTTAAACTCACTCCCCTAGGTTATTTGTAGGTTACAAATAACCATAAAACTGACTACACGGTCACATTCAAAAATACCTCCACCATTAATAAATTATTCACCAAAACCAAAGATACGGATAAGTTAGAGTTACAGTTTAATATTGTTTATGAAATTCCGTGTGAAGATAGTTGTGGCAAATCTTATTTTGGTACATCGGAACAATACCTTAAACGACGAGTCTATCAACATAAATACAGTTGCACGTCTATAAATAAAAACCCGAACAAACCTGACCAAACAGCTCTCACCACACATTACAGGCAAACAAAACATACTTTTAAATTTGATTTCCCCAAAATTATTCACCATGAACAAAATAATTTTAAAAGAAATATTAAAGAAATGATAACCATAGAAAAATTTAAAAACCGCGCAATAAACAAAAAATCAGACGTTTTAAATCTTAACACCTGTTATTCCAACTCAATACATTCAGACCAATAATATACATTTACATTTATATACGTTTGTATGATTCTTCCATTTATTAGTATATTACACTGAAATATTTTTGTACCTGCATCTTTGGGAATACCCACACAGTCCTTTTAACTTAATTTTTAAGAAATAGGGTTTTCCCCACTAACCCTTGTTAACTGTCTGTTTAAACTCACTCCCCTAGGTTAGTTGTGTACTAGAATTGTTAGTCTATTCATATCCACCAGTAACATTGTAAGAAGCTTCATACTCCTCTATATTCTGTAATTATATATATTTTTATTACCCTACACATGTTGTTATATACCTACCTGTACTGTAGCTAACTTTATGTTTTGAAATAACTAGTATAACTTAAATAATTTTATTGTAACCTGTTTTTTCACTGTAGGGCATGATTATGAGAACAATATAGTCTCGAAACGTCGCCAAAATCGTTGATTTTTTATTTTATGACTGAACCTCAAGAACCTTACTAAACATATATATATATATTATTTTTGTATAAGAAACATATAAGGGATGCTTTGAATCAATTACACCTATTGATGATAAAATAAAATGACCATTAGAAAATAAAATAAAATGACTATTTTTTAAATTATTTTAAAGATTGCCGGCAGCGATTTGTGTTTATCATGGTACATTGCCTTATGACTTCTGGTGTTCCCTAATCCCCCGGATTATCTCAGTTTAGATCAAAGATACAGGCTACATATTTTTCGAATAGGTATATATTCACATTAGTAGGTAAAATCATTTCTCGGTTATAGCTAACATAGGTTTATGATAACTAAAGTAGGTAACGTAGTTCTTACTGGGAAGGTTGATATTAAGTTACTTGATCACACTAGGATAATATTAATAATATTATTATATTTAATAAGAATAAATTATCTAATTATCAATAACATTAATAATTATTTGCATTAAACTCTGGTGTGACGTTGATGTGGGAATGTAATGTTGGCAATTTTAATATTAATTATTAAAATTACTTTTTTTATTAATGAGTAACATTAAGGAATAGTTATGAGAGTTAAAACAGTGGGACGAATGGCCAATCTACGAGGGTAAAAGTCATAACCAAAATTAATGAAACTCTTGTATTAGGTGTAAAGGGAAGATGTTTATAGAACATTGTCAGAGGCTCTTTCGTTTTTAGCAGGGGTTTTCAATATAAAAACGATGTAAATAGAATCTGACTCGGCAGGTCACATTTTGTTTAAACTATCCAAATAATCGCATATTTCATGCACTACAATATATTTATTGACAGGACTAATTTGTGATTTTCAAAAATGACGGTGATTCTGGTTATGCAAAATAAATTCCATAAATTAAAAATAAATTTAGAAAACAAGAAATAAGAAAATAATTTCGTGTAATGTATTTCAAAGTAAATATTTGGAAAGAAATTAAAATTGATATTTTGAAGTTAAATATATAAGTACATACTTAAAAGCAAAAGTTTGTTCCCGTTCTTGGAATGAAATAATACACAATAATGAAATAATTACACAGTTTGAATTGTCCATTGAATTTTATACAGTTTTTCATTGAATGAGGTATATGATGTTATTTTTATATTATTACTCTATTGATATTTAGATTTTTGGAAAACCCTCAAAATGAAATTTTCTGGTATATTTTTTATTTATGTGGTATATTTTGAACGAAAACTTCTCCTCAGCATTCCCGACAAAAAATGAGAAATAAATTGGCCATTGTAGGTAAAGGGCCCTAATGCATGCATACTATTCTCTTTAACAGGAGTGGTTCTACATGTTTCAGATTTTTTTATAAATATTGACTACTGTATACAACATATATATATATAAGATAAGTTGAGTGTAGAATAAAACTTAAAAAAAAAGAATAAAAAGGAGAATGAAACACGTTTGGTAACTGTTGAAATACAACTGATTTATTGCTCTGAGGCAGTTCTATTTATACATGTACAATGTTTGTTATGGCTAGCAATAGGATTAGGACTAATACTAACCTGCTTCGGGCCTTGACTTCCCCCCTCCAGTTTATGGCTATTTTCCATAAACTTTAATATTGGGCACTTGATACCGATACGGTATTAAGGAGTCCAGCGACTGATCCCCTCATGGTCAAAGGCCGAAGCAGATAGTGGTACATAAGCATCCTAATCCCATCCCGTCCATTGTTCTACCAACTAATGCTATGACACAAAGTACATCTGATAAAACACAAAAGAAAACATTACCCCAACATAGTACGATAGTTAAACTTTTATTTACATTATAAGACTTAAACCTAACTAACAACTATACACTCATCCCAAAAAAAAAAAAAAAATGAACTTCTTCACAACAAAATAAAACGCACGCACACTCACACACACCCAAAACAAAAGATTTCCTCTGTACAAAAATTATAAATCTCTTTTCTCTTATTTACAATCTTACATTACCTCCACTATATACATCGCTACGCTAGACATAAAATAAAATAAAATCAATTTTACACGACAAAATTTTCTCTGAATTCCAAAAAAAACATTCTTCTCATAAAAAAAAAACAATTTTTACAAAAATAAACTTCTTCTACCGTTGCTGGCAACGGGCCACTCACAGATCAGGGTATAACTTGTTCCTCAATAGGAATTTTTAATTGCTCCACGTGCACGTTTCTCCGCTTTCGCGGCTCTTTGACGCTCTCAAGCGTCACCACGTTGTGCTCTCTTATCGCTATCACTCGGAATGGCCCTTCGTACCGACAAACCTCCTTGCCGCGGTTTGAACTCCTTCTCCGATATACCACCATTCCTATCTTTATCTTCCCGGTGACGTCACGGACCCTCAAATTCTCTCTCTCGACTCTCCGTGATTTTTCCTTCATGATCTTTTCCCGCGCCTTTCTCCTAATCTTTTCCAACCCCGCGCGGCGATTTTTGACGAAGTTGATGGTTCCCTGGTCCGATGCAGTGTCCCGAACGTCCCTTCGTCTTTCTCGGAGCCCGAATACGATCTCTAGTGGCGAGAATCCCGTAGCCGCGTGGATAGAATTGTTGTAGGCAACAATCGCCTTCCCCATCGCGACATCGGGCTCTAACCCCTTCTCAGGTTGGTATATCCGCAGATGGTCACTAAGGGTCCCGTGGAGTCTCTCGATACCCCCTCTGCCCTTGGGATGCCCTGGGGTATTTATATGCCATCGAATTCCCAATTCTTTGGCCTCGGCCCTGACCGCCGCGTTATCAAATTCGAGACCCCCGTCTGACGTAATTCGGTCCGGTATCCCGTAGAACGTGAACCATATTCGCAGTGCCCCTAATACCGCTTCCGCCGATTTGTCCTGTACGAGGTGTGCTAGGGCTAATTTGCTGAACATGTCAAGCATCGTGACCCATCGGTACCCTCTCCACGTGAAGGTGTCGATCTGGAGCTCGGCTAATGGGGCTTCCGCCGTGGGTGTTTCCTCTTGAATCCATCCCGGGGGGTGACGATCGTACTTAGTGGTTAGGCATACCTCACACGACCCTATGACTTCCCGTATAGTGTTCTTCATCCCGAGCCAAAAATACCGTCTCCTCAATGCCTGAAGCGTTTCTTGGACCCCGCGATGATTGGTCTTCCCAACGTGATACGACGAGGTTATTTCTTTTTGTTTCTCGGTGTCCCGGATAGTCTCGACCAATCTTGCGCATCGAATAAAAGTCCTGTCCGAACCTATCTTTTCCTGCTTCCATAACCTACTTATCTTATCCCATATAGTCCGGTTGCCCACGTATATATGGTATGTCTTCTTGGGTTTCGTTGTTCCTTTCAAAATTTTGAGCAGCGGTTCTTCCCTAATTCCTGGTTCCGTCCAGATAGTGATGATACTGCTCTTCCCGTACTCTGAGAATTCCGCTTTCGGTATACCCTCAGTCTTGGTTTTCCAAATGATTTGCAACTTTTTATCATTTATCATTTCATCAACTTCCTCCATCTCTGCGGGTCTCTCGTCTTCGGAACTCCCTTCTTCTTGGGACTCATTATCTTCTTGGGTCTCATTCTCAGCGCTTCGCGTACCCTCGTCGCCCTCCCCCTCCGGTGTCCATTCACGCAAGAACTGACGGATATCCCCCGATGGCCCCGCTTCCTCGACCGCATTGACCGTAACCGCTCGCGACAGCCAGTCTGCCACTACGTTTTCTCTACCCGGCTTGTACACTATCTCGAGATTGTATTGACTGAGGAACTCCTTCCATCGCGTAACTCTCGCAGAGGACTCTTTAAGCTTGCCAACCCACTGCAAGGGTCTGTGGTCTGTATGGACTCTAAATTTCCTCCCAAAGATATACGGACGGAAGTGCTCCACAGCCCACACAATCCCGAGTAGCTCCCGTTCCAACGCGCTGTATCTGGTCTCCGCGTCGGTCAGTCTCCGGCTCGCGTATGCCACCGGTCGATCCCCTTTCTCACTCTCTTGAGACAATACGGCCCCCAGCGCGTACTCACTCGCGTCGGTGGTCACTGTGAATGTCTTCTCGAAGTCGGGGAAAGCTAATACCGGTTCCTTCTTGAGCTCTTCTAGACACCGCCTAATGTTATCTTCCATTACCGGGGTGATGACGATCTTACGTCCCTTCTTTAATAAGTCATTAAGGGGTACGAGGAATCGCGCCATCTCCGGAACGAACCGCCGGTAATAGTTAAGTGACCCCATCAAGCATCGAATCCCCTTTACATCCCTCGGAATCGCCATCTTCGCGATCGCATCCACCTTCCCTTTGTCGGGTCTCACGCCCTCCTCCGAAATGGTATGCCCTAGGAAGCTTATCTCTTTTTCTCCGAGCCTAGATTTCTCGGGGGACAGTTTCAACCCAAACCGCCTAACTCTCTCGAACACCTCCCTCAAGTGTCTGACGTGCTCCCTCTCTGATTTACTGAAGACTAACAGGTCGTCCATGTAGACTTGGCATATGTTCTCGTCGACCCCCCGTAGAAACTCATCCATTAATTTTTGAAACGTCACGGGCGCGTTTTTAAGTCCAAATGGCATTCGCGTGAATTCGTAATGTCCCCGTTCAAACGTAAACGCCGTTTTGCATTGGTCGCCTGGGTGCATTTTTATCTGGTGGTAGCCCGCCTTGAGATCTAGGGTGCTGAAAATCACTGCCCCGCTAAGCCTGTCTAGGATATCCTCGAACCTGGGGATCGGGTACCTTTCATCCCTAGTATTCTCGTTCAGCTTCCGGTAATCTACTACCACCCGATACTTCTCCTCCCCCGGCGCGCTCTTTTTTCCTTACTGCCCATAAAGGGCTATTATACGGCGAAGTGCTATCCCTTATTATGCCTTGCTCCCTGAGGTTCCTAATCTCCTCCCGTATGTGTTGCCTCAGCGCCTGTGGGTACCTCCGCTCTTTTATGTAAGTCACCCTCTCCTCTTTTAGTGGGATCTCGTGGACCGTTCTGCCCGTGACGCTCAATTTATCTCCCTCTTTGAAGAATATGTCCCGGAATTCATTCATAATTTTCCCTCTCCACTCTTCCGACTTCGACACCACCCCGATCTGCCCTGTAACCTCCTTCTTACTACCCGTATAATGCCTGTACCTTTTTGTTCCGATTCTCACAGTCCAACTCCCTTTGTTATTTCGGATCCGCGCACCCACCCTCTCTAACAGGTCGCACCCGATTATCCCGTCATATGCCCTACACATTTCGCTCATGATGTGGACTGCTAATTTTTCCCCTTTCTCCGACCATCGGTCCAAATCCACCTCCACCTCTCCCTCTACAGTACAAGGGCCACCCAGAGTGATAAGATTGCAATCACATACCTTTATCTGGAGTGTCCCGTTGTCTCTTCTCAGCATCCTCTCCGCTGCTCTCCGGCACAGGATGGTACTCGAGCTGCCGGTATCCACCAGACAGCGCACTCCTTTCTCCACCCTGATGATAGGCAGGCCGCCGCTCCTCGCCCTCACGCTGTTGGTCTCTAGTACGCGGCCGCCTCTCTGCTGGCACCCTCCTCAGGCCGCCACGCGTCTGGGTTGTGTCCCTCTCTTTCGGCCAATCCGCTCCCGGCTGCTGGTCCTCTCATCCCCGCTGCTTCCAGGCTCCTCCTCTCTCTCTGTCTCGGAGCATGATGTCGCTGAGACTCCCGACAATCTCGAGGCCTCCGATGTCTTTCTTGGCCTCCTCACGAGCCTATTCACCTCCATAGGCTCACCTTTTGAATTGTCCCTCCTCCTGATATAGGGGCATTGCCTGGCAATGTGCCCCTCGGTCCCGCACTCAAAACACTTGGTGCGGGGGCATTGCGCCACTAGGTGCCCTTGTTTGCCACACCCGTGACAACGCCGTTCCTCCTTCCTCCCGTTGGGCGCTGGTCTCCTCGCCCCTTGCCTTCTCCGTTCTCCTCCTCTTGGTTCTGGCCGAGCGTCCCGCCTACTCCAAGGTGATTCCCGTGGTCTTCTGTAGGTCACCCTGCTCCATCCTGATTCCTCCCGCTCGGGTACCTCTTCTTCCCTTGCGCTGGAATCCATCATTTCTTGGGCACACTCGGTGAAGGACTTTTCCCGGGGTAGGCCGTCTTTCCTTCCCGTCTCCCGTGCCAACTGGACCTTCCTTCAGGATGGTAGACACAAAGGCCATCCTTGCTTCCACCTCCGGTGCGGACGCCATTTCCCGCATCTTATCGGTGATTTTGTTAAATTGTAACAAAAGCTTACCGGCGTACTGCCCGTTGCTCTGTCTCGGGTGTCTAGTATCTCGGAATAGCTGGAAGAGATCTTCTTCCGGGGTCCACCTTCCTCCCCCGTATGCCTTCTTTAACCTTTCCTTTATGACAGGCCATGGTGTCTCCTCGTCCGCCTGTATGAGGTTCAGGACACCTCTCTTTATGCGGCACACTAGGTCCGCCCTCAAAGATTCCGCGTCATGCGCGTCCAGGAGTGCTTCCGATCTCTTCACTTCGATTCGTGTCATTACCCGATCCACGCTCTTGAGGAAATGGTTCAGCTCACCCATTTCTCCCGTGAATCGCTCTATGTCCGATACTGCTTTTCGGAGGTCTTGAGCCGTGGCCGCTCTCACCTTCAGCCAGGCAAGGGTGTTGGCATGGGCTTCCGCCATAGTTTCTCTCGGTATTGCAGACTCAGGGTTAATCTGAAGAACGGCTGGCTTCAAGACGTTCTCCATCTACAACACTCACTCTAGACCGTAAAAAAAAGGAAAAAATTTTCCTACCTTGGTCTTCTCTCCCCGTCGTCCCGGGTTTCGGCACCAGATAAGTTGAGTGTAGAATAAAACTTAAAAAAAAAGAATAAAAAGGAGAATGAAACACGTTTGGTAACTGTTGAAATACAACTGATTTATTGCTCTGAGGCAGTTCTATTTATACATGTACAATGTTTGTTATGGCTAGCAATAGGATTAGGACTAATACTAACCTGCTTCGGGCCTTGACTTATATATATATATATATATATATATATATATATATATATATATATATATATATATATATATATACATATATATATATATATACATATATATATATATTTACCTCAGAGAGATCCATGACTGTTTGGGGGGTGTTTTTTGAACAAAACAATGTGTAGGGTGTTCAAAGCTACACCGCACCCTCCAGCAAGCCTGGGGGGCCGCCCTCATTTGTTGGTCAGCATGTCTATCGGACTTAGCCGGGAGGAACTTAAAAATAAGTTCAATCGACCATTCCCACATCCGTCACCCGTGGGACGCTCTCCTACGCAGTAATGAGATCCGCGCGAGGATACAACATATACATCAAGTAAATGTTAAAATGTATGATTACAATAGCTTGTCAATCATTTTCAAAGAAACAACGCATTAGTAATATATGGATAAAATATATACTAAAAAGGTCCTGGGCCATTTTCTTTTAGACGACTCGGAGGGTTATCATGAATGGAGGGAAGTAAGTTAGGAGACTAGTGAATTCGTGTAGGTATGTAAATTATCATAAAAAGATAGGTACTTGGTTCGGGCCAATTCTGAAAAATGGAACATTTAGATTATTATGAATAAGTTTATTTGTGACATACTAAGGGGCATAAGGTATAGGTATCGGTGACATACTAAGGGGCATTAGGTAAAGGTATTGGTGACATACTAAGGGGCATTAGGTATAGGTATCGGTGACATACTAAGTGGCATTAGGTATAGGTATCGGTGACATACTAAGGGGCATTAGGTATAGGGATCGGTGACATCTAGAGCATTAGAACTGTATGTTCAATAGGTCTAGATACTGTTATGCAAATGATTCTTTTGTAAATAATTTGAAGAGTTGAAATTTTGCATATTATAGGTCGAAATAGTCTAATACGACGAGGAGTTTCTTGTCATTTTATTCTTGTATGTTGACTCCAAGTTACGTTACTAACCTTGTAACCTTTGCCCAAATGGAGCCCTAGGTAGCGGATCTCGTCAGCGGGGATCAGTGGAACATTATAAAAGCATACTGTAGGACTGCAAAGGATAAAGGTTGTTGAGATTTCTTTGGATTTATTTTAATGTCTTAGTTTGTACACCATTCTTGAAGGTTTATCATAAGAGATTGGAGTAATTGAGATGCAATGAAAGGATCTTTATTTACTCATGACACACTTTGTAAGCAGCGTACGTGGTGAGTTTCAGAACTAAAGTTAAAATCTCTATTTAATTATTTTTCTCACATACTTTACATAGAAGGTTTTTGTAACTAAATTCACACATTTTTTAAAAATGAAAAAATATAGTAGAGAGAGAAGTGAGGATTGTCCAAATCTATATAAGTATTCCAATCCTCCGATCTATTGTCCCAGGAACACTCTGCTTCTATCCCTATCCACCCTAAGGCCCGCACAATCCACTTCTCTTTATATCAATTATTTAAACAAGACGAAACAAGAAGAGTAGGCATGATAAGATAAGATTATTAAATTTATTTTGGATATGCTGACTTAAATAATTTTTATTTTATTTCATTTGATATTTTTCAAATCAATTATATGTGGAAACAACCTGTTTTTACAAAAAGGAAAATTATTAAGATTGAATTAAAATAGGACTGTTACATAGACGCATCTGCAATACATACGTTTCAGATAAATATGGTGACTATTTCGTCAAAAAATAAAATTCACTTGAATGCAATATTCATTTAAATAAATCAAATCACCAAATTCACCTCTTTAGATTTATGTCGGAATGTAGATCGGTCAAAGAAGTTTACACTTCCAGCGTGTGGTCCTTCGCACTTCTTCGCTCTTTGGTCTATAGCCAGGAATATTTATAGATTTTTTCAAAAAAATAAAATAAAATAAATAAAAGAGCTTGAATCTAATTGGCATACGGTTAAGCTAAAAGAAAAAGTGAATTAGTTTGAAAAATGTAAAACAGTAAAATCCATTTACTTTTGGTGATCCAGATGGCGTCCTGTTCTCTTTAGTTGAACTCTATTTTAACTTTAACTATGCTACAACTGAAATTTATTTTTTGAAGTCCGACCGATAATCCCGAATAGTTTAGGTTTAAATAGTCATTAAAGCTTAATAGAATCATTAGGAAAATCATATCTTCAGTAATTATCTCATAGTAAGTTGTGGTAATGGTGGAACTTGCTAAGTACCTGGCTTGGGGGCTCCGCTCTTGGAACGACGCCACAAGCTTCGCTAACAAATAATAGCCGTTAATGTAAATTCTGCTACTGTTTGTTATTACAACTTGTTATTGTTCAATTTTAAAACTGTGCTACATACCATAGAATGGACAGGCAAAAACGAATCGTAATGGTCTTTAACTGCTTTACCTGAAAAAAAAAAGAAAAATTAGAAATAAAAAGAAATATCAATCAGAGAGTTATTATATAAGTTGTTTACAAAAGGGAAGTAATAATACGGAAGATGACCAAATATTTAGAACATCAAAAAAGGAAAATCAGGAGGGGAAAACCTGGAAGCGGGTATTGCTCTAAAAATCTTACAAAAATGAGAAGGAAACTGGTGAGCATCTAGAAATTTTGAGAGAATTTATTTTTGATTTGTGTCATCATAAAATGCTGAATGCTCCTAATTATGTCACAAATGAACTTGCAATAAACAAATAAACGATCTAAATGTCATATATGTTGCAGATTAGGAACAAACAAGATATCGAACTTGTTTCTTACTTGATTTCCGATAACTCTCCGAGGTGTCTGAAAAGAAGATGGCCTATGGACCTTCTGATGTAGTTCTTTACAAGTTATTATTGACATGTCATTACATGATATTTACTTATTTTATACAATTTTAAATATTAATCATGTATAAAAATAAAAAATAAATAAATAAAAAATAAAATAAAAATAAAACAATTATCAACTAAACTTATTCATGTACTTTTATTTGATAAATTGTTCTATTTTATTCACTCTTGAATAGTCGTATATTTAGGCTAGCCCACTGAAGAATTGAGAGGTTTTCATTAAAAGTATCATACTTAACCTCATATTGAAATGCATTAATATATATATATATATATATATATATATATATATATATATATATATATATATATATATATATATATATATATATATATACATTTATATACATATTTTTTATAAAGAAATTCTTTAGATCAATAGGTTTTAATATAAGTCAACTACGTTACAGTGAATAAAAAACATTTACCACTACAATCTCTGATGGGTTTTTTGATTCAGTACTTTGGTAAGGACGTACTGTTACTGAGCCAACGGTTGTGTAAGGAGGAGAATTGGCCGAATTTACTTTCAACTGCCAGTTTTTCCCCCATCGAGGGTACCCACATTATACATATAGGCACACCAAGCCTGCCAGAGAAGGATTTCCCGAACTCGATGTCGATCTACGGCTTAATAATGATATCGATTCACTCTGAAGTAGCTATTAGGCAAATTAGGTCCAGAAATAAAATTTGGAAAATGCTTATGAATAGGACTGTGAAGAATGTGCATTTTTATACATATTTTGAACTGTAATAGCATATTTATCTACATACTCGGCATATCAGCATTTGTCATTTGCAGTTTTTTATTTTTCTGAATTGACAAAAAATACATAAAAATAAAAACCGAAATATAGCTATTGGGACTCTTCCTATGATTAATGAGTAAGTTGGTGTGAGTCTAGTTGCTCTAGTTGCTCTAGTTGCTCTAGTTGCTCTAGTTCCTGATCCTACCCTTTTTGCGAACCTTCGATCGCACTTACTTCTCTTGGAATTGTTTAATCTAATTAATTTCTCGTTCTTCCTCCACTCAGACACTTGGAATTAATATTCCATTTTATTAATTTATAAATATTAACAGAATTAATATTCTTATTTTCCTTCTTCGTAACATCATCCCATTACCCAGTCCTTCACGCAGTGTCATCTAAGACGTAAGATCTTGTTGGAAAGCATAACAAAAAAAAAGAAAGAAATTTGATGAGAAATAGAAAAAAAACAAAAAAAAAAACTCAGAATTTGAACAAACTAACGTGTTGACTTTTTAAATAATCTCCTTGTTTTATTATTTGTTGATATCTCTCTTCCTTTTTTTTTCCCTTATAACCATAATATAATATAAGCGGGGATATAACCATTTAAAGGGAAAAAAACCGAAAAGAAATGTATTCGAAACTCCCCAGCTTGCCCGTTAAAGGGTTAAACTTCAGATTGTAATTATGTATTGCAATTCTTTGTTTTAAAAATAATACAGATACTTGTATATTTTTGGTATTTGATTGCATATTTTACTAAATATATTTGCGCATATATACATATATATGCATATATTTCATTTCCATATAATTCCATAATTATATATATTCATATAGTTTTCATTCCATATAATCCACAACCCTACTTATGAATTATTTAAAAATTCAATAAGAAGTAGGAGTTATAAAAAGTTAGCTTAAGATGGACAGCTAATGGGATTGAGGAGAACTGCCTCTTTTAGATTTACATTAAATTATAACTTTTGAAAAATTGGGCTTAGGCTTACATTTCTATGTGAATGTGACCATGGACTTGCTTGTGAAAGAAATAAAAAAACAAAACAAAAGAATATTCTTAATCTATGAAAATGTCACCACATTTTCTAACAAAACTAAATGGGACTGCCCTCCTACTATCAATACACAGCAGTCCTAGAACTGACAATAGTGGCCACCGGATATAATATCGATCGAAGAAAGGAAGAAGGGAGCTGACGATTGGACAGCGCGTAGAAGGGATTCCATTTGAGGAGGAAGACTTGAAGATGGACATAATGCACGAAATAGTTAACTCTTGATTATCCCGGAATACTCTAGTTGTGGATTATACGCGGGCTTCCTGGAAAAGTAACACCTACAACAGTATATGTGTATTGTAATTATGTATCGCAAATTTTTTATTTTCCTCAATATAGTAGATACTTGTATATTTTCGGTATTTAATTGCATATTTTACCCAATATATTTGTATGCATATAAATATATATATTTATATACATACGAATATATTTTATTTTTATTGCTTATAATTCACAACACTACTTATGAATTATTATTGTAACTCTATTAATGATAAATGCTGCTATGTATCAAACCTTTAGGGTTTAATTTAGTAAGCCTAATATTCGCGTGTTGCGTAATAGGGTGGCTGGCCCCTTGAAAGCCTCTTGCGGGTGGTCTAGCAGTTCACACCCTTTGTTGGTGTGCCATATTTCTCTACCTGCCTATCCCTTACCGGCAAAATATTTTCAAAGGCAGTTGGAGTCGATTAGTCGAGCGGTCGAGGAGAAGACCTTTGAGAGAGAGGAGTTTGTCGGAGATGTCTGGTTCCTGGAGATCGGGGGCCTGGCCTGGGGATTATTGCCATGTAGCCGCCCGCTTCCCCCCACAACATAGCATTGCCCTTAAGATAAGTCTAGATTAAGTTATTTGTTACCGTATAAGTTTTAAACCTAAGTTATGATTATTATTTCTAGTTGTAATTTCTATATGTCAACCCATAATTAATTATACGTTGTTTTTTTAGTTCAACCGTCATCATTCATTTGCATGCCACTCATTATTAATATATTTTGATTCCTCTCCTTTATAATTAACAAACCTTAATCATTGGCCCCACGATAACCTTCTGGAGAAGATATTAGATAATTATTTAATTAATTAATTAGATAAAAATACTCATTTATAAATTGTCAGGAGATTAAGTCCTGGCTGGCATCCCTGTATTTAGATAAATGCATGATCCGGACTCACAAAGAGGACATAGCAATGCAATACATTGGGCAATATATATGTATATATAATTTTTAATTCCCTTCTACCGTTTTATTCTTAACAAGTGAGCACCTTAAACGTTATTCGTAATTGAATATCTAAAACCAAGCTGTGGTAGACAATGTCAACCATGTATGTCATGCAAGGAATGGTGTTCTGTTTTATAGTAATTATATCTCTTTTTTAAAAAGTAGCATAGACAAGGACATAGCAACTTATTTTATTTTATCTAGCCAAAGAGCAACCTGACAAGGAAATGGAAGGCAGAACATGGACAGGCAAATCAACGGATCTGATTCTTTTTACTCTGAAAATGAAATCATAAATCATTCTAATCGCGAACATTATAATAAAATCGAGCAGGAAGCTTATTCTAATAACTAATTAACATTTGAAGATAAAATGAAAAAAATAATTTATCTATGGAAAATATGATATCATTTGGGCTAGGACGTACTTCACTAAATGTTTAAATTCAAAAAAATTAATAAACTGTACATATATACATACATATATATATATATATATATATATATATATATATATATATATATATATATATATATATATATATATATATATATACACACAGAAAATTACAATTCAGATATTGTACACACATATTAATTACTTTTACAAGTGACGATCTTGTGAATCTTGTGGCAATATTATTATTCATAACATAACATTAAAAATAGGGTCACTCAATCCGTTAAGTAAGGATGTGTGTGTGTGTCAGGTATACAGGGTGAGTATCTCATAGTGTAAAAAAAAGAAATTGGGTGAAACAAGATCAAAAATGCAGCAAAATGCCCCAGACCTCACCTTTCTATTTCAATCCGTTGTAGATATACAATAAATCAAAGACTTTTTTAGGATTGATGAATTAATTGCCACTTTTAATGAGATTCTCAATAGAAGTGGCAATCAATTCATCAATCCTAATTGTATTAATCCTTCTATACCATCATGCGTACCTCAAGTGAAAGAATTTTTTGAGGAAACCACGTTTTTTTTCCATAAAAGCTGTAATATTTCCATTTTTTTTAATTATGTTTCAAATTTTCACCACATTTTCGAATTTAGCATTAAATTGTCTATACTATAGCAGCATACTCGCAACCTTGAATTGTACAAACTTGAGATCTAAAGAGCTCCTTTTTTTGGGGAAGTCACAATGTCTTATATTACTTCAACGCTAACCGTTTTTCGAAAAAAACTATCCACAAAACTGCAAATCTCACAAATACTTGCATATTTAATAAGCTTTCGTATGATATGTTAAACGTAATGATTTTGTTTCGATTTCATGGAGAAATTTACTTTTGAAACCGAAAAAAACATAGTGTTCTCATTGGGCATACAAATCAGTTACTTGTGTAAATAAAACATTATGACAATCCCTTAATGAAAATGTGCATTTTAAACATAATAAACTCTTCATTAGAAAAAAAGGCAAAGAATAAAATTATTGTTTAATAGAAAATAAAGGAAAACTGTCAATAAAGCCACACCAGGTCAGAAGATCTTATGTTATTACATTTATTTATTTATTATTATTATTTAGGATTTATTTTATTAAATTTTCAATGTAACCCAATGATAATGAAAATAGACCTCAATTTTGTCGTTAGCTTCTGAATGCAGCTTGTGTTGAAGAATACTACTTTTAGAGGCTAATTCAATGGACAGAAGGAGTCTGTTTTCACAGGGGAAGGCATTTCTACCTATCCCTGTATATCGTTGGTTTATATTTGTATTGCTTTCGAGGGACCAGGTCTCACCGCCATATATTAAAACGGGCAGTATAATCTATTTATGTATTCGGAGTCATGAATCCACAAGAATCGTGCGAAATTATAACATACAGTCCTATGAATAAGTATAAACTCAATAGATAAAGTAGAAATATTTTAAGATCTAAAAAACAACCTTTAACTAAAGTATTATTTCAAAGTTCATTGCATATAATAACAATATCAGAGAGAATTTAAATGGCATTGTTTCAGTATATAATCTTAACAACAACAAAACATCCTATTTAGGTAGTGAATAAATATAGACTCAGAGAATTGGTTTTATATTTATGAAAAACTGTTAATTCAATTCATATTTTCACATCAAAAATAGACTGTTAGTGTCATTTGTTCTTTTAAAATATGCTATTGAGCAGCAAAGGATTATTGATTAAAAAAGTAGCGGTATGAAATAGAGGCAAGTTGCACTCGATTTAAACCGCTCCTAGAGTGTTGTTAAAAACTTTTTATAGGATCAGAACTCTATGGGAAAAAATAAGAGAACTGGAAAGCATCCAGGATTTTCCAAGCATGAAAAACGCTCCATTTTAAGAGAAATATCAAAAACTGCTGCATCTTTCGCCCTGATTTTAGAGTGATTTAACCTTGGTTTCGATACCAGTTTAGTACGGAATAAAGCATAGCTGAGACAAGGCATTTAAAATATCGTAAAATTATAAGAAAACCACTCCAGAAAATGTCTCCACCACCCCATTGTTGCCTTTGGGACATTTCTTTTTTCCTTTCTTGTATTGTGCCAGTAATGATTAAAACTTTCCGGACCATCAATATTAAAGTTTTTTTCGTCACTAAAAATCGCCAGGAGCCGAATATGGCTTTCCTGAATGTGTTTTTCAGAAAACTGTAAGCGCCGTTGAAATTTATATTTATTGAACTGTGGTTTTCTTATAATTTTACGATATTTTAAATGTGTGTTCTCAGTTATCCTTTTTCCGTACTAACCTCATATTACATCCAAGGTTAAATCGCTCCAAAATCTGGGCTGAAGAAGCACCAGTTTTTGAAATTTCTCTTAAAATATTGGGTTTTACATGCTTGGGAAATCCTGGAGGGCTTAGAGTTCTTTTATTTTTTCCGTAGTGTTCTGGTCATAAATACAAAAAGTTTTTAACAACACTCTAGGAGCGGTTTACATCGAGTGCAATTTGCCTCTGTTTCATACCGCCACTTTTAAATCAATAATCGTTTGCTGCTCAATTGCATATTTAGTGGCATTTTTTAAAATAATAAATGACACTAACAGTCTCTTTTTGATGAGAAAAGGTGAATTGAATTAACAGTCCTTAGTTTTTGTTAAGATTATATACTGAAATGGCATTTAAATGCTCTCTGATATTGTTATTATATGGAATTAAGTTTAAAATAATACTTTGGTTAAGTATTATTTTAGAGATTTTAAAATATGTCTACTATATCTATTAAGTTTATACTTATTTACAGAACTGTATTTGTACTGAAAAAAATTTATAATATACGACTTTAAAATATACAGATTTAATACGTTGAATTCATTGATTGAGTTTTAACAGTATGAGCTCTAAATGAAATATTAAATTCAGTTGAAGATGAATCCCTGCTTTAAACGGAAGCTGAGCTGCTAGCTTTGATACAGTGCTCCCCGTAAGAGGATAATTGCGCCATCGGAAGTCCTTTAAGGCGCTTTCTTGTCGGGCCGGCAACTTCCGCTACATATAGCCGACGGTTTCATTTGCTCCTCCCCCCCCCCCCCCCCCCTCCGACCTCTCTGCAGCGCTGAATTTAGTAAATTTAATTCCTCCCACCCCTCCTCGGCGGCACCCCCATGTTTTTGCCACGACTAAGGCAGGAACTCCGAGCTATGTATCACCAACTCCAGCAGGTAAATTGCTAAAACTTAATTTTCGACCTAGAGAACGCTGAGAATAAAAACCTCTTTTAATACTGATTGCTAAACTATATTTTTTAGGAAGGATTTATATTCAAGAAACAGTCAAAATATTGACGATACATAAATACGGACATGTTTATATACGATATTGAAACATTCATTTTATATATAGGGTGTTTCAGTGTTAAGTAGCCAAACTGAAAATTCGAACTAAGGACCTCAAAACAAGGAAAAAATTTCCTATGGATCTGTGTCCGCAAACGCTTTGTTTAGGAAATATTTACACCTACAGATTTTATACCCTTACGAATTATTTAGGTATAGTAAAAACATAAAACTTTTTTTTTCAACTAGTTTATTTTTTAAACGTAAACATTATGATTCATAGTGAATGATGTTCCAAGTGATTTCATAGGACATCCGAGCCTATCGGCATTTTTCAGGAATATTCACGAGGGACAGAATTAGCATTACCATCGCAAAAACCGTACACAAACACCGTATCGGAATTTTCAGCATTAGTACAAATCGAAGGCATAATGACGAGTACTGTGCGAAAGCCTCAAACAAACTGATATATGTTATTGAGAGTTCCCAATCCTAATCCCAAATAGTATTAATCCTTAAGTCAATAGTTTATGTACAGTTAGGGAGACAAGGCCATATTGGATCATAGACAAGTCCTGAACAAAGCGTTTGCCACTTCTATTATAATAGCACTTTCAAAACATTCATCAGTTCTAAAAACATACAAGAAAATTCAAATATAAGAGGAGAAATCAAACATGTTGATGTCTCACAGATGGTGAGCTTTAGACAATAGACGATCCCTTAGGTTTTCCCTACTGTAATGGACTTCCCTTTAATGGACTATTAAAAATATTTATTTTATCATTTAAACAAAAATATTGATTAAACATATTTTCTGTAGTCAGTTATCAAACAAATTTCACATTTCTGTCATTTTTTTTCTGTTGAAGATTCGCTCCTCTGAGATCCTCAGTTCAATTTCAACCTGAAATTCATTTATTCAATATTCTATAGACTCTTTATAGCAGTTGATAAAATCTCAACAGACTTAGAGGTCTTCAAATGTTGGCTCTTATTCGAGGTTTAACAACGAAATATTTTTTTGTTATAACCGTTTTTATTTTTATTTTGATACCTGATTCTTTTATAAAATCCATTAGCTTTGTTTTGTTTAAGTAACCAGCCTTAGCAGCCAGGAAAAAAGTGAGTCTTCGTTGGTAAGACACTAGATTTCCGGGAAACATGGCATATAATACATTACTTTGCCATTTCTTTTTACGGAAATTAAAAGCTATTTAATTGTGTTTTCGTTCTTGATGCTTTGTGAGGGATTTATAATACCTTTACCAGAAAGAGCGCACAGATTACTTTACTACTCCAATCCTAGTATATTTAATGGATGTGCATTAGGAACAATAAGCTATGAACTTATTACTGTATAAGGCCGATCAAAGATGTTGATTTTGGCCCTCTGTGATCGCTCATGAAATACTATAGCCCCCCAAGTGGTCCTGTTCAGAGGAGATTGGTTCCTCGGTAGCAAATTTCATGAAGTCAACACAAATAAATTCAGGTGAACACACGGTTTTCCCAAATAAATAATCTGAGTAAAACTTAAGGAACATAACGAGATATCGAAGTCAGGAACGTGCATCGATATAAAAATGTGTTCCGGATGTGTCGGAGGAGTATCTCCGATAGATAAGAGCATTTTGATGTGTATCCATATTTTATAAATTTATTTTTTTATTTTTTTATTTTTAATTAGCGTTAACAATTGAGAGTACTTTTTTATTTAGTATTAGAAACAGCCATAAGCATTAGAAACCTGATTTCGTTTTTATGCGTATGACAGCATCGATCATTTACAGATGAGGTCATGATTTCTGACAAGACAGAAAACTCCCTAATAGGAGCGTTTGAGGAGTGTGACAAAAAACTAGAAGAGTTGGACTAGACAAAAACGAAGTATTTGGTGACGTCGAATAAACTAAACCGGATGGAAAACCTGGAAGGGGCGGGATATAAAATCGAAAAATTAAAGTAACTGTGAATCGTCATAACTTCAAGAAATGTAGTGGGTGGAAGATATCAAAAGAAGGAGAATAGCTGATTATTGGGTGTTATTGGGCTGTCGGTAAAATGTTCAAAAATTAATGCCTCCCTTAAAAGCTTAAAATAACAGTAAGTAGTAGGTCCTACTAATGATAGAGATATGATTAGGATAAGAAGCGGCCAGGAGCTAAAAGACGTACAAAGTTCCAGATTCAGTTGTAACTGTCAAGCAACAAAGAATAATTCGGCTAAACCATTTTAAAAAAAATGTGATTCCATAGTACGTCAACATATATAATGAATGGACATTCCGACGGAGGGAAGATTGCACTGGAGAGAAGAAGTTGAGAAACTGGCAGAGAACGGTCGGTGAAAAGAATTAATAGAGGGAGCCCGTAGAAGAAACCAGAGGTCTGCATTGACCGCAGTGTTAGCAACAAAAAAAAAAAAAAATCTCATTTTAAATCATCAGATATGGTCTTTATAGAATCTGGTCCACAATCCACTACCGCTCAGACCTTTCCATAGCTGCTTTTCTGTACACCCAGAATCGGAAGATCGTTTACCACATCTTCCAGCCAACGATGTTTAGGCCTGAATTTTCTTCCAATATCGGGTCCCTTCACCATTATTTTAGGGAGTTAACTATTTACCATTCTTTGTATGCGTCCGAGGAACCTCAATCAGCCTCTTTATGCTTCTTCTAAATGCAACAGAATCTTCAGCCATAGGTTTATCAGCTTCTTGTTTGCCCTCATCCTTCAAAGATTACCTTTGTCAGCCAGTCCATAAATTGACCGCATTCTATTCTAATAATATTAGAAAAATGTATTTTTTATTATTTTCGAGGGGGAGTGTGCATGTTATTCAGCTAATGGGGATACATTCCGGCTTGCCTAATTTCGTTTTTGAACGAGATCTCCTACTTCTTCAATCTCAACGCTACTGAAATTTAGTTGAAAATCCGTTCTAGTATAGACATGGGCCATCACCAGATGTTGGGTAAGGAAAGGCACACATGCTGAGGAGGGAGGCTCGTTGAAGGGAAACGAGATTGAAAATCTTCCATTTGTGACGGATAATGTATTTACGCCACTATCCGAGACAATATTTATTCAGAAGGTGCCGCTGGTCCTGGACAAACATTTATACTGGGAACATAAAGGAGAGCAATAGTACCCAAACAACACCCGAACTAGAAGTAGCCTTTGTTATATGCGAGTCCGAAATAGTTTTCCTACAGCCTTTGATTGGCACTTATTGCATTTTGGTACTTAACAGTGTAATTAGTGAATAATTAAAACGTTTTCCAGGCAATTAATATCGCAATATTAAAAAAAAAAAAATTTCTACTATTAGACGTAATTAGATTTATTAAAACATTTTTAAAGGAAAAAAATAACAGTTTTTCGTTTACGTCGAAATATGGACTAAGATTAAGTTAATCTTACAAACTGCCCTTTTAAGTAAGTAAAGTGTCGAGAGTAAAAATCTAAGAGGTCTTTAAATAGAAGACTGTCTCATGACATCGGAAGTTGGGGCTTTGCAGTGCCACCAATCGGCAGTTTCAATTATAATTTGATAACCGCCACTAGATGATATATAACTTTCTTTTATATAAATTCAAATTAGTTCTTTCTTTACTCAGTTATTTTTCTTAAACAAAGAAATAATTTCTTCACTTACTATCTTTTTACATGACGATTCTTATGTGTATACTTAGGCTTTACAGTGGCTCTGTATGGAATTATATAAGTACTACCTTATAAATTTTTGTTATTCTTAGGGGACAATACGTCCCAGAATAAAGATCGTTTTTGATTCATTCATTCATTTTATTAAATTAATATTGTTTCAAAATTTCAAAAGAACTTTCATGCACAATACTGAACATATCTTATTTTAATTTAACCAAATCACGACAAAAACATGCCTTGATAACTTGAACCTATACAAGGTGAGTGAGTAACTCTCAGTAGTAAAAAGAAAAAAAAAAATGAAAAATGAAGAATAATGGCCTTCCTATTCCAATCTGTTGCAGATATATGATAATTCAAAGACTTTTTTTTTTAGGAAACCACGTTTTTTACCATAAAAACTTTAATATCTCCAATTTGTTTAAAATTTTTTCAAATATTGACTATATTTTTGGATTTAGGGAAGTAACAATGACTTATAATACTTTAAGGCTCACTGTTTTTTTTAAAACTATCCAAAAAACTGCAAATCTCAGAAAAAAAATTAAAATTTAACCAGCTTTTATATGGTAAGATCCAGTTAATGATCCGTATCGATTTCATGGAGAAATTTACTTTTAAAACCGGAAAAACATGGTGTTTTCGTTTGACATACAAATCAGTTACTTGTGAAAATAAGACATTATGATAATCGCTTAATGGAAATATGCATTTTAAACATAATAAATTCTTCATTGGAATAATAAGCAAAGAAAAAATTATTGTTTAATAGAAAATATAGGAAAACTGTTAATAAAGCGACACCAGATCAAAGGATTTTATGCAATAATATTTATTTATTATTATCATTTGGGATTCATTATATGAGATTTTCAATGTAAGGTTTAAAACCCAATGACAATGAACATAGACCTCAATTTTGCCGTTAGCTTCTGGATGCATATGATATTGAAGAATACCGTTTTTTGAGATGAATTCTATGGACAGATGAGTCTGTTTTTACAAGGGAAGGCAATTCTACTTATTCATGTGGGGTATCGTTAGTTTATTGGGCAGGAAGTTGTAGGTTTACGACGATGGGTAAAGGTTATTTGATGAGATTTATTAGAATTTGTTTTGAATCTCCATTTTTATACCATTCACGATGGTGTAGGTTTGCTGAGTGATGATGTTGGATTGGAGTGATTGAGATGCAATTAAAGGATCATTATTTACTGATAACACACAAGTGTCATCAAACAGGTGGTGAGGACTGTGGTAGAAATAGTCGGTATCTAGTAAAGGTATCGGTTCCTAGGCCAGATATGATTTTATATTTTACCATGTGATTGTTATTCTTAAGGGACTTGGTACACTATAAAGTTTTCATTCTATTCTATTGTATTCCAAATTTGAGTTTAGAAAAAAAAAAATCACGCTAATATTGATCTATGGAGCAGATATTGAAGACTGGTGAAACAGTGGCGGTGGTGGAAAGACAGATATTGCAGTGTGCGGGCGAAGGTGGGGCTGGAGCGGTGGAGGAAACTTACAAGGAGAGCTGCTCGCTGCCAAAGGTCCCCTCCCCCCCCCCCCCCTCCTATATCGCAGATATAAATTATCTCCTTTTAGTTTCAGGCCGGGAAAATTCTCTGGGTGTGAAAAGCGTTCACAGTTTCCATCTCCATTTCCCACAGAGTATTGAGGCGTTTATTTCATAATTCTTTGGGGAAGGTGTTAAATTGAGATTTTTTTTTTCTTTATGCGGTTTCAATGTAAAATAATTCTGCATAAAGAGCACCAAAAGAATATTTCTATAAATTATTTAAATAAATATGCAGGTATTGGTTGCAATATTTCCTAAATCTATAAACGAAACATATAATAATAAGGTATTTATAAAAATTGTATACTATCTGTTTTTAACAAACACATATAATAATAAGGTATTTATAAATATTGTATACTATCTGTTTTTAACAAAATTTTAACTGTTTGTTTTATTATTATTATTTTTTTTTTTTGTGTTAAAGTTATTTTCCCTTATGTAGGTGTTTCTCCCTTTATTTGTTACTTTGGTTGATTAAATAATTGAACACTGTGTGTTTTATAAGCATTAAGTAAGGTATATACCTAGTCTAGCCATGAGTTCTGTCTCACGTATTAGAAGGGTACAAAATAAAATAATGTGAGTCATTAAAATATTTTATTACAAGTATTCAAAACACTTATAAGCAAGTAAAAAAAAAAAAATTAGTTGCCACTGAAAATGACCTCTGATTTTGACACAGGTCCTTACTCTGTCCTCTCGCCAATAGCAGTGCGCACCTTTTCCATAGGAAATTCTTCTACTGCAATGATCAGAGATTTCTTTAGGGCGTCGCACAGTGGGGCCACTGACCAATATTTGAGGGCAAAATCTCCAAAAACGAACTATGTTGAAATGAATTAGAATTAAGTTAACTCTACTGTTCGATACATATACAAAAATAATCCAATCAAAAGAAGAGCTGAAATAAATGGTAAACAAGTATTTACTAACATTAATCTGCCACCTCGTGAAATTGTCTGTTGTTTGACTTAAACATAGTGTAGTTAAGTGATTTATAACTTCCTTATTTTTAAAGTTCAGACTTTGATTTTTATATGAATTATTCTCAAGGAGGTATGTATAATGATCCCAAATCGAAATGGCATATCCTCCGTAAACTTTCAATCTGTGATTCCCTTGTATCCTCATCTACCTACCCTGTATCTCCCGATGAATTAAATTCATATTTTGTTTCCACCTTTTCTCCTGATTCTCTTCATCCTTCCTCCCATTTTACCCCAGCTCCCACATTCAATGATTCTAATTTTTATTTTTCCGATATCTCCCCCTCTGAACTTATTTCCTCCATAATGAATTCCCATTCCAATTCTACGGGCGCAGATGATATTCCCACTAAACTAATAAAACTATGTTTACCCGAAATCATACCAGTCCTCCTATTCATTTATAACTTTTCCCTCCAAAATTCAGTTTTCCCAACCTCATGGAAAAAAGTATTAATTCATCCTATAAATAAAACTTTAAACTCCATGTCTCCAAACGATTATCGTCCTATCTCCATCTTGTCTAATCTTTCTAATCCCTTGGAAAGATTAGTTCAATCTCAAATTTTCAAATTCCTTGAAGAATCTAACCTCCTCGACCCCCTTCAATCTTGTTTTCGTCCCGGCTACTCCACCCAGTCTGCTCTCCTAAAAATCACTAATGACATATTTACCGCAATAGATGACAAAAAATTAACCGTCCTGTTACTCCTTGACTTTTCTAAAGCCTTCGATTCCCTTGATCACTTTATCCTATTCTCCAAATTAAAATCATTAAACTTTTCCTACAGTTCCATCCGCTGGTTTCAATCTTTCCTTTTTCACCGTTCTCAAGCAGTTAAAATACCAAACCAACCCCTATCTTCTTTTCTCACTCTTACCTCAGGTATCCAGTATTTCTCCTCTCCTATTCAATTCCTACATTAATGATCTTCCTAATTCAATCTATCACTGTTCCTACCACCTCTATGCAGATGATTCCCAAGTCTATCTCTCCTTCTCCCCTTCAGAGCTATCCACTGCTTTCGCTAAAGTTCAGGAAGATCTGGACAGAATTAGTGCCTGGGCGACTTTAAATAAATTACAACTTAACGAAAAGAAAACTCAGGCCATTCTAATAGGCTCTAGCTCCCTCCTTAATTCCTACTCACAATACCCTCCTTTAACCTTAAATAATCATCCTATCTCTTTCTACTCCTCTGTAAAAAATCTCGGGATTGTTTTTGATCAAACCCTTTCTTGGAAACCTCAAACTGCCCAAATTTCCCGCCGTTCCATAGGCCTTCTCAAATTATTCCACCGAAACCGTTACCTTCTTCCCCAGTCAACCCGCAAGCTTTTAGTCTCTTCCTTATTATTCCCTTACATTGACTATGGTTATCTGGTTTACGGTGGCCTCTTGACGGTTCTCGAAGACAGACTGAAGCGAATCATGAACTGCTTCGTCAGGTTTGTCTTCGGTAGTCCGAGGTGTTCCCATGTTTCCCACCTCTATTCCCAACTAAATTGGCTCTATCCCACTTTCCGTAAACAATATTTCCATGGAAAATTCCTATACCAAATTATCAATACCCTCCAACCTTCTTATATTTACAATAAGCTTCAATTCAGATCTGCAGTCAATCCAATACATACGAGATCCCGTCTTTCTGATCTGTATACCCCGTCCCATAGAACTTCAATATTCCAACGCTCCTTCCTTTTCCGTTCAACAATCCTCTCGAACTCCATCCCTCCTCACATCAGACAAGCTAAATCCCTGAAAACATTCAAATATTTATATTTCCAATACCTCCTTCTCATCCAGACTGACGCTTGCTACCTATCTAACTACCTAGTCTAAATTATTATTGCATTGCTGGATTCAGGTCTGGAATAATTGAGATTCCTTTTAATAAAAATTTAACTTTCCATGAATATAACATTGGGTACTTCTATTGTACATACAAATCATATCATTGTACCAGAAGATTTTTCTATATCATTTTATTTTATTTTTTTTTCTCATTTAATTCTATCTCCTCTAATCTGTAGAATGTTATCTTCTTTTCTTTTCTTTTTATTTAAATATCATCTATGTACATAGTGTCATTAATGTATTATTGTTTTTCTTTTTTTTGTATCTCATTATGTCTCTAACCAGAATTAATTTAGTTATACCTGCAATTATCTGTTATTCTTAAGGGACTTTGTCCCAGAATAAAATTATTTTTCTATTCTATTCTATTCTTTTCTATTCTATTCTATAATTATAGTAAACTTTTCGAAAATTTTAAATTATTCTTTTATAACTTATGGAACTATTAATTTCAAGTTTTTTAAAATGCAATGTCGTAAACAAAATAATACATATCTTTCAAATTAAACGCAGTTGAATCTCGAGCTCTGTGTGGTACTTTAGAGATACTATCTGGTAAACATAATGTGAAAGAAAAATTTGCCCCAAGTTGCCCCTTTTTGAAATAATGATATTTTACTGATCATTTTCTCAAACTTTTTTTTTTACAATTTTTTTTTGGTTATTTTTGTGATTCTATTTTAAATATTTTTAGACTCGCAAAAAAGCATTAAGACACACGATTTGTGATGTGGAGACCTCAGACGTAGTAAACCTTACCCAAACCCAACATGAAATGTTGTGTACAATGATGGATCGGAAAATTTATTACTCTCAAGCGGGTGACAAATCAACGCAAAGGTGCTATTTAGATTTTAATGACTTGAAAAAATTGTATGCAGCTCCAGTAGATGTTTCACGATTCAATTTCGGATTGTCTGTTCTTCATTGATGGATACGATTTCTTGAGTGCGCTCTTCATATTAGTTATAAATTACTCATCAAAAAATGGCAAGCGAGAGGAGAGGAGGACAAGCTTGTTATAGCTAAACGAAAAAAAGAAATTCAAGATCATCATCATCAGAAACTTAGAATAATTGTTGACAAAACTAAGCCAGGATTTGGAAGCTCAAACGATGGCAATACAGCCATGACCTTTTTCTGTGAAAAACAAACATAAGGACAGACAACTGTAGTTGACTCTGAGATTCTAAATATATTCCACACTAAACTTATCAATGACTCTTGTGGGCACAAAATCATGGTACATTTACAAAATTCACGAAGAGCTGTTTGAAGACAATTAACACTTTGATTGCAGCTCCGCCTACAATTAGTTCCATTCAATTGCTTTATGTTTTATATTTCGTTTTCGTTGATTATTATATGTGTTAAATGTTACAAATAAAAATTGTTCTTAAATTTTTAATGTAAACATTATTGTAAATTTTATACATACATTTTATACATACATAACTTCTTCTACATACATACTTCTTTATCTCAGTCTCTCTCTCTCTCTCTTTTCTCTTTTAGACAAGGAAGTTCAAATCATATTTTATGTTGAATCCGAATCTCAGCGGAACGGAAAGTGTGTTATACAAAATACGTTAAAAAAAAAAAAATTCACTATTATTATTTTTTATACTTGGAAGATTGGACCAAACAAACAAATTTACATATCAACTGCTTTTGACTAGTTTTCCACTCATTCAGTAACGAAAAATTACTGCGAGAGGTTTTGACCACAAATATTGGTCATTGGCCCCACTGTGCGTCGTGGGTGTTGTCTTCAGCCATGGCTGTCAATTAGCGCCACAACTTATAATCGAGTGGAACGAGATCGGGGGAGGAGGAGGGCCATTATTCTGAACTTCAGTAAAAAGCCTCAGTGGTTCTTGCTTTGTGAGCTTGTGCACAATCTCATTGAAAGATCCAATCCTCTGAGTTGAATAACGTATCCTTTAAAGGTAGCAATACGCTTTTCAAAATGTCGTCCTGAAAGACAACTCAGTTATTTTGACCTCAGATTCACAAAAATGTAGTTTTGTGACCCCGTTTTAGCTTACTCCACATCAAATGTACAGGATACATGTCGGAGTAAAAGTCTTAAAAAATAGAAGATAAATGTTTTTCACACTCTAGCTGGAGTGGTAACCCGTAGGATCCTGCCCTAGTTGGTGCACATAACAATGGATGTGAAGCCAACACAAACAACTTCAGTAACAGTTGTAGCAATGACATTAAAATGAATTACTAAAAAAGCATTTATCTTAGAAAATAATTTAATTATAAAAAAAGGCAATAAAATCCAACTGATTAGTATTTAATAATTTCTAAACTTTAAGGATTGCAAATAATCATCTAACGTCATGCATCTATTTATGAGGCTCAACACAGAAGACAGAAACATATTTAGTAGACATTACAATATAACAAAATTTATGTTTCGATTTCTATTATTGATCATAATACCAAACAATGCTTATTCCTAACCATGATAATTTAAAATACAAAATATAACTGTAGAAATCAGTGACCAGCCCCTAGAATCTGATCAGGGATGTTAAAACCTTGCTAAAATATTCCCCAACGGCGCAGATGTGTCTGGAAACGAACCATTATTAATCAAAGGATAATTAATGATGTGGTTACTAACATGGCAATAAATCATTTATAAAAATCTCATTGGAACCGGCTCAAAGAATGAAAAGCCCGGGGTTGATGTTTAGCCGGATCATGCTACGCAATAAATCTTGTCGCAATAAACTTTTGCCCAAGACCGTGAATGAAGTATCATTATCTGGCCACTTCTGACTTGTGCTGTCGTCTTACCGAGCTCAAATACATAGCAACATGAAAATACGGCGTATTTATAGTTTGTTTCTATTTTGTTTGTCATAGGGCAACAAATCTGTGAATATTTTTTTCCCTACGTCCATTTTTTTCAAAACTTATAAACAGAGAGGTAAAAGTTCCACCCAATAGATTTCATATTCTGGGTGGCCGTGAATCAACACAATACATCACATTGTCTACAGATTTAATCAAAATCGGCGGTATAACCACCAAATTGTTAATTGACAAAGCTTTCTCATATATAGCAAAGAAATTAAAAAATCATCGGTGGCCCAGTGTAGGGGAAATATTAGCAGGCAAAAACAACAGCATCTAAACAATCAATTTCTGTACTGTTGCCACATGTCACAATGATTCCAACATCTCAGCAGTTTTAAAAAACGAAAAAAAAAAAAAATCAGGATTGAGCCTTTTATACCATTATTCGAACCTCAATCAAAATTTGAGAAGTTAAATTAAATAATATAATCCAATATTTCTGATAAATTATATGGTCCTGAAAATGAAGCTTTCACTTTCGTCGAAGACATTATCTCTGTATCAGGTAAACCGTATAATTCAACCTAGATCATCCTTATTTATTTATCTTCCGGTTTAAATTGGGTTCGTTAGGCTTTATTTTTATTCTAGTTCATTGTGATTCCTCTATGATTTCGAAACGTAATTTAAGTTTTTCTATTATTAAAGAAGTGATTTGACTCTTAGCTTGGCGAGAATAGATCCAAAGTGATTTTTGATAATAGGTGCTATTTTATAATGTAATTATTTTTTAAAATTATAATTAGCACATGCAGTCATTTTCATTATTATTGTTTAATTTGTAATAATTTAAATAAACGTTATAACGGTAAAAACTTTTGCACTGTTGATCCAGTTGAAAATGAAGTTTACATAAAATTAAAGTAAATTCAATGCTCTACAAATAGGTTTCTGGCTGTTTTTCTGAGAAATGGTCGTGGAAGGTACAACAAGCAAATGTTTGAAAGTTAGGTAAAACTGATTTTGGTTCGAAAATTATCGTTTTAATAATGCATATCTCAAAAACCGATGGAATACGACAAATATTGACTGGACTGTTAGCTTCCTTTTCACCAGATTTTAATTCGTACACATAGATATTTCCAAAAAGGTCTATTTTGCCTTTAAGTGAAAGGAAATAAAATGACAATGATTTATCTATTTTAAATGCAGTATTTAAACCTAATTTTTTAAATTCGCTCCAGACTTTGGTGGATATTGGACCGTTATATAGGAACAGAATGTATTTCTTCGGGGTAGATTTGTCCTCTTGGATTGTTAAGTATACATGTATTATGTATTATTCATAGTTTTTTTTTTTTGGGTTTCTAGTTTGTTTTTTTTTTACACGGAGAAAACTGAACGATCAGTAAATCAAAGATTCAAAGAACATATAAGAGTATGCGGTACTAAGACCCAAAATTCGTAAAATACTATCAATTTAAATGAAAATAACCATAATTTCAACAAATACATCAATTAGAAAATTGTCTAAACTTAAATATTTATGAATCATAAGAAATAATAAAATCGTTCAAATAGTCCCATTTTAAATTTGTTTCCGGTAGGATCGGAAGAAACCAATTAGTCACAGGGAAAACCGAAAGGTTTTATCCTACTACCTACCTGACTTTTCGCTTCTGCACATTGAGTCCACTATTAGAACTGATATGTTTCGGATATTATTTCAGTTTTGCCTTCGAATGTGAGTACCAATATAGTTGATTTCTTGTCCTGCGTTTGAAAAAAAAAATAGTATATATAATGTATGTACCAAATTGCTAATGTTTGGTACGTTGCAAATGTTGAAACATTTGTTTGTATGTTTTTAGAACTGCTGATGAATTCGAAATTTGTTTTCAATTAAAAATAATTCAAATAGAAGTTGTAATTAATTTATCAATCCTAAATATACATTAACTAGCATATTTAATAAAGTAACTTTATTTGATTGTTTAATATTTGTGTTTTTTAAACTGGCCCATCATATAACTGAATTGTATAAAAAACACTGAAAGGACACCTGATAACCTATAGGGGTTGTTGGCTATCAACAATTAAATGATCTCTTGTGTGATATGAAGCGTTCAAAAGCGCGATGAACTTAAATGAACGCTTCCGCCAAAATAACTAGAGCGGGCATAGCTGAACGGGCACACCATCGATAACCCCCTCCAATAATGTTTTTTTTTTAAGGATCTCCGTAGCACATTAGATTTTTTTTAAAATCGTATAAGGGCACAGCGTTAGAATATATATATTTAGTAAGGTTCTTGAGGTTCAATCAATAAATAAAAAACAACTTGTTAGTCTTTAACGATAATAAAATAATAGTTGACTGGATGATGAATGGAGAAGAAGATTTTCAGGGATGCAGTCAAAGTAACACCACGTTAAAGAAGGAATTCATTAATACGTGCCAACGTTTCGACCTGCGTTGCAGGTCTTCTTCAGGGCCACCAAACCACACTTGTGAGGAGAAGGACGATGAATCCTCCTCACAAGTGTGGTTCGGTGGCCCTGAATAAGACCTGCAACGCAGGTCGAAACGTGCATTGCATCCCTGACAATTTTTTTAGTTTTTGAACTTATTGTTATTCTATTCCATATCCACCAGTAACATTGTAAGTCGCTTCATAATCCTTTATATTCTGTAAATTTATATATTTTTATTATTCTAACACATGTTGTAATATACTTGTACTGTAGACCACTTTATGTTTTGAAATAACTTGTATAGCTTTTACATTTTTATTGTAACTTGTTTTTTCACTGTAGGCCATGATTACGAGAACAATACAGTCTCGAAACGTCGCCAAAATAGTTGTTTTTAGGAATGTCCTAGTATTCTTCGCATTCGCCAGTTCTCTGTAGATTTTTGGAGCTCTTTTTCCATTTTAACACATCGATTTAAATTACTCTTTCGCGTGATAAACGGTTTGTATTTCATAGATTATATTTTTGTCAATATTTTTTGTTTGATTCTATGAAAAAATGGCTTATAAATTAAGACCGGATTCCCATGGAATTGCACATTTAGGCGGTTACAGTACAAATTTGCACATTTTAAGTTTAAAGTATTGATATTTCATTAAATGTATTGAAGATTTTTTTTATTTTGGAAAATTTCCAATATAGACAAAAAAAAAAAACATGTTTTTTTTGTATTAAGATTCGTATAACTAATTTGATTTTACTCCATCTTTTAACCTTCTATTTTATTTTTATGTTTTTAGAGATTAGTTCGGTAAACAAATAAAGGCAAAAGTAATACTGCCTTTTGAGTGACATTCAGCCAGTCATCAAAAATTAATATTTGGATAAAAGTATATCCAGAATTTAAAATCAGACGGGAGAACAGTTTTTTGCTATTCTATCAATAAATCAATTTGTTCCAATCAAAAATCTCAAGTGGATGTTCATTGCAACTCAAGTAACTACATTCTATCTTTTCATAAGTAGTACACGATAGCATTTGAATGTTCTCAACATCTTTTTATTTTTCAGTAAAAATAAAAGTACACCCAGTAACAGTTACTAACAGAAAACTGTTCGAGATTAGACAACAAACAAACGTTTCTAACCGATTTATGTTACACCACGGTCGCTTCCAATATTCCATTTAATAATCTCCATTTCAAGCTCTTTAAGTTTTTTTCGCAAAAATACACTAAACAAATCATTCTTAATGAGAGCATATAAAGAAAATATTATCTTAAATATTGTTAACATTCTCTTTAGAAAATAAGTAAACATCATTAGAAAGTTGAATTGCACGATTGTCAACGTTTTTTTTTTTATTGCACGTTTTTAAATTTTTACTGTACGAAATCAGGCGTTTACTTATAGGCTTACACGTAATTTTCGTATACACTAGGGACTTTATTAAACGATGTAGCTGAGACCGCGATAAACAAAAAAACACCCAGTACATTATAATATGAAATAAAAAAAAATATACATATATATATATATATATATATATATATATATATATATATATATATATATATATATATATATATATATATATCCTCAGCTGATCGAGTCTCTGTTAATCAAGTACCGAGTGTTATTTCGTTTTACAAGTTTAAACTCGGTGAAAACAAAGCCCAAATATTAACATTAATAAAGTACATACATGTAAATATGTATACTTGATTTTAGGATGTTGGTGAGTTTGATTTATTTCCCTCTAAAGACTAAAACAAATTCCCCTCTGCATGAAAATAAACAGAGGATATTTTAACAAAAATGATTTTCTTTTAATATCTGAACCTACTCATTTATAAATTATTAACCGAAAGCTAACGAAACTGAGCACAAATATTTTACACAGCTAAAGGCTGTCGGACAACTCCCTTTATTCATTGAGTCTTATCTTTCGTCGTGAATTTTTCAAACCAATTCCTGCTCCAAGCTTTACAAAAATATTTTCTTTTTCAGCGCAGGGTACAAGATATATAGATATAACACTGGCTAGTTTCTTAAAAATATAAATTTAACAAACAAAAGGTTTTTTTTTTTTTTTTATTTATAGCTTTATGTTGTGTTATTGAATATTTAACAATAGTAGTCGTTAAATAGATATTATCTTGCGATTGGGATTTATATTAAAAAAACATCTGATTTTTTAAAGATTTTCGTATACTAATTACTAGCTGTGAAAGGATATAATAACTATGACAAGCAATAGCTAAGGTGTAAGGCATCTCTCGTTTTATTTATTTAGATATGATAATTTTTATTAAATTAAATAATTAAATAATAGGGACACGCATAGTGGTCAGTTTTATTGATCAGGGCGATCTAATTTTTTCAAGTGAAGAAAAAACATTAATATCATACTTTAAGTGCTATATATAGTTCTAAATAAATGAAAAGAAGAAATAACAAATGAAATAAAGTTTTTTTGAAGGATTATACGTAAAGTAATACATATGCAATTACATGAAAGGACAAGCCATTTTTCATTTGTGATCATTGACTACAAAAACTACCGAACCAATCTGTACCAAATTTTAACCACATCATTTTTATAGTTCAAGAAAGGTTTAGTAATAATAGAATCTATTGGTCTTCAATTAACTTGTTATTAAAAAAAACGATAGTATTTGGATAGCTGTGAAGTTTTAAAATTGACCAAAAGATGGCGAGCGCCATTCTACATGAGAGGTTACAAAGGTACGGTATTGTATAGAGTTAGAAATTGATAATAAAATCGACTTATATTCAATTAAGTTATTAAAATGTGAATGGATGGAAGTTTGAAAATAGATTCATATTAGTAGTATTAGGAAATTGAGTTTACAAATGTAAAACTACTGAACCCATCTATACCAAATTTCAACAAAATCATCTTCATAGTACTAGGAAGGTTTCGCTGTAATAAACTTTACAATAATACAAATTTAAACGTACACTGTTGAGTTCCAGAAACGATTTTTGCCGCACTGTAATATATTTTTAGAGTTAGAAATAAATATTCTACCAGATAAAATCAATAAAATTATTTCTGCCGAATAAAATTTATTATCAAATCAAAATGTTGATCTTTTACTATTTGATATTTTGTGTAAAAATATAATTAATGGGTTTTTTGTAGTAAGCACTGATAATGCAGTCCATTATGCGCAAGGGTTTCGTAATACTCTCTGTCCGTCTAAAAACTCTCCTCTCCTACATTAATTTTAAAAACTGGATGTCCAAGTATGCTTTTACGTAATCTTCAAGCATATAATCTGTGAAACGATACAAGGTCAAAAGTTACCGCTATGCCTAAAAATATCATTGAATAAATAATCATCAATAGCATGCTACAATACATGCTTTTAATCGGTAAACCAATAAAACTTCAATCGTTAGTTGAAATTATCAAAGTTCTTTACTTAGGAGAGAGGGCGAAGCCCCGGCGGGGGATGCTTGTTTTAAATTAACTTATAATATAAGTAGAATTCACAAATAACCTACAAAAAGTATTTCAAAAGTTAAACGCTTACATATTGAAATTAAGTTAAACCGAGAATTTAAACAAGATTTTTAAAAATTACAGAAAAAAAAAAATTGAAAGTTTAATTTTCATATATTTCCTTTAGTATCAGTACACTCACTTTCGTCACTGCTTTCCCTAAAGTTATCATTTTTCACATGCAAAATAATTTTTCAGGCCTTTTCTCTTAAGGAGTGACACTTTTAAGGCTGTTTTTACCAGTAGGTACTTATTTAAGGGTCCGACGATATGAGAAACCTGTCCGTAGTTGGTTGTGGCCTAAACGTCATAGAGTGAAATTCTTGAATTGTATACAGTGACCAACTATTCTTACAATTAGTTTAACAATGTCACTGCAGCTAGAAAATTGTTTCATTGGTCTTCCAGCTCTTGAAGGAGTATCACAAGATGGTACTCCCTAAGGAAACAGATTTCCGCAAAGTCCTTTTTCATATAAAATGACAAAAATATTTATTATTAGTTCATCAGATTTATTATTTTTATATCGCGTGTAAATGATCGTTTTGTGATACATACAGCTACTAAAATAAATAATACAGTACTAAAATATTTAATTACAAATGCAAGTACATAAAAATATACAACCAATAATTTAAAACTTACTAGGTACGTACCATACACGTCATAAATTTCACGGAAAACGTTCAATGCAAAATAATATGCCGCCTGTGAATTGTGTTTATCATGGTACATGCATTGTCTTATCGCTTCTGGGGGAGGATCGTTCCCCAGACCCACAGATCATCTCAGTTGAGATTAAGGATCAAAGTCCATATTTTCGAATAGGTATATATTTACATTTGTAAGTGCAATAATTTAATAATAATAATATTATATAATTATTAATAATAATTCACATTATACTCTAGCGTGACCTTGAAGTAAAAATTTAATATTATAATTATTAATATTACTTTTTTAATTAATGAGTAACAATAAAATAATTGTTAACAGAGTTAATGGGCGGACTGGTACTTTTGAAACCGAGTTAGTCCCCTTAAAAACATGTACCACGAAAAAAACAATTTTTTATAATAAAAATGTTTTCAGATTATAATAGATGGTTTCCGTTATCCGGTGTTTTTCCTTATTGGATGGTGTTTCGGCTCGGGAACATCGGATAAGGGGAAGTATACTGTATAGTGAAAATAGTATAGCCAGCTTATAACATGTGAGGTGATAAGAATGGATGATTCACTTTAAGATAAACATTTCAAAGTTTGAAAATGAAATTTAAAAAACATCTCTATTAATGGAAGGTGCATAAAAAAAAAAAAAAAAGAAGAAAAATGTTGCCTAGTTGAGCAGTAACAAATTTTATCGTATAGCTGATCCTTTTTTTTTTTTTTTTTTTTTTTTTTTTTTTTCTTTTTCCTTTTGTCGCAACTGCTTGGTAAAATCAGCAGGAGCTCTAGAAAATAAGGGGCCCCCAACCCTGGTTTGTTATTGCTGACAACGACCCAAGACCCGGACCGACTTTCGATTTCTATTCAAATAGGCAGTTGCTCTTGCCTGCTTTTGTCACCGAGGAAGGCCATTGGAAATTGGAGCATTATCTGGTGAACAGTTTGAGCTGAGAAATATGTTGACTCCTGTTCGATGCTTTGATGTTCCTGTATCCGGATGTTCCTCCTCGCATCAGGATGCCTCAACTTTCTGAATATAAAGTGCAATAGGAAATTAAAGGAAACCTTCGTTCTCAGTTGTATCGTCCTGTTTACTTTTTAAACCATGAACAATGCACACTCACGCTATCGTAACTCCTCAATTAATCAATGTTTCACCACCTCTAATCCGACCGAGTTTGAAATCGTAAAACAAAATTATACGAAAATCACATGTAAACTTGTGAGTAAAGACTGAATTATTTCAGTGTAGTGAATGCTAAACAGATAAAAAAAAACCATTTTTTATGGGATTATTACTCCTAAGCAAAAATGTTTACTTCTTAAGCATTCCACTACTTTGAAATATTTCAGCCTCTGCTCACAAGTTTAGAATTGATTTTTGTAAAATTTTGTTTGAAGAGTTTAAACCCGGTGGGAACAGAGCCCAAAGACACAGAAATATTAATGATACAGTAAAACGTTTCGACAGGGATACTTGACGCCTTGAAGAGGTTCATGGCAGGATGTCAAACCTGGATGACGATATTCTGCTGAGGTGAATGAAAATCCCAGAACTGTTCGAAAACTTGCAAAGAAAATAACAGCAAATTGACCGAAGCTTACCACCTCAAAGCAATTGAAAGGGCTCAAGGTATGATGGTAAAAAAAAATCCATAGTTATGTAAGGTTTTGTCGTTATGAAATTGTTGGAGCTTAGTTATGAGTGCATCAACGGTTTTTCAGACCTTTTGCCTTTTTTTTTTTTTTTTTTTTTTTTTTTTTTTTTCCTTTCATAGCCCCTATCTATAAGAAAAACAGTGTAAATACTCTTTACATCGTTAGATGTAAAGAGGTAGAAAGGTAAGTGCCTTTTACTGTAACTGTGTTACATTTTAAGGCCTGTATGAGTGGGGGGGGATCTTGAGGTAGAGGGCGCTATGTATCTGCAGAGGTGTTGGGGCACACCTTTTGTTGAGGTCCTTTCTCCTGAAAACATCAATTCAAATCAAAAGTATTTATAAATTAGAAAAATTTGGAAGTGAAGACAGTCAGACTGTCTTTTGCCATCGTACAGGGGGTGGTGCCGGAGTTAAGGAATTAAATAGAGGGTTATTGAGGTGTTGGAGGGAATCAAAAAATTTGATATTCCTCCGCTTTATGTATTCCGGGACCGTTGGCAGTTTGAAAATTTCGTGCAGCTCCGGGGGCTTCTTCTTTCGTAGCGTCGTCGTTCTCACAATACTTCGAAGGATGGTGTCTTGAAATCCCTGGAGACATCGTCGTGTACCCTCGGAGAGATGTGTGAACAGCGGTGCCCCGTAGAGGAGTGATGGGCGGAGAATCGATTTATAGATGGCTAGTTTTAGCCTGAGAGAGAGTGCTGGGGAGGTGAGGAGGTGATGAAGTCTATAGGATTTTCTCCTGACTAATTTGGCTTTCTTGTAAACGTGAGCCGAGAATTTAAGATGGCGGTCCAGCTGAACGCCTAAATAAAGTATTTTGTTGGAGGGAGCTAGTTCCATGCCAGCCACGTGGAGCGCTCTTGGCAGTGCCGTTCTCTTCTTTGATTGGTGCGAGAACACTACGCAGTCCGTTTTGGCGGGATTTACTTTGATGTTAAGCAAATCCAGCCGTTGAACAATCTCCGCACAAGTTTGTTCGGCCTGACGTAGTGCTTTCGTGGCATTGAGGCTACTGCTGTAGATGGCGATGTCATCAGCATATGCAGCTACAGCAGACTTGATGTAATTTTTGCCGACTATATCTTTTATTTTTATTTATTTATTTATTGTTCAACATATAAATATAATTACAATGTAAAATTATAATATATACAGTATAAAAACAATAACAATATATAATTACTACAATAACAATAACTATAATAACAATAACAACAATAATCGTATGGCAACGTAACTAAAAATCCTTCTTAGGCTGCTCCAAGGATGTCACCGTCTTCTTCAGCTCCTTCGCTGTCCGGCGGCCTCCCAGGAATATTTCCTCTTCTATTTAGGTTGAAATGGGATGAACCAATTGCCGTCTTCCATCCGTATACAAACGCTTTGTAGTGCAGGTAGTTTTCTTCAGTGATTACTTGAGGAAAATCATTCTCCGAAAGAACATAAAGTCCAGTGTCCCTCAATAGTTTGGCCCTCAGAGCTTCAAAGGCTGTGCAATTCATGATGATGTGCTCTGCGGTTTCTGGAATTCCACATCTAGGACATAAGGGATCTATGTCTACACCAAGGCTATGGAGTTTAGCTCGGAAACCCCCATGTCCTGTGAGAAATTGCGATATCCAGTAATCCGGGAGGACCCATTTCGCATGCAAACGTGCTTGAACGGTGGGAAAGTATTTTCTCAAGGTAGCACCTTTCGAAGTTGCCGCCCACCGCCGTTTCCACGCTTCTATAGAATGATCCCGGATAATCTTTTTCCATTTTCTGGGTTCTTCTGTGATTCTCGCTCGAATGTTCTCCGGAAGTCCAGCTGAGTCTCCTCTCTTGAAGTTATCCTTCAAAACTTCTTCTCGTAAGAAGAGGTCGATTGGTATTCCTCCTGCTAATACTTGTGCCGCCTCATGTGACACACTCCTGTAAGATTTAGTTACTCTGAGCAGAGTGGTTCGCTGGATGGTCGCCAATCTGCTCTTCTGCCGCTGTGATAGATTCTGGTACCAAGCGGGAGTTGCATATCTCAGAATACCCAGAATCACCCCATTATAAATCGTCATCGTGGCTGGGTATCTGAGACCCCAAAATGCACCCCCGACGCGGCTAAGACCGTTTAAGGCTAGTGTCACTCTATTTCTTAAGTATTCCAAATGTGGTGTCACATTGAATCCTCTTCCGATTCTTATTCCAAGATATGTGACTTCTTCACTGGGACGAATTCTTATTGCACCAATACATATATTTATAGGATGCGCCCTATCTGTCTTTCCTTTTAGTAGAATGGCCTGCGTCTTTGAAGTTGCCATTCTCAACTTCTTACTTCCACACCATCGTCCTACAAGGGTGGCGCACCGTTGTGCCTCTTCTTTTATTCCAGACCTGCTGTTGGAGGCCACTATAGCAGCTAGATCGTCGACGTAGGCCGTGGCAGGGAACTGCTGTTCCTCGAGCACACCCAATATTTCATCGAAAACCAGCTTCCATAAGGCTGGGCCAAGAACTGAACCTTGGGGGCATCCCCTCTCTATAGAAGCTTCTCTCTCATAAGAACTTCCTCGAACCTTTACAATCCTGCTATGAAAGTAGCTACTTATGAGAGTATATAAGTTACTGGGGGCATCGTATTTCTGTAGCTGTTTAAGTACCCCTGGCCACCAGACGCTGTCAAAGGCAGAGGAGATATCAAAGAGTTGCCGACTATATCGGCAGTATAGATAGAAAATAAGACTGGCGATAGAACTGCTCCCTGTGGAACACCACAGCTGAGAGGGATGGTGCTAGAAAGTTCCCCACGAACCTTTACAGTGAGTTTTCTGCCACTCAGGAATGAGACTATGATGTTATAGAGCTGTTCTGGGCAGTCGAGATCCATGAGCTGACGGCATGACCTTTTGCCTCCAAGGCACTATTGCTTTAAAGGGCTTAGACCACTTTTTAAAATTGACATCCATGCAAAAAGTAATCTATTAAATATAGACGGTTTATTAAAAATTGGGGCAATTCAAAGAAAAAAATAAAGCTCATATTATTTTGTGGACAATGCAATACAAGAATACAACCCTGTCGGCATTTCTTCATGGAAACATGCCCGCTTACGTATACTAATATAAATAACTTATTTAAGTTTTTACGAAGTATTAAGTAGAATATCCCTAACAAAAAAACAAAAAAAAAAAAAATTACACACTAGATAATTTAGAAGTATGTACAGTGCGACCCAGCAGTACGATTATCCGGTTTAGCAGCGCTTAAAATTGGCATGCAGTGATCTGGGATTTAATGATTAAGAGTAAAAGGTTAGTAAGTAAAAAGTAAGCAGAAATGAAACGTCGGGTAAACTTCGAGGGGTGGACTACGTCGTAGATGAGAAGATTACATCAGAGCTGATTTTGTAAATTTAGTTTTGATGTTTTTTTTGTGTGTGTGATGGGAGGAGGACAATTTTGCATAAGATGACCGTGTGAGATGCCACAACAGTGTGAGATTCTTACTCACTAAAAACCACCTCCCCTATTCTTCTTCTTTTTGAAGATTTGATGGGATGTGATGGAGGGGTGGTTTGTAGTAAGATGACAGTTTCGGCATTATGCCTTCGGGTTGGCAAACCTTTTATTCAATAATATAGAAGTTTAGATAGTAATTTAAGGATTTAAGGAATTTTAAAACGATGTCAAAAAAAAAAAAAAGAAAAAAAAAAGAATATAATAGCTGATTGTTAAGTAAATAAGAAGATCAGGTATGCGTTCAGAAGAATGAAATAATAAAAAAAATAAGTCCAAGAAAAAAACTTTAAAGAGTTCCGACGCACAGTGGCACCAAATGGATATAAAACGGAAAACAAAACAATATGCTTTAAAATAATTATCCTAATGATCCAATCGACCTACAGTTAGTCTCATTCAATTTAGAATCTCATTGGAATTTCACACAGAAAAACAACTTCAAGAAAAGACCAAGAAAAATCGGAAATAAACTATATATATATATATATATATATATATATATATATATATATATATATATATATATATATATATATATATATATAAGTTTATTTAGCACTTTCCTCAGGAGTAAAAAAAAAAAAAAAAAAATGCATTGAGATTTAGCTACAAACAACTCATTTATTAAAAAAAAAATCAAATTGAGAATAAATACAAAAAGTAGAACAAATAAACAAATAGAAAATTAATAGATACTTTTATTAAACAAAATAATAAAACAAACTATGTTAAATTGTATTGTTTTTGATACCTATTATTTAAAAAAAACAAAAACAATAACGTAAATGGAATATGTCGTTTTCTTGTTTCTAGTCGCATAGAGGAATTATAAGAGTCAGATAATTCTAAAATCCTCTGAAACACATCTTAATTTATAGACAAGCAAGATTTTTTTCTAGCTTGGTTAAACCGTAAGATCATAATACTTCATCAATTATTTTACGTAATAAATTGTCACAATAAGGTTCCATTGTGTAATTGTCACGGTAACATTTTCACAAAAATTACAATAACTACCCAGTATGCTAGAATATGAAGATGAATTTATATTGATATATACACTGATACATCCGTATATAAAACAATAAACATGAATTTACAATAAACGTATTCTGTAATACCCTTTAACTTAATTAATCAGTTTATTGGGATTTCTGTTTTATAATCGTTTATATTCGGTGGCTACAATAATATATGTTACCTTTTTTATATGTACAGAAATATTATAAAATGCTAATCACTTAAATGTACAAGAACAATTATAAAACTATATTTAAAAAAAAAAAAAGTGATTAAATTGACTAAGAAATATGTCTCTATTTTCAGCTTTAAAAGAAAAATATATTCATTTTGGTTAAAGAAAAATTCATTAAAGAAAAAAATCCTTCCCCTATTCAAAATTCAGACTTGATAAAAATTAACTTTCGTATCGAATCTTAAAAGAAGACCAGCAAGGCAGGTCGAAACGTCAGCACTCCACAGTTTTTGGCTTAGACGTATTTTTTTTTTCTTTCTCCTGACTGCATCCTTGATCATATTCTTATTATGTAAATAAATACATTTTTGATCAATCTAATATTTAAAAAGGAATAATTAAATTAAGTATACAATTCTTGAAAATAATCTTAGCGTAAATGAAGATTATGCAGTAACACATACGGTTTCAGTAATCTTATCGAATCTACCAACTGTAGCATGGACGTTTAATGGAATCTGAATCTGGAGAGATACAGGAAAGGAGAAAAAATAGCATTGATTTAGAATATTACATACTGTAGGATTACGATTTAAGTAAATCAATGAAACAAATACTTGTCAGCATAATCCAGAACAAAATGTTAAAGTATATTCAACTTTATGTTTTATCAAGAAAATCAATATTTAACTTGAATGAATTTTCCGAGAGCAATGGGCAGCTGAGCTCACAGTAGGTTGCTGAACACGAATTTCATTAAGAGAAATGGGCTCGTTAAAATAATATTTGTATACCTGAGTTATGGGGGAAATGGAACCTCGTGGAAGTTGTCCAGGGTTCTCTTGGAAGATTTTGTACAAAATACTGCTATAACGAACGCAATGGAACATGTATATTCACTCGTTGACATACTAAGAATAAAGTAATCTACATTTAAAAACTACTTTAATATAATGATTAAGCCTGACCAATACATATAATAATCTACCTAGACAATATTCAGATCATCAAAACAGATCATATCAAATCCATTCGTAAAATGATACTCCCATTTACGTTTTGGCCTAACCCAAATGATACAGGCCCATTTTAGTTGCTACGTAACTAATGCATTCGAAGTCAATTAACGCCATATTGTGCAACCATCTTAAGTCCCCAGACCCATCCTTCTGCGGGTCAAATATTAAAAGCAATATTCTATTTTCTTAAACCTAAACTTATTATTCTTTTTATAATGTAAGAGATGAAAAACGAATACAGACTTAAAAAAACAAACAAAAATAAATTAATATACCTCAAAAACTTTATAAAATTAAAGGAAATCCTAGCAATGCGATCTGATCACGCGGTTCGTGAGCCAATGGAGGAAAGTATGAGCGGTTAAGTTATTTAGATTGAATTAACATATCCTACAAAACACACCAGGCCTTTTTTTATTTTCTAACGAGCGGTATCGGCACTTGGTGTTGCAGAAGGTTTAGTCCGTAATATTTCCTTCACTATCTTCTATCTTAAATATTAACATTTAAGCAAACTTGAAATTCAGATTTAGCACTCGAAAACCAATAGTAACTACACATGTAGGGTCAAATCGGGAACACTGTAAAAAAAAAAAAAGGCCATTTAAAAAAACATTAGTTATATCGTCTTCTAATTATTTACCATAAAATCAACGATCTGTCACCTCCATATTATGTTTTATAATAATTTAAAATTTATTCTTAAAGTTGCTTATTTTTTAGTTATCTGAAATCACAAATTTGTTACAGTGGTAGGGTACAGTCTAACAACATGGAGAACACTACAGTTTACTAAACGAAATAAAATATGAAAAATAAAAAACGTTGCACCTCAATTATGTTCCATAACAAATTTTTGGTTCTGAAAAAAAAGCATAAGTAAATTTATAATATGAGAATATTATCGCTAGGTACTTCTAATGTCATTAGCATAGTCTAGACCAATGCCCCTGTTATTTTTTCTATTGCCAACTATTTTCGTTGTAACACACTATTTACTGAACAGAAACCATTAGTTTTCCTACATGAACAAAATTTCACTGGCCAAATTGTCCACTATTTTTTATTTTTTTTATTTTATTTTTTTTTTTTTTTCACACGAGATTGACATCTTAGCTAAATTAAAAAAAAGACAGAGCTAATCAAGATGCTGCGCTGTACCCTACATCACACTAGATACAGTTAATATACCCCTAATTAATATGAAACCGTTGAGATAAAGATTCGCGAAATTTAAAACTGAGGAGACGAGTTGTAAGTTAATTTAGATTCAAAAACTAAAAAGTCATTGCTTAGCGCGCTTATTATTCATCACTGAGGGTGGGTAACGACATACGATAAATCGAAATATCATTAGTTTTCTTTCGATATATCTTTAAATCAATTCGTGCCTCACAATTAATCGTTTTTAATTCGTTACCATACAAAATATCTTTATATACCAATATATAAAACACTGAATCAATGTTGATTACTTTTAGCAGTTTACGTTGTTAATTTCTGGTAAACTTTCTTTTTTTTTTTTTTTTTTTTATTCTTTTATTAATAGAAATTTACAACTGTATTAGAAAACACATCTAGTAAATAGGCGGTATATGTGAGATATGAATGAATGAATGAATGCTCTTTATTTGTTAAAGACAGAGTCTTGTACAAACAATAATATTATTAATAATATACAATAGATCCATAGCACGAGTCTAGTGCTCTTAAACAAATCCTTACATAACAATATTTTGTTTTTATATTGGAACAAAAATATATGATCTAAATTCTTTATCTTTATAATAGATATCAACGTTGTACATAATAGACATTTACATATGCACTTATCATCTACACATAGATCAATCACCTCTACACATTAATTAATATTAATAATTAGTTACATAATTAAATAAATAAATACACACACACACACACACACACACACACACACACACACACACACACACACACACACACACACACACACACACACATACATTTTTATGCATACACCTATATAAACGCAATGTATAAATAAAGGCAATATATAAAATAACATCAAATATAAACAATATAAATTATAAACATACTCAAGACACATATTCATGTTATCACCAACATAATTTAAACAACAACCTTAAATCGATTCTAATAAATATCAGTTTATTCATTTTCATTTCAGTCATTGACCACATAAAGACAGCACCTTATATACATTCATCATGAAGAAATATACTTTATTTAATTTTTCTACACCGTCAATATTTAATATTGCCTCAATATTGTGGTTATCAGAAGACATTGTGATGTATGGCTGAAGAAACTGTTGTCTATATTCCTTGAACGTTGGGCAATAGAGAAGGATGTGGTACAAGCTATTGGAGATATATTGGCTGCATGATATACAAGTTTCCTGTGATTTGAATAAAAAAGTTTTGTTCTTAGTATATAACTTAATTTGTTCTTGGTTTGCAACTCTTAATTGACTGACACACCTCAACTTTTTTATGTGTACTTTGTATGTTAGGTACGTTTCGGGATTTGAGACATTGTAGTTACAGAGTAATCGGTATAATGAGAAGTTGGTTGACCTGAGAACTCTTTGAATGTCCATTGAAATATAGAAGTTCTGTGCTTTTTCTAAGATGACATCTTTGTATCTGACAAGGCCGTTGGAAGGATGGGCAGAGAGCTCCTCTGTGAAGTGACTAAGCTCAGCTATCGCCTTAACTTGAGATACCCAATTATACTCCACATCAGGGTTATCACTGTCTAGTGCTTTCAGTCTATTAAAGCACAGTTTTGGCAGTCTCTCGTCAGGCATCAGTGAAAGTTTCGTCCATAAGTTTATCAACTTTTTGATAACCATCAGGCTCAGTGAGGTTCTCCCAGTCTCAAGGCGAACTATATAGTTTGGAGTGTTCCTGGGCCAACCAAAAAGATATTTTATGAATTTCAACTGCGCTATCTCGATCGCTTCGAGATACTTGAGACTCCATATTTCAGAAGCATATAGTAAGGTTGAGGAGACCATGGAGTCAAATAACGCTTTTTTTGTTTCCCAGGAATCGCTTTTGCCTTTTTTCAGAATGTCTATTACTCTTGCAGATGCTACTGATGATCTCTGGATGAAGTGCTGCGATGCTTTTTTAAATTTGCCTGATTTTGTAAAGGGTAATCCTAAATAAGTGTAGTTTTTAACGTACTCCAATTTTTCGTTGTGCCAGTACAGTGATTTAAGTTTTTTAGTTCGTGGGGATTTGTGAAAAACTAAGACTTTTGATTTATTAACGTTTAGGGTAAGAGAATTGTCACTACAATAATCCTGTAATATTCTGAGGTTCTTCTGCGCACCATACCAACTGTTGCTTAGGAGGATGATGTCGTCTGCCAGCAGGAGAATCGTTACCTCATGTGAACTGTCGATGCTTACACCTGTTGCTCCTCTATTATGGAAATACTGGACTATATCGGAGATAAATAGCAAAAATAATGTAGGGCTTAGACTTTCCCCTTGTAACAGACCTAAAGAGATGTTAATTTCTTCAGAGAGTTGTCCATTGACAGAAATTTGAGTTGAGGCATTGTCATATAGCATTTTTATTATTCTAACAAGTTTACTACCAGTTCCCAGGATAAGAAGCTTTTCCCAGAGGAGACTGTGGTTAATGGAATCGAAGGCTTTTTTAAAATCAATGAATACTGCGTATAGGTATCTTCCTTCTGTTCTAAACGTGATTCCAATAAGTGACGTAAGTGTGAAGATATGGTCGATGCATCCTCTTCCGCTTCTAAAGCCAGCCTGTTCCTCTGGGATGAGGCTCTCGGAATCCGCCCATATCATCAACCTCCTCGCAATAATGCTGGTAAATAATTTAGTCAAAGTATTCAACAGAGAAATACCTCTGTAATTATCTGTGTCCCTTCTATCACCTTTTTTGAATAATAAATGTAGTTTAGATTTGGACCACTGAAAAGGTAGTTTTTCTTTTTCTATAACTGTATTGAATAAGTTTAAAATGTAGTGTTCCCATTCAGGTGTAAGGTTCTTAAATACTTCATAAGGTATGTAGTCCGGACCTGGAGATTTGTTATTTTTAGATAGATGTATGGATATTTGTAACTCCTCTAATGATATGTCGGTTTCAAGAAATAGGTTGGTTGCTGAAGTGATTTTTAAGTCTTGGATACGCTTCTGACCATAATGTTCTAAATAGAACCTGCTCCATTCTTCTATGTCTATTTCATTGATACCTGATTTGTATGGTTTTAGGGAATTGACGGTAGTCCAAAACTGCTTACTATTTCTTGTATCTTGTAGCTTCTTTGTAATGGTTAATCTTAGTTCTGTTTTTTTTTTTCCTTTGTCAACTTTCTGTAAGAATTCCTTGTTTGAATGTATTTCTCTAACTGTTGTATTGAAAAGTTAGATTTAATGAAACTTCTATATTTTCTTCTGACTTCTCTTTTGAGGTTTCTACACTCTGAATCAAACCATGGTTGGTTTGGCTGAAAATTCTTTCTATATGATGTTTTCTTCATTATAAGCAAACCAGTAGAAGACAAACCTTCATGTATACACTCAACAAAGTTTTGATATAATTCGTTTGCCTCATATGAATTTTTGTATATTTTATCACTGTTTGATAAATGTGCCTTGAATTCAATAGTTTTTTTTTTCTTCCCATTTAACAGATTTTATAAGGCCAATAGATACATTATTGGGTACATGACAATGCTTGGTAAGATTTGGAATATGTTCATGTCGTTGTAAGGAAGTAGCACAGGCTAGGTGATCAAGGAGGTCAGACATGATTATAACTTCCATATCTACGATTAATTCAAGTGCCATATTGTTTATCCATACTAGGTCGATAGTACTTTTTCCAATGCTAGAAATAAATGTATGTTTTCCAGGTCTGTCAGAGATGGTTCTGCCATTACATAGTATAAGACCTGCTGATTCCATTGTTTCCACTAATTGTTTTCCTCGTTTATTCACATGGTTATGGCTAGGTATCCTCGTTGCGTAAATATTAGGATTGACTATAATATCTTCCTCTAAACCATTCAAGTCACCAACATGACTGTTAAAGTCACCATTGATAATTAAGCAGGCGTTAGGATAGCTAATTATTATTCTCGAGATAATGTTGAGTAGATCTTCTAGGATCGTATCCATATCACATGTTGGAGGTAAATAGATATTTCCTATTGTTAGTAATGTATTATTAATCTTAATGTTGATAAACATCCAGTAACGATCGATAAATATAATATTAGAATTTGAAGCAATTGAATTGTGCACTAAGGTCAACAAACCTCCGCTAGCGCGCCCTGTTATGTTTGATTTAACAGCCTTACTATTGAAAGGAATATAATCATGTAACCACGACGGTAAACAAATTCTGTTATCAACCACCCATGTCTCTACAAAACACAGTATAGAGTATGACCTGATTGTATTACATTCTTTATTTGTAAAGTTAAATAAATTTTTGAAACCATTTATATTGCAAAATAATACAGAGGGTTTGTATCCGTTTAATTTTTTGTTGCAGACAGTTTTATTAGGTATTTTCCATGATTCGAGAATCGATACTTGATTGGAGGAGGACGAGTTGTTCTGTCAAGATGACCTCTTATCTACTGATGTAGTTGATAAACTTCTAGGTCGAAACTTGAACCTATCTAATTTATCTTCAGCTTTTCTTTTCTTTTTCGCTTGTTCTTCGTCAGTTAGTTGCTTTGGTTCCGTTTTTTGTTTTGTTTCAGAAACATCAGGGTCATTTGCTTTTATTAATTGCTCTACTTCGTCCATTCTATAGTATGACCCTCTTATTTTGAAAAAACCTTTTTGAAACGTGGCATTTTGATATATGTGAGATATAATGACATGAATAAAACTTGTAGAGAAACTACCCATTGGTAGTACTCTAATGAAAATTTACAAAAGTAGATCACGAGGCCATCTTCTTTTCAGACGCCTCGGAGGATTGCCAGGGATGGAATGGGAAGCTAGCTGTGCAACAAGTGGATTTGGATGAGTGTTAAGTTTATTATGAAAGGAGAGGTATCTGGTTCGGGCTAAATCGGCGACATATGGGATATTAAGGTCATTATGGATTAATTCATTTGTGACAAAGTAAGGAGCATTAAGGATTTTTCGAAGGATTTTGGATTGGAGTGATTGGATGCGGGAAGAATTCGATGGTTTAGTGGATCCCCACAACTCTATACCGTAAGTCGTCATATATACAAGTTTCTTATAGTGAATCGGGAGATTTGAACGTTTGTCAAGTAAGTGTTGTAGCATTCGAAATCTACGTGCAGCTTCTTGTCTTTTCAATCTTGTATGAGGGTTCCAGGTAAGTCTCTTGTCCAGATGAAATCCAAGGTATCGTATTGTTCCACATTAGTTAGCGGTACACCATTAAAGGATACTGGAGGACAGGATGAGGTAGGTTTTCGACGGAGGGTAAAGGTTATTTGTTGGGATTTGCTAGGATTTATCTTGACTCTCCAGTTATGACACCATTCTTCAAGGGAAGTAATATGTGACTGGAGTGTATGGGATGCAGAAAATGGATCATCATTGACTGATAACACGCTGGTGTCATCAGCAAAGGTTGTGAGGATAGTATGAGGATGAGTTGGAATATCAGCTGTATAAACGGTATAAAGAATGGGACCCAGGATACTACCTTGAGGAATACCAGCGGTCTGGGGGAAGATGGATGAGTATTTAGAATTGTGGTTAACTCTAAATACTCTATCAGAAAGGTAGGAACGGAGGATGAGGAAATATGTAGATGGAAGGAATTGGCGAAGTTTATAAAGCAGTCCTGGATGCCATACCCGATCGAAGGCTTGTTCAACGTCAAGAAAGACACCCGTGCAATACATCTTGCGCTCCAATGCAGATGAGATAACATCCACCACACGATGGCACTGTTGGGTAGTGGAGTGAAACTGACGAAATCCAAACTGGTGGTCAGGAATAATGTGATTGGAATCGAGGAAGGGATAAAGGCGTTTCAAAAGGAGCTTTTCAAGGATTTTGCCCATGATAGGTAGGAGAGAGATAGGTCTGTATGAGGAAGGATTTTCTGGCGGTTTTTTAGGTTTTGGGATCATTTTAATAATTGATAATTTCCAGGAATCGGGAAAATATGTAGTACGGAGGATAGCGTTATAAATATAAGTTAGGAGTAATACTGCTTTCTTTGGAAGGCATTTGAGGATTTTTGAGGTAATAAGGTCATGTCCAGGAGCTTTGTTGGAGGGCAATCTATGGATTACGGATATAATATCTGAAGGGTGGAAGGCTTTAGGAGGAAGGGTCATTTGGAGAGGAATAGTCAGTTCTTCTTCATTTCTTCACTTTCTTAAATTAGGAAAGTGTATTTATTCATTCTCACATTTTTTTTTTAAAGATAGAAATAGTTTATTGAATTAATATTATAATCTATTTTATCTTTAGGCAATAAGTAATAGAGATGAAAAATATCCACAATATGTACAATAAAAAATTTTCACATAACAACATATCAACATAAAAAGCACTAAAGTCATGTAGTTAACTTGTGTTGCACTTTCTAACATTAAAGAATAAGAAATGATAAAATATCTTTATGTAAAACACGATATGTATTTTGAAACAGATGTTAGCCTCTGTTAATTCTTCTTACATTTAAAAAAAAAAACTATGTAAAAAAATATCAATATAACACACGAAAAAGTAAAATCCAACTTTAAACTATAGAAAGGTAAGTTTATCGATATTTTTCTTACAATAACCATTCTAATTTATCACTATTTAATAAATTAAGTGTTTCATTTATGTTTAACGTTTTATAATTTATACCCAACTTTTCCATAAAGCGAAAGACTTTGTTTATTCACGATAACTTTAAAATAAATAAATTGGATCTAGAAGAAAGTAGATATAACAAAATAAGAGTTCCAAGAGAATTACTTCTGTGCCCTCGACCGGGAAACAAAAGGAACGCCCGTTAGATTGCAAGAGGAGCAAAGTATTCTGTAGGTAGAGCGACAAAGTTTCCTTCAAGTTTAAAGTATTCGGGAGGGCAAACTTCATTAAAACAATTGTCTAGCAATTTGCGAAAAGTACTTGTCAATTGATTACCAACAAGGCTTCCACGCTAACAAGACGTAGCCTCTCGAACCAATTGAACGAGGGGGTTGGTCGATATTGGTTCTGGAGGACGGTCATTAGGTGTGATTGGTCTTAGCCATTGTTTTGTTCACGCCAGGAAGCTAAGTACATATGCTCCTTGAAAGTATATTTTAAAAATATAAAACAGTTTCGTTTGATCAATCTGTTTTTATTAATTACTAGAATCCCCGCCGCACACTGGTTCAAGAGTGAAAGAAATAGCTATTTAAAGTTTGAACATAGATAATATTCTTATAACGTATTCTATAAGAGTTTCCTGAGAAAAAAATCGCGTGTTTCCAAAACAGCCATGAATGTTATGATTTTTCTTTGTTCTGACTTCATTTAGGTAGCCAGTAACATTAATAAAATTATTTTTTTATTTCATTCATATATTTGTTTGACGCGAAATAGCTCTTAAAAGGACTACGTGACTATGATGGAGGTTTCTTTTTCCGTTCTTTAGTCTTGACCCATCTTTGCATGAGGATTTCACTGAAAATTTTCTTCCGTCCAGGACTTCTTGGACTGGAGCTTTTTCCTGCCTATAACAAGTACCACATGTTTCAGGACTTTCTGGTATTCTGTCCTATCTTCACATGAATCCTGAGTAGTCCCAAGTCTCTGTGTTTTCTGTTTGATTTGTACTGTGTATGCATGAATGAATTTGTACCCTATAATTTTCTTGTTTACTCCCTCTTCGCTAATCCTCTGTCAATTAAAACAGAGTCTTCTTAAGCTCATTTCGGTTTCAAAGTCAGGAATTTCCATGTAAGTTTCTTTCCAATAAGTAATATTTATACATATAAATAAAAATAAAAAAACTAATAAGACAAATTATTTCTTAAGCATCCAAATGATTTTTTCATATGCGGATCACACATTCCCATACGGATATGGGAGTTTTTGTAAAATTATACATTATGATTTAGATGTATCTTATGTTGCTGATGAGGAACAAAATCAATACTAATACTAATAAGCTCCACATCGACTGAAACCCTCTAATTTTAAGCCTTGCTGCCAAATCGATTCGCAACAATTCTCCGAGGCGCCTCGAAGATGACCCCGTGACCTTATAAGATGAAATTGCTAGTGAAGTGTCCTGGCCAGATTTTCCTCATTCCATTGTCGCCTCATTTTAACAAAACTACATGTTTTATTTATGTAATATATACTCGAATTTCTACAAACAATTAAAAAAAAAATTGTGAAAAAAAACTCCTGAAATGAGGTAACATTTTGTGTTTTATATTGGACTAAAAATAATGTATTGTAACAGATCATGAATGAAATACCGATGCATGTAGCATTTTTGTTTTTTAATAAATAAATATATATATATATTTTTTTTGTCATTTATTGATATTTACAACTGTACAAACTAATATATAACAAATAAATGTGTTGACAGTGAATACAATGGCATGTAAATAACTTGTGAAGAACTACTCACAAGTAGCACTTCAATAAAATCTTCACTAAAAGGTCTCTAGGCCATCTTCTTTTCAGACGCCTCGGAGGATTATCAGGGATGGAGGAGGAAGCAAGTTGGGAGACTGGAGTGGTTATGGAGCTTACTATGGAAGGATAGGTATCTGGTTTGGGCTAAATCAGAAACATATGGAACATTAAGATCTTTATGGATAAGTTTATTGGTCACAAAGTAAGGAGCATTGAGGATTTTTCGAAGGTTTTGGATTGTAAGGATTGGATACAAGATGAATTGGATAGTTTAGTAGAGCCCCAAAGCTCAACTCCGTAGTCCAAATAGGTCTAATCACAGTCATGTAAATAAGTCTTTTGTAATTAATTGGGAGCTTTGAACGATTGTCTAGTAAATGTTGAAATAGTCTGTAACGATGGGCAGTTTCTTTTCGTTTTAGTCTTGTATATGGGTTCCAAGTTAGATGTTTGTCCAAGTGGAGTCCTAGGTAGCGGATCTGTTCAACAGGGATTAGTGGAATATAATTAAAGGATACTTTAGGACAGGAAGTCGTAGGTTTACGACGTAGGGTAAATGTTTTTGGTGTGATTTGTTTGGATTTATTTTGATTCTCCATTTTTTACACCATAATAATTTTAAAAATAAAAAGATGTAATTAAAACCTTTAAAACTAGTTTCGAATTTTCTTCATCAGTTTTAAAACATACAAAATTTTTAAAACATCATCACTATATTACATAGATTGTATATATATACACTCGAGTGTAAAAAAACTTTTTTCATTAAAAAAATATGATTAATGTGATGAATTAAGGAATAATCCTTTGCAGTAATCCTTTCTAGGAATAACAAAGAAGAGCTCACCTAAGTTTAAAAATAATCATATTCCCAGTTAGTCTTGAGTTCTAGAAGAATGCAATGAACAACCGTGGGTAGTTTTTCTATTTTTTTTTATTTTTCTTTGTCCCGCGTTAATCCAATTCTACCCAATATGGTGCTCGATGCCATGTATTTCAAAGGCCATCCCTCAATGCACAAACTTGTGTAAGAGACATCCGTGAAGAGTATGTAGTCCCTTTTGCGCCGTTCATTGGCCCAAATTTCATGTTTATGCATGATAATGTACGGCCACACGTCGCCAATGTTGTAAAACCTTGATGAGGTCGGTATCCGAAGATTGGACTGACCAGCTCGCAGCCTGGATCTAAATCCTATAGAGTATCTGTGGGACCATCTTAAGAAGGCCATCCGACAGCAACATTACCCTCCAGGAGCTGAGAACTGCTGTTGAAGAACAATGGGAACAGATTTCTCAGATTGAGTGGCCAATCTTATAAGCAGCATGTCTGCAAGGATGCAGGCTGTTATTCACGCAAGAGGAGGAAACACCCGATATTAAAGGCCATGAATTGTGTGTTTCTTGCATATTGTAAACAAAGTTTAGAGGTTTTATTTTCTGTATGATAAAATCAATAAATGGTTACTTTTTTGTTTAATAACTTTTCTTGCATTAAATTGCATGTTTTACTATTTGTCCTTTTGTGTCATATAAACAGAATATATCCACTACACATATATAAAAAAAATTGGCAAATTTAATTAAGTTGTGAAAAAACAAACAATATGCGAATATTCAAGGTACGCCGGTTTTTTTGCACTCCAGTGTATATATATATATATAAATATTAAATTTATTAAATAAATGTAATACAAGAAATCAGATATATTTCTTACAACCTAAGGAGGCAAGACTACAAAGCTACCCAGAAGAAATACATTTTGATCCCATATTACGGCGCAATATAAACCAAAGTCGGAAAGGGATTGAAATATTAAGTTTAAATCCTGCATTTAAAATAGTGTTTAAAAATAGATAGAGATCATTTTCCTCTTATTTCCTATCACCTAAAGACAAAATAGATCCTTTACCAAAAAAGCAGTGTATATGGACTAAAATGGAATGACTGTGAAGCTAAATATACACGAAAAACTGGACAATGAGTAAACTAAAAATTAAAAGATCATATAGAGCTCTACAATAATAAGTCCCAGAATTCCAATCTCGCTATCTATTTAAATGACAATAACCATAAATTCAACTAAGACTCGGAAGTAAAACTATTACTTCCAATAGAATATAGCCTGAAGTTAAATATGTATGAATAATAAGAAATAATTAAATTATTCAAATTATATATTGTTTAAATAGCCAGATATTTCAAATAGCCCGATATTAATTTTTTTCTGAATAGGAACAGAAAAAAACCAATCAGTGATAGGGGAAACAAAAATGACCCATCTCTTTTTGACCCTTTCGCCTCTGCACATTTAGTCCACTCTAGGTCCTCATGTCTTTTATAAGTCGTTTCGTTTTGCCTCCTTAGGTGAGTACCGATATATTTATTGATTGATTTCTTATCTTACATTTTTTAAAATTATATATACATAATCTATGATACAGAGTGCTGATGTTTTTAAATTGCTGTATGTTTTTAGAACTAATAATAAATGTTTAAAATTCGAAACTAGTTTTCAAATAACTATAATTTCAATAGAAGTGGCAATTAATTCATCAATCCTTATTTTATTGATCCTTCTTCATCATGCATACCTCAAGTAAAAAGAAAAAAAGTTTAAATAAATAACTGTTTGAATTCGTAGTAAAGTAATTTGAAAAAATCAAAATATATTTCAAAATATTGAGTGGTTTATTGAATACAAGCAGTGATCTAACAAAAGAGATGATGATCAAGAAGATAGTGAAGGATTTTTTTTGGAGAAAGACGCCCTTCAAGTCTGGAACATGGTTAAGGTCATAGAAGATTTTTAAGAGGAAGTCAACATTAAGAAATAATCATTTAAATAAGGAAACTTTCAAGTCAAGTAATAAGGTGAATTTTTATCCTTATTAAACAAAATATTAAATTTCTTTCTTTCTATTCTATTTATTTCTTCATTCTTAACTTTTGAATTTATTTTTATTTTTGCTATTGTTTGTTTCTTATATTTTTTCATTTATTCCCTATCTTTTTGTTTATCTTTCCTCTAGCCATAAAGAAGGCTTACACAACAGGTTGAAACGTCGGCACTATAAATTAAACTTTATTTTTAATTATTGTATATCTATGCCTGCATACCCCAATAACCTACATCTTCATTTATTATTTATATGTGTAAAATTATCATAAAATCAAAAATCTCTGAGAAATTTTACGTACTAACTGAACAGTAATAAGAATATTTTTTTCAGAAAACAAGCACACTTTAAGGGGAGGGGCGAGAGGAGGGTAAATCAGCTCCTGAGCTTTTGAGTATAGAAGTTCAAATCCCCTTTCAAATAGCTATTTTACCAGGTACCTACTGCAGAGCAGGCTGAATATTAACTTAAATAGTTAGGCTTTAATTGTGATGGATTCTCCATTATAACATCCACCAGCTTTATTGATTTTATCACCCAACTTCAGGTAATTGGTGTGAAGTTAGCTCGTGACGACAAAGTGGATAATTTGATTGTAGAGTTCGGCTTCGGGCACTTTCCCGGATAATTGAAAACGGATTTTCCCAATATTCGCTACAACATTAAAAACTTGTATGATTTTATTGATAATTCATGGGACGAAAGTATATGATTATTATCAATAGTATCGTTATAACTTCAGTTTTCTCAAGTAAAAATTAGAGATGCTTTTACGCTACCTATTATCAAGTGGCGGCATTTCAAATTGGCTTTTAACACACAAGGCTCGAACATGTAAATAAATTTAAATATCCAACCATTTTCTCACTAAAATGTGTAATTTTATAGGACTATTAGGGAATCCCCAAAAATACTGTACAGCCCGTGGGAGGATCGGATTATACGGAGAGTCGGACTAGCGAGGTTCTACTTAATTTAGAAAAAAAACAACAACATTAAGTAAAAAAAAACTGGCACGAACAATTATGGCTGCTAAGTGAACTAAAGACATATTACAATTAATGCAATTCACAATTAAATTATTAATTATCCTTCTCGGGGCTGTTTGAAAAAAAAAGAAGTAATTTCTTGTTTGATTCAAAGACATTTTACATTCACAAGGCTTCTTTGAAATGATAAACCAACATTCCTCAAATATGTAAGATAGGAGATGATAAATGTTTGTAACCATTGTTTCAGGGTTTCACTTAATTTATCTGCATTATACTCTTTGTCGAAAACAAAAGCCCGCCGGGACTACCCGAAGCGCCTAGTAAGGATTAACGCTACCCCAGATTTCCAAGTTGAGCACACTATATATTATATAGTACGGTGCACTATATACACGAAACTATATTTATTTAGACATATATCACATACATAAGGGCTACCATCCTGGATGTAATTAAATGTTGAGGTACAACAAACTACCAATCGACAGAAAAGATTTCTTACTCCGTTAAATTGAGCCTCTCAAAATTCCAATCTTTGATTTATATATTATTTTTTAAAAACCATTTATTAATATTTTTAAACAATACAAATTACATGTAATTTAATGTAAATTTGTGAAAACTTACTACAATATCATGTGAAGAACTACTCACAAGTAGCACTTCAATAGTTCCACATTACAAGGTCTCTTGGACATCTTCTTTTCAGACTCTCGAAGAATTTTCGGGAATAGGGAGTGAGGCAAGTTAAGAGACTAGTGGATTCGAGTATGGTATGGTATGGAGTTTGCTGTAAAATGATAGGTATATGGTTTGGGCCAAATCAGCAACATATGAAACATTATGATCTATATGGATAAGTTCGTGAAATAATAAGCAGCATCAAGGATCTTAAGAAGAATATAGATTGTAAGGATTAGATACGAAAAGAATTGAAAGGTTAGTTATGATAGGTAAGGGTCTAATTACTGTCAAGTAAATGATTATCTAAAATTAGGTAAAATTGAAATTATTAATATTTAAATTATGTGAAATTAAAATATGTTACTATTTAATAAGTAATGTAAAGGATTAGAAAATATTTTTAAAGATTATAAAGTTGAATAAAAATAAGTAGTGATTAAACAAAAGAGATGGTACTCATTGAGAAGGCGTATGAGAAGCGTATGAGAAAGGAGTTTTCTAGAGGAAGCCACTGAGGTTAAGAGCTAGTCAAAGGATATCTTTTCTGCTAAAGGCAGCACGAAGAAAGAATCAAGGCAGGTCAAAACGCAGGCAGAAAAAGTTTTTTACTTGAACATACTTTTTCTTTATTCAGCAGATCATCTTCTTTGTTTAAAAAATATTTTTTTTTAGTGTAGCAATGATAAATATTAACATTCATACAACAAAAATTAAACAAAATAAAAATAATATACTAAATATAACTACTATATCCCAAAGAGGGATAATTTAAAGAAAACAAGAAAACCTGCTTCATTTTCCGGACAATCCAATTAACAATTACTTTAAGCTTATTGTTTATTGCCTTCTATTATGTCGTAAAAGCCACATAATAGGTGTAACACTTATGTTTTATCTTTCAATCATTGGTATTCCGGAACGATCAATTGAATTTTTCTGTGAATTAGCCCCTTCAATTCTGCCTAACGAAGCTTTGCCAAGAAGAGAAGGGACCTAGGACCTAAAGATGACAGTCGGTAAGCAGCTTCGTTGCAGCATGTCACGTTCAGGCCGTCACGGGTGTCGCTCTTCTTGCAAGGAACAGATCTCATCATTAATGTATCTCATCCCTCGCCTATCCTTGAGCTCAGTCTCTTTAGCGATGACAGGTGTTTAATCAAATATATAATTTTATTAAAGATATAAAGAAATAATTCCAAGACGTGGATAAATTTATAGAGGGTCTTTTTTAAAGACTTCTGATGTCGATAAAATAGAAATTTTAAATGGAAAAGTTTCTAGGCTTAGCTTATCATTCATTGTGTAAAACTAGTATCCCATAAAACTAGTATTTCATAAGTTGATATTTTACCGAAAATTAACTAGATATTTACTTCCTTTATTTTTCAATACTTTATAAAAAAATAAAACCCCCTTCTTTTGCGGCAAAGCGATTAGAAGCGTACAGTAAACTCGGTCTTATTCGAAGCTCGTAAACGAAGAAAATTCTTTTATATGTTTGACATATATAAAAATAATAATAATAATATTTTACGGATCCATAAAAATAAAATGAAATTTAAAAATTTAAAATAATATTTGATCATTGATTTATATGTTGCATCATTTATATATTTACAAGTACTTAAATATCACTGATCGTTATGTAATACATATTACAATGAATGAAACAATAATATTATTTATTATATAAATACACATGTACTTAATAGTATATAATCAATAATTTATAATAGGCCATAATTTGTTTAAAAAAAAAAAATAATACTAAAAATGTATTCAAGAAAAGAAAGCTGAGATGGTCATGTTCAATATTGTCTTTCAGGTTACATACTTTACAGGTCAAAGGAAACCTTCTAACCGAAAAACAATTTTTTTTTATTACCGATATGTTTTTTACACCGGATTTCCGCTATCCGGCGTAGTGTCGGCCCCGAAAAAGGGAGATCCTACTGTATTCATTTATTCAAGTGTACTCTAAAACTTAAAGAAGACTGTAAAAAACATATACATCCAGTAAATATGTGGAAATATGAAATCAGTAATATGACAGTAACTTGTAGAGCAACCACCCAATCGCGGCACTTTAATAAAAGTTCTTTAGTAGAAGGTTTCGAGCCCATCATCTTTTCAGACGCCTCAGAGGGCTATCGGGAATAGAATGCTCAAACCCAATTTCAGATACTAGTGGAGTTGAGTGGTTATGGAGTTTACTATGGAAGGATAGGTAACTGTTTTGAGTTACCTTAATCAGCAAAATATGGAACATTAAGATCTAAATGGAGTTTATTTGTGAAAAAGTAAGGAGCATCATTGAGGGTTTTTTAAAGGATTTTGAATTGTAAAGATTAAATACGAGAATAATTGGATGGTTTAGTTGAGCCCCAAAACTCAATTCCGTATGTAATGTAAAAGGTCTAATTAGAGTAATTTAAATGTTTCTCATGATTAATGTAAAGCTTTGTAGGTTTGTCTAGTCGTTTTAGTCTTCTATGTGGAGTTCTAGTAAGACGTTTATCCAGACGGTGGACTATTCGAAAGTACAAATGTGTAACTAGGATTTATTAGAATTTTAGTATTTGCAAACCAACTGGATAATAGTGAGTGATCTTACATTAACGTTTATATTTCTTTATATATATATATATATATATATATATATATATATATATATATATATATATATATATATATATATATAACTTTTATTTTAAATGGAATACACGCAAAAGTTTTAATGTTAAATTGATTTATGCATTATAAAAGTTTGGGCAATTTTATAAGCTAGAACTATTTCGAAAGAACTTATATGGTCAACCTCTGTTACATAATATTATTTTCAAACAGTTATTATTTAACTTGTAAACAGAATAAATGGTCCAACCCCTAACCTCCCTCTATTCCAGAAATTAAAGGAAGATAAACATAGAATTAAATTGAGTCGTAATGCCGTATTAACTGAAGATATCGACTTGAAAGATACATGGCTGGCTAAGAACACCAGGGAGACCAATTTAATCTCTATGTCTTCGAAGACCAACTCTGGGAGAGGAAACGACTATTGACGATCTAGGAGGAAATGAAGAAAACGAAATTTCTAAGCGCCACAAATCCGTGACCTATCGTGAAAAACCGCTTTTCCGTAGAGGTCTAATATCCTTCTTATACGAGTTGTCTTTGCGCAGAGTTTTTCCTCTCCCTGTAATCGCCGGATCATCCATTTCCTGTTTCTTTCCCTTGGAGTAAATCGTTTTAAATTGTTCATCAGAAAACAAATTGGTTAGCTGGGATAACATTATAATCCTGTGATGGGATTCTAGGGTTGAGTGAATTCCCAATAGTTCGACCGATTTTTGAACAATACTATCACCAAAATTTATAATTTAGAAGAAAAGAAAAGGTATGCTTTTTATGTAATATTAATAATTAATATTCCAATAAAACTTAACTTTTATGTTCAAATATGGGGAATAGATTTGAATTGGTGAATAAATTAAATAGCCATAGAGTAAATGCTCCAATTGACTTATGTAGAGATATTATTATATTCCTCAATCCTTGCTTGTTAATACTCTTGGTGAAACTTTTGGTTAGAAAATTGTTAATGCCAAATACTTTTGTCCAAGGCTGTATGTAATAGAGGCTTGAAGGTATGAAATCAGTCTAAAATGAAAATATAAGAAACATTGCTTATGGTACAACGTGCAAACTTTAGTTTTCTAATAATACCATTTTTAGGTGATAAAGTTAATAATCCTTTTTTCAACATAATTTTTTTTTTTTACTTAAATCTTTAACAGTTAAATTTTAATTATTTCATAGATAAAATTAACTATTTATATAAATTTTACTATGAATTGCGCTAATACATTTTAATGAATTTGTCACAGGTGAGCCGAATTCCGGTTACGGATAGTGTCAGAAAACCGCATTGCGGGTAGAAAGAGCAACTCACTCCATAATCCGTATGTCTTATGCAGGAACACCTAGACTTTACTGAATCCAGAAGGGAGATGGGTGGCGCGGATAAGGCGCGTTAGAAAGAAACCTCTTCCCCGGTTTAGGGGATGCTGAAAGGGCTTGGAAGGTGGTTAAAGGCCAGAAGTTGCATTATTCTGCAAAGGTGGATTAATTAAGTTACGAAGAACATGGACTAATTAACTAATTGAAACAGTAAACACGTGAGAAAAAATAATCCCAAAAATTATGACAATCATTTTTTTTTTTTTTTTTTTTGGAGCAATTCATTGAAATATACAACTGTATACAATAAACTAAAAATAATTCTCATAGAGGCATGTCTATTGCTTAAATAGCTTGGTAACACTTCAATAAAAGTTCTATATTAGATGGTCCCAATGCCATCTTCTTTTCGGACTTCTCCGATGGTTATCTGGAGTAGAAATGAAGCAAATTGAGGTGCTAGTGGATTCGAGTAGTTATGGAGTTTACTTTTAAAGGATAGGTATCTGGTTTGGGCGAAATCAGCAACATGCGGTACGTTAAGAACTATATGGATAGATTTATTTGTGAAAAGGAAGGGATATTCAGGATTTTCCGAAGGATTTTGGATTGCAAGGATTGGATACGAGAAGACTTGGATAAGAGAAAGCTCAACTCCGAATGTCCCAATAAGTCTAATTAGTTTTATGTAAATGCGTCTCTTGTAATTAATCGAAAGGTTTGAACGTAAATGTTGAAGAAGTCGAAGACGACGGAGTTTCTTATCGTTTTAGGTTGATATTAAAGGATAATTATTATGTATGTATAAATACTTTGTTTTCATCTCAAAGTATTTAGGTAATTAAGTTAATGAAGTATAAATTGTAAATTACATCAACATAACATAACTTTTTTTATATACATACCCTATGATATAAATATTCTAATCCATATAATAATTTTAATTTTTAATCATCCGATTTGTTAAAAAAATTAGGAAATGGAATAAATCGTAATAAAAAGAGTTCCAATGTTATGAAGAGGGGAGTGCTTAAATGAAGATGTCAAATACAGTTCCCTTTTAAGTATCCACTCAACACTTTCTAAAAGGATTCTTATATCAAATCGAACTTTGTAATCGCAGAAAGTTCATACAGGAAATTGTTTTAGTTTAAATTTATATATAATTATACTTATAGGAAAAGATATTAATAATAAATTGATATTAAAAAAAATTAATGCAAATTGTAATAATACGGGTTTTAAGGGAGTTTTCGAGAGAGGAAGCCTCGCTAGAAATCCAGAACCCGGTTAGGCAACATGTTTGGTTATTGACTTGGAATTAAGGAACAAGGAAAGAACACATCTTGAGCCCAAGGTAATATTATGAAGGAGTTATTTGAAAATAATGAAGTGAAATAGTATTATGAAGGAGTTATTTGAAAATAATGAAGCAAAATAATATTATGAAGGAGTTATTAGAAAATAATGAAGTGAAATAATATTATGAAGGAGTTATTTGAAAATAATGAAGCAAAATAATATTATGAAGGAGTTATTAGAAAATAATGAAGTGAAATAATATTATGAAGGAGTTATTTGAAAATAATGAAGTGAAATAATATTATGAAGGAATTATTTGAAAATAATGAAGACAATAATATTGAAGTGAATTTATGGCAGAGCGACGGGTGGTGGATCAAACGAAGAAATTTGAAGCCTGTACAATAATTTTTTTTTAGTCCTTTAACTAATAAATTAAAAGAACATAGTAAATTGGGTTATAAAACGTTTTACATATCAAATAAGTGTGTTACCTATAAATATAATTTTATATTAGAGTTAAATATTTTTTGTAATAGTGGTTTTAATTTTTTTTCACCAATATATTGAATTTGTGCTCAGATATATTATATTTTTTATTTAATTTTTATATATAATAAAACAATTTTAAAATATTTGATTCATACACTGTATAAACAAGTTTTTTTATTTATCTTCTATATATGTAATAGTTCGAAAACATCCCTCATATATTTCATACACCAAAATCACAAATGATTATTTTTTTAGATACTCTTTAACTAAATATAATTTTCTATTTAATATTTAACATTCTCAATTTGCATATATTAAATAGAATTATTACAATATAATTATTATTTATAGTAATTTAGCATGAAATAATAAATGAATATTGTGTAGTGTAAAGAAAAAAGAAAAGAAAAACTATAATCACTGGAGAATGGACTTCAGAAACAATATATAATATTATAACATAATATAACAATAATATATTTCATTTTTTCTTTAATTTACAAAAAATTATACTACATCTTTTGCGTTAACTATTTCATATCTGAATCAAATGATGGAATTACATTAGAATAACTTTCATTAAAATGTTTTGCGTTTTCAAATAAAGAAAAGAATCTGCAGAATTAGCTTAGGAATAAGTTTAAGGAGGAGATACTTGTTCAATATATTTTGTCTGAAGTTTAATTGATATTAAATATCAATCGATACCAATATATTAAATATATATATATATATATATATATATATATATATATATATATATATATATATATATATATATATTAGTTGATATATAGTTTAATTGATATAAATTAAATATTAAATTACATTGTAACATAATAAATTATCACAGTATGCGATACATTAAGGTTATCAAATATCAAAGATGAATTCATTTACATGCTTTTAAAAAACAATTACATTGGTAGCCCGAAATCTTGATTTGGTCATTGTTGGAAGTTTTTTCAGCTTAAACCGAAGTACTATAACTACTTCGATTATTAACGCCAATTAGTTTTATACACGTATTCATTATTTTATTTTCATTTATATTTTTTATATAAACTTCTGTTCTACTACCAACCAATAATTGAGTTCGAAATCATCTTACCTCGCTCTGGTGGTGCAAAAGGCTCTCTTGCACCTCGATCGGCCTGTTCCTTTCCTGCAATACCCCCGTGGATTGGGACCCGTATAAAATTTACTGTTATGCCTATATTCTTTATTGTGGATCAGTAGAAGTGAATACAAAAGACTTTGGTATGTTCCGAGTATATAATATCTAGACACTTTAGTGAACCTAATGATTCTGTAACAATTATTATTTTGTGAGTGAGATTTTTGCAAAAGTCAGATGCTGCCGCTATCGCGACAAGTTTAGAAGTGTTAATATTACATAGTTTATAAAGCTTTGTTTTTGCGCCAAATCCCCAGACTACCCACATTCTCGGGCCCGAGTTTGAGTCCGGTAAAAGAAGGTAGAAAATTAATATCATATATTTATAGATACTTCAGCCGTGTATGAGCTTTTTTTTTCTTATTTCCCATCCACTAATAAAGATTTTTTTTTTTTTTGCCAACGAGAGAAAGAATTCCTAACAGCCTTTTAAGTCCATTTTTGAGGAGGAGGTTATATTTTCATTTGTTATAAATTAAAAGACGTTGTCTGACTAGGCATTTAATTAGGAAAACCGCCAAGAGACCGAGGTAACCCGGGGCTAACAGCACGCGAGGGAACAATTTGCAGAATCCCTTACCCGCTGCAGGAAAAGTCTGCAGGACCCCCAAATGATGGTAGCAATGGGTCGGAACCGAAGTAGTTAAAAACTTGCTTACTTCATACCAGACTGAATTTATATATATATCTATATACATAAATAAGTATCATTTTAACGCTGTTCATTAATTTTATTTTCTACTATTTTGTATATTTAAGAAAATAAAATAAAACAAGGAATATAAGTACACTCTCTGTTATCCGGTATACTCTTGACCGCTACGCTGTTACAACTAGCGATTACAAACTAGGAAGATTTTTATCATACACATTTAACATTTGTTTTAAAAAATAATATTTTATGTCTCTTCAACATATTAAATGATATTGCAATAAAACAATATTTAATTGTTATTTATCCCTTGTTTCATTAGTATGTTTATTAGCAACTGCATCTAACCGTTCATTTATGTGATACATATTAAAATAAATAAAACAAAAATACAATATTTTTTACATTACATATGTTCTTCATAATATACAAATAATAATTTATGAATAAATATAATTTATTAAAAAAAACTATTACTTAAAAACTATGATGGTGGTGTACAATTATGTCTTACTGAGTGCCTAAGAATAATATGTTGTACACCTCATATTTTTCACGAAAAACCTAATAATGATTTTTTTAATTTTTTATTATCGATATGTGTTTCTAAATATAATTGTTATTTCTGTTATTCGCCACATTGATAAATTTTGGCAACTGCGAATAAGTGGGAGTCAATTTTTTAATACGTCACAATATTGTCAGGTGACATCATCTTAATTTTTAAATTGCTACAACTGTTATTCTATTTATTTTGTTATTATTATTTTCCATGGACCACGAAATACAATTTTAGTTATTCAGAATTTTCTCTACGAAATGGACCTATGCTTCATCACTATCCGGGAAGATTTTGGAAAGGTACTTTCTGAGCGTAAAGCTCAATTTCGGTTTTCCAAATTTCGTGAAGGTGATAGAAGATTGAAGATTATACTCGTTCTGAAAGATCTCAATTCGCCATCGATCAGGAAATTCGAGAATTAATTGATTCGAAACCACGTCAAAAAAGTGCGGAAATAGGTAAGCAGTTAAATATTTTACAAGCAACATGGAGATACCTTCATCAAAGTTGAAAAAAAAAAAAAAATAGATAAATGAGTCCTTCACAAGTTAGCAGAGACGAATAAGAGGCCACATACTGCTAAGTTGTCTATAGAGTAATTAGTGGAAATTGGATGGGAAACATTGCCCCACCCACCATATTCTCCCGACCTTTCCCCCACTGATTATCACCTCTTCATATCTCTGGACAATTGTCTTCCGCAGAAATGTTTTGATAACCAGCGAAGCCTAGAATTGGAATTGAATCACTTTTTTTCCAGCAAAGATCAAAACTTTTTTAATAACGGTATTTGGGATTTCGCATCACGGTAAAATAAAGTTACTAGCTGTAATAGAGATTATTTTGGTAGATAAAATTATTAGTTCATTAAATTTTTAACTACCCAAATAAACCACAGCACATTTAAATGAACTAGTATATTAACAAACTATTTTTTAGTTGCAAAATTATAAAAAAAAAAAAATCTTAAACTGAGAATTTGAGATTATTACATCTAAGAAAACATATTTCTAGCTATTGTAGACATTGTTGAAGAAAGAACAAACTGCAAAGTCAGTAGTTGAAGATTTATGTGTAAAAAAGGTCAAGGGGCTACTCGATCGTTTTGTTGAAACATTTCGATTGTTATGGTTATTTCGAAAAAAAATGTTATGCTCACCATTAAAGGGAAACAAGAAGAAGTTTGGCCATTCGAAATGGTTCCAGATGTTAGTTCAATTGGCTATGAGTCTAATAATCAATATCTCGGCAGTTTATTTCCTGTCATAAAGGAAAATAACCCCAATAAACTAATAAAACAGATTGTCAGTTTTCAAAAACATTTTTGTACTACTGAAAACTCAATATATTTTGGAGAATAAAATTGAAATTGAATGCATAATGAAATAAAATAAAAGTTTACAATATATAAAACGACATTAAACTGCGATTAAAATCTATAATTGCTGCTCTATTTAATCAGTAGTTATTATGATTAATTATTATTATTATTATTATGTTACAGACCTAGTCAAGCATTGGCCTCACATACAACATACTCCCACCCTTTTCCAATTTCACTTTCCTCTTCCAACCTCTCACTCCCAGTCGTCTTTGACGTCGTCAAGCCACCTTGGTCATAGTCTCTTTCTCAACCTCTTTTTTTTTTTTTTTTTTCAAAATAATTTTTTTTTTTAACGGCTATCCTCTGGTATCCTTTGCAAGTGGTCAAACCAAATTTTCCTTCTTCCATCAAAGCCTTACAGATCAGCTCTTAAACATTTGTTCTTATTCCACGATTTACGTTCTTATTTCGAGAGCCCCTGATTCAGAACGTAACTATCACTGCAATACGTCACTACTGGTCTTATTATTGTTTTGTAAGCAATGGTCTTCGAAAATTGCGACAACTCTCGGAATTGTAAAAATTTGCTAAGTCCAAAAAAGTATTTGGTGCCAGTCGCTAAACTGAATATTTTCTCTTATTTATTAATCGGTATTCTGATTAATAATTTAGTAAAACTTAAACAAACATTAACCTTAAACTGGGCCTGCAGTTGACTTTCCTAACCACTAAACCTTTCTTCTCATTTTTATAAAATATTCAGACCTGATCTAAACTATTATGTATTAACATCGATTCTTATTGTTTTTAATTGTAATGTGTGAAATGTAATCTAAAAGTAATGAATATTTTTTTATTTTACATTGGGAAAAATAGTACGCTAAAAAAAACAAAACCTATAAGACAAATTTTTACGGTGTACACAGGTTTTTATTACGCTTTTATTATAATGCTTCATTAGTCATTTTATTGCCTTCGTTTTCTCAGTTACTTTTTATTACATTTTTTAAACATAAACATTTAGTGAAGTTCGTCCTAGGTATCATCATTTCCAGAGATAAGTTATTTTTTCATCTCATCTTCAAAGGTTATCAATAGGTGATATAATTCCATTACCAGAATAAGCTTCCTGCTCACTGTTTATTATAATGTTCCGGATTAGAATGATTTATAATTTCAATTCCTAGCCAGATTGCTTTTTAAGCTCTTGTAAAATAAATAGGTATGTCTTCAGATTAAAAAACAAACAAAAAACAAGTGAGATAATAACTATTTAACAGGAAACAAATACTTCTATGACCGGGTTTATGGTTGACATTGTCTACCATTGCTTGGTTTTAGATATTCAATTACGAAAAACGTTACAGGTACTCACTAGATATAGTTTGAAACGGTACTAAAGGGTCAAAGAAGAGCTGGGAAGGGTATTAGAGGCTGGATGCAATTGTGTCCGAGTCCGGGAAAATTTAAGAGGAAAATATCATTAAATGGGTAAAAAACAGCTACTTTATTGCAAATCAGCAATCATATTTTCATTTACCGTATTGATATATTTGCGTTTATTATATATCGTACCTATATATCTTGTCTACTTGGGTAGGGTCCGCAGAATGTCCTCGTTACGCGGCCCAAAGCGCTAACAGTAATCCCATGATCCAGAAGATCCATGGAGGACTCTTTATACACTACACCTCCTTCTTATACTGATGGAGGCTTCGGGTTGGTTATGCCCTGTAATATAATTTCAGTCTGAAAACGATTCCTTTCTTGAAAAAATTATCTGTCTTTTTTATGGTAAAACTGCAACCTTTCCGGACTGCAGTTTTATGCCAACATTAGCAAAGCTGGGTGTCGGCAAAGAAAAAGAAACAAAACTGCCTTATGTTTGAGACAAAAAAACAAAAACATAAAACACTAATTGGTGTAGATACATCTAACTGTTGTGAGGGGTTCGGCAGGAGGATGTTTTTGGAGGGACGGATTGCTTCAGAATTTATTTTTTATTTTTTACTTTAGCTTTAATTATAAAGTTTTGTATTTAAAAAAAAGTAAGTAAAAAAAAAGTGTCCTTGTCGAACAATTTCATTCAAATTTTGTGTTTTACATCGCAAGGGACGAACAACACTCGGATTTACCATGAAAAACTTTTAGAACAAGAAGAGTCGACTTATATGGATGAGACAGAAAATAAAAATAAAAATAAAAATTAGTCGGTAAACAAAAAAATTAAAAATGAGGTAACAAAATGATATGGAGTTTGTGGACCTATCGAAACAAAAAAGGATAAAACAAATCGAGGGTCGATTTAAAAGGATTATGTTAAATTTCCAAATGAAAAGTCAAAATGAATTACATTTTTGATATGGACACTTTATTATGATCGCCAACGGTATGGTGGGGCTTTAAGAAAGGCTTGAGATAAGACTGAAGAAGCTCATGAATAGCTTCATAAGATTCATCTTCAGGGTTCCCAGCTTCTCTCGTGTTAGTATCCCGGGTTAAGGCAATGTCCACTTTTCAACGGTAATACTTGTATTTTTATCTCATTTAAAATAAAATCAAACACCTCATATATGTGATTTTATTATCCTGCTTTCATTTATTTACTGTTTACAACTTAAGATCCTGACCAACTGATTTATAAACCTCCAACCCTCTCACACAATTGTTTCCCTTAGTAAATCTTTATTATTTCTGCTACCTCTTTCTTGATTGCCTTTCCATCTCTTATTCGTCAGTCTTTCTCTACAATTTCTATACAATTTATTTCAGTTAAAACAAATGGTCCCACCACCTATATAATACACATACATTTATTATTGTAAATAATATTGTAGTTGCAATAATTATATTGATGTTTTACGGATTTATGATATATTTTTCAAATTTGTCAGTGGGATTTTGTTTTGGGGACGAAAAACTTTGAGAATTTAATTTTATTGAGTAATCCCGAAATTTAGATATAATTGAACAAAAAAAAGTTTAAAAGTGGCTTAATAATTTTCTATTGCCTTGTACAAAAATCAATGAAAGATTTCATGTATTCATTAAATCATCATTTTACATAATAAACTATATACATTTGACGAAATATCTTATGGTATGGATGCCTTAATTTATTAATCCTCGTTCAAATAAAAAGGTTTATTTTCTCCTATAGCACGGCACTGTATGGATATAATCCAGTTTGTATTAAGATTTCAAAGCTAGATTATCCCCAAATTTCGTTTTATAAGTTTAAAATCGGTTGGGTAGGAGCCGAAACTGTCAGAAACATGGAAGTCTGGTATGATGGCAGTTTGAGTGAACCGGTCAATAGTGGTTTAAAAACTTTTGGGAGGGTGAATTTAGCTTCAAGTTTAAGGAAGAATGTGGAAGGACTCCTTGATGAAGACGTTTTGAGAGCTTTTTTCGTTGAAAACCCCAGAAAAACTATTGAAGAACTTGCAGGAAATCTTTTAGTCAGCAAACCAGTGACATCGGTGACCACCTCAAGGCTAAAAGGTAATAAAGTTCAGAATTTGGGCACCCCCTCCACAAAACTGTATTGAGAGCAATGGAAAGTATTTTGATTAATAAAAAATGTTACAGATCATGCATTACATTTTTTATATTTTATAACCACCTTACATTACTTTGTTGATATCTGAATATAAAAAACAATTGCCTATTTCAACACTATATAAAATAATAGGCACGATGACATTTTAAAAAGTCAGCCAAGACCCACAGATCCAGAACAGAGAATAATATGCCACCTGTAAGACTTTTCAAAAGGAATTAGGGAAAAGTTTGCCTATCTATCTAAAAGTGGAAAACTGTAATTATTTGGGGATAAAGTTTTAAAACTGGTTTCATTACGGAAAACAATGGAAGGCCATTTAATTAGTTAAAATGTTTCCTGGTAAATTTTATTCCCTCATACTAGCAACAGTATGACCTAGATTATCTTTTCCAATTGTCTATATGGAAGTTGGATAATCTTTTGAATAGTGGATATATCAGTCTTAGGTTAATTTATTTTTTAATAAATTTTAATTTTCATTTGCCCACCTTGGTCATATCTGTTTATTTCACCCAGCAATTGAGTGAGCTTGTTCATTTGAGTGACTCAGAACCCTACCACCTCCCTATAGTTATTACTAGTAATTACTCAACGAGTCAAACAGATCAACGATTAACGGTAAATTATATCAAAAATAAATTGTATTATTAAAAAAATATCTGTTTTAACAATTTAATATTGCTATTTAGAAACACTGGTAAAGATACAAAATAAAATTAACACTTCAACATGTATTTCATAAAATACATGTTTCTCGCATATCTTAAAAATAATAATATTTTTACCCTTTTACTGTATGAAAACAAGCATAATGCATTACTTTCATTATAAATAGCTTTTTCTTAGCAAATTTAATAACCCTAACTCTATATTTTGCATTTTGTTTCATTTAGGTACATACAGACAAATAATTTAAAGGAAAATTCAGGTTTTGATCCAGCCAACATGTTAAGGATATGTAGTTGAAGACTGAGAATAATATTGTTCAAATATAGTCCGTTAGTAGTCATCTCAAGAAGAAAAAATCTCGAGCATGAAACTCAATTAAATATTTAAATTTGTTTGACATTGACACAAGTTTGTTATCAGTAAATAGTGGTCCCTTTATTGCATCCCAAACACTACAATCTCATATTACATTATAAACCTGTAATAATGGTGACAAAATAAATCGAAACTATTCTCGTCAAATTATTTTTATCATTCGTCATAAACCTAAGACTTAATAAACTGCTCCCTGTTGAACAGATCCGCTACCTAGGACTGCATTTAGGCAAACTTCTTATTAAAAAATCACATACAAGACTAAAACGATAAGAAACGGCTCGCCTTTATAGACTACTTCAACGCGTTCAAAGCCAATAAATTAAAAAAACTAATTTACATGACAGTTAGACCTATTTGGTAATACGGAGTTGAGCTTGGGGTTCCACTAAAGCTATCAATTTTTTTTTTTTTTTTTTTTATCCGGTCATTCCTTATTAGGTGACAAATAAACTTATCCATAAAGAACATAATGTTCAATATGTTACTAATTTGGCCCAAACTATCCTTTCGTAGTAAACCCCAAACTCACATGAATCCACTAGTCTCCCAACTTGCATGACAATTTATTCACAATAATCCTCCGAGGTCTCTAGAAACCTTCTAATATTGAACTTTTATTTGGGTGCTACAAGTGAGTAGTGACTTACATGATACTGGTATGGCACAGCAATAAATTTCTTCAAATTTACTTGTGTACATTTTATACTGTTAGAAATATCAATGAATAGTTAAAAAAAAGAACTTCAAAATCTTATTAAATTTTAAATACATATTATATATTAATATTGCTGACAAATATACAGTTATGCTACGATATATGTCACATAAATAAAATAAAAAATTTCTGTTCTGTTACTTATTTAATTTGTGTTTTTGATTAAACTATTTCATTGGGATTTCTCCGTTAAATTTTGGCGTAATTAGAACATTAAAAAAATTAAACAGTAATTTCTTTATTGATATCTAGTTGTTACTGGCCAACATTTTTAAGACACATAAGTTTTAATGACGATTTTGTTCTTTTAACTAATGATTGTTGATATAGCTATTGGAAAAAAAAAAAAAAAAAACAACAAAACATAGCCATCTGACAACTCTGTGACAGAATATTTGTTTAAGTAATTTCCAATAACCCCACAAAGCCATCGTTTTTGCCGTAACTCCTATAACTTTTGTACACAAAATATGGTAATATTTTGCAAAAGCCGGCATAACATCGTTGAATAAATATCCCCCGCAGGGTAGCTCGCCCGTGTCGAATATATCAGGGAGAATAAGGTGAGGGCAAGGCAGTTAAGTCGGATACAAACGCATATTACGCTGTTCACTCTGACTTTATTCTGAATTTCATCTATAGTAACATTTTCTTTTTCACGTATGAGTTTTTATAATAAAAAAAAGGAACATTTTATGTTTTATGATGAATAAAAATATGCATCGATATACTGTGGAAAGATAATTATAGTTTCATAAATAGTAAAACACTAATATAAATATTTCTTTTTTATTCTTTAGGAACATGTATTCCATCAATAAATTAAAGACTTAGAAAGTTTAATTCATGTATTTATTATGCCGAGAAGTATCAGGGAAATAAAAGAAGAATAAATAAAAAAAAAAATATTTATGCAAAAAAATAAATTATTAGATAAATAAAGCAGACATTTTTTTAAAATATATATTCAAGTGACGTGTATGCTGCATGTGTGAGAAATAAATGTTAATCTTCAATCAAAAAAGTCTGTGTCTGCGTAATGTTAAAACTTTTTATTAAATTTATACTGGGCACATAAAAATAAATTATTGTTTATCAATGTATAAAACGTAGTTAACATTTAATAAGAGTTCAAAAGAAAAAAACAATTTAAATGAATCAATAGAATTTCACTAACAGATGTTCTAGATTTGCTCCTGTTGAGCTGACAACTAACAGACAGCTAATTTGAACAGCATTGTTTTCAGTCATCAACAAGATATCCTTAAGAAACAGTCTGGATTAAAATAGACTGATCTAAGGTGTGTGACGGCATCGAACCCCCGGGTTCGCTAAGCGTCTTTATATATATATATATATATATATATATATATATATATATATATATATATATATATATATATATATATATATACATATGTGTGTGTGTGTGTGTGTGTTTTGTATGTGGATTTGTGCGTTTTTAGTAAGGTTCAGTCAATAAATAAATACAACTATTTCGGCTACGTTTACATTATACTAGTCAATGGCTGAAAAGTTATAAAATCAACATCGTAAACAATTTAATAAATCAATAAAGTTATCCACAGAAAAATATTGTTAAAAAAAACCGCGGAAAATAAAGTAGTAGACAAATACAACATGAAAATTACAATAATAGATATGACACTATTCCATAAATACAAACACCATCAGAAAGACTCAGAAAAAACTCACAAATAACCATAAAACTGACTACACTGTCACATTCCAAAATACCTCTACCATTGATAAATTATTCACCAAAACCAAAGATATAGATATGTTAGAATTACAGTCTAATATTGTTTACGAAATACCGTGTGAAGATGGTTGTGGCAAGTCTTATTTCAATACATCGGAACAATATCTCGACGTGTTCATCAAAATTAATACAGTTGCACGTCTATAAATAAAAACCAGACCAAACATCTCTTACCACACATTACAGGCAAACAAAACATTCTTTTAAATTTGATTCCCCCAAAATTATTCACCATGAACAAAATAATTTAAAAAGAAATATTAAAGAAATGATAACCATTGAAAAATCTAAAAATCGTGGAATCAACAAAAAATCGGACGTTCTAAATCTCAACACCTGTTATTCCATTTTAATACATTCAGACCAATAATATACATTTACAATAATATGCACCATACAAATCATTTATCCATTTATACGTATATTACACCTAAATACGGAAATCATTTTTATACCTGCATCTTTGGGAATGCCAGCACCAGTTGGGAAATCCCCCATAAACCTTGTACTTTTTTTACTTTTTTTTACTACTTTTTTTTTTTTTTTTAGAATTTAGTTAGTCGATACCATATCCACCAGTAACATTGTAAGTCGTTTCATACTCCTCTATATTCTTATATCTACTTGTATTGTAGCTAACTTTATGTTTTGAAATAACTTGTATAACTTATATAATTTTATTGTAACCTGTTTTTTCACTGTAGGGCATGATTATGAGAATAATATAGTCTCGAAATGTCGCCAAAATAGTTGTTTTTATTTATTGACTGAACCTCAAGAACCTTACTAAACATTTATTAGTAACAGTGAAGAAATTTATATATATATATATATATATATAAACTTATTCTCGATTCTTTATCATGGATTCAATTTTACCTTCCTATATAACTTTGATTGTCAGAAGAAAACTCAGGAAAAACCCTTCAGTTGGTACAAACTTTACGAGCACTCCAACCACATACCTTTAACAACTGCTCCCCAATGGAACAGATGGCCAGTGAGGCTTCAAGATCAGGAAGAAACATTTCATCTTCTTTATGATTGGTTCCAGATCTCTCATGAGGTCAATGACCCTCGAGCAATGAGGGTGCACGATATTAAATCTCTCGTTGGCTAAGGGAGACCCGAAGTTCAGTGGCAAACTCTCAAGTTGTAGGTTAGGAGTATCGATGCCATAGAACATACTGGAGACTTATTAGATACTATCTATGATTATACGGCCTTTGAAATTCAATTTTACTAGGTATGTAGGCATCACAAAATAAGTGACTAGTATAACAAATTTTAATGATAATATATAATAAAAATATTTAGTCTTTAAAAAAAAAAATATATATCTATTAATTAATATTTAGAACTGTATTCATTATATACAACAAGTAAGTTCGAGAAAAATTATTACAATAACAAGTAAATAACTACTTACTTCAATATTAGAGAGCCTCTTGGCCATCTTCTTTTCAGGCGCCTCGGAGGATTATCGAGAATCGAGTTTGAGGCAAGTTAGGAGACCAGTGGATTCCAGTGAGTATGGAGTTTACTATGAAACGATAGTTTGGGCCAAATCAGCAACATATCGAACATTAAAATCTTTATGGATATGTTTGTTCGTGAAATAATAAGGAGCTTAGAGGATTTTATAAAGGACTGATTATAAGGATTGGATAAGAAAAGAACTGGAAGGTTTAGTGAAGCCCCAAAGTTCAGCTACGTATGTCCAAATGGGTCTAATTGCTGTCATGTAAATAAGTCTTTGGTAATTTATTGGGAGCTTTGAACGCACGTCTAGTAAATGTTTGATTAATCTAGCATGTGGATTCCAAGTAAGTCGCTTTCCCAGATATAATCCTTGCTATTAAGGCTTAATTTTCTTTTTTTTTTTTTTTTTTTTTTTTTTTTTCATTTTGGACAAAAAGGAAACACTTGCCAATTCCACTTACTTTTTATTAATTGTTATCTATTCCTCTAACATCTCTTCGTCTTTTCACCCTGTTTTTTTTTTTATTTCTTCTGAACACATGGTACCTGTCTTTTATTGCATGTACCTTGGCATCCTAAATTTACCAGGTCCTTTCTAAAGGCATCTCTTTGTGCTGTCCCTTCTGATTTTATGTTAATTTAACAACAATGATTTATTTAATTTCTTTTAAATATTTTTTAATTCCTCGGATCCAGCTTATTGGTTCGATCGCAACGAGGCGCTTGAAGGCCTGGTTTCACAGCTGTGTACATCTATTCTTTATAAAATCTAAAAAACATAATTCTTTTTCTTATTGCTTCTGTTATTTTTTCTGTTTTGATATATTTCGTCATTTCTTCTTAATTTCCAAGGTTCTGTGCTTCTTAAAAAACATAATTTTATTTTATTTTTTGTTCATAGTTAATATTTTTAGAATTATTTTTTAACGTTTTAGAAATAAATATGAAGGAAACACACAAAGCAATTTCCGAAAGGTTACTATTTTTTTTATTAATAGAGACATTTGTATTCTTCATGGCTTTTTTAGTATAAACCTAGAAGAAGTTCAGTTAACATAATAAAGTCATTACTCAAAAGCCTGACGTTGTGAAACAAACCAGAGGAGGGCCTGCACCATATTGAAACGTTAATCGTGATGAAAAAGTTACATTTAATTTGAAATAAATATTCTATTTTCATTCATATTTAAAACGTTAATTATAAATTAAGTTGTTATGTATATAAATACGAATTCTGGATTAAGGAGTGTGATCTTCCATACAAAATGTACTCTTTTGTTGAACTTCAAGCATTTTATTCATTTTTTTTTAATTAGGAAAAGGAAACACTGAATGATGATAAGAAAATTAGTAAACAAACATCAATCATGGGGTTAAAGATTTTTTTTGTCGGAATCCAGGTTTCGGTTTTGCTAAATGTTTATGTATATATTTTACTTGTTCATTATTTAAGAATAATAATTATCCAATTATAATATTCGAATCTAATTATTAAAGGAAATACAGGATAATGGGAAAATAGAAACATAATTTAATTAATTAAACAACTAGACGTATAACAGATGCGAAATTTATTCCAATTTCCATTATGGAATACATCACCACTGCTATATTACAACGTTGATTTTATTTAAATTTGTATTTGTAGTGTTTAATGTTTATGAGTACTAATAGCGTCTAAACATGGTATATATAACTTCCATGCGCTGTATTTGTTTTATTAACATATCAGTCAAAATAACAATATCATAGATATCTACATTATAAAAAAAATCTTTAATGACAGGAGTTATTTATTAAGCTTAATTTTTTTATTATTAATTTTTTTTTAATCTTAACCTGTTATTAAAGTAACCATCTGTGAATTTGTTGAATGTGTAACAATTTAAACCTTATTGACATGAGGGAGAATTGCACTTAACTGTGTCTCCCCCCCCTCCTGTGATAAATTAGAATAGGATTTATTTAAGCAGATCTACCATCAAGCTTCTTTTCTGCCTTTTGAGATTATTTCCGGGTATGTCAGTTGTGGCCGCCCCGGAAACTAACTACAGAAAAATCAAGTCATCAAGAAGAATTCATTTCAGTAATGACGGTTAATATAATAAATTGAAAATGGTCGTTTTTAGTAGATTAAAATAAGAATTTATAAAATCGAAGAGAATGACATTAATAAATTAATATTGAAAAAAAGAAATTAATATTAATGAAGAAGGAAACATGAAATTAAGAATATTACAATAACTTATTGTTTGATTTTTTTATTATATCATAATATTCACAATGGATTTACTTTAGAAAAAATTACTTTAAAGAAAGAGTTATTATTTTTTATTAACATCTGTCAAAATAACAATATACATCTATAACCATATTATCGAGAAAAAAATCCTAAATTACAGGAGTTATTTATCAAATTAGGAAGTTTAATAAGATTTATTTGTGTTGCATGAATTAAAATTATTTATTTTTCTTTGAAACTGATTACAGTAAAATCAAGTCATCATTTTCGTTTTTAGTTTAAAAATGAGTTTTAATATTGAAGAGAATATTTAAGTATATTGAGTTAAGTCTATAAAGGACATCGAATTAAAAATAAATTAATTAATAAGATGGAAAATATTAAAACAATAACGTTACAATTAAATTCTAATTGTAATAGTATTATTTTTTTTTTCACGATAAATTTATATCGGAAGACTTGAAGAAAAAAAATTGTTAAATTTGATGTATAATTTAATCATCAGTGCTAAGCGTACTTAAGTTTTTAGGGTATTCAATATGAGGAAAAAAAGGGAAGATTCAAAGAGAAAAATAGTACCCAATATCCCACTATTAAACTTGTTCCTTCCCTACTGCAGGCTGAGAATCCTTAAAATTCGAATTTATGAGAGTATTATACTAAAGATATTTATGGATCCGAGGCATATTCTCTCACGCGAGGGAAGACAAACGATAGAGTGAATTTGAAAATAAGTTTCTACGTAAAATGATGGATCGTGAGGCAGGTGTAATTTGGAGGGTCCTAAGACAACTCCAACCTCTTTAAGTCAACAATTTTTTTTGCGTTTTTTTATGCTTTATTTAAAAAGTAAAACTGATAAAACGCATAGTGGGTGGTAACTGTCAATAAAAAAAAAAAAAATGTCTCCCTCACTGGGAAATATGATATGTCTGTCTGTATTATACTGCGTTTCCCTATTCACAATTCAGAATTAAAAGGATCAAAACAATTGAGTTAGTAATCAAACTAAATCAACTATTAATCATCGTTCTAAATAAACAAAGTTGAGAGAAAGTAGGGGTTTCATTCAAACCAATAGAGCTCCTCAACGGTAGGTCCTAGTAACAAATGTTAAATATAAAAACAAAAAAATTAAACATATTTACTATTAACTTTTCAATCAGGAAACTACCAGAAAATTTTCGATCTCAGCAACACCCACATAGCTAGAGCGTATCAAAATTTTACAAATTTGAATGTGAAAGAAACGTTAAACCAAAAAAGTCTCGAATCCCAGCTGAAGGACATATCCATGTCAAAACTGTTCCCCGCCACCAGATTTTTTATTCCATTTTAAGCAAGTAATTTTCAACCTGATCAACGCGTAGTGATTATAAAAATATCATTTTATAATACTAAAAATGCTGAATCTCTAAAGACATTAATCAACTCTACAGTTATAAACCACATACTAAACCCACACGTGGACTCCTTTTCCATCATTTCTCACTTTTATTATGGCTGTGTACTATACAGAAGCCTTTTAGTGTACTCAGAGACAGAAAGTGCCCGAGGCATTCCCATGTATCACAAATATACACTGCTTTCGGCTGGCTCTTCCCCTCTTATCATTAACTGCGGAAATTGCATAGGGACTCCATTGCCGAGCTAGTTAGAATAAGGCACTCAGCGCGCTCCGTACAGAAAGACGTTGGTTCGAATCCCACCTGGGCGAGTTTAAGTGTATTTTGTGGCCACTAAATGACTCTTGATCTTACCAATCTGTCTAGCATAGGTTGGTAACATGTAGGATAACCCGTCCATCCTACCTTAGATACAGTAAATAAGGACGTTAGGACTTAACGTCAATAAACAACAAGAAAGGAAACAGTTCTATGAAAGAAGATATACAAATTGGTAGTCTGATTTTTTCTGTTGAAGAGGTTTAAGTTAAACCCAGCATAAATAGATCCAGAATCAACTGCATTATATATATATATATATATATATATATATATATATATATATATATATATATATATATATATATTTTTAAAAAACGATTTATTGTTATTTAAAACTATGATTTAAAAAATGATTACAACGACGTAAGTTATTGTCATAACTTAGAACTACTCACTAATAGCACTTTAATAAAAGTTCTACATTAGAAGACATTTGGCCATCTTTTTAGAAGCCTCAAAGGATTGCCGGGAATCGAGGGGTCAAGCAAGGATAGTTTGGGCCCAATCAGCAACATATCGAACATTAAGATCTTTATGGATAAGTTTATTTGTGATCTGATTACGAATATTGAGGATTTTTTGTAAGGATTTTGGATTGTAAGAATTGGATACGAGAAGAATTGGATACGAGAAGAATTGGAAGATTACATGGAACCCCTAACTCAACTCGTAATGTTCAAATAGGTCTAATAACTGTCATGTAAATGAGTCTTTTGTAATATATTGTAGGCCTTGAGGAGCTAATGTCTAATAAATGTTGAAGTTGTTTATTACGTTAAGCAGTTTCTTTTTTTAGTTTTGCATTGTACATTTAAAATTAAGAAATACTATTTTAACATATTAAAACATCTATATTTGAGCCGGTGAGAATGAAAGTGGTGTAAGTCAAGTATTCTTCATTTCGAGAAAATGAAGGTTTTGCAAACGTTCTTATTAAAAGCTACATAAGAAAGGAATGGACTGTATTTTAATTTTAGAGAACAATACTTTAAAGATTATAAAAATAGTAAGTCGTTGGGAAGCTGAATGTCCAACAGAATTCAAAGTTATGTTTTTAGTAACTATTTCAAAGCGGCAAATGCAATACAATTTAACACCATTCCCATAATTACCAAAGAAAGACAAGGAGTCACCAATAAAAAAAATTGTTTTAACCGTCTTTGGTTTGTAACAAGATACGTGCAAACTTCTTCTAAATCCTAATATTGCTTCAAAAACCAGATACATTACATAATTCGACTAATTAATTTTAGGTAGAATATTTTAACTGTTTTAAATAACTTTAAATTCCTCGCCAAAGTTGTTACTAATGAATATTATATAGTTTACTAGATTTACTTAAGCACCGCGTACTTTTTATACATTAAACGATTTAAATTTATTAAACTCATATCTTAATGCCAGATAATCTGTAGGCTTTACAGTCAATTGTAGGAAAAAATAAATAAATCCATAAAATTAAAAAACAAAACAAATATATTTGTACAAAAAACAAAACGTTAAAAATCATGAGTCACATGTTTGAGGAATTTCTTAGAATGCACTTTGCGCATCTATAGATTAAAATTTTGAGGGATATCCGGCAGAATTTGTCTCCCGATTTGCTCGCTCCACTCACTTGATATAAACAAATATGACAAAATAAACATTTCTCAATATTAACAATTTAACACCAAATTTAAATCTTTATGACGCTCTTTAGTTGACTTATAGATATTATAAGAGCAGCGCTACATCGACTACTGCCGCCCCCTTCCGCCTATACTTACCACATTTTCGGGTAGAAACATGCAGTTTCATGGTCAGTAGAATCCCCTGAACAATAATCAGAAGAAAAATATCGGTGCGCCATTTTTTCATACTTAACCACACTCAGCGCCTAGACTATACCTATAGAGTTACACCACTCTCATTCTCAACAGATATCCGTTTTTGTTAAATTTGATTCTTTTATTGTATTTTTAACAGGCTTTAGATAAAGAGTTAAACATAATTGACAATGCTAATTAATAGAGCAGTGATAAAGGAGCAATAATAGTGAATAATCCCAATTTTAAATTTTTTTTTACTTACACCACTTTCATTCTCACCGGCTCATATGTTGTGGGTCATGACTAATATTTTATTTTGTTAAACTATTCCTAAGCTAAACTACTTCAAAACTTCTGCCTACTATTTAGAGTTGACTACCACATTGACAATGATCCAGTTCAGTTGCAGGCCGCCCCAACGATATACAACCCGATGACAAGATCTGTTGAGCATTGGACCCAGTAAATGGCTCCGGAATAAATGGGTCAGGTTTTATGGAGGACAAAGGCTTAAAACCTATCCCGCCATTACACACCTCTATCGTTACCACGTTCTGTTTTTACCGCCGTACATTTACGGTATAATGCCTCGGGACCGCTTTTGGCCAATGGAGCTATTACTTTTTAAAAATTAAAATGAAAAAAAAAATACTGGACGCGAGGATTGAAAATAAAATCTTACTCGACGACAGTAAAGCTTAGTTATGAAAAGGTCTCCCTCTAACCCCTCGTTTTCTCTCCAGTATTTTGGCCCTTTTGAAGAGGTGAGATTCTGGTCAAACGTTACCGTAAATGTGTTATAGTTAATTCAAATTGAACAGTGAAGAATTTTTAAATGGATTTTAAATAAACTCTATTACTATGTATTACTCTATGAAGTACTATTCGATTCTGAGACCTTAGTTAAATAACAAATTGAGAGGTCCACCAACACGATCATAAATCAGATTAAAAAAAAAAAAAAAAAAAAAAAAAAAAAAAAAAAAAAAAAAAAAAAAAAAAAAAATTTAACTCTGACAATCTGGAAGGCTATAATGGCAAGTTAATAGTAATAATGGTAAGTTAATTGGAGTTAACATGTTAGTTTTTCTGTATCAAAATATCGTATTAATAAAAATAATCAGTTAATCATTTCACAACTGTATAATTTATATTGCTTTATTTTTACAAAAGACGAATGGAAGATAACATCAACAAAAAATCTGAACCAATAACGATACAGAAAAAAAATATCCAACGATAGCTGCCCGACAAAAGACTAACAAAGCCGCTACCCCGAAGGGAAAACAATGCTACTGGAAATAATTCTACACTTCCTTTTACCAGCATTTGTTCGTCTTCTTTATTCAATGTTTATTCATGTAGCTGATGTAAAGCGAACAGTTCTATGAAATGACCCTCTGTTACGTATCGGAAAGCACATTGTTTCACCTTGCTTTATTGTTATAAAAACTTTCTCACGGATTTAATAATCAGGTTAAGCTTTTAACATATTAAACTCTCTCAAAATCTATAATGTGGCAGAGCTTCTTTGTTTATAGTAACTATCAGGAAAAAAAAGCCTACTATGAAATACAATAATAAATATAACAGAAGAGACTTAAATGTATAAATATAATTTTTAAAGAAATGTACAGAGGAAATAATGTCTACGGATAGACGAGAAAAGCCAGTCAGTTTCGGTATAAATTGTGAAACAAGGGAACGCCCCGGGGCATCATGAACGAATCTAAAGCAACGAATTAAAAAGGGAACAAAAGGTGGATTTTTTAATTTTATTTTTTAAGTTATTTTAAAAGAATATACAATTAAAATTATCTAGAGTCGGTTATATAACCATTCAACCAATTTCTAATGATTTTAAGATATTAAAGAAAGAATTAAGATAAAAATATTAAAAATATATTACTTTAACTATATATACTAGCATTCTCCTTCGCGGCTTCGCCCCCCCCCCCTCCTAAGTAAAGAACTTACATAATTTTAACTAATAATTTAAGTTTTATTTAATTATCGATAAAAATGTTGTATTTTGGAAAGCATGAAAAACGGAAAAAAATAAATTCATAAGACATCCAAATAAACTACATTTCGATTTTTATCTCCCGATGTTAAGAGAATGATTTGATTGTTATGGTTTCTAATTCTGGAAAGGTTTAGATATCATTGACCTGATAGAAATAGTTAGTCCAATGATTCACTACAACGTTTCTGCAACTCTAGCCTTGCGATTTGTTAATTGTAAAAGCAAAAAAAACTTTAATTTAAAATTTTAATAATTCGAATAGAAATGGTAGATCAGCAGCAATTTTTGGGATTCTAGGATTAAATGCGTGTTCTTCAGTCGCTGTTCCAGTGATAATTAAGAGCCTCTACGATATTTTTACGGTAGCTGTAATTTTTATATTGGCACCGTTGCACTAATTAAGTGGCTAAGGGTACGAAAATCGTAATTGGAAATCAATTTTCTAATGTTGAAGAATGTTGGTAACCCAGCTGGACGGAGAATATTTACTATATCATTAGCGATGTATCGGTTGATTTTTAAACTTCCTTGAGATCAACATGTCGTAGTACATATTTATAGGCTTTTGTATAACAACTTTATTGACAATAAGTAAATATTATTATAGATTTCAAGGCATAGATAACACCGTAACATTGTAACCTCTTATGAAGTGTACGGCCAATTTTCAAAATTCACTGTTATCCACTTACCATCTCTTTTTTTATAACGGATTAATGGAAAATCAGTAGATTTTATTATAACAAAACTATCCTTGAACTATAAGGATGATGCGGTAAAAATATGGTACAGATTGGTTCAGTAGTTTTCACGGTTAGTTATGATAAACGAAAAATGGCTTGTCCTTTTATTTAATAGTATAGATATATATGAAGTGGCAAAAATATCCTATTTATTAATATTTAAAAAAGTCTAGTAGTGAAATTGGTTTTGGAAATAAATTCTTAGATGGAAGAAACTTTGATAAAACTTGATAATATTGTTCACAGTTTCCCAAAGCAGCTTAGGCATTTCCAAGAAATCCAGGAGCTCTTCCAGAATTCACTGTTTTCATAATCCCTTCCCGGAAGCTCTGGGCTTCTTTTCCAACAAAGTTAAATAAGAAACGATGCTTATAAATATTAATAGAGAATAAATTTGGATATACTGATTAAATTCGTATTTTCTATTTTCGTATATCAATTAGAAGATTTTATTTAATTTTTAACTATTTTTATGTAGTGATGGTGGTGTAGCCATCGAGACGTCGGGTTCGCTAAGACATTTTTTTCATTTAAATTCAATTAATATTAGTTTTATGCCAAATACTAAGTTGTTACAAAATCCTAGTGCATAAGGTTTGCTTCATTTCAGATATAGTTTCAACATCCTTGAGTGCTCCATTGGTTACAACTATTTTCGCCCATATTTCTGCCAGTAATTGAATTTGATATTAGTACGTCTCCTTTGATTTTGAGTAAAAGAACTCTTCACGTTCAATATTTACGTCCTCGTAACTATCAAAGATTTGATTTCTTAAAATATGTACCATTGATATAAAAAAAAAAAAAAAAAAAAAAAAAAAAAAAAAAAAAAAAAAAAAAAAAAAAAAAAAAAAAAAAAAAAAAAAAAAAAAAAAAAAAAACACAATCTGACTGTCCATACATGGGTTATACGAAGAATAAGGCAAAACGTTTATTCCTTGTAGTTCCCATATTTCTTCGACAATCAATAACAAGCCAAAAATGCAAAAAAGTTTCGATAATTAGATTAATTAATAAAGCAAATACAAACTACTCTTGAGGATTTAAAATTCGATATGAGCTTCCAGAGGATTCTAAGTGTAATTAAAATAGGTAAAAACAATGACAAATACACCTACAATATTTACAGCTGAAGACTTATAACCCCGCAACTCGCAGGTATGTGAGGAACACCTCCATGATGATCCTGGAAGTTTTATCATAAAATTTTAGATGCAGTATTTTATCAGTGCATTCTGTATCGGTCTACAATACTCCATAAAACTTCGTCTTATTGTCCTTTTTAAAGTAAACATTGTTCACTAAACCATCCTTCAATATATCCTTAGTGCTCCTTACCTTCTCAAAAACAAGCTCATTTACAAAGACATTAATTTACCATAAGTTGTTGATTTCGACCAAACAAGATACCAATCATTTTATAGTAAACTCCATAACCATTCAAATCCACAAGTATCTCAACTTTCTTCCGATTCAATTCTAGAAAACCCTCCGAGGTGTTAAAGGATGTCCTTCTAACACATTTATGAGTGCTATTTCGTGAAATAATTAAAAAGACATTTAATTTGACTGATGGGAAGGAAGTTTAAATTAAATGTAACTGAAACACGTCACTTCCTATAAAACAGATTCCGATACTTAAGAGTATAAACTCGAAAAATTCTGGAAACTTCAATACCGAAGATGTTGAAATAAATAAATCTATATTAAAAAAAAAAAAGAACGAATCGTGAAAATATCTACGTTTGAATAATCTTAAAGTGGTTTGACGTTCTTCGATATAGACGAACAATATCGAAAAATCACTACCGAAGATCAACGGTAAGAGAAATTTCTATTCTAAAAAAGGAAATTCGTTGGAAACAACATAAAGAATTCTGTTATTAAACGAACCCGCGACCAGCAAGACTTTTAACTGAAGAATATGGCTTGGGTTCAGGAACTGTCTTCCGGAAGACTACCTCCACGTCAGGCAAAGTGTTCCATGTTTGAACTTCCAACATGGTGGGAATGAATGAGGAAGCACGCTTTCTCCAATTTTCAGAAGAAGGCACTTAAACGAATATAAATGTCTTAAACGTTTAAATATAATAACTGTTGTTCACAAAAAAAGTGATCTCATTAGTGTCGGGGTCCCTCAAGGATCTTGCTTAATCACTGTATTATTTGATTTATTTCTCGATGATATATATATATATATATATATATATATATATATATATATATATATATATATATATATATATATATATATATATATATATTTAAACTAAATATTTTATTGATATTTACAACTGTATACATTATTTACAAAAAGGTAAGTTGAGGGAAATTATTATAATGGCATTTTAGTAACATGTAAAGAAATACTCAAGAGATAGAGCAACATTAGACGGTCTGTTGGCCATTTTTTTACAGACACCTCGGAGGATTATTGGGAATTGAGTGAGAGGCAAGTTGGGAGACGAGTCGATTCGAGTGGGTATGGAGTTAATTATGAAAGGATAGGTATCGTGTTTGGACCAAATATGGAAAATTAAGATCTTTATGGATAAGTTGGTTTGTGACACAAAATTGAGCAATTTACGAAGGATTTTAGATTTTAAATATTGGATACGAGAAGAATTTCGAAGAATTAGTGAAGCCCCAAAGCCCGACTCCGTATGTCCAAATAGGTTTAATTACTGTCATGTAAATTGAGTCACTTGTAATTAATCGAACGTTTGAACGTTTATCTACTAAATGTTAAAGAAGCTAATTTATAAAATTTAAATTTATATTCATTTTATTCAACTATTTGTAATGTCTCTGATAATAAACATTGTTGGTTTTTTTTTAATTTGAAATAAACTATAACTTTATGAAAAAAAATATTAACTAAAAAAAACAAAAAACTTTAGAACACAATACTAAATCAGAATAACTTGTCATTTTTTAAATTATAGCATACAAAGAACAATAAACCCTTCTTTAACAAATATATTAAGTTCAAATTAGACAGTTTCAGATATGTAATATAAAAATCCAACAAAAGCTCAAAATTATTAACAAGTAAATTTAATGTTTACAAAATTAAAATTTTGTTGTATTCCACTATGTGTAATGTCTTCCATAATATGCATTATTTTATGATGAAATCCCAAATAAATTGTAACGTGTTTTGAAATTTATTCATATTAAATTAAAAAATATTAATTTCTATGAAAATTAAAGACTAACGTTTTGGATTTAGTGTCTTTTAACTTTTCAGTGTCTTTTTTGGGGCCGTATCATTCATTGATAGTTAATTAATAATAATAAAACACTGTATACTTCAATATGAATTAAAAAGCATTAAATAAATGAGACACAGAATAGTTTTAGTAATCAGCGTTAATAGCACATTTCCATGTATATATTAGTCATTTTATGTAGCACTCCTAGCTTAAACAATCATCGTAAAGGTGATATAATTGCTCTATTATGTAGTTTCCAGCTGTATAATTGAACCTAAATTAATAGCACCTGTTATTAGTAGACCAATAGAATCATACGCCATTTTGAAATAGATACACGACCCTATTTAGGACAGCCCCTAAATTAGCTATTTAACAGATTGAATAAATTATTTAACAAAAACTAGTAACAAAGGTATAATTATGTTAATGTAAATTAAATAGAGGAAACATGTTTGGTAATTAAAACATAATTTAAGAAGAAATATAAACGCATAACCCGCAAGAATAGGTCTAACTTAGTCTTACAGAAAGTATTCTAAGCTACTTTCTGATGAAGACTTACAATGTAAGACAAAACTTCATCAAAATATTTCTGCTAGTTATTTTACTTTAATGGCTCTCATCTTAACCATATTCTTCTCCAAATCTTAAATATTAGATTCGTTTCATATGAAATGTTCGTGTTAAAAAAAAAGGAAAAAAAAAAAAAAAGAAGGCTATTTAGTAAAACAAAGTTATGAAATCAAAACATTTTACTTCAAAATATTTACTCTCATTTACTGAAAATATTTCCCATCTTCTTATCAATTTTTCAATCCTAGAACTGAAAAGTTCAGTCTGTAAAGAAATAAAGATAGAGACTGCGGTAATGATCGGAATATTATTTTCGAAACTTTAGCTTTTAAGGAAGGAATCCAGATTTCTAAACAGAGGAAGTTGGTTGGACATAATTAGGTGGGTGTAGAAGGACCTCGTAACACTAGTTTAGTTTCTTCACTGCCTGTCAAGAAAGATGAGATCTGGCGCTGTTGCATAAGAGTGAATTCAGATGCCTTTTCATTAACCAATGTTGGTAGTTTTTGGATAAGTTTATCGTAATGTCAATACCACTACAGAACGTTGTAGATTTGACGATTTCAACTCTGGATAAAAAGAACTCAATTATTCCCGTCATTGACAACCACAAAGAAACCAATCATTTTTTTTGGATGCAAATTTGTGTTTGGCAACCGCGATTGGCCCTTTCATTACAATACACTTCCCTAAACACCGCGCTAATGTTTTTTACGAATTGGGCAGCCGAGTGCCCCAGTATAAATTTATAAAAAAGATTAGCCTAACATCGCTGACTCACGTGGTCATATTTGACGGCATAGTAAACAATATACAATCAATAGGAGTCATAGCAGATATTTAAAAAAAAAAATGTAGAAGTCCACTAATCCTACTTAAAATTTCTGAAATAATTAAAACGAACATTTGAAATGAAACAACCCAACAATTGCAACCTAAATCTGATATTTGATAAATTTTAACATAACAGAATTTAATAAACGAAGTTATTAAAAATTCCAGGGCCCCATATGTACTGATATGGCTGGAACATGTACATTCCCTTCCTTATATACTCCATACTCGGTTAAGCCCATTTTCCGATTGTTGATTTTCGTATAAATTCATTTTACGGGTTTAAAACTAAGATGAAACATTACTAAAGTAAGGAGCAATGATAGTTTTAGTAAGCGAAATGTGCTTTATTAGTTTAAAACATTTCGAAATGTAGCTACTTCTCTTCATCACTTTTTTAATTGAACAAAAATCTACACATCAAAATTGATTGAAAATAAATTTTTATACTTTGTTATAATTAGATATTAGAAATTCTATTCAGAAACAAATTAAAAGCTACCATGGTATTGAGAGAAATACATTTAGAAGTTTAGAGTGAAGGAGAGTATTTTTTATAAATAAAATAAATTCTTTACTATTTTATCGTTTAATATTTATTTATTTTTTATCCAATTTATCAATGAGATCTATACTGCTTTAAACGGATACTTCAAAAAAGACTCATTTAATTCCGGAAACAAGTTTCATTGACATTACTGATAGGCACATATTATTTATTTTCACGACAAACGCTTAGCTTTGTTTTTCCTAAATGATTTTTTTTTCCAAATTAAAAAGCAGCAAAGGGCAAACATGAAAAAAAAGTACACGACTGCTGATGACGGGTTCACTGCTGTCACTCGGGTTAGCTTACACTGAATCAACTCAGGGGCTCCACAAAACCACGAGAAAAACGCTTAGATTTCTTTTAGTTCAGATTGGCTTTAAAAAATTATAGCTGCCACATAGTACTCCTATATATTATCAGACATTAAAATATTTTAGTTCACATGACATAATTCTGAGATGATCACACATTTACAAACATAAACGGATTGCCAACAGAACATTAACTGGCCTTAATTATGCATGTGAGTTTTTTATTCATTCACATATAGCAATCTCAATTCATTATTATTTCAAATAATACCATTCCAATTATAAAAAGGTCCCATGTCAACTAGAAACTATTCGGTTTCCTGAATATTAATAGATTCTGTCTGAAACATTTTCAATTTCTTATTTAATGGCTGCTGGTAATGGTGAGGGCAAGGGGGGAGCCGGGCAAGTTGAAACAACCGCAAACTCTTTGAGTCCACAACTCTCTTCTTTGTCAGATATTCAATGTTATTTCAAACTCATATTGTCATCAAACCTTGTTTTCAAGATCCATTTTGGAATCGTCTTCATATCTTTGAAGAATTATAAGATTTTCCATGTTGGTCTGTCAGGATATCTTTATTTCTTTAATCCTTCTTCATGTATCAGTTTTTATTTATATTGCTGTTCCTTGTTGTTTTTAAATCGAAACGAGACTGAAAGAAGAAATTGCTCGCCTCAGACTATTTCCACATTTACCTTAAAAACGTTCAGAACTATCATTTGAAAAAGACTCATTTGCATGATTCTAATTAGAACTACTTGAACATGGGAAGTTGAGCTTTGGGGCTCCACTTGACCAGCAAGTCATTCCTTATCCAATTCTCTCAATAACTCACATTAACTAATCCATAATGACCTAACTGTCCTATATGCTGCTAAATTGGCCCAAACCAGATATCATTTCATAGTTAACTCCATACCTACCCAAATCCACAAGTCTCCTAACTCTAATGTAAACTTTTATTGAAGCGCTATTAATAATTAGTTTCTTTACAAGTAATTATAAATACTTCAGAATTACTTTTTTTTTTTTTTTTTTTTTTTTTTTTTTCTCTTTCTTTCTTCTATATATATATATATATAAATATATATATATATATATTTAATTTTTTTTCTTAAGTTTTTCTCTCCATCCTTCCGAAGTATCAAAAAGATATAATCCTCAGATTACCCCCATCCAACAAAGCCCCTGGACATGACCTGATTACAGCCCATATCCTAAAACTCCTTCCTCGAAAAGCAATCCTATTTCTTACATTTTTACAAACTCCGTATTTATAATTCTGTACTCTGCACCACATATTTCCCCGATCCTTGGAAATTATCCATAGTAAAGATGATACCTGAGACCAAAAAGCCAAAATAAAATAAATAAAAAATAAATCCAGTCAAATCTCACCAAATAACCTTTACCCTTCGTCGTAAACCTACGACTTCCTGTCCTCCAGTATCCTTCAACAATATTCCACTGATCCCTGTTGAACAGATCCGCTATCTAGGACTTCAACTGGACAAACGTTTAACTTGGAATCCTCATACAAGACTTAAACGACAGGAAACTGCTCGTCGTTTTCGACTTTTTCAACATTTACTAGACAGACGTTCAAAACTCCCGATTTTCTACAAAAGACTCATTTACATGACAGTTATCAGACCTATTTGGACATACGGAGTTGAGCTCTGGGGCTCAACTAAACCTTCTAATTCTTCTCGTATTCAATCCTTACAATCCAAAATCCTTCGAAAAATCCTTAATGCTCCTTACTTTGTTACAAATAAACTTATTCATAAAGATCTTAATGTCCCATATGTTGCTGATTTAGCCCAAACCAGATACCTATCCTTCCATAGTAAGCTCCATAACCACTCCAATCCACTAGTCTCCCAACTTGCTTCCTATTCCATTCCTGATAATCCTCCGAGGCGTCTGAAAAGAAGATGGCCTAGAGACCTTTTAGTGTAGAATTTATTGAAGTGCTACTAGTGAATAGTTCTTCACATGTTATTTACATGCCATTGTATTTACTTTCAACACATTTACTTGTTGTATATATTTTATACAGTTGTAAATTTCAATAAATAAAAAAAATAAAAAAATAAATAAAAAAAAAGTTTTTCTCCTGACAAAAATATATGCCGTAATTATGGAAGAATTTAATTTGTAAATAATACAGCCAGACGATTGTACTTGTAATTGTGCATAGTTATTATTCATAGAGGACTGTAAGTCTCATAATAATGTTTTTTTTTTCCTTCATTCATTATCATGTTATTGTGTTAATGTTTTCACTCATTTAAATTATATGTATATTGTATACAATCGTAAATATCAATAAATATTATTTTAAAAACATTTTTAATTTAAATTGCCTTCCGAATATCCGTGTTAAGGTTATATTTATTTATTTTATTTCCAGATCGGCCTGGTAAGCCTTACATGGATGGTTTAACAATATTAATAATAATTTAACAATAGTAGAAGGAAGGGTGTAGTTTACTGCAAGAGACACCCATAAGAGATAAGTTTTCTAATCATTTTTGAATAATTGTAACTTTAGAGGCAGTATATAATAACAAAAAAATAAAATAATAATAATAATAATTAACAAATAAATACAGTAAATGAAGTAAATAAATAAATGAATAAAGTAAATGAAGTAAATAAATAAAGAAGAAAGAAAAAAAAAATAGTAATATACGGCAATATCAGTTTACTTAACAAAAAAAATAATAAAAAAAAAAAAAAAAGAAAAAAAACTATAAGAGAATAATAATAAAGACAAAACAAATAAGTGAAGTAAGAAATAAGGAATAATACAATCAAATTGTAGTAATAATAGCAGTAGTTGGTGTTGTAAGGAAGAAGTAAATACTGAATAAAATAGTAATGGTGTTTACATCAGGACGTCTTGCATGAGTCTTGGTTTCAGTCTGCGGGATGTTGTTTGTGCTCCTATGTTGAAAGCTACTGCACCTTTAAAACCGCTGGTAACTTGCTATGAAACCTGGTGTAGCATTTTTTGATGTAATCGTCAATTGATTCTATTTCTAATTCACGATGTAGCTGACTATTCAGTTTATTATAGAGTATAGCATTGGTTTATCCGAATATCTTCAAAGTATCAATGGAGGAATGATCCGGTGCCAACACATTATCATTGAATACGATTAAAATATCAATTGGATATTACTAAAATCGGAAATATCGGAAAGTATCGGAATCGATACACGATTTATTCATTGCCGGCGACATATCTTCTATCATGAGAACAATCAAACTATATTACAAATAAATTACCTGGTTGATAACTATCTTTCCATAACCCCATATCTACTTAAATCCATCAGTTTCCTTACATGCTTCCCAGTCGATCCCCACCAACCTCCCTAGCAATAGAAAAGATAAATTTTTATTAAATGAATTTTATGTATTTATTTGATTCAGTTCAAAAATCATAATCATAATTTAAGAAAAATTTTATATTTTGAATTTTTTTGCGATGCTTAGAAATCAATTGACTCCTATTAGTAATGCGATAAGATATACTAACAACTATTGTATTTCGGCATTTTAATCATGTGTGATACGCTTGTGTTTAATACTACTTATACCCATCTATTAAAAATAATTATTCATCGCTATTTTCAAATCTCAGATCGATTTCAATCTTATACGATATTAAATAAACACAACTCTTAAAAAAAAAACCAAAAAAAAACAAAAAAAAAACCCATGGTAAGGAAACAGCCCTTGTAGATTTTACAGGTCTGCTTTACCAGTCCGCTCGGTTTAGTCTATTGATTTACCATCTGCTGCACCTAGTTCTGTGGTTTCTGTAGTTCTCTCTGGTCTTCCGTCATCCACCAAGTTGAATATTACTTCATCTAGTAGGAGCATCAGCGACTTTAGGTTCTTAGATTTGTTCATTAATTAAAAACAATAGTAAGATTATACCTTTAAACTAAATGAAGTTAGTGATTTAATGATAGTACAAAATAATTTGATAAAATAGTCGATGATACAATAGATAATGAATTGAAAAAATAATTTTTGTATATATATATATATATATATATATATATATATATATATATATATATATATATATATATATATATATGTAATAAGATAATGTATAATAATACATATTTACAATATTCACACTCAGGATGAGCGCTCCCACACCAGTTCTCCCACCACTATGTGAAGATTTGAGAAGGGATAGTAATAACAGCGAAGACATTCTAAAAAATATTACATCGAATTTCTGGAATGATGCAAAATTTTCCGGACATATTGCATTTAGTTTCTATTTTTCTGTCTCCAGGCCAATAGGGAAAAGTCTATTTATAAACTTTATAAAACATAATTATTGGGTCGTTTTATACGATAGGTCTAGTTTGTTTGTTTCGAGAATTCAATGTGGAATTAGTGGACTTCTGTAGTTATTACAGACTATATTGGGCAATTATTAATTCTCTCCTTTTTAAAATAATATTTACTATCATTCTAATTAATAACACATTATTAAGCATGCTATAAAATATAAAGATGGAAACACGCGATTTTAGAATAATTTATTTTTATGAGTTTTAACATAAACGATCGGCAGCCGAAGGTGCAATTAATACCACTACGGCGTTCAGGGAAAAGTGTTGTAATGAACAGACCATTCGCCGTTACTAGAACCAGAATTATCTCCAACAGATTTCTTTCTGTTCAGAAATCTGTACATCTTCGTTAAACGAAAAATTTTTGAAAATGAATTTCTGTTAAAAACACATTTCATTCATTCACAAAATCTTGAAATTTTCAGTTCTGTGAAAACTTGATGACACGTTGAGGTAAATTCAAAGAAAATTAAGGCAACTATTTTGATTACAAATGTTGTAATTAATAACTGAATAAAATTAGAATCAGAAGACTAATATTTTCCGGGCGAACATGTTAAGAATGGACAAAGAGAGACTAAACAAGAAAATCTTAGACGGAATCCGTGAATATAAGAAGTTAGGTGGCTATTTAAAACAAATGAGAGAGGAAACAGAAAAATTGAAAATGACAGGCCGAAACTGTATAGATAGAAAAGAATGTGGAAAGAAATAAAGTTCTTTAATTTTTGTATATTGTTTTGTACAGTTGTAAATATCAATAAATGAGAAAAAAAAAAAAAAAAAAAAAAAAAATTTTTGTAGGAATAAAATAAAACCGGAAGGGTACTGTGTGATTGAAGGATAGGAAGCTAAGGCAAGCAGAAATTATGAGTAAACACTGGGAGAAAAGATGGGCGCAAATGTGATAGGAAAATTAATGATATTCGCGGCGAAAGGCCGTTTCGTGAAAAAAATTAAAATTATAATAAAATGAAGGTGGTTTGCTTAATAAACTTTAATGTGAAAACGGACATTTCATATGAAACGATCCAATAAATAAATAATCTGTAAATATCATAATATACCGAAAAGAAAAATTATAAAGAAAAAAATTAGTAAAATGAGCAACAAAATTTTTTTGTTAATTTTTAACTCATCTACACAAATATTAGAGATTATACTTACAATTTATTAGCTTTAATAAAGGGAGAGGAAAACACAATAAAAGCTATGACTTGGACAGCCAATCGATTGAGTACTTAGTATTCCTAGAGCGAAAACCTAGCTGAAACTGTTCTCAAAATTTTAGGTTAAACGTCCTATTTCTATTAAGGAGGCTATTGCAATGATTTAATGAAATAGTGGTAGAGTAATAGATAGACCTATCAAAACTGGATTTTTGAGTATCCATTCGCGATATAAATCATGCACTAATGACTAGGGTTGTTTGAAACAGGTGAGAGAACAGTTGACAGACCTATCTAAGCATTATTATTATGTGCTCAGTAATTGAAATAACATTGTTAACGTAATATACATTTACAGGAAAGACGTTTAAGATGTCGATGTTGTCCAAATCATACCATCTGTAAGCTAACATAATATGTCATTGAGAACAATATAAAAATGAAACCTCAAGAAACATTTAAATCTCATGTAATCATTTTTTTATTATTATCTTTTCTTGATTGAATCTTATTAAAATGAAAATCTTCAAAAAGGATGAGAGAGAATATACAATTCCTTAAACTAGATAAGTTTTATACTTTAAAGGTATTTTTAAATTCCTATGGTCTAAAATATACTTTTTTTTATATAAATATATTTTATCATATCTTCATTCTTCCAGAAATTTTAACGGAATCGTTTTAGAAATAAAATTATAACGACCTATTCTCACTGATTAAGCTTGTTTTAAGTAATTTTTAAATAGATGATTCTCACAACAAGATCTTGAGTTTTATTGTCAAACAATCCTTAGTTTAATTACTTGAGTAATTATATTTAAATATTAGGTTAACGGTTTGGTTAGTATGATAAAAAAAAAAAATAATAATAAAACCGACAATGTATTGTTTAACCAAGAATTTTAGGATTCTGGAAGTATTACATATTTTCAGTATTAAAAATATTAACATTATTGAAAATTTTACTATATAGAAAAAAATAATGAAACTATAATCTGCAATAATTTTTCCCGTTACTTATATATTTTGTTTCACTAACAAATTGTATGGTATCATTTTGAGAAACATTCTCCTATTAAGGCTCTACACTGTTTTTTTTTTGTTTTTTTTTGTGTGTAAAACCTCTCCAGGATTTTTTTAATAATACAGTTTCAGAAAAGAAGAACAAGATAATGGCGAGTATTGAAGTCGAAGGAAGGCGGAAGGTGAGTAGAAGAATAATTAGTGATATTTACATGGTCCTGGCCGATTCGTGTTAAAAAAATAAATAAATACAATTTCATTTATTTTATATAGCTGTATTTTCATTGAAAATAAAAAGCTAGATTTTCTATTAGGTCTAATTTGTTGTGACAAGAGGATGATGGAAAAGTGCTTACAGGCATTATCATATGGATAAATCCGTCTGTCTAGAGTATTTTATACATAATTTGTATGATATGTAAAATGTAAGCAACAATATACATTAACTATAAATAAACAATAATAATAAATAATTTTAATCTTAAGACTGTATTTTCCTTTGACAGGATGATGTCAAGTTGCTTTTGTAACAAAAATGGAACTGTGATTCCCCTTGCTAAGTTACACACAAGAAAAATTAGGAAGAATAAAAATTTAAAATTTATTAAACGTGTTAAAATTATAGATTATATTAAAACTAAACATCAGCGGCTTTCTGATATTTTAGAAAGGTTAAAACGCACACCAATTTCTTGGAAATCATATTATATTTTTATGAAAAATGATTGTTTTTCACAACACTCATCACAAGTATCACATTGGAATCAACTCGAATGCTACATTAACTAAAATAAAGCATTTCAAAGAGTACTAAACCAAAACCATGAAAATATATTTCATCAACGAAAAAAGAAAAATGTAAAACTGAAAATAAAAAAATATTGCTTAGAGGCAGGACTGGTACTAGGGGTGATGAGGTAGAGGACGAAACAGTTTCTGGCAGGAAAACAAAGCATAGTCTTTTATTATTTTTCATGCAGGAAAAATTGTCTTGATGTGACATAGATGACATTTACCTTTCTCCGTGAACTTCGGGAAATTTTCACCACCTCCCGATTTCTCATCAACATTGAGGCAGGATTGTTGCTAGCAAAAGAAGTTCGTTGAGGCTCCATTCCTAGATCCCGTAGTCGTATTAAATTGGGGCTCATGGTTTTAATATTTCACTATCAAGTTGACCCATTTTTCGAAATTATATAACTTACTTTGTATTTAAAATAACCTTTTTATTTGTAACAAATGAAATAAAATTTTAATAAATTCAAAAAGCCTATCGTTGTCAATTTTATATATGAATATATATTATTACATACTAAAATATAATTAAATATAAACTTTAGTTAAAAAATTAGATAGTTTCATAATATAAAGAACCAAATTACTTTTACTACTGACATGGCATCTTTTTAAATTATTGTATCACCCTTCTTTTTTCTGTACTATTTAGTTTCTATTTATTTTTTTTTATTACATTAATTTTCTTTTCTTTTTTTTTTTACAAAATATAAAGCTCTCCAACGGCCCGAATATCTTTCCTTTTTCGACTTATATATAATGCACCCATTGAGATCATTGATCCAAACCAGGCTGCAGAAATTAAACAACAGCTCGCCTGAGATAGGAATATCACCAGCGTTCGAGAACAATACGTCTACCGGTTCTCTTCAATTCTCATTCGCTTTTGGTTCGAGTCACTGAAATATTTCGAGTTTATACTCCTATATTCTCAGTGGGGGAGGGATAAATATTTAAATAATTTGTGAAATTTTAAAAGCCGTAAGTGAACAAAAACTATGAATACTACTTTAAACAAATACAGTCGACTCTCTTTAATCGGAATACCAAGGACCGAAGCAAAAAATTGAGGTTTGCTGTTTTAAGAGAGTAAAAAAAAAACAACAAATCAGATTTAGAAATAAACAATTTTATTAATAATCAGATATTTTGTATATTCGACGAAATATTGAATTACATAAATAATAATCATAAATAAAAATATACGTAATAGATATCTGTCATTTTCTTTTGGCCGAGGGATTCCAAACTTGTCTTGTCTAAAACAAGTTGACTAGAACAACATCTTGCCAGATGAATAACTGTTGCGATACTCTCAAAGATTTTCTTTCTTCCTTTGAACTGCGAAATTCTTGAAGCACTTCTTCGTCTCCACTCTCCTCATGATCCGAGATCGATCAGTAGAGGGCAAAATCTCTAGATCTGTCAAAAAAAAAAAATCAAATTTCATCTCATAATCATGTCCTAGAATTCTTGGCACTCGCTAGTTTTCTGTTGGATTTCTGAAGTTTTTTCATCACTGTGATTGCTTCAGGACCATGGGTTTTCTTGATTTCTTCGTAAATAGATAAATTTGTTGACTGTTACTATTAAATGTTTAGTAAGGTTCTTGAAGTTCAGTCAATAAATAAAAACAACTATTTTGGTGACATTTCGAGACTATATTGTTCTCATAATCATGCCCTGCATCTTAGTAGGAATGTCCTAGAATACTAGGAATCAAGCCAAAATAGTTGTTTTTATTTATTGACTGAACCTCAGGAACCTCAGTTACCTTCTAATATATATACACACTGGTTTTCTGTTCCACTGACGCGGTTGAGATAGTAGCACAGGGGTCTTCTGGAATCCTCCTATGCCCTTTAAAATTGTGCGAAAAAGCTTGCTAGGGAATTCCATGGGGTAAATGGGTACATTTCTTGGGTACGCATTTTCAGATTTATTTACTTTTCATAGTAAATTACTATTAATAATAATAATTAAGTTTGGTAATTACTAAACCACTATTATTAATATTGAACGTATACGTTGTCAATACAAACATTATATAACAATAGCTCTATATTTTATTTTTACTGTTTTATTATTGGATATTAGATTCGTTCAACTTTTGGAAATTATGATAGTTCACTAACTATTTAACCTCTTATTTTTCTAAAACTATCTTTCAGTTAAGTGCACTTCACTTGTCGAGTGAAGCATTGATCGAAAAGGACCCTACTAAGCAGTTTAGAGGAGTGGAGATAGTGGCTTTGTTACGTTGGCTACACTGGCCGAGTAAGCAGGATGAGCAGATAAAAGTGGACAAAGACAAACACACCGAGTCTGCTCTTTTGGTTGTGAGTCAGGAAGTGGGAGGAGGAGGGGGTCGCTGAATCAACAAGGCCAATTGTTGGATGTGAAGGATTTGTCCGGAGAGAGTTGACACAGCTTGGTTTGTATGGATCAGGTACTTTACTAGGGTCAAACAAGAAATTAGGTTTTAAAAAAAAACAAGAACAAAGCTATATAAAATAATTGTGTTACTTGTATAAATATGTTTTCTTTCGTTGTTTATTTAAAGTATTAATGTATTGTTTTTAAGTTTTTTACGTAAACTTAGTTCATTGCAGTAAGTATTCAACAAATCAATAAAAAAGATATTTAATATTGATAATTCTGAAGTTTTTAATGTTTTTTTTTAATAATTAACCGACAAAATTAAATTTTATGAATAAACTTCCTGACGAGAAAATTCGGGAACGTTACTCGACAAAGAATGTAAATTTAAAGCCAAGAATCCATATCTAAAAGGGAGCCAGTTCGAACTCTTCACGTTTTCATGAAGGGTCATGAAGGGTCAGCTACCAACTTCATGAGTACCCTCTAGACTCTGAGATGGATAAAGTGATTTAGCCATTCCAACTGATTTAAATTTATTTTTTAATGAAAGCTGATATCGACAGCTGAATGATTGTAAATACTTTTTTTTAACTTTAAATCAAGAGTTAGACTGATCCAACATTTACTAGGTAAACATTCAAATTCTTTTTGTATCCATTTCATACAATCCAAAATCCTTTGTAAAATCGCTAATACTGATAATCACAGTCACAAATAAATTTATCCATAATGATCTAAACGTTTCACATGTCGCTAAACTGGACCAAAGCAGATCCACGTCCTTCCGTTATAAGCTTCGGGCACGATTGAATCCACTAGCCCCCAAACTTAATTTCACTCAGTTCCTGAAACCACTCTGAGGAGTCTGAAAAGAAGAGACCTTCCAATGCAGAACTTTAATTGAGGTGCTACTTATATGCTAAAGTTTTTTCACAAGGTATTAATACGTTATTATAATAATTTTTCCACAAATTTAATTGATGTCTATATTTTATACAGTTGTAGATATTAAAAAATAAATATAAAATACTTAAATATAGGCAAATTGGTTTATGGTATTTTATTTCACCGATAAAAACTAATCTAATAATTATATAGCTATGATCAAAAACACTATCTAAAACTAATGACCTAAATTTAGTCGGTAATTAAGTAATAAATTGCTATAAATCACAATTAAATAAATACAATATTTAGACGAAAATACTATATTAAATATTAGTTTTCCAAAAATCACACAGATCTACAAGCCTTTATTTGGGTAACGGGATATACTTACGTAAAAATTAAAAATGTATAAATAAAGGCCAAAATACCTGATGACTTATTATTTTTTTAATTAGAAATTTAAAATAATAAAAAAGAAATATCAACTTCACATGATAAATTGGTAATAAAAAATGATTAAATACATTACATAAAAAAATAAAGATTGAGAGGGCTGTATAACGTTGCATCTTTTGCATTCCGATCAGTATTATGGTACTTTTGAGATTTTATTATTTATTTATTTTTATTTTTATTTTTTTATTTTTTTTTTTTTATTTTTTTTTTATTTTTTTTTTTTTTTTTATGAATCCCGATCATGAAGTTAGGAAACCGACATTTGATATTTAATGAAAATTTCAGAATTTTACACTGATTCATTTACCAAGTGGGTAGGTGCATTTTCGTTCTAATTATATTTGAATAACTTTATCGAAATCATTATTGTTGAATCTTGACAATTGGAGATAGGTCCAGATAATATCATATCTACAGTTTTATTTATTTATTTTTAAATAAGTTAAACGCTAATATTTCTTTAAATCTTGTTTCATAGCAATGTAGACATCAAGAAAATATTTGCACCCTTTATACTAACGCATGACTATTTGTTTTTTTATTATTATGATGCTATTAAGCCGATGGGACGTAAGGAGCACATAATTTATAAATATGATAAACGGGAAATCATCATTAAATTATTTTTAAAAAAAGGAACTTAAATGTTGGTAAAAATATTGGCAGATACACTAAATAAAAAAAAAATATAAATATGTACATATTTTTATTTTCTTGTGATTTCTTACCTTACGACGATGCCTTTCTTAAGGGATTTTTAAAAAAAAAAATCTAGTTACAGCTAACTTACAGTAAATAAAAAAAAAAAAGAAAGAAAAAAGTTCTTAAGATTCTTTTCCTTTGGGAATGTTAAGGAATCTTACTGGAATATACGTTTCTGGCAAGATTTTAAAAATATGATCCCTAAGAAAGATGTTGGATAAGGAGGAGTTGAAAAATTACTCGAAACATTCAAAACAACCCCTATGATGAATTATATAGGGAGCAAAGGAGGTAGGGAGGGGAGATTCCCTCAATGCAACCCTACCAACACGGCCTGAGGAGAAATATTTTATGAAGGTCTGAGGCGTCCGTCATAATCTCAACCGCAACAGTTTATAGTCGGGGTTAAATATTAAAATTATTTACAAAAAGTAAATTTGCCGCAGTGAATGAAGCCCCCAGGTTGCCGCCCCTAAACGAATTCAAATCAAAAATAAATCTTTAATCAGCCCCCACCAGGCCGCACGGCAAAGTCCACTTCCTTTGATGAAATTCTAATCCTAGTCAAAGCATCTTCCTGCCTTTGATAAGAACTTCATTTGCCGACCCCTTTGATATTACACATTACACTGATAAAGTGACATTAAGTGAATTGCATTAATTTGTCGATTGTGGTGGCACTTTCCAAAGACGCCTCCACCAATTATTTCTGACATTTCGAGTATCTTATTTCGTCCTTTTTATACGATTCCAAATAATTCATAAAATTTTATAGCTTATCCCTTTTAATGGAAAATCGGAAGCGTTAACAAATACAAATTAATAGGATATTTGTTTTGAAGAATAAATAAAAATATTTCTATAATAGGAACTGGAAGCTATGCAGCCCAATCCGAGCTAAAACATCTCAACCGGGAATGCCGCGAAACATTCCAACATTCTACTGAGGGAATGTGGCTCCTGCTTTGTTGGAATCCAATGCTAGCCCAAAAAGTAATGCCGATAAGTTGTCCTTCAACCTCTCGCATCAAGTTCATTTGGATTCTCCTATCGCTGCAATGAACAGTTAAGATATCACAATACCGCAATATGAGCTATGCAAATATAGACCATTGATTATTTATAGACAAGTGCCTTACAGATCAATTAAGGAAAGTTAAGGGCATTTAAACGATAAACCGGTGAATTATTTTATTCGAATATTAAACATCCATCATCAGTTCTAAGCAGGCAAAATGGATAGGGCTTCTAAAATATAGAAGTCAATAGAAGTGCTAAATAATTCACAAATCCTAATTGATCCTTCTAGACCTTCATAAAAACCTCAAGTGATCCTGAAGCCAACCTACAACGTATTCTTCATCACAAAACTTTTTAAGACTCGGCCACTCTGAATTCAGTTCTGCATCGAAAGGCTTTGGAACAGAGCAGTCAGCCCTAGATCCTCATATCTTTCAGAAGCTCTTCCACTTGTGGGGTGAATAGTGGAAGGAATCGAAATAATTTACACTTATATATGCAGAACGAGTAGGATCATTAAAGATACAAAGTGTCTTGAAAAGGCTAGAAGAAAAATTATAACAGTCAAATGGTGGTTATATTCACAAAATTCACTGGACTATTTTTAACTCGAAATTAAAGAATAGCCGGTAAGAAGACTAGGTGCGGATAACAACAACAAAGAGGTCCGAAATTTCCTCCATAAAATCCCAACGAGCACCATATTAGTTAGATTAACCTTAATGCTATCTTCCCGTCGACATCTCGGCTTCCCATTAAAATAATTAGCTTTTCCACGGCCTGCTTAATCACCCGTTTTAATCTCCATGTTGTATCTTCCCCCTGCTGAGTGTCCCTCTGAAATTAATGAAGGAACTGAGGGTTGAGGTCGTTTGGATGGCGGCCAAACAGTTAGTCAAACTAAATTTTCCATTTTCCAAATCATTTCCTTATATCACACCCATACTGTTACACTAATTGTTCAATAGATAACTTTTTTTTTTTTTTTGTTTTTTTTACGGCTGAAGTGAGATAACTTTTATTTTGTGTTAATATTATATTTTACGTAATCAATAGAAAGTTGTTTATTGAAATTTTCATCAATATAAAATAAATACATAAAGTAATGGTGAGGAATGATGATTATAAAGTAACATGCCAATGACCAGTAAACAGACTACCTTAATGGCTACCCTTGATTATAAATCTCATTCCATTCTGATATAAATTCCATTATTGCGAATAAAGTTAAATAAAAAAAGTCTTAAACACAAAGGTTTTCATTAATACTTCCACTGGAAAACAATTTTAAAGATAATGAGAAAGTTAACACAAACAATGTTTAAATTTTTTCAAATACCTATTAAGTTAATCAAAATTATAATAGATAAAATTAAGTATTTTCTTAAAGTATACCATAAATATTATAATGTTACACTCCTGGCTTTTTTTAATTCTTTTGTTGATAGAAATTTACTACTGTATTACATCTAGTAAATAAGCGGTTAAAAATGAAAAATAATGGCATGCTTAAAATTTGTTGAGGAATTACCCATTGGTAGTGCTCTAATGAAATATTTACAAAAGAAGAAGATCCCGAGGCCATCTTCTTTTCAGACGCTTCGGAGGGTTGCCAAAAATGGAATGGGAAGTAAGTTGTGCAACAAGTAGATTTGGATGAGGAGTAAATTTATTATCAAATCAACAACACATGGGATATTAATGTCATTGAGAATTTTTCGAAGGATTTTGGATTGGAGTGATTGGATGCGGGAAGAATTCGATGGTTTGGTGGATTCCCATAATACAATAAATTAAAATGTATTTATTAATACCGAATTAAAAAAAAACACGTATTAAAAGCTAAGAGCGTTATCATTAAGTATTAAGAGGTTTTTTTCAGGACACCCAATTAGGATATGTATGTATCCTAATATATACATGTTGCTATATGTTGGAAATATGATGCTCTGTTTCCATTTCGGTGCCAACTGAGCAATTCTGAGCAATCCATTTTATAATGGAAATATATATATATATATATATATATATATATATATATATATATATATATATATATATATATATATATATATATATATGAAGCTAAATATATGTTGATATATTTGATAAGCTATGTTGTTAATTTCTGATAAACGTTCTCACCTTTTTTTCAGTAGATTTGTTTTAATTGAATTAATATTATAATCTGTCCTACCTTAAGACAATAATTAATATAGACGAAAACAAATCTATTCACATAAAATATACAATGAAAATTTAATTGACATTAGGGAAGTGAACATAGCCTAATATCGATATATAAAACACTAAATTCATATTGGACGAGTTCGGTGAAGCAGTGGTTCGATATCGTTACTTAAATTAACCAAAACGAAAAAATACACAGAAATAGCATTGTAGCGGGATTGGAATATTAAAAATGGCATTTCATAAAAAAAATAAATCACCATAAGTCCATATTTTTGGCCACCGATGTATCCTGTATCGATATCCAGAGCTCAAAATATCGATGATGTGGAATATCGATATTTTTTTAACGACAGCCGGCCCTAGAGGTGGATAAATAGAATTCTCAAGAGGATTAAAAAAATCATGGCGTTTATATCTCTTGACCAGTTTATGAGGAAATAGCCCTGTATCTAGTCATTTATAGAGATAGCTACTAAATACGATCCACTGCATCATAAAAGGGCAGGCTTAATTTCTTTTTCCTTTCGAGATAACAAATAATTGGACAGAAAACGAGCATCAGGTTGCTGACCTCCACAGCTCTCTTAAATTGCAGAGCAGTTAAGATTAAAAGAGAGGTAGGGGGGATGGTTTATGTTTCGGGGGAAGCAGGTATGACCCATAACCCATAAAGCAATTTATGTCAGTTCCAAACAACGGCCACAGCCAGTCAATGTTGAAGCCATAAAGCCCCCTATAATAAGCTCAACTTCGGAAATGCTGCTACGGTAGAAAAACTTGGCGGATGGAAATTGCAATATCGGTCAGTATCTTAGCGCTGTAGTGCTCTGGTGATGAAGTGCCCTCCATTCCACCAAGTTTTATTTACAGATGAAAGATATAGGGATATAGTCTTTGTTATACGAATGTCTTGCCATTTCGTAGAAGCAGTAAAATTCAGTAGTGTTGTTAATTATAAGGCACACGGCGTACATTAAATACAATAAACAAACTATTACTGAAAACAGAATTTATTGAGATCTGTAAACCCACGCATCAATTTATTTTGATTGATGGTTATATATAACTCAATAAGTCATTATAATAAATTCAACCATTTTTACTATTCTGTTGCACGATAAATCTCGACCTCAAATTTCGATGCAGACAATAAAAAAATCATGTTATGTTAGGTTATAGACTTATAACTCACCCCCTCATATTCTCCTTATCTATCCCCTACCGGCTACCACTTTTTTCGGAGCCTGGATTACTCAATTATATAAAAATTGTGAACAGATCAATCAATCAAATTTTATTTAAAGTTCGGTTCAACATTGAATGTTATGCACGAACTGTTTGGCAAGAAAATAGAAATATGAACACATTTTTAAATCCACGCATGTCTTGCTAAGCTCTAGGCTTTAATCTTCGTCCTATAGACGTTCCTAGGTTATAGTTCTCGGTGGAGCTAGAGACGTTTTAACCACCATTCGCAGTATTATGTTTTGGAATGTCTGTAGTCTCTTTTTGGTTAATTTAGACATGTTATACCAGACAGGACAGGAGTAGGTCAGAAGGGGCTGCAAAATGGTTTTGTATACTAACAATCAGATAGCGGTTCTGTGATGTTTTAAAAATTTTCTATTTAAAAGCGTGTACAAAAGTTTAAGTCTTGCGTTAGCCTGTCCCTTGTGTTAGAGATGGGATCTGTGTGGTCTGTCCATTCAGACGTTTCCTTTCTCTCCAAAGTCGTTGGTGGGAATATGTACTAGTTTTGGATCGAGGAAGTTTATTATTCACTGGAATAGTTTGTATTCGTGGTATATTAGACGAACTGGCAAATTTATCTTGTGTATTGTATGGAGGTTGAGTTGTCAGGGGTTGTACTTTTGTGTTGGGAGTGGGTGGTTTGTGCGAGTGTGAAGCTGTACAAATGATAAGATAATAAAAATGGCTTTTCTGAATTTTGCTTTTCATCACATGATAAAACTGATATTGAAATGAAGTGTTAAAGAAAATTGGTGAATATTTTGAATAAAATATATATGATTTGCTAGTTACATTTAAAATTAATTCCCTGTTTCAAAAAAAAGCAAAGCATGTATGTTTTTCGATTTTTTTATTTTCCTAAATAATGCAAATAGTTGCATATTTTTGGTGTTCAATTGCTTATTTTACCCAAAATATTTTCATATGTACACGTGCATATTTTTTTCAGTTTTCATTGCATATAATTCACAGCCTTGGCCATTATACTCAATTCAATGCTTTATAACAACCTTAGGGTGTAAATAGTACAAACAAATGGATTAATGAAAACCTTGGCATTATGAAACAAGGAATAAAAAAATAAAATGAATTTTTATTAAAAAAAATCCTTCCCCTAGACTACAAAGCTGAATAGTTAGAATTTGAGACTATTTAGGTTAATTTATTAACAACTTCGAATTTTAAAACAAGACATTAATATAGTTTTTAATATCATAGGTTTTCACAACTGACCTAAACTTAATAAAAATAATATGGACTCCTCTTTGTGGGTGCTGCTTTAGTTTTTCGCGAAGAGGTGAGCTATTCGACTAAAGGGTGACAGAGGGGATGGTAACAGTTGTTGCAAAAGGCGAGGCACTGTGTGTATTACTGAATGAAGCTTGTTAGCCAGGCGACATTATAATATTACTCAGGTCTTGGGGAAGTGGCGTGAATAGTAAAGAGGATCCAGGCCATGACCCGAAATCCAAGCAGGTGAGCCAGCCGTCTTCGAGCACCTCGCTCCATCAGCGGGGGGGTTGTTTGGATTATAATGTAATAACCTTATATATCTGTCTTATTTAGTGATAACTGCTCTTCCCCTTCTAAAGGGCTCTATCTTATGGCTAAGGGAAACTAAATATTACTCAAGAGGACATATAATAATATATGACAATTTTTTTTAATCTAATGTTTAGAGGGTACATACTAGATTTAAAAGACAAATAACTTCTCGTCGTTTACGACTTTTCCAACATTTACTAGACAAGCGTTCAAAGCTCCCAATTAAATTATTAAACGACTTATTTTCGTGACAATAATAATACAATAATACATAACAATAATAAGACTCATTTGGAAATATGGAGTTGATCTTGGGGGCTCCACTGAACCATCTAACTCGTATGCAATCCTTACGATCTAAAATCCTCAATGCTCCTTATTATTATTATATCACAAACAAACTTATCCATGTTCTTATCAATTTGGCCCAAACCAGATACCTTTCATCGCAAATTCCATACCAACTCGAATCCACTAGTCTCCCAACTTTTCTCGATAGTCCGAGGCGTCTGAAAAGAAGGTAGCCAAAAAGACCGTCCAATGTCGAACTTTCTTTGAGCTGCTACTATTAATAAATGTTTAGGGACGATTAAACAGTTGCCTGGAGTACCCGTTCGGGCCAATTTATTTTATGAATTGTGTGATGTAAAAAACAGTGCATATAAACTAATAAATATGAGAGTAAAATATAATTTATTTAACGGATCGGGGAACTACGAGGAAAAGGTATGCTTTTCAGTAAAGGCAAGAGCAAGTGTTGTAACAGAGAGATGGAGATTGTCGTTGATTTGCCTACTCAGAAAAAATAATGAAACAATGAAACTAAAAGGGTTCACTGTCCAATTGCAAAAAACCTTCATTTATTCTTGAGCTAATAACTCTACGTTCTTCTATCCACCTCCTGAACACAAGGTCCCAACTTTTTAACCTGTCTATCCCTCTGATATAGAACCGCTTACTTTGAAAAATCCTTATCATTTGAGCTACCTCTTACTGAAATCCCTTACCCTCTAATCGTAAAGCTGCTTCCCTTATTTTTATTTTTAAAATAGTTTATTTTTACATCTTTTTAATCTTCCGCAAATATGTAAATATTTGAAATTGTACTTTTTTTTTTTTTGTCAATATGTGCCGTAATCAGTGAATCATTTAATCTGTACAAAATATGGCTAGACTATTGTACCTGTAATTGTGCATTTTAATTATTCATAGGGGACAGTGAGTCCCAGATTAAAGTGTGTTTTTCATTTCCTTCCTCTTTATGAAGGCGTCGTTTTGTCAGACTATACCCCTAACAGTTGAAGGCCCCGTCGAAGACTCCCCAGGATTTCGTACCTGGAATACCAAGTTTAATAAAACCCAGCTCTAATTCTGGACTAATCTAAACAAGCAGTATCACAACTTGGTGCAAGTCTATTTCAACATACAAGTCTACCACTTTGTGGATAACTTTATGTTTACGAATGAATCAAACATAAATATAAGAAAAAAAAGGTTATTTTAACTTTGTTTCATCACATGACCCAAGCTATCTTAAATCTGGTATTTAAAACTTAGTTAGTCGTTAGGAGGTATGGGTAGAAAAGGATGATACATTTTAATAATATATATTTGATTTGTTTGCTACTTTATGTACTTTTTGTTTTCAAAAACAGACATTTCATGTGGGACATCCCAATGCATTAGATTTCATCCGATTTCAAGAACCATTTCAGGAATGATTAACTCAGTACTTCTGGCCAGGGAGAGGCTGAATTTAATTAACAGACCCCAAGCGTTAAGATGGTAGGCCGTAAAAGGGGAAAATAAAAGGATCTGGACAAATCAGTAAATTAGATCTTTTATTCATGATCTGTGAATATTTTCTGATTGGAACCAAATCATTAAAGAACTTCAAATTAGCAAGGAAAATTGTATGCTTTACTTAAAAAGTTTTTGCATCTAAAATCTTACATTTATTGAATATTGTATAACAGTATTTTATTTTGTAGGAATTTAGTATCACGGATTAATTTCATCTACAAAGGTAAAAATATATGAAAACTGAAATACTCATTATTTAGAAAGCATTAAGTTATATTTTGGGGGCTTCACTAAACCATCTAATTTATCTCGTATCGTTCAAAATCCTCAATACTCCTTATTTTGTAACAAATAAACTTATCTATAAAGACCTTAATGTTCGATATGTTGCTGATTAAGCCCAAACCATAAACGTATCCTTTCATAGTTCCATAACTATTCAGATCCTCTAGTCTCTCATCTTGCTTCCCATTCTGTTTCTAACAACCCTCAGAGGTGTCTGAAAAGAAGATGGCCTCCAAACCGTATCATATAGACCTTTTATTGAATTGCAGCCAGTGGGTATTTGCTTCACAAGCAATGGTCATGTTATTATGTACCATAACAAAACGTTTACGGGATGTAAATTTTTTTTTCTTTGTTTACATAGTTCAGAATTTCAATAAATAGATAAATAATAAAAAAAAGTTAAATTAATTACTTATTATCGAAAGGACCCGTTATAATAATTATTAAAAAAGACAAATGTAAACAGTGTAATTGTAAAAATATTTATGTGAATAATCTTACCTTATGATGAGTGAAGATGGAAGTTCTCAGCGAACCTAGACAATTAAAAGTAGTAGTTAATTTTATGGAAAAAAAACAACAAAAAAAAACACCTTTTTAATAATTATTAAAACAGGAAAAAAAATTATATATATTGATAAATAATTCGGTCATTTGTTAGTAACCTCAGAAGCCAGAATATTATTTTTGAACTTCTAAAATTTAAATCAGTAATACACTCCAGAATCAGCTCCTCCATCCAATCTATCTATCCATTTCCCTTTTTCGCAGAACTGCAGCATATAATACATCCTTCCTAAACCTCCCCCCTCCAATCCAATGCGATTCTTTTCTGTCCAACATTCGTCAACCAACATATTTAATAACAATTTTCTTCTACTTTTTTTCTATTTAATGGTAAGATTTGGCCTAACTTGAAAAATTCCCGATTTCATTGAGGAAGATTAGTTCATTAAAGTTTAGAAAATCTAGAAATTTTCCATCTGTTCCTTCCCCCTTTGTCTACAGATCTCGGTCTCATTGACCAAGTGTGGGATTAGTTACTGTTGAGTCAACATCCGCAGCCGGTTGACCTTCAATAACTAAGTATATTATTGTAGTTATGTATTTTTCACTATCCATAGTGTGAAAGTCCGCTAGAAATTAGAGACAACAATATTGACAGTATGCTTAACATATGCAGTCAGGGTCTGGCTAACAGCAGATATTATACAAGGTGATTATTGTTTCTAAAAACTTCAATACTTTGTCACGAACAACTTATCCACTAACATCTTCATGTACCTTACGTTTCTGACTTAGCTCAATCCAGATGTCTTTCTTTTCATAGTAAACTCTATAACCATTCAGATCCTTTAGTATCTTAACTCTCTTCCCACTCTATTCCAGATAACCGTCCGGGGTGTCTGAAAAGAAGATGACCTCGATACCTTCTAATATAGAACTTGTTAAAGTGCAATGGGTAGTTGTTTTACAAGGCATTGAGATGTAAACTAAAATTTCCAATTCGTTACGTATCCAATCCTTACAATCCAAAATCCTCAACTCTCCTTACTTTTTCACAAACAAACTTATACTGTTACGGTCTGGTGAGGTTGAGGGTACCCTGGGCGGCCCGGGGGCAGGTAGCTGGAAAGGCCGCCAGGGTGGCCTAGATTTGGTGGTGCCGTGGGCATGGGCGTGCAGGTAGCCTAAAAGGGGGGTAAATGGCCTGGAAGGGTCACGGCGCCCCAGAAGGCCCTAGATCTGTAATCTGACCAGATCTAGAATGTTCGGGGGAGCTTTAAATAGGCCGACTTCCAGCCTAGGAGTCAGTATCCATGTGTCAGTGATCAAGTAACGATCAATCAGTCAAGTGTCAGTGACAGTTCAGTCAGTGAGTTAGTGACAGTGATTAACAGTGTCAGTGAGTGTAGTAACAGTCTCTGTGTGTCAGTGTAATAGATTCTTATGTATAATTGTGACATCTAGTATTAAGATATTAAAGATAAGTATTGTGTAATATACATATTAGTGTAATTAGACCTAAGTATAATTGTTATTAGATTAAGTAGCTTAAGGGACCTATTTGTATTTATTAAGTTGTAAATAAATTAGTGTTTAGTATTTAAGTTGTGATTTGATTAGTCATACCCCCAGTGGCCCGTAACAATACGTAATGATGTGTGCTCCGTATGTTGCTGATCGAACCATATGTTGATGACCAAACCAGATACGTATCCTTTAATAGTAAACTCTCTCTCTACTGGCGCTATGGTCCATGAAGGACCTTGGCCTCCTCCACAACCTTTATCCATTCGGACCGATTCTCTGCAGCTTCCCTCCAATCCGCCAGGTCAGCCTCGACATCGTCCAGCCACCGCAGTCTAGGTCTGCCTCTTCCTCTTAATCCTTCCGGACGCCCTTCCATTATCATCTTTGGGAGCCTCTCCTGATTCATTCGATGGACATGCCCCAACCATCTTAGTCTTCCCTTTTTGATGCAGGAGACTAGATCTGGTTCCCCATACAGGTCCCATAGTTCCTGGTTTGTCTTTATTCTATAGCCGTTTGCTAATTTGGTTGGGCCATATATTTTCCTCAGGATTTTTCTCTCCCATGCATTCAGACACCTTTCCTGTTGTTTTGTAAGGGTCCACGCCTCACTGCCGTACATCACTACTGGCCGCAACACTGTCTTATATATTCTCACTTTGATGTCTCGAGACACATTTCGATTCAAAAGAATTGTCTTCAGAGACCAGTAGCATCTATTACCACTTTGGATTCTGGATTTTATTTCTTCTTCTATTTTGTTACTTTCAGTGAGAATCGTGCCTAGATACTTGAATTTCCTAACTTTTTCGAATCTGTATGTCCCACTTTGAAGAGATCCGTCCGTGCTTTTCTTGGATGACATCATGTACTTGGTTTTGTTCTCGTTTACTGTTAGGCCTACTCTATTTGCTGCATCCTCCCATTCTTTGTACACCTCTGTAAGGGAATGTAGTGTTGTCCCAGTTATGACCACGTCGTCAGTATATGCTAGGTATTGTGTCCTTTTATTATAAATGCAACCATCAGTCCTTATTCTTGTTGCCCTTATAATCATTTCCAGCGCCATATTAAATAAAATTGGGGATAAGGGATCTCCCTGTTTCACTCCTTTTTGTATGGCGAATTCTCTGGACAGTTCTCCCTGTACTTTGACCATGCCTTTGCTATACTGTAAGGTCATTCTTATCATCCTAACGAGTTTCATGGGACAGCCTAACATCTTTAGGTTTTCGTATAGCTCATTCCTCTTGATGCTGTCATATGCCTGCCTATAATCTATAAAAAGGTGGTGTAGGTCCACATTCCATTCGTAGCATTTTTCAAGAATGTTTCTGATGGTGAAGATATGGTCAGTCGTTGATCTTCCCGGGCGAAATCCACACTGATAGTCGCCAATTACCTCTTCTGCTAGTTAACATTAATAGTAAACACCAGGACCTTATTAAAACCCACTAGTATCTCAACCTGATTACCGTTCTATTCCAGTTAAACCTCAAATATTAAACATTCAATAAAAAGTCATACTAATGGTTAGTTGCTTTACAAGTAATTATGAAGATTTTCTTCAAATTTACTAGATGCATTTTTATTTTATTTTATAAAGTTAATTTTAAAAAATAACTAAAAAATAAATAAATCCAAATGCACACTATTTTATCGCTTTACAAGAAATTTTAGGGCTAGAATTTTAACAATACTATTATGCATTAATTAATATAGTTAAAAATAAAAAAAGTAAATTCCTACTAAAATTATAAATAATTAGTCGGCAAATTCAATTTATTTAAATTGAAAATACTATTAAAATTCATAATATCCGTCATATTTCTCTTAAAGGTTTAGCCCTTTAGAATAGAACCGTAAATTGGTTTTTAGAGGAAAAAATAAAACTCAATTAACGCCGACGGCTAATTTTCTTTAACTTTAAATTATTAATTACCCCGAATTTAAGTTACTGCGGCCCAACTTGGTAATTATATTACCCCCTTTTGGAAATACCTTGATGAAAGAATTTCCCCATTTGATTGTGAATAACCGAGAGCTATCCAACTCAATAAATTGAAATAAAATTCTGTGTATTATTCTCTATATTAAGTTGGAAATAAGTTTATTTAATACTAATTATGTATTTATTTATTAATAAAAGTAGTAATAATTTTTTTTTTTTTATAATTTACTAACAGTTTCTGAGAAACACATTTCTTTTCCGTTTGTAACAAAATGATAGATTATTCAGTGTAACATTTTATAAACTTCAGATTTAATTAACACACTGAATTGTGTAACTAGCACTGATTCTAGTTATGCAGATGTATTAACACATTTCTGATAAAAACATTATTTGAAAAGGCAGCTTCGTTACATAATGTGACTATGTATTGTGGATGTTTTAAGGATCAATATTAATCAAAAGAAAAAGTAAGAAATGTTAAATTTAACAAATCTTTTTATCACTCCTCCGTTTGACCACAAAATTAAAACCGTCGTCAGGGCTAAAACAGATATGTGAGATAAAAAATCAGGAAATATGGAAAAGAAAAACAGAAATGACAACGATAAAGTAAATAATATACAAGTTATTGGAGCATTTCATTTGAAATTTCCGTTCTCAAAGTAACATGAGTTTATTTAATAAAACTTTATGAAATCATAAAATATTTATCGAATATATTTACTTTCATTTTATATACATCTTACCTAACGTGTTATCAACTTTTCAACAGCAGAAATGAATAATTCAGAATTTTATGAAGAATAAACTTAGAAATTCATTTTAATATTTTTCCCTTTAGGAAGATGGCTAAATTTTTGAATAGATGGAAATCTGCTAGAGATTGGTCTGCTGAATAAGGGGTGTATGGAAGGGCGTCGTGACACAGCTCGTCTTTAATTTCTTCGCAGTCTGTCGTGAAAGAATCGGTACACATTTTAAGGGTGAAAAACGTTTCAATGTGAGAATTTTAATTCAAACCAATATAGCTCCTATGCGGTATGCCCTAGCGACAAATAGTATATACAACGCAATCGAAAATGACGTGCATTTTCTTTTCGTTTTAGTCTTGGATGTGGGTTCCAAGTAAAACGTTTGCCTAAATCAGTGATGGGCAAAGTACGGCCCGCGGGCCAAGTGCGGCCCTTCGGGCTAGTCAATCCGGCCCGCGACATGGTCACACACAATTATACATAAGACTGAAAATTTATTTTCAGCAAAGCTAGAATAGAATTATTGTTTTCTTCTCTTTGCGTTCCGGATCTTCTACCGTTGTACCATGTAAGTTGAGTGTAATGAGATTAAGTCAAAAATAAAGTTTATTAGTAGTAAAACTTTGTTTTGTCCAATTTTTTTCGGCCCGCCTAGATGTTTTTCTATTTCATCCGTCCCGCCTAGATGTTTTTCTATTTCATCCGTCCCGCCTAGATGTTTTTCTATTTCATCCGTCCCGCCTAGATGTTTTTCTATTTCATCCGTCCCGCCTAGATGTTTTTCTACTTCATCCGGCCCTCCGCTTAAAAAGTTTGCCCATCTCTGGTCTAGATAAAGTCCTAGATAACGGATCTGTTCAACAGTGATTAACGGAATATCATTAAAGGATACTGTAGAACAAGAAGCCGTAGGTTTGCGACGAAATGTAAAGGTTATTTGGTGTGATTTTTTTGGATTTATTTTGGTTATCCATTTTTCACACCATTCTGGAAGGTTTAGGATAAAGGATTGGAGTTTTTTGGAGGCAATGAGAACACAACACACAAGTGTCATCAGCATACGTGGTGAGGACAGTGCTAAGATAAGTCGGGATGTCAGCTGTATACACTGTGTACAGGATCGAACCTTTGCAACTTATGGAACACCGACAGATTGGGTAAGGAGAGAAGAATAGGAAAATTTATGTTTAACTTAAAAGGTTCTATCACTGGGATAGGAGTGGATAATAAGGAAGTACGTTGTAGGAGGTAGGAATTTACAGAGTTTGTAAAACCGTTCTGGGTGCCAGACTCGGTCAAAAGCTAATAATGAGTTTAAATTAATTATTACCTATAGCCCATGAGTGAAGAAGACAAAAATATATCATATTGCATCATTTCTAACATTTTTTTTCTCATTTTTTAGTTTAATGATTTTCCTGATGTAACATAAATCGTAAGGTAGTGAACACTGCTACAGAAGTGGTCACTCGCATGATTAAATTATTGCAATAAGGAAGCTAGGCTTTGAATCAGCGTCAAAGTTAAAGCTGATGTAAGCGCCAACATACAGAGCCAGCTCCTGGAATTTCAGCTCCATTAATTAACCATAGAAAGCAACTAAGTAATTTCAAATTATATTTTCTGGTTTAGTGTTTGGTCTGTCGAATGTTGAACTTCGTCAAGGGGTTAGTTACAAATTTTAATGTTTTTGATGGACTGGCGGAGTTATAAAAAAAAAAACTCAGGAAAGTATCTACAATAACAGTGAATTAAATTAAAAGATTTTCAAGCGTTCAGAATTAATGCTAGTTGATGTTTAATATGTTTATATATTTCGTTGGTCATGATATATAGTATATTGTATATATATATTGATATCATGCAGTATATACAGGGATTCCCGGCTCAGGAAAACATGGAACAACTTTTACTGATGCGGTACATTCTTTATTTTTATTAGAGTATTACAAAAATCTACCTAAATATTTCTTTTCTAACAATGAATAATATATATATATAATTTTACTGTTCACAATCTACCTAAAATATGAGTACAAAAAAAAAAATATGTACAAAAAAAAAAAAAAAAAAATGAAAAAGAAGATGATAAAAAAGAAAAGACTATGCAATATTTGAATAACATTGTATACTATACTATATATAGAAATAATCTATACATAATATTAATAATAATATAAATAATCTATCTATACATTAGATGTAATAAATAATTTAGAAAAAATGAAAAAGAAACATCAAAGAAATTAATAAAGAACCTGAAACTATACAATATGTAAAGTTTAAAAAAAAAATATATATAAATATAAAACAATAATAATAGTAAAAAATAAGTTAAATTAGAGGTTAAAAATACAATCATACTTTACAGTATACACTCATTCTAGAGATCTCCTAACTAATCCTGTTCCTCCACTTAGGAAAAAGGCAGGTTCAAAGAGATCTCAGCGTTGCTCTCTCAGCTGTGTCACTAGTGAAGATAATACCAGTGGAGGCTGAGTGAGAGTGAGCAATAGTAAAGTAACTCGGGGAATGAGTGAACGTACTCGGATTGCACTAGAAAATATAGATGATAAGAAGCGTTTCGAAAAAATGTTGAAAATTTGATGGACACGGATTCTACAACAATACTAGTACATTCAGCTTATAGTTAACCTTTGATGTTTCTCTAGTAAGAATCAATGCATATAGCATTAGTAGTGCTGTGAATTATATGCAATAAAAACTATGCAAATATAATGGTTAAAATAAGCAATTGAATACCAAACATATGCAACTATCTAAATTATTTAGAAAAATAAAAAAACAATGCCATAAATACTTAAGTTTAAGTAAGTAGTAAGGGAAAAGGGTAAATGGAAACAATAGTAAGAAGACTATTAAAAAACAAAAAAGTGGCTTAACTTATAGAAGGGTATATCAGTTTGAACTAAAGTACAACATAAATAGGAATCGAAACCAGACTTATCTTATCCAGTGGCAGTTTGTGTAACAAAAGCTTTTTTAAATTTTATCCTCTTGCCTATGTTTTATTTGGAATTTGCTGTTTATATGCGCTGTGTTACTAAAACCCTTGTAGTAAAAAGTTATATCAACCTTCAAAATTATAAAAACAATATAAAACGTCTCCATCACCCTAAAAAGTCTGAATTGAGAACTCACGAATATACTTTCTGACAAGATCTTTCTTCATTGCAAGAGTGATTTTCGGCATTTTAGGAGCACACAAATAATTATTTAACAAATGATGTGTTTAGGGGATACTGCGTGAGAGACTAGGTAATGGAATGATGGTAGGAATCAGGGAAATAAGAAAAGTGAAGTAATATTACAAGTATTTGAGCTGAGCGGGAACGAGAATTAAATCCGGTTAAACAATTCTAGAAGCAAATCCGATCAAAAGTTCCCGCAAAGCTAATAATTTGCGCTTCGACAAACACGTACTAATTCATTTGGCGGGGAAAAAGAATAGGAGCTCCCATAGCTATTTTTCGCATTTTAGTTTTTGGTTTGCTCGTAAAAAAAAAATCAAATGCCAAATTCCAATATGCCGGATATGTAGATTAATACTTGATTTTAGCTCAAAACATGTAATTATGATATCAGATGTATTTGTTGGTTAAAAAAAAAAAAATGTAAATGCACATATTTCACTGCCTAATCATGAGTATTTAGAATTGACTGTAAATTTAGTAGATTGTTATATTTTCACCGACGAAAATTGTCTGCATCATGATAAAAAATGGTAAAAAGGAAAAAAAAAAATTTTAAATTTCACCAAACCTAACGTAATTTATCACTAAACTAAACTTTAATGTATTTCAATAAAGAAAATGTTTAAATATCCACGCATAATGTAGATTTGTGATTTTTATGAATTGTATCCATGGATTTACTATTAATATTACTTTTTGTTATATTTTATAGATTTATATCATTACATATATGATTATCTTGTGAATCAGAGATGGTTATGTGGTTCATGACACTATTACTTACTTCACTTAATTTGGAAAATTGTGTTATTCATCAAAATTAAAAAAAAAAAGAAATGTTGTGTAGATTTAAGTTTACCGTGTTATTCGTATATCATTTATATATGCGCGAAAACGTGAACATTAATGTAATTTTAAAACTTTTCAAAAAATTAAAAATATTATATAATTGAGGTTGTTAAAAAAAAAAAAATTATATTATTTATATTCTATAATATCATTTCATACTCTGTGATTCCAAATTTACTATAAATATATTTATTTCCAGAAAAAAATGCAGCTTTAAAAATAAATAAATAAGAGAAAGGAAAGAAGACGAAACAAGGCTCTTTCATTTAACAAGCTCTTGGTAATTTAATAATATATGAGACCTTGGGTTCCTCAGCCTTCAATGGAAGAGCTTTCTCTGAATCCGAGAGCAGCTTGCACAATTTTAGAGAAACAACATATGTATAAATTTATAAACATTTAATTTATTTAAATAAATAAAATTTAATATTATTGAATATCAATAGGAAAAAAAAATGACTGAATAAAAAAAAAAAATCAGTTGATTCTTATGTTTTTTGAGGAGCAGAATATATTTCACCACTTCAAAAAATTTGAACGTTCCAAAAAAATATGCCAAAACTAAACTTTTAGTTTATAAAAAATGTAAATGCTACCAAATGTAAAAAATTGCTCAAATAAAAAAAATAAATTTTTTAAAATAATAAACTACATTTAATTATAAAACATTCCTTTCACAAATCACAACAAACTTTTTTTTTTTTTATTTTAAATAAAATTCAATACATTTTGCATTCTTCACTAAGCACGTGTATTTGTAATTCTACTAAACTGATCGTAAAATAATGTTTTAATTTCAAACATTTTTTTTTATATATACATTTATTAAAATTTACAACAGTACAATATATATACATCAAGTAAATGTATTGACAACGATTATAATAACAAGTTAAAACATGAAAAGAACTACTCATCATTAGCACTTTATTAAGAATTCCACACTAGAAGGTCTCTAAGCCATCTTCGTTTCAGACGCTTCGGAGTGATTACGGAGCTTACTATGAAAGGATAGGAATCTGGTTTGGGCTAAATCAGCAACATATGACACATTAACATCTTTAGGGATAAGTTTATTGGTAGCAAAGTAAGGAGTATTGAGGATTTTTGGAAGGATTTTGGTTATTAAAATATTAAAAACAAAAATAATGATAAATGTCAATCAAGATTGCCTAAAAAGGAAGTCCTGATGTTATAGCACAAGTTATGGCACTGAATAATGTTATTATGTTTTCTGTCACGATATTTACTTTGCAATGCTTTGATCAATCGGAAAATATTAATTTTATAGTATAAAGTTGCGAGTATCCGTAGTCAGGATTTCAGTCGTGATCTTATCTGATTTTTTTTTTAATTTAGAGTATTTTATTGAATAAGTATTACAATCTGCTTCAAAAGAGGGCAATAAGTAATATAGGTGGATTTATGGATCCATTCACACAATATGTACAATAAGAAACATATGAAAAAATAAGAGAAAAAAAATAAGTAAATAAATAAAGAGCCTCAAATTATAAATACACAGGGTGAGTCCCTCTTTGTGTAAAAAAACAAAAAAAAAATGGTGAAACTACATCAAAAATGAACAACCATGCCGCAGACCTTTCTATTCCAATCGGTGATAGATATACGATAATTTAAAGATTTTTTTTGAGGAAACCACGTATGTTTAAATTTTTTTCAAATTTTGACCACATTTTCGGTCTTTAATTAAATTTAATTAAAGAGCAGAGTACATGTAATATTAAAATTCGGATTAATTTAATGGATAAATTTACATTTAAAACCAGAAAAGCATGGTGTCTTTATTCGGCATACAAATTAGTTACTAGCGTGAATAAGAGTGAATGATAATCGCTTAATGAACTTTTGGAAATTTAAACATAATAAACTCTTCATTGGAATAAAAAGCAACAACTGTCAATAATAATAAACATATGGTATGAATACCACTTTTTGAGAATTTTATGGACACATGAGTCTGTTTTTACAGGGAAAGGCATCTGTACCTAAACTTTAATGTTTTTGTGATATTTGCAGTTTTGTGGATAGTTTTTTTTTCGAAAAACGGTGAGCATTGAAGTATTATAAGACATTGCAACTTCCCTAAATAAGGTAAAATCAAGCTGTTCTTTAGGTCCCAAGTTTGTAAAATCCGAGGTTACATGTACTCTGCTCTTACAGAAATATTAATGCTAAATTCGAAAGTCTGGTCGAAATTTAGAAAATGTTTAAATAGAGTGGACATATTACAGGAATAGAAAGGTAAGAACTGCGGCATCTTTCTTCATTTTTGATCTAATTTCACCATTTTTTTTTTTTTTTTTTTTTACACTAAGAAGGCCTCACCTTGTATATTTATAATTTGAAGTTCTTTATTTATTTATTATTTTTTTAATCTAATTTTCCATATGTTTCTTATTCTACATATTGTGTGAATGGATCCATAAATCCACCCATATTACTTATTGCCCTCTTTTGAAGCAGATTGTAATACTTATTCAATAAAATACTCTAAATAAAAAATAAAAAAAATCAGATAACATCACTACTAAAATCCTGACTACGCTGAGAGTATTGAAATAAATTAAAAAAATTGTAAAATTGATGGGCGGGAGCTACTTATCGAAAAAAAATATAAAGTTTCCAGTTCTATGAAAATGATCTTTGAAAAAAACGCCCATTGTTAGTACAAAGGCTTGTTTCAGGAAAGTACAAGTGTTGAAGTCGTACACAGCTTTTAGAAGAACTTTTCTTGATTTAGATGGCACAGTAAATAAGTTAGGGCTTTATTTGATTTAGATGGCGCTGTAAATAAGTTAGAACCTAGAGGAAGAAACTGTTCTTTCAGGGTTAGAGCAAAAGAGAAGAGAAGCGCTCTTGGGAACTGATATTTGGCCATAAAACATAACGCTTGGGCTCAGCGGAGATTGCCGAATTTTTTATCCTCAAGGTAGCAATTCGCCAAAGTGGACTTTGAGTTTGAGAAGTCATATCAACACTAACTGACCATCTCTGGCCGGTTAGCAAACAGATGATTACGTTTTAGAGATGTTGAATATAATAAAAAAATATATAATATTCGCTATATAAATATATAATTCAGTCACTAGGAAAAAAAAATAGTGAATTCAGGAAACAATATATAAAAACTTCCTTATAATAATATAAGAGCTTGAGCGTTCCAAAAGAAATTACAATTTTTTAGTTTTTACCCTAAAAAAGTATGATTTAAAAAAAATAATGTTACAAAGAACTACATTAAATTTTATTAAACCATCTTTGAACAATTCTTTCTATTTTATGAGCGCGTTAAAATTATAGTGCAGTAAATTAGTAACCTTTTTTTTTTTTCCCCCTTCCAAGCCTTTTCAGGCATACGGGGTTTTTGGCGGCAGCGGGTTCAACATATGGGTTTTATGTATGCCGCTGCCGCCAATTAAATTCTTTATTTACAAATTTATATTCTTTGGTGAGGATACCATTTATTTTTTTTTTTGGGGCACAATGCCAGCATGTGGCCGCACCTTCTTACTTTTCCTGCGGTGCGGCCCATGCAATGCACGCCTTAGCGACTGCACCTTTCCTGTGGTGCGGCCCGGCAATGCATTGCACGCCTAAGCGACCGCACCTTGTTTTCCGGACGGTAGCTCGGTCCAGCCCTCCTGGTCCACCGCATCCGTCCGGTCCGCCTGGTCCAGCCCTCCTGGTCCACCGCATCCGTCCGGTCCTGCACGTCCTCACAGCCTCTGTTCGACATCTTCTTCATCATCCTCTTCCGGTGGCTCGCCGACAGCGGGGATGGGCCTACCTAGGGTGAAATGTGTAGGGCCCACCACTTCCCTCCATCCATAGACAAATTCCCTGAAGTAGGGATAGTTGTCTTCCTCCATGAGTCGAGGGAAGTCCGCTTCGACGAGGGCGAAGATCCCGGTTTTCCTCAACAACCTGGCACGGTGTCCGTCCATTTCGGTGCAGGATAACACCACATGTTTCGCTGTCTCTGGGACTCCGCAAGTCGGGCACCGGGAGTCGATTTCCTTTCCATGCTCCCCGGAACCCGCCGTGTCCTGTTAACATCTGCGAGACCCAGTAGTCAGGGAGGACCCATCTCGCTTCTATTCTTCTTTGGATGGTGGGGAAGAACTTCTTTAGTGCGGCTCCTTTCTGGCTTGCCACCCACCGCCTATTCCACTCCTCGATAGAGTCCCGGAGAATCTTCTTCCAACGGTTTGGGGTCTCGCCGACACGCTGTTGGAGTCCCTCCGGAAGCGCTTCCAGCCCCTGCCTCTTGACTTCATATTTTATTCTGTCCTCTCTGAGGACGAGGTGGAGGGGCATCGCTCCGGCCAGCACCTGCACCGCCTTATAAGCCCTCGTGACCCGCAACAGAGCCAATCACCGTATGGTGGCCAGTTTTCTTCTCTGCGGCTGTGTGAGGTTTCGGCTCCACGCAGGGGATGCATACCTCAGTATACCCAAGACCACACCTTTATAAATGGTCATCGTTGCTGGGTACCTGAGGCCCCAGAATGCACCCCCTATCCTACTTAATCCGTTGATTGATAGGGTCACCCTATCCTTCAAGTACTCCAGGTGAGGGGTTGGGTCAAATTTCCTTCTAAACCTGACTCCTAAGTAGGTCACCTCCTCACCTGGTCTTATCCTTTCGTTTGCTATGCTCAAGGTGATAGGGTGAGCCCTATCCGTGGAGCCCTTTACGAGTATGGCTTGGGTCTTGGCTGCCGCCATACTCAACTTCGCGGCGCACCTCTCTGCATCTGTTTTAATTCTGGCTCTGCTATTTGCGGCCACGATGACTGCCAGGTCGTCGACGTAGGCCGTGGCAAGGAACCCTCTCTCCTGCAGCTCCCCCAACAACTTATCAAAGACCAGCTTCCACAGGGCCGGCCCTAGGACCGATCCCTGTGGGCATCCTCTCTCTATTTCTCTCTCCACCTCGTAGTAGTTACCCCTTATCTCTACACTCCTTGTACTCAGGTAACTACTAACGAGGGAGTATAGGTTGGTGGGGGCGTCGAACGTTTGCAGTTGCTGAAGCCACCACACACTGTCAAAGGCGGAGGAAATGTCGAAAAGCAAAAGCATCACGTATTTCTCCGCCCTTTCCTACGCATCCTGGTGCACTCTCAGCAACGCATCAGTGGTTCCCTTGCCACGGGTCGAGCCGAACTGCCGTGGATGACTCGCCGCATTCAGGACCGGTCTAAGGCTGGTTACTATCAAGTGCTCCAGAACCTTGCTGACCACTGGGAGGAGGCATATTGGCCTGTAAGCTTTGGCCGTTTCCTTGTCTTTACCTCCTCCCTTGTAGAGAAGTCTCAGGTCGGCAACCCTCCATTTGCTTGGGAAGTACCCCTCATCTAAGCACCGATTGAGGATGCTAAGCAATTCATCCTCAATATATGGGGTACTATTTTTGAAGATTGCCGCGTCTATCCCATCAAGGCCTGGAGCTCTTCCGGTTCTCTGTCTATCCACGGCAAGACGAAGGTCCCTCCCATGGGGGGCATAGGTCGGTACCTGGCGGGTATACCGTGGCGCTTCTAACAAACTTGTCTTCCTCATTATCCTGGGACGGATCATCCCTAGGGTACGTAGAATTGATGAAAAACGTCGCTGTTTCCTCCAGGGTGGCTGCCTGGGTCTGACCTTCTTCCGCCATCATTTGTAGCGGCTTAACTTTGCCCATTGCCACCCTGTAAGGTATTCCCCAGGGATTCTTTTCAGACTCCTTGACTATAAACTCGTCCCAGGATATCCTCTTTTGTTGTCGCACTCCGTTTCGGTATACCCGCTTCCTAAGCCTATACTCAGCTCGGAGTGCATTTCTCCTACCTTCTTCTCTGCACTCCTGGTACCTACGCCTGGCCCTATATGATTCCTTTTTTAATTGTGTTAGGGCTGGCGTCCACCATGGGACCGGACGCGCTCTCACCCTACGGCTCTGGAGGGAGGTACTCGCTGCTTGTCTGATGGCGCCCGTCAGCATCGCCACTCTTCGGTCGATGTCTGACTCACCTTCCATCGGCGCCATTTCATTCCATTCATGGTCAACCAATACTCCCTCCAGTTTACTGGTTCGCCGTCCGGGTCACAAAGCCCTTCTCCACTTCTTGGGCTACGCCTTCCTCCTCCGTAACACTGAAGGCTATGACCCGGTGGTCTGAGCTCGTGTCTGACCGTAAGGTCCAGTGCGCAATCCGTCTAGCCATAACTGCCGTGGCGAGTGTCACATCTATCCAGCTCTGGCCCCTCGCTCCTACAAATGTGGGGCCAGAGGGCTCGTTAATGATCACGAGCTGACACCTCGCCAGGCTTTCCTCAAAGGCTCTTCCTCTTACGTCTGTGTGCACTGAACCCCAGGCCGTGCTCTAGGAGTTGGTGTCGGAACAGACTATCGTATTCCTGTACTTCAGTACGACAGCCTCCACAGCTTATATATGCTCTTCTACATTCACTGGTCGTGGTGGCATGTACGAGGACACGAGGGCGAAAGATGTTCTGCCCCATCTAATGTAGCATGCCGCCTGATCCGCCGTGGTATGTTGTTTCAGTTCCATGGCGTCGAGGCTCGGATCGACGATTATTATCGCCGCTCTAGGCCTCCTCTGTCCACTGCTCAGAGCCACGATCCTCGACGCGACACCAAATCCGCTGACCTTATTTCCTTGACACCATGGCTCTTGAACAACCATGATGTCACAACTTCGGGTGAGAGCCCTTAGCTCGTCCGCGACCACTCGTCTTCGGCCCATATTGACCTGCAGAATCTGCAGCCTACGCATACCGGTCTTCTTCGCCTCCCTGTCCATCATCTCATTGCTGTGTACTTGGCACTCATTGCTGCCAGCACAGTGCTGGAGTTCTTTCCCCACTCTGCCTTTCTCATGGCAATTCCTGCAGCACGGGGGGGGGGGTTCCTTTCACCTTTTCCGGGCAGTTTTTGGCAACGTGCCCGGTCCCCGTGCACCATCTACAGGCCACATCCTTCTCGCACTGCCTTGCGATGTGGCCATAATCCTGGCATTTCAGGCAGAGTGGGGTGTCGAGGTGATCTCTGATGGACAGGGACCACCATCCTCCGCTTACATCTTCAGGGGTCAGGGTCATCAGGGCGTGCCTCATAGCGGGGTGTACCTCTAATATCCATTTCCTCGTGAGGCCGCCCCTTGCCGAAGTGGAGAAACATGTTTTCAGCCACTCCTTCCTGGCCCCCGATTCTTCCGGCTTCTGTAGCTCCGTCTTACCCCAGAGGTATGCTTCCACCGTGGATTCGTCCCAGTGTTTGGGGACTCCTCTTATTTCCAGGCGAGGCCTCTTTAGTAAATTAGTAACCAAACGAAGTTAAATGTAGGGAGAAATAAAAATGGTGTTCTCAATTAATTTTCATATTTTTTGTGGGGAAATCAAAACTTTGCCCCCTCCTAAAGGTTTTATTCTGAGGAAACAACTAGAGGGTGCGTAGTAAAATACACGCAAAGAGTGGATGTTGCAATTAATGAATAATTGTTCATTTTTAATCTTAACTTTTTCAGTTGAATTTCGGATCCAAATATCATAAGAGAACAAATGATATAATAACTTCCGAATTTTTTTCTCCTTTTTTTATGTTTTAAGTGTCAAAGCGACTTTTCAACGCTTCCGCAAAATATCTCCTGCACGATTAGGTCTAAAGAAAATGATATACATTCAAATTAGACTAGACTAAATTAAATAAATTTTGTGCAGAAAATAAGCTCTGTTGCATAAACGGAGACGGCCTTAAGAACGACATTTAGGGCATATTTCATTATGAACGATTTAAAAAATGAGTTAGTTTTTTATAAACCAAACACAATAAAGTTTTATTAAGATCAATGCTTCTATTCATAAATAGCTGGCTAAAACATTTCTTTGAAGGCATATTTAGTCTATATCGCTCATTTGCAAAAACAAGCTTTTGAGTTATGCCCAGCTTTTGACTGAAAATTAACCATTCGCCTATGTAGTTTTAGTCGGTGGAAGGTTATATTTGAGCTTTAACTATTCACTAAGAGAGAGCAGGATATGTCACCATTGTACGTTTACAGATCGTCCTGTACTTAATTCACAAGACTTGTCCTACTGCAAAATTGAAGTTTTTGAGTTATTTCGTTGTTGCAGCAAATGAGCTACGTCATATGTGTATATAACGTACTTTTAAATTGCCTTTATTTTTTTAAATGTTAATACATAACTTTTAATACAATTATAATACACTTGTAACTATGAAAAACATGTACTTCACTGAAATCTCCAGTTAATCCGATTTTCGGCCGTTCTGCCCCACCCCTTGGTCCTTCAGATTTCGCATTTGTAAGGTTCCAGGGGACGATTAATGTTTCAAAATCTTTCTCTACCTCGAATTATCATTAAAAAAAGGTTAAAATATTTATCGCAAGGTTAAATTCTAAAACAACTCATATTAAAATTCTTTGTCAAGACACGTCTATTAGTATATTGTCCTATTAGCTGAGCACACTTTCCACCTTCTTATCTTATCCCCTGATTAACTACAAATTGATATTAGTATGTAGCTAATACCCTTGAGTGGGGGGAATATAATAAGGGTAAGTACTAAGATTGGCAAAGTTGGTAGAAGAGGGGTTGAAGCACTTGTTCGAGTGGTTTAATAATACGGAAAGTTTTCATATTTGAACCATAATTTCACTTTAAAGGTAATATCTGGTTATAGGTTTTCACTTATAAATTTCAATACTTAGACATTGTTTTTATAAATTAAAAACACTAGTTTAACCTTACTTTATTATTGTTGGCGAAGAAGAATAAAATAGAACACAATTAACTCTAGGCATAAAAAAGTATATTTATTACATTACTATAAGCACAACTCGCAATATAATATAATACACGTTAAGTTATTCTAACAACATTTAAATAACAGGAACAACATTAACTTTGATCAAAAATAAATTAAAAAAGTGAATAAAAAAAAAAAAAATGGAAAAGAAAATCCAGAAAAAAAAAATATATCAGATTACTAAGAACTAAGATCAAACATAGAAATATATAAAATATAAATTTAAATATATAATTAAACAATAAAGTAAATTAATGATTTCGAAAAAAAAATATCTGAAATATGTATGAACAAAAAAAGAAAGAGAAAAAAATATGGATAAGTAGAATCACAGTAATAATTCTGTTATTATTTTTTTTTTTTTAAATCAATCATTTATTGAGGAATTATTACAATCTGCCACAAATGTGGGTAATATTGATGACTTCATGATTACATTCACACAATATGTACAATAAGAGAAGAAAGAAAAAAAAAATAAAGAAAGAAAAATATAAAATGAAAAATAAAAATAAATAAATAAATAAAAATAAGAAAAAAAAAAAATTAAATTAAATAGAACAAAAAAGAGCTATGCTGATATATATAAACAATATGCAATATAGAATATACATACAAGTGAAATATATAAATATAAAAAAAAATATATATTTACACATAAGACAAAATAATAATAATTAAATAAAATGAAAATAAATTGAATAAAAGTAAAAATAAAAATAAAGCTAAATTAACTTAAAAGTTAAAACTACATTCATACTTTATTTACAAGACACACTCATCCTAGGGATCTCTCAAACGACCCTGCCTCTCCACTCATGGAAGGACAGGCCCGGGGAAGAGAGGTCCCAGCTCTTCTCTCTCAGCTGCGTCACTGGAGTTAAAGAAAACCCAGTGGAGGCTAAGTGAGAGCGCAATGTACAGTCACTCAGGACATGAGTAGAGAAGCTGGCCAGTGCCAGAACTCCAACATATATACATATTTATAATAGATCTCGGGGCTATTGCGGTTTCCTTGAGTTGAAGTCCCAGGCATTGCTTCGTTGATTGGTGATGAGTTTGGAGGATTTTTAATCTTTGATTTACGCGGACGCTGTTTAGCTGGGCTGAAACGTACAGTTTCAAGAGAACGACTTCTTTTACCTTTGTTAGTTTTAGACGACATCACCATGTGGAAATAACTCATCGAATATCATTAAGAAGTAGAGGAAAAGAAAAATAAAGAAACAAAACAAAAAAAAAAAAATATTAAAAAGAATAAGTAAAATATCGCAGAGTATGCTGTTAAAGGGCATGTACAGGTCCTCCCCGCACAGAAGGCAAATGGCCACTGCTGACGTGTTATCTCACACTAATCCGCTCCCCTCCACTACTTGCCAATAGAGGACATGTTAGTATACGTATTCACTTATCACTATAATTATTGGCTGTATTCACTGTTTTATTTTGTCAATGTTCACCACAGCTATTAATAACTATTATTGTAAACTTTTCTTGACGAAAAACTTATAAAAACCTAACAAAAAAGGATAATTATCAGAGTGCGATATTAACTATTACTTTCACTGTTGGCGCACGCGCAAACACTGAATTCTGTTATTAAAGGTTGAAATAAGAAAGGTTTGAATATGGTCAGGGATGAAATATGTGTAATCATAGGAGAAGGAGAGTTATGAGGGTAATGGAATAGACAAGAAAGTACATTTAAATGACGCTAATCTGAAGGCGAAAAGGCGAATAATTGTTAGGGGAACCAAATATTGTGCGATAGTAACTATCAACCGCCCTCTAGGATATAGCAGGTATACTAGAGTAATATACAATAGTAATAGGATATACTAGAGTAATATATAGAGGAAAAGCAAACGAATATGCTTAGAATATTGGCTACTGATGTGGGCGGGGCAAGAGCCATTCAAAAGCAATGTTATGATGTGAAACATGGGAACGCCTCTTAGCCTCAATAAAAAAAAATCTAATATAGCACTTCAATATCTGCTTTATTTTGTCTCGAGTCCCATCGAGGAAAGCACACACGTGTTCTCAGACTTTGGTTAACGTAACCGTTCGGTGTCGGAATATCTGATCCGATCTGCAGCGATGTATTGTTGATAACTTGGTAGCCCTAAAAGGCTCTGGTATACCAAACAACTATAGTCTAATTTGGTTAAGATGAAAGAGGAAAGTAGGAGTTTTTTATTTCAAACGAGATGTTACGCAAACAGTACCCCTTGCATATAAGTACATCATTTCATATAGCATACATTACATAATTTTTCGTATAATATTCTGTAATATATTATAAATATGATATAATTGTGGATAAAATATTTCATTTATTCATTATTTATATTTACTTTAGTATTCTTGGATTCATGCAACGCACAGTCCATACACGTATTGCAAACATCCAGATCTTATTTTAAATTTTATGTTATCAATGTTTTACACTGCTGTTATATATTGCGATTGTTTATTTCATTAATATTTTAATTATTTTTTCTTCTTTTCTTAAAGACTCTATATACATTTGAAATGTATAAATTCTGTTTTTTATTACTATATTAATCATAAATTTTATATCGTTTTTGATTCCATAATTCTCCAGTAAATAAAAAAAAAAAGAAAAGATATTTAGTTCACTTCAAAATAGATATTTAAATAGTTTTTAAAAATGTATTAATTTAGTTTTAAGGCTCATCATATGATATAGGTGACAAATATAGTGTTTTAGTAATGGCAACCTTTTCTATCTTTTATATATATATATATATATATATATATATATATATATATGTAATTTTTTTTGATATAAATCAATATTATAAATATATTATTATATTTTTGAAGAGAAAAGATTTGATCCCGACCGGGTCAAATCTTTTCTCTTCAAAAATAAAATAATATATATATATATATATATATATATATATATATATATATATATATATATATATATATATATATATATATATATATATATGTAATTTTTCTTGATATTACTCAATATTATTAAATATATATGGATATATATTATGGATCACTGAAGAGAAAGGATTTGCCTGGTTCGGATACGACCCCGGTGGCCTAGTTGGATAAGGCGCCACGCTAGAGAGGTGGAAACTCGGGTTCGAATCCCGACCGGGTCAAATCTTTTCTCTTCAAAAAAAAAAAAAATATATATATATATATATATATTATATATATATATATATATATATATATATATATTTTTTTTACAATCAATGAAACTTGAATACTTATATAATCCTCTCTTATCACAAAAATCTATAAATTTTATAGCAGTTCACACGGATTATTAGATTTTATGTCCAGTATTTAATAAAAGTAACTGCGCCTGTGAGGTTGATAAACCTTACAGCCGGTCCCAAGCCCGGATAAAGCAGGAGGGTTGAAAAAAAGGGATCACATTCCTTTCTTTGTAAAAAAAAAAAATAAATAAAAACAAAAAAAAAAAATTACACAGTTTCGACGACTTACCTCACGAAATAAATAACTTAGTGATATGAAACAAGGAACATAAGGAACCTATAGAGAAAAGGTGAAATTCAGAAACTGACGAAGCAGAAGGATAGTGGATAGAATGGACATAGAGGAAATGTAGTTTCAACATGCAGGGGCGATTCAATGTGCAGTGGCGAATCTAAACTATCTTTTACAGTAGAGGAACAGAAGTTCTTGCCTTCGGGACTGTATTGGTGGTTTCCGATTGATTGATATCATCCAGTAGCGGTTTTAAGTGCATATAAGACATAGTTGGAAAACAAGATATTGAAGAATAGAACGATTAATATTGTGATTTCCGGAAACTAATACAGGCTTATATTTTTAAATAAAACAATAACATAAATAATTAAAAAAAATTGTTGTTATTAAAAAGGATTCATTCCTCTCAATAGATTTCTAACAACGTGTTGGCTCCAATGAATAGAATTTCGAATCCTTATCATTGATTATTTCTTATTTCTATCGAATTTCGATCAATAAATATTTTTATCATTTAAAAAGTGGGCCAGGTTCTTGAAAAAATTGCAATCGGTAGGATAGAGGTCTGGATAAAAAGGTGGTTGAGGCAGGGAAAATAACTAATAACTTAACAATAGCTCCAACAATTTCATTTCGACAAAACCTTTCATAACGATGGTTATTATTTTTTTTTTTGCTAATAGAGGTGGTATCTTTAGGAGAAAAAGTAATAAATGTTAACATTCATAAGAGAACATAACCTATAAGATATAAATAATTTATAACTCATCTAAACGGGGTAATTTTCGGAAATCCCAATACCAATGGTTTGAATAATAGCCAACAAAATTAATGACGACTAAACTTTAGCTGCGATGAGTATTTGGGTCGATTTGAGAATAAAGACAATTATTGGTAGTGAGGTCACTACGACAAACATATAAATCAGTGGAATAATTTAATAATGCCTGTGATTCAGTCAGGTGTTAGAAGAAACGCGTACAAGTTAAAAAAACTTTGAATGTAATACTGAAATTTGAGTCAGCATTGTAAGCCTCCTCCAGGGCTTTAGATAACAAAAAAAAAATAGATGTGACGATATAGGGTAATAACCAAAAATAATTAAAAAAAATTACAAATAGCATGAAAGTAATCGAAAATATAACAATACAATTAAATCAAGAACATAAGATGAATAGTAATGTTGGCAATAAATGTATAATTATGTATTTTTTTTTAAATGCTTACCTGCTTGCACATTTTATAGAGGTACTAAACATTTTCTTTTATTATTATTTTTTTTTTTTTTGCTTGGGTTTCTTTTAACTACTGACTACATCTCTCATTAATTTCATGAAATGAAATGAAATGAAATGAAATGAAATGAAATGAAATGAAATGAAATGAAATGAAAAAAAAAAATCTTTATTCTGGGACAAATTGTCCCCTAAGAATAACAGACATGTATAATAAGTTGTACAATAGTCTGGCTATCTTAATTTCAAATGGACAATAGTAAGTATAAAAGGTAATATATGAATATACAATTGAAAATAGAACTTTGTGATAAATATATACATGAGAAAAGAAGAGAGAGAGAAAAAAAAAAACTAAAAGTAGGACAACAAAAAAAAAAAATAATAATAATAATAACAATATGCTAATAGAATAATTACAATGCGTTCAGAAATAAAAAGAAATATAAAAAAAAAATATAAAAAAAAAAGTAAATAAATAAAATAAATATAGTGAAAAGAAAGGAAAACATATATAGAAAAGAAAAATAATAAGACCTATTTGAATGATAATATAACAAAATATATACAAATATCTAAAAGGTAATATATATACAATTGATAATAGCACTTTATCAGTTAGAAGAAAAAGGAAAGAAATAATAACAATAATTTATAAGAGAAAAAAACAAAACAGAAACTATTGTTGGAGAAACGAATTTAAATTTATATAATGATATACTTATTGAAGCAAACTCATCGGCATCGGATATGCTTAATTTGATTAACTTACTTTCAATTATCACTCATATTGGCGGGCTGTAACTGGGATTTAAGGAGATGTCGGAATAGAAGAGTTTTGAATGAATTTAAGGAAGAAGCATGTCTAATTTCAGGAGGGATCGAGTTCCAGAGGGTAGAGGATCGAGCTTGGAAGGAGTGTTGGTATAATGCTGTTCGATGGAAAGGAGTATATAGGTCAGAGGAACGTGATCTTGTTGTGAGTTGGGAGTGGACGGAAGACTTGAATATCAATAGGTTACAGATGTAGGGTGGGCAATGGTTATTAATGGCATGGCACAGGAAAGTGCCCAGGAAATATTGTCTACGGGAGGAAGGATTGAGCCACTCCAGGGCAGTGTAGAGGTGAGATACATGGGAACGTCTCGGGGCTCCGAATACAAATCTGATAAAACTGTTCATGATACGTTGTAATCTGTCCTGGAGCCCCATCGTGAGGCCCCCATACACCACACACCCGTAGTCAAACTGAGGAAAAATGAATGAGGAAACTAGGAGTTTTCGTGTGGATTGAGGAAGAGAATGGCGGGAACGATGAAATAATTTGAGGATTCCTATTGATTTACGGGCTATTTGGGCGATTTGAGGCTTCCAGGAAAGGTTTTGGTCAATAATGATTCCTAGGTTTTTAGCGGAGGAACAGAAAGGTAATAGGTTGATATATTCAGGATTAGGGTAGGAAAATCGGAGATAGATCTGAGAAGGGGATTTGAGCCGATTATAATAGCTTGAGTTTTTCCAGCATTTAACTTTAAATGATGCAGGTTGGCCCAAGCACTGATTCTATTGAGGTCTTCCTGAATCTTAGAAAAAGCTTCATATAATTCAGTAGGAGGAAAGGATAAATATATCTGGGAGTCGTCTGCATAAAGGTGGTGGGAACAATGAAAAATTGACTGGGGGAGATCATTAATGTAGGAGTTGAAGAGGAGAGGCGAAATGCTGGAACCTTGGGCTACTCCGGAAGAGAGGGCTAGGAAATCGGATAAGGGTTGATTAGGGATGGATACTGCTTGAGTGCGGTCGGAGAGGAAAGACTGGAACCAATGGATTGTGCTATTGGAAAATTTTAAAGCTTTTAATTTGGAAAAAAGGATACAATGATCAATGGAATCAAAAGCTTTGGAGAAATCTAGGAGTATCAGGACGGTCAGTTTTTTTTCATCTATGGCGGCATGGATATCGCTTATGATTTTGGTTAGTGCAGACTGTGTGGAATAACCAGGACGGAAACCAGATTGGAAAGGGTCGAGCAAATGGGAACCTTCAAGGAAATAGGAAATTTGGGATTGAACCAGTCGTTCTAAGGGTTTTGAAAGGTTTGAAAGGATGGAGATTGGGCGATAATCTGAAGGTTCGGTGGGATTAGGAATTTTGTTGATGGGGTGGACAATAGCTTTTTTCCAGGGAGTAGGAAATATGGCGTTTTGAAGGGAATAGTTATAGATGTGGACAAGGACCGGTAAAATTTCTGGGAGGCATAATTTTATTAGTTTAACGGGGATACCATCTGGGCCTATGGAATTGGTATGAGATTTTAAGATAGAGGAGATAATTTCTGTAGGAGTAATGTTGGAAAAATAAAATTCATTGTCATTGAAAGGTACTTCAGAGGAGAAACTGGTATAAGGGGAAGGAGAGGGGAGAGCAGATGAAACGAAATAGGTGTTTAGGTCATTAGGTAAAATTGGGAAGTTGGATGAGGTTGAGGATCCGGAGGGGTTATAGAGGGAGAGTTTTCGAAGGAGTTGCCATTTTGACTTGGAGTCGGAAGAGGACAATAGGGCTTCATGGAAATAGGAAGATTTCGCCCGTCGGATTCTTACTTGCACCAGGTTACGGAGTACTTTAAATGCTTGATAGTCGTCCGTGAGTCTCGTTCGTCTAAATCGTCTTCGTGCAGCTTCACGCTTTCTCTGCAGATCTTTAATTTCTTTAGACATCCATGGTGCAGGCCGTCGGCGAAAGGTGGAGGTTTTAAGCGGAGCGTAGGTATCGAGGATAGTGCGGAGATTGGTTGTGAGGATTTCCACCATGGTGTCAATGGAAGAGGTTGAGTAGACTCCACACCAATCTAAGGTTTCGAGGAGAGGTAGGATACTATCGCGGTCAAGGGCGTCAAGGTTGCGGTATGTTATGGTTTTAGTAGGAAGCTGATGGGTTTGGAAATCATAGGATATTTGGATTAGGTCATGGCAGGATAGGAAGGACACAGGACATTGGGAGGAGGAAAGGAGGTTTTTTTGAGAATCTATGATATATAGGTCTAACCATGTATCGGACCAGCGGGAATGGTGAGTAGGAGCGAAAGGTACAATGAAAAGACGGAGGGAATAGAACAAGTTATCTAAGTAACGCTTATCGTTAGAGTCAGCAAGGAAATTTGTGTTGAGGTCTCCGGAGATAATAATATTGGAATAGAGAGGAACAAGGTTAAATAAGGAAGATTCGAAGGAAGGATCGAACGGAACAAGAGGAGGGCGATATATCACAGCGTATAGCAGGTGATGATTGCCAGATGAAATTTCTAGGATAAGGTATTCAATGTGTGGGTATATGGATGAGGGAGAGAAATCGAGGATTTTTGTTTTTAAGCTATCGTGGACATATATGCCAACACCACCACCAGTCCGGCCAGCCCGGTCATGGCGGGTAAGAGAGTAATCAGGAAGGGAGACGGAAGAGGAAGGAATGTGGGGCTTAAGCCACGTTTCGGAAATAGATATAATATGGTAAAAGTTATGTGAAAAATATTGATAAATTCTTCAAAATGGGCAGGCAAGGATTGGGAGTTGACGTGACAGGTAGTTAGGATACTAGACATACTGGAGAAAGGTTAAGGAAAAGACACTTATGTTTTGGGAGAAAAAAATAAAAAAAAAAACTTTTATATGAGTAATGAGCAGAAAAGAACATTGTATATTGAAAATTGATTAAATAAATGAAGAATTTAGATTTAAACTTTGTAACCACTAAATATGAAAAGTTATGAAAATAAAATGAAAAAAAAGATGTGCAACTATTGATGTTGGAAAAAATTTGAAAGTCGAATGTATGAGAGAAACAAAATTCAAAAGTAAGCATAGGCGATACCACGAAATAAGCCAATATAGTGCGAAAAGGTGACAGAAAGCGGATTAGCAATGTAAAATTGGAAATCAGTAAAATAAAATGAAATAAAAAAAATTTACAGAATGAATTAAAAATAATAGCGTAGGCATAAATTAGTGAGATATATATATTGGGGATATCAAATTTAGGTGTCAACGATACCATGCAATTAGTTTCAGTGATGTTAAGGAATAACAGTTTCACTCGAGCTATAACGGAAAGTCAGATGAAAATTTCAAGATCCTGGGGCCGGTCGATAATAGTGACAGGGTGGCCATCGTCTTTCCTGCAACGTACTCTACCGCCCGCGAACCAGACGTATTTTACTTTTCCTGTGGATTTCTTTTGACGAGCCAGCCAGTAGAGGTGCCTATTGGTCGGTGTCATCTCTTCTCCGAGATAAATCCTTATTATGTATAAACAATTATACTTTTTTTCTGGATTCTATCTTTTCTCTTAGTGACTGGGCTACACGGAACCAAAAGTACAAAAATGAGATAGGAATAAAATAAATCGCGAGATAAGGCCACACAACTCTGATCAGTTCCAAATTACCTATGAATTATTTTATAATATTCATCTTTGAACTCTGCAGGAGGTCACATCTCTTGCTATTACTATTGAGATAAAGTGGATTTATCTTCTCATTCCTACCTTCTACATACTTCTTAATTACCTGCTCCTAGAAAATATATATTATATCTTAGGATTAAATCTGGACCAACTTTGAACCTCGGGAATTAAACTTGTTTGATTACTTTGGAAAACAAACCTGGAAACCATTTACAACACTACAAGAAACTGCTTGTCGTCTCTGATTATTGCAATATGTACTAGAAAAACGTCCAAAGCTTCTAGACCTTTGACTTTAGGAATGAAAAAATAAAAATGATTTCCCTAGGGATTGGAATTGATAGGAACAAAGGAAAGATTAATGTCTGAGAAGATATATATATATATATATATATATATATATATATATATATATATATAAGTTAAGGATAGAAGGGACCTATATACAAGCTAATCCTTAAGTTTAATACTGTAAACAATAGAAATGTATATATAGAGGATTTAAATGAGGAATAAATGAGTTGATATCTAGCTGCTGTTCGTGTATTATTTCATCCCTTTTACTTTTTTTTTATCTTTTTATTCTCAGTGAACATAAGTGGTGCCGAAACCCGGGAACACGTAAGAGAAAATTTTTTATTATTTTTTTTTTATTTATCTCTCTTTTCTAAGTGTTGTGGAGATAAATTCTCTTACGAGAACGTGGTAGTCTATAAACTATTTTAAGTATTCAGAGGAAAAAAGATGACTGACATACCACAGATACCCGCGCAACCACTGTCGGCAGCACATGCTAATATTCTGGAATTACTGAAAATAAAGACGGCCACCGCACAAGATTTAAGGAGGGCGATTTCCGACCTTGAAGGATATGATGGGGAAATCGGAGAATTAAACCACTTCCTCAAAGGAGGGGACAGGTTGCTGGCAAGAATAGATGCTAAGGCTGCTGATAATTTGTTGGATCACGGGGATGCCAACACCCTCAGGGCCGCCCTAGTATGCAGAGTGAAGAGGAGTGTTTTTTGAATCATATCCAGGCAGATGAGGACACACCTTGGCCGGTGGTTAAGGAGAGGTTGAAGAAGGCATATGGAGGGGGTCGGTGGACCCCAGAGGAGGACATATTTCAGATGTTTCGAGAAACAAAACGGTCCTACCAGTCGAACGGGCGCTATGCAGGGACTCTTATCATCCACTACAACCGTATAACTGAGAAGATGAGGGAGACGGAAGAGCGGGGACAAGTGGAAGCGAAGATGACATTTCTGTCTACCATTCTGAAAGTGCAGTTGGCACGAGAAACGGGAAGGAAGGAAGGTCTGCCCAGAGAGAAGTCGTTCCTAGAGTGTGCCCAGGAGATGGTTGACGCCGGAGCCAGAGATGAAGAGTTTCGGAGGAAAGACGAAGAGGAGACCAGCTGGACCCGAGTGAGTAACAGAAGAAGAGACGGAAGAAGAAGAGCGATAGGAGGAGCTACGGCACGGAGAGGAACGAGTCAAGTTCCGTCAGAAGGGAGAAACCGTGGAAACGAGAGGGACGTCGGGAGACTGAGAGGAGGAGCGGAAGAAGAAGGAAGAAAGACGCTGCCACGGGTGTGGGAAGACCGGACACCTGGTAGCTCGTTGTCCGCGGACAAAATGCTTCGAGTGCGGCACAGAAGGTCATATCGCCAGACAATGTCCATATATGAGTAGGCGCAAGGATAGATCTCACGGCGAACCCATGGAGGTAAATGCGCAGAGAGTATGGCATCAGAGGGGAACCCCAGCGGAGTCAACAAGCTCTTCGGAATCATCGGAGTCGGAGTCGGAGAGGAGCGAACCAGGGAACACGGAGGAAGGAAGGAGGACGGAGAAACCGAGGAACAGAAGCAGAGGAACGCGGGTGGAGAGGAGAGCGTCACAGGAAGAATGAGGAGGGTGCGCTTCGAGGGGCAACCATGTAGTGTTAAATAACATAGAGGGAGTAAGTGGTAGGTTGCCTATTATAAGAGTCGCAAGTGGGGTTAAGTGTTTAGTAGATACAGGTAGCTCGAACACCATCATGAGCCGGGAAGCAGTGGAAGCATTCTGTAAGGGAGAGAGGAGACCCCGGACAAAGGTATGTAACTGTAAACTAATCACACTAAACGGACCATGCAGGACAGATGGGGAAATAGAATTAGAATTGAGTAAATGGGGGGAGAAGAGGGGTAACCTGAAAGTTCACGTAGTGGAGAGTATGCCACGAGAGTATGGGGCGATCGTGGGATGTGACCTTTTAGGGATGTTAGGGGCGCGAGTGAGGGTAAAGAACGGGGAATGGACGGTTCGGATAGGGGGTCGGAAGTTTCGGGGAAAACAGGGGATGATAGTCAAGCACGGGATGATAGGGATGGTAGCGCAGTCAGGGGATTGGCGACAAGCAATCAGCAGGGAATACAAAGATGTTTTCTTCAGGGAGGGAGAAACTTTGAGTGCAACTGGAGAGACTGTGCATGAAATCCCGTTGAAACAGGAACGAGTGGTGTACGTGAAAGAGAGAAGGTACCCTCAGGCTCTGAGGCAACATATCCGGGAGGAACTGGACAACTTGAAAAAACAGGGGATCATTGTGGACAGTACTTCGCCGTTTAACAGTCCTTTGTGGGTAGTCAAGAAGAAAAGTGACGGAGAAATGGGGCAGGAGAAATATAGGGTCGTGGTGGACTTTAGGAAATTAAATGACAACACGGTAGACGAGAAATACCCGATACCGAGACTGGACGATATACTAGACAGACTGGGCGGGGCAACCATATTCTCAACTCTGGACCTTAAAGCAGGTTATCATCAAATTAAGATGCACCCGAAGGATAGGAAGAAGACAGCGTTCACCTTCGAAAGGGGGCACTTTGAATTCACGAGGATGCCTTTTGGACTAAAAAAAACGCGCCGGGTAACGTTCCAAAGGTTAATGGACGAATTCCTTAGAGGGTTGGACGAGAATGTTTGCCAAGTGTACATGGACGACCTCTTAGTTTTCAGCAAGGACGAAGCACAGCATATTGAGGACTTACGGACCGTGTTTAGACGACTAAGGGAATTTGGACTGAAACTTTCACGAGAAAAATCCAAGTTGGGGCTAGAAGAAATTACTTTCCTGGGGCACAGGATATCGCGGGAGGGTATACAGCCAGACCGGGCCAAAGTAGAGGCTATTCGGCGTATGGCAATACCCACAGACGCAAAGGGTGTACGTAGATTGATGGGCACATTGAACTATTACCGGAGGTTTGTACCGGAGATGGCAGAGTGTCTGGTGCCGCTAAATAATCTGCTAAAGAAAGGGAAAAAAAATTGTCATTACGCCTGAAATTGAAGAGAATGTTCGCAAGTGCAGGGAGCGTCTACAAACAGAACCGATCTTAGCGTTCCCAGATTTTAGCAAATCGTTTATTATTACAACGGATGCGAGTGAGTACGCACTAGGGGCGGTCCTATCGCAGGACGGGGAAAAGGGCGAACGGCCGGTGGCATATGCCAGTAGGCGCCTAACCGGGGCAGAAGCTAGGTACAGTGCGGTGGAAAGGGAATTACTGGGTGTGATATGGGCCGTGGAACATTTTAGACCTTATGTGTTCGGACGGAGATTTACAGTAAGGACTGACCACAGACCTTTACTCTGGGTAGGAAAAATAAAGGAGTCCTCAGCGCGGGTCACCCGATGGAAGGAGTACCTGAGGCAATACAACATGGAAATCGCCTACAAACCTGGAAGGGAAAATGTTGTAGCGGATTGGCTATCCCGAGCAATCCAGGTGAACGCCATCGAAAGAGAGGAAGGGGAATACTCAGGCGGCATTCGGGGTTTCATTAGGGAGTGGACACCGGAGGGGGAAGGACATCAGGCAAACCCAGACGAGGCCGACGGACAAGACGATGGGGAGACGAGCATCAGAGGACAGACCAACAGACATGGAGGAGGACGATAGTATTATTAATGACAAACGACGACAATAATTTGGAAAACGAGGACTACGGGATTGTTAAAGATCGAGTATACTTCTTATGCCGGATGTTCTATTACGACTGTTTGGTCTCAACCGGGGATTAGAGAGGAGCAAATTATAAAGGCACTCAAGGACTCATCGAAACCGGGAAAGACTTACCATTTATACGTGGGGAACAATACGGTGTGGGACAAGATTCGGCGAGTATGGAAGGAAGAAAAGATTGGGGTTGATCGGACCTTTACTAGATGCACTAGGATCGGGGAAACGATCAGGGACCCCGAGAGGCAGAAAGAGGTCACACTGGCACACCACCAGGGGAAGACGAATCACCGGGGCATCAACGAAACGTTCCAAGCACTACGGCGAAAGTACTTCTGGGAAAACATGAGGAAGACGATCGAAGCGGTGTTGGCAGAGTGCGAAGTTTGCCAAACCACAAAGTATGACAGACGTCCACCTACTGGAGTACGGGAGGAGACTAGAACGCCGTCGGGACCGCTAAAGGAACTACAGATGGACACATTTACCTGGAGGGGTTCGAAATGGGTGACGATACTAGACATCTTTAGTAAATTGGCAATGGCGTATTGGATTCCCGAACGATCGGCGGAAGCAATCCTGGAGGCGATACGCACATGGTTCCTGTTTTATGGGGTACCCAACCGAATCTCTTCGGACGGAGGAAGAGAATTTGATAATGGAAATCTTCGAGAAGAGTTAAAACGGATGGATGTGGAATGGCACAAAAACACTCCTGGACACCCCAAGAGCAGAGGAGACGTGGAGAGGCTTCACAGTACGCTGGGCGACCATCTTCGTATTTTCCATCTGGACAAAGGGCTAGAACCCAATGAAGCGATGCCGAAAGCAATAGTGGCGTATAATCATTCGGTGCATTCATCGACAGGGTTCACACCGTTTGAGATACTCTTTGGTCCGCGAGAGAGACGGCGAGATGAGCGTATCACAGAAGTAGACCCCGACATAGGGGACAACATAGAGGCAAATAGGATCGCTGTACGGAAGATTCGCCAGAAGGTAGGGGCAAAAATCGCGGCGGATAAGAGTAGGAGGGTGGAGCGGGAGAACCTCAAGGTGATAGATGGGATGGGCAAAATAAGAATTGGGACGATAGTATACCGAAAAATTGTTTCAAATCGGAGTAAGGAAATAAAGCGGTATGAGGGGCCTTACAAAGTGGTTACGATTCGTGAGCATAACGTAGTTACTATACAGGACGTACATGACTCCAGGAGACGACGGACGGTACATTTAGAGCAATTAAAAATTCCCAAAGATACGAAGACATAGACGACGCGTGGACAGTGGATCCTCTCTCCCACTTCCTAGGAAAATGGCTCAGAAATGGTGAAGGGGATATCCCACTTAAATGGTGAATGTTTGTAAAAAAGTTTTTGTGTTATAGTGAAGTGTTAATTTTAGTTATTAAGTGTCAATTTTAAGTTTTTTTTATTTTATTATTATTTAAGTGATACTGGATTTCAGTGTAGACTGTAAAGTTTTAATTATTTTTATTTATTGTTTTTTTTAATTCTAGTTTTAAATAGTTTACGAGGACTGTTCGTAAACTGGCAGGGGGGAGTTAAGGATAGAAGGGACCTATATACAAGCTAATCCTTAAGTTTAATACTGTAAACAATAGAAATGTATATATAGAGGATTTAAATGAGGAATAAATGAGTTGATATCTAGCTGCTGTTCGTGTATTATTTCATCCCTTTTACTTTTTTTTTATCTTTTTATTCTCAGTGAACATAAGTTATATATATATATATATATATATATATATATATATATATATATATATATATATATATATATATAAACGTTTAAACAAACTACCCACTAGTAGCCATCTACTTTTGAGGCACCTTGTAGAATTGGTTACGAATGGTTAAGGATAGTGAAAAGTGGTCGGAGATGGTTTGGTTAGGAACGGTATGGAATGGTCATGAATGATTACGGAGGGTTCGAGGTGGCCAGAGATGGTTTGGTTAGAAAGGTTAAGAATGGCTAGATGTTGTTAGAGATGGTATGGTAAGGGATGGTTAGAGGTTGTTAGAGATGTTTTGGTCAGGAATGGACAGGAATGGTTACGGGTGGTAGTTAGGGACGGGTCAAGGTGGGTAGAGTTTGTATGGTTAGGAATGGTTAGAGGTGGTTAGGAATGGTATAGGAGCCTTGAAAATCAAACTGGTTTGATTTGTTAGGAAAACAATCTTACAATCTCAACCAAACAGGCGTCAATCTCTGATTAACGCTTCACGGAAAAACAACATTTCAATACACAACATTGAAAAAAATCCAATATACACCATCCAATATATGAATAAGGAAAAGTTATTTATTTATTTGTATTACCTTGATAGATTAAATGTGTTCTCACACAAGCACACACAATATATATATATAAAGAGTTTAAATATATATAAAACGGTTGAAATATTTGATTTACACTGCTGCAAAATGCAATTTCGTTATTAAAATGCCATATCCCTAATTTTAACAGATCGTCTGTTATCCTACGATAAACCAAAAATCAATTATAACTTAATTATACAATTATATTCACCAATAAAATATCTAATGCATAAGAAACGTATTAGAATTATTAAAAACAATTATTAAATAGTAGAAAGCAGTGTTAAAAAAAAAAAAAAAAATTCAATCATGATATTTGTAACTATAATGATGTACTACAGTTTTTGCATAAGATGGGGCATATTCCTTAAATATGTATTCAAAATCACATTAGACAGAACCCCATCGAATGCAAGAAGAATAAATGCAAGTGGTGTTAAGGTTAATAAAAACCTTATTAATAAGAAATTTCGTAAATTTAAAGTCTCTTGGTAATTATATTTAAACACTGCTTCCTTTTATTTATTTATTTTTTTTTGTAATACTCCTTACACATGGAACATTAACATCTTTTTGAATTAGTGTGTTTGTGACATAATAAGGAGTTTTAAATTTTAGATTCTACAAAGGATTTAGATTTTGAGGATTGGATACGAGAAGAATTAGAAGGCTTAGCGGAGCCCCAAGGCTGGTTGCACAAAAAGTCTTTTGTAATTTATGGGGAGCTTTGAACGCTCGCCTAGTAAATGTTGGAGTAGTTGGAAATGACGAGCAGTTTCTTGTCTCTTAAGCCTGCTGTGATATATAAATACATAAACGTCCATGATACATAAATATGCAAACAGTAATAAAATCGATAATAGAACAATTTAACACAAGACATATAGTCCGAATTAGAAATAATCTAATCAAAGTAATAGAGAGAGACATTAGGGTAAATTTGATTTGGGTTAAAGAACAAAGTGGTATTATACGAAAGATCATACACAATAACTGACAGGATTTGACAATCATTTATCCTATAATGCATTTCCTTTCACATATATATTAAAATACATACTGACTAAATTGAGGACTGGATCAGACACTGGTAACAACCTAATAACGACCATTACAGAAATATATCCCAAATATAACTCGAGAAAAGCATCAAGTAGCCCGAAGTACTTATTACAAACTAACTTAATTACTAACAGAACACGGACTAACTTACCGTCACTTGAACCGATTCCACTTACTAAACAAGCTTCTGAGTTTCAGGTGTGAGGATCTAACTCCACAAACTTTCTTACACATTTTATATTGCTGTTACTGGAACGAAGATGAGAAACATCGTTTGTTAAAATCCTATCTAAAGATAGGGAGTGCACGGCCTCTTCTGCCAGAAGTATTATATAAAAATACTGCTCTAATACTAAAACCATATCCACATGTAAACAACAATCCAGCATTTATAAACCTGTATTGTAAAAGTAAGAAAAAATAATGAAATATCAAGAATTATATTTGTATACTGATCCTTGGGCTGGTATGTGCCTCGTCACTGTCCTTCCTGTGATGTTCATTCCAGTTTATTACCCCCGAGAGGCTTGATTAGAAATTCCAGGCTAAGATGGACTTGGAGACATTACTATCTTCAATCTACTTGACATAGTCCCAACAGCCCCTGACAGCAGGGTACATCTTAAAAGCCAATAGAGAAACAGCTTGTAGAATTCTTTTGTCATATCATAAATTGAAGCAGTATTAAGATTAACTCCCTCAATTATCTCTAATTCATAGAACAATTTTCTAAAGACATTGTTCGTACCTAACATAATGTTAAACAATGGAGTGGCGTACTTAGACCATATTTTGTAATTATATGTAGTAAATGATCCTAACGCATGTTTTTATATATTTATATTGTAGCTAACTTAGATAATCATTTTATTTATAAAAGACAATTCTCGTACAAATAAGAGTCTGGTACATTCTCAGACAATTCCAAATTTATTTACATAATGGAAAAGAATATGAAATAAAAATACACTTTTTACGTTAAAATTCATGAATTAATCTAATAATAAATTATAGAAAAAAATAAATATGAGGAGGAGTTCTCTCAGTTAACCATTTAAGTCCACTAATGAACTGGTAAGTTTATACAAAATTGTATGGATACTTACATAAAATTTAGATACTGGATTTCATTTGTATAGATATTTTACTGATATAATTATAAATACTGTTTATTTTATTAATATCAGGAATATTTAAAATATTTTCAGCATTGTCAATGTCATTGGTCTTCGTGATAAAGGTCTGCAAGAAGGTTTTTCTAGGCTCATTGAATTTAGAGCAGTGCAGTAGCAGGTGACTCATTCAGTCCTCCACAAAATGCTCACAGAAAGTACAATTTTTGTTTCCTTCAAGTTAAATTCTCGTGTTCTTCAGATACAGCTTGTTGACTGGCGGGCTGGAAACTCTTAATTGACTGACTATTCTCACTTTATGGAAGCCAACTTTGAATGATAAATATTTCTCTGGTTCTCCAATGTTAAAACTGCTAATATACCTATAGATTGGGTTAGCGGCTGAATTTAAAGCCCTGTTGATATCTATGGACAAAAGGTGGGTCGTTTTATTAAAAGGTGGGTATTTTTTTGCAAAATTGACTTTATAAATCGGGATTGAATTACCTCTATTTTCACTGTAGGGCATGGCAATGAAAACAATATCGTCTCACAACCTCACCATGTCACTTCCCAAATATATCCCAGTTTTTGCTTCCATGTCTAAGGTTGGTTTTCACTAAATTGGGTTTTATGACTTTAAACTCGGAAGCCCAACTGGTCACAACATTAATGAAGTTCAGGTTGAGAGATTGCACCGCTCTACGGTGGCTTACAAATTTTTAGGAGGGAAATTTAAGCCTTAAAGAAATTGGATCCCCTCCCCTCTTTTAGATAGATAAAAAATGAATTTTATTCTGGGATAAAGTCCCTTAAAAATAACAACAAATGAATTATGAATTAAATTACATCTGTCCAAGATATTTTAAATAAAATAATCAAATAAGATAATATAAAGTAAATACAAGTTTATAATAAAATAATTTAAAGAACATAAATCTATAAACAAACACTTATATTCACACAAAACCATATATACATTCGGTGAAGGAAAAAAATAGTATATACAAAGTTGATTGAAACATGAAATTTCTGGATTTACACCTAGTGAAGTTTGAAGAAAAATAATATTAGTTGAGAGGTAACAAACAAAATAATAAAGAAAATATAAAAATGAAAACATATTTGAGTAACAGTGAAAACATAATTATAAGAAGAATTGAAAAAGTGTTTTATTAATTATGCTGGTATGACATTCGTTATAAAGTAATATGGTATAATTCGTTATCCATATGATTAAATAGCATCCGTCTGGAGGGAGATAAGGTGGTGGAAGATATGTGTTTTAAAAATTCCGAGGGAAATGCTTTGCGAATGGAGGGAGGATGGGAATTCCAAATAATAGCGGAACGGGCAAGAAAGGAACGTTGGAATGCAGTCGTTTGGTAGGATGGGGTGTAGAGATCGGAGATACTGGATCTTGTATGTAGTGATTGGATTGAGGACTTGAAATGTAGGATGTTATGGATAAAAGGAGGACGATGTGCTTTAATAGCTTGAAAGAGGAATATACCAAGGATGTAATCTGTGCGGAAGGAAGGGGAAAGCTAATTTATCTCGGTGTAGAGATGGGTCACATGACAGCGTCTTGAGGATCCGAGGACAAACCTTATGAAGCAATTTATGATACGCTTTAATCTTTTCTCAAGAGTCGTCGAGAGCCCACCATAAATCACACATCTTTAGTCGAATTGGGGGAAGATGAGGGAGGATATTAGGAGTTTACGATAGAGTAAGTAAATGCCGGGAACCGTGAAATAATTTCAGGATGCCAATTGATCGTCTGGAAATTTGGGCAACACGGGATTTCCAGGAGAGGGTTTGATCGATGGTCAAACCCAAGTTTTTAACAGAGGAGCGGAAAGATAAAGGGTGACCATTTAGGTATAAAGTAGGGAAGTTGGTGTTCAATCGAAGGAGGGAATGGGATCCTATTGCAATGGCTTAGCTGCGTTTAACGTTAATTTATTCAGGCTTGCCAAGGCACTGATTTCATCAAATTTGGGAATCATCGGCGTAGAGGTGGTAGGAACAATTGTGAATGGAGTTTGAAAGATCATTAATATGGGGATTAAAAGGAGAGGGGAAATACTCGATCCCTGAGCTACACCTGCTCGCAAAGTAAGGAAAGAGGATGAACCTTGGTTGGGAATAGTATTTGAGTACGGTGGGGAAGGAAAGAATGAAACCAGAGGAGAGCACGGCGAACTCTAGGCATTCATCATAGTGAGCTGGGAGGGATTGAGAGTTTATGTGACAGGCTTTTTATGAAGATGTTATGAGAGTTTTTGTCAAAGAAAACCCCAGGGTGGCATTTTATACTAAATGGTAATCAACCTCCATCAAAATCTTTCCAATCATCCCAACACTTTGGCTCAATCATTATACAGTTCCACACATCCTTACAACCCACCTCGCAGACTTAAACGGCAGTGACCCTGATACCTGTTGTAAATATTAATGCTGTTAGATTTCATATTATAGATACATCAAGGAATAAAATAATAAGTTAGATGTACCACTTTTGTCACTAAATCCATATCGATGAAATTTTCAAATTCCAAATCCACCAGCGCAATCCCTATGAAATTCCACATACCCCTATAATTTTCCACACAGTTGAAAAAGGCAGTAGCCTCGTGATCTAATATAAAATTCGACACGCCTACTCTGGATTCTTCTAGAAATATAGTTGATAGAGCAACACTGGGATCTCTTTGAGCCAATTTGCCCTCACAATGGAAGAACAAGTTTGGTACGGGAGCTCTCCGGGATGCTTGTAAATATTGAATAAAAAGTATAGTTTTATTTAATATATTTTTATTTTTATTGATCTATTTTAGTTAATTCGTTGTTACAATTATTATTCTAGTTTATTTTGTATTTCATATTTTATAACATTTTGTTTTATTCTTGAATAGTATATGAATGCTTTTTTTTTCTTTATTTTTATTTTTATTGTACATATAGTATGAATGGATTCACTGTCAACCTTACTACTCATTGTCAGCGAGGCAACTTAGTAATATTTATGCAAAAAAAAAAAAATATATATATCTTATTCTTTCTTTGGGTAAATTGGTCATACATGTAAAATATACAATCGATGGGACTTTGTGATACGTTTGGATTTATTATATTTACATTTACAGTAAAATTATCATACGCCATGAAATTTTTCTATGAGTAACTCGTTTGGTAAAATATTATTCCCAGAAACATGATTAGCTGAACTATAAGTTACTTAGGTTAATGTACGCTTTAATATTAGGTTGTAAATAAGTAATTTAGCCAGGGCATTAGGCTTAGAACTTAGAGGTAATGGGCCCACTTGCCGGACTTGATCCCACCTCGATTACCAATAGCAGTAGCAGTAGAGGTTCAGGTTCGATTTTCTAAAGATTCCTGTTGTAATTAGTTCATTTCGGCCCCACTGAGAAGTAGAACCCGGACAATATTACATTTTTTGAGTAATAATATTAATAAGTAATTTGATGATTTAAAAAAATCAAAAGTGCTTGAACTCGTATCCTTCAATAGTAACTAAGGAAGGATATGACGATTCCAAATGTCGATTCTCGATTTCACCGATTCTTCCGTAAAGAATAGGTATCGAAAGTCACTAATCCTTAGTCGATCCCTAGGAACCCATTGGTACCGCTGATGATAACAAAAGCTTTGTTATAGCTGATTAAAAACAATTCTCTTCGAAAATCAAGTATTGGTTCTTGATAAATGTATTTACTCTTAAAAACAAGGATATATGACAACAATTTCAGGCAGCAGAAGATTAACCACTAATGAAATAAATGCAGCCAGACAATAGCATAATTTTATTTCTACATTTTTTTTTTTTTTTTTATTATTATTGTAGTAGTAATGATCAAACAAACAATTAACTGATGAACTTCCAAAGAATTCTCGTCTAATATATAATTGATAGGAGTGATTCAGGAAAAGAGATACAAAAGGATGCAGCGGTAATTTTTTCATAAAATTTAATGATTTACTCCTTGAGGTAAGCGAATCAACCAGATCTGTCCAGGGATTGGACTGATTTTGTTAATATTATTCAATTTATTATTATAAAATCTACATGAACAAACTATACCATTATGATTTATTCAGGGGTAATGACTAATAAAGATGAGATTCAAATTCATTCATACAACAAACGTTAATAATAAAAAATGAAACTAAGCTGAAAGAAAAAGTGTATTTTGTTGGAAAATAATCCTGAAAGCATTGTAATTTTTATTTTACGGGAAAAAAATATATTTCTTTCCTTTTTTTTTATTTGTTTTATCTTTTTATGTTTTCATTATCTATTTTATTATTTATTTATTTTCCCTCTTTTACCTTTTTTGCCTTGTCCTTATCCTTACCTTGCTTCTTTATATCATCAATATGTTTATGTATCTGTTTATTTTAGTAGGCATAATTAGCATAGTTAGATTTATTTTTAATGTACCATGATATCTATGCCATTTGTTTTATATTATTATCTTTATTGATATTAATTTGTCATAATAATTATACCATATATTATTATACCATATTATACCATATTAATAATTATACCAGCATTCCTTCCTAGCCCGATCCACTACCCTCTGGAACACTCTCCCACCTGAAATAAGACATGCCCCTTCCTTAATCGTGCCCGTCATTTCCTCCCCCAAGCCACTCGCCAACTCCTAGTTTCCTCGCTCATCTTTCCTCTCTTTGACTATGGCTGCGTGGTGTTTGGGGGCCTCTCTGTGGGTCTCCGAGAGAGGTTAAAACGAATTATGAATTGCTTCGTTCGATTTGTTCTTGGAACCCCGAGGCGTTCCCATGTCTCACATCTGTACTTGGACTTGAAGTGGCTCTACCCATCCACCCGCAAATCATACTTCCTAGGTTCATTCCTTTATCAAGCCATTTATTACCATCGCCCATCCTACATTTATGATCTGTTAAAATTTAAGTCTTCCTTCTATTCCCGATTCACAACAAGATCTCGTTCCTTTGACCTATACTTGCCTTTCCATAGAACAACATTATACCAGCATTCCTTCCTAGCCCGATCCACTACCCTCTGGAACACTCTCCCACCTGAAATAAGACATGCCCCTTCCTTAAGCTCATTTAAAACACTCCTTTTCCAATATCTCCTCTTATCCCAGTCAGATGCCAGTCAATATGAACAGTAATTACTATCAAATAGGGTTAAATCGAATAAATTTGATATCGGTGAATTGACTCATAAATTGTCTTTCATATAATAACAATCTTTTATTAGTTCCATATTGGTAAATAATCATTCTATCTATTTTTTTATAAAAATTCTTTTTTTTTTTAACTTTAAATGTTTTTCCTAAACATAGAAATTTTATCTATCGACAATTCATATGTGAATGGTTATGTGTATAGGTATGTAGGTGAATGAGTGCAGTGTATTTAAGTATATATCGTAATCTCTGTAAATATTTTCTTCATCTAATGGACATATAGACATAGTTCATTCTCTGTATATATCTTTTCTCATTTTCTCAGGGTTATTTATTTATTATTTTTTTTTTTATTATTTCATTTATCCTTCTTATGTTATCTTATTTACTAAAGCTATTTATACAATTATTTACTTAACTGTATTTGCATGTCTCTTGTTCCTCATTTATAAATACCTTTGTATGAAATTATATATGCCAGACAATTGTACTACTTTATGATACAATTTTGTTATTCTTAGGGGACAATACGTCCCAGAATAAAGATTATTTTTTCATTCATTCATTTTCATTCATTCATTTAGTTTATCTTTCACTTATATTAGTCCAGAATAAGACTCCCCTTCTTGTATTACGTAAAATTCAACTATAATATTCTTAAAATGTATACTTATTTCTTAATATTAGCATTTTTCTTAATAATTATAAAGGATAAGAGGCTCATTGTGCCTTTGATTTGACTACTATCTATGGACTCAAACGTTTATGCTATGTTTTCGAAAGAAAAAAAAACTATCGATAAGGTGCATTAAGGATAATCGAGAGGTCCATTACACCGAAGTGTTAGTGTTGTTAACAAGAAACGATTAACCGATCTAGTAATAAGCGAAGTGGTCGGATGGTATCGCCTTGTGCAAAAGCGATAAGAGCGCCCTGGCAGTTATTACCTTATCTAACTTCGCTAACTTGCCTTGACTAATGATCGTTTTTCCTTCTTAACCGATTAACCGTTCGCTTTTGTCTGCTCATTATCTTTGGCGCCATTTGTTCGGAGTTGAAACTTGGGGAAATAAAACCATGTCCTGCCATACGTGGTTGTTTTCGCAATGTTATTGAAAAATTCAACTAATGATTGATCAAAATTAAATAAAATTTTTACACTAAGTTTGCTAATATTCACATGTTACATAGTGAAACAACCCACACCTCATTGAGGAGAATAGTCCTAATACACTAAGGCAGCCTAATATCAAAATAATTTGGAGCATTAGTTAAATATATGTTTAAATAACTTCCTCTAAGCCCACCATACACTAGGGATGGTCTAAGCCGATATTGTTCAGTAACAAGGGCGATCGATACAGGTCCAAAAAATATCTGTTACAAATACCTGTTACAAAATACTTGTTACTTGTCTCAAGGTCAGCGTCTCTCCATACTCGTAATCGTTTACCCTGTTACACTGATATTTTAGCATACCTATTATTCGCATATCTTAGTTAATAAAACTATAATTAAAAACATTAATAAATTATCAACAAGATCATAAATAATTGGCAAACTAATATTTAAAATATTAGATGTTTTACAATAGCATACATATTTTTTATTTGATTTATGACCATGCAAAAATAATATAATTGCTTATGTATAGATTTCATATTTCAGTGTTTTATAATGATTATTAAAATTAACAATAAAATGAAAAAAGAATCTAAGAGTGTCTAATACCAGCTGACATTTTACCAGAAAATACTGGTACGAGAGTGGAAATAAAAATACTGGCTTGTCTAGGGTAGTACTCTGTACGAAGGTAACAGGTATGAATGTTGTTACTAGTACTGAAGTAAGCTATCCTTTATCAAGAAACAATTGTAAATATATACTAATCTTATAGGATCATAGAAACGCTATTTAATAGTTTTTTTTGTATTGGTTTATTAGCATAAAACTGATTTGACCATCAAGGCCAATTGTCCATAATAATTTTTATATGTTCATTTGACAACGTTTTTGTACCTATTTACACATATTTATATTTTTTATTTGAACATAACCCCACCATGGATAGAATAGGTTAGTAACCTGTTGAATAACTCCTCCTTGTTGCTCTAGTTTGAGTACATAAGGATGTAATATCCCAATAAAAAAATCTATGAACCATAAAGTGTTAGTACGTCCTTTAAAAAAAATGGAATATTTAAGAATAACGAAATAATTGTTGACAAATACAAAGAAACAATCACTGTTAAATTATTATATATATATATATATATATATATATATATATATATATATCAAGGATATCAACTGTTGGAGTAGTTATCGAAGTCTCTTATGTAAGTGATTTTTTTTTATTTAAGAGATATTATCAGGTAATGAAATGTTATGATTTCCTTACTATAACTATAAAGAAATATTTTGTTATTTAAAATATAATTTTTATTTAATATTAAGTTAAATATTAAGTTACTGTACGCTTAATCCGTGAAATCTAGTTGGAGTTATTAAGAACAGGATTCCTTTAAATGCCCCCCCCCCCCTCCTACCATGATTTAATAAAGTATATTAAATTTATTTTTGAATGGATTGTATATTAAACCCCAGTTCGGAAAACCCAAACCTAGAAATTGAAGAGAACTTCCAAATGAATATTCAACCACCCGACATATCCCACTGTATCCCAGCGATTCTTAAATCACTTTCGATTAAAACACTGAGATAATTTTGTAAAATTCATGTAGCCCTGTATAAAATAGCACAATAGAATAGTCAGAACAATAGTTCAAATATTTTCAAACGAGTGAAAAGACATTATTAAGGCCTGAAATCAAACATTAAAATAGTTTTTTTCGTTTCATAATATTTCTATAGATGTGTAATATGAACTATATTATTAAAACCGAATAAAAAAGGAAATAGAAATATTTAGGACATCTCGTCACATCAAACGGAGTAAAACCAAAACCCTAATAAATCCTTTAAAAATTTCCCATACCGAAGACTACTAACAAATTAAAGCTTTCCTTGGACTACTAGATATTAATCGCCGTTTTTTATTCCAAATTTTGCACACCTCACAAAACCTTTGACCCAATGTTTAAAAAAGGATCGAAAATTAACATCGCGGATAAAAATTATTTAGATAGTTTTGAAAACCAGTAAAAATATTTTGATTTAATAATCCCATCCTGCAATATCCGGACTTCAACAAAACGTTTTGTTTACACGACAGATGCATCAAACGTAGCTATTATATATATATATATATATATATATATATATATATCTATATTTTTTTTTCTTTTATTTTTCTTTCGCTTATTTTTTGTTATATTTAGTTGGAGTAGTTAACAGGTAATGAAGACGCTTATCGTCGATCCGTGAAATCTAGTTGGAGTTATTAAGAACAGGATTCCTTTAGCCCCCCCCCCCCTCCTACCATGATTTAATAAAGTATATTAAATTTATTTTTGAATGGATTGTATATTAAATTCCAAATGAATATTTCCCAGCGATTCTTAAGAATTTTCCTCACGTTCGAACTTCGACTTAATCACTTTCGATTAAAACACTGAGATAATTTTGTAAGTAGCCCTGTATAAAATAGCACAATAGAATAGTCAGAACAATAGTTATTATTAAGGCCTGAAATCAAACATTAAAATATTTTTTATAATATTCTATAGATGTGTAATATGAACTATATTATTATACCGCACTGAACTATAAGTACGGAAAAAGAAAAAACGATGTTTATTTATCATAAATGGTGTTCATTATTTAAATTTTCATATTCAAAATCGACAAAAACTATTTAAAATGCAGAGGTATATTTTTTTTATTCATAATGCTATTCCTTTAATCCCTGTTAAACAGATCCGCTACCTAGGACTCCCTTCGGGCTACCGACTAAAATGAAACCCACATACAGAACTAAAACGACAAGAAACTGCCCGTGGTTTTCGACTTTTTCAACATTTACTAGACAAACATATAAACCTTCCAATTAGTTTTAAGAGACTCGTGAATGTTATCAGACCTATATGGACATTCAAACTAAACCTTCCAATTCTTCTTGTTCGAATCCAAAATACTTCGAAAAATCCTCAATGCTCCAAGCTTTGTCACCAATAAACTTATCATAAAGATCTTTATGATCAATATGTTCCTGATTTATCCCAAACCAGATACCTATCATAGTAGACACCAGAACCATTCAATTTCACGAGCATGTCAACTTCGTCTGAAAAGAAAAGGGCCACGAGACCTTCTAGTATAGAACTTTTACGAAAGTGCCACTAATTGCTGGTAGCTTTACAAGTTATTGTCATGTTACTTTATTCATTTATCCACAAATTTACTAGATGTATATCTTCTATGCAGTGATAAACATCAATTAAAATGATATACAAATATTTAAAAAAATCAATTATCCTCGGCATTTTAATTTTCAACGCATGTGCTGTAATAAAGAACCTTATTCGTTTCAAAATTGCTTTCTGTGAAACCGAATCGTTTATCTAACCTTAGTAAAAGCGTTTTTATCGTTCATGTTAAATAGTGACTCAATCGATGAGTTTTAAAGAAAAATAAACTTTTGTTTTTTTCATGATTCGAAATGTTTCTATGAGCGACCTCATCAAACAACTGAAACAGTTTCTGGTTGTGTTTCTCTCTACGGCAGTTACCTAGAAATTCTTTGGTGTACTTTACCGTCCTAAATAAAAGAGTCTCGCAGTAGTTCAATATGCGCCAGTATACTACTTCTGTTCCTCTACTTTAAAACAAAAACAATTTACCTTTTGAATAATGGATGACGAAGCCTAAAAATATGGTTAACTTTTGTTAAATAATAATATAAATAAAAATTGGAACCTAATATATATTGTATACAGATGTAAATATCAATAAAGTATAAATATAAAATATATTTTTCCATAATGTATTGTTTTTATCAACGTTCCACAAAAGTTTTTATGAAACAGAATGAAATAATTTGTAGACAATTTTATTCAGAATACATAAATTATTTCTTAATATATATATATATATATATATATATATATATATACATATCAATCCCAATTATCACATTTGTTATTCGTTGTCATCTGCAGCTATTTGACCTTCAACAAGTTTAGTGCAGGATTCCAACATCAATGGAATGAAATTTATCAAGAAATTATAAATAATGACCACATTAGTTAAATTAATTAATAATGAAATTTAAAATAGTCATTATAAAAAATGGTAGGCAAATTTAGCAAAAACCCTACTCATTTTTGATCAGTTTAGTTGAATTCGGTGGTTGCTGCGATAACTCGAAATTTATAAATATAAAATTTATTTATATTTTTAATTTATTGACATCCTAATATATTCTAGTAAAAATAATGAGGTTCAAATCCAGCGGTTGACAGAATAAAATTGCCGTGTATGTTTCTAATTCCGGCGATAAAGAAATGGTGTACACGACAGAGAAATCACTCGACTCCATTATATCTAGTTGCCAACAAGGAACAGAAAGGACAAAAAAAGAAAAAAAAAATCTAGTATTTACGACTCTAGTCGCTATAAAGAAACCTCAACTCTCTCCTCCAGGTGTATTTCATATACACTCTCCCGTCCCAGGTTGTTTCAGGGTTATTTATGTCCCCTCTCTACACCCACTTAAAACGTCAACACTGGTCGTTTATTTCGTAATAATACAATAACTATTAGATAAAAATACATTATTTCCTTAATTTCGATTTAATAAATATATAATAAAATAGTGAACATGTGAGAAGTATAATGAAATATTTTAGAGATCTCTGAATAATGAATACTCTACCATGTATTCAATAAAGGTCTAAAAATATTAATTTTTTTTCCAATAGTTTATTGTAGATATTATATAAATGAAGTTTTTTGAGTTGTCAAGAAATTATTGAAGGCTTATGTTTTTAAAATAATTGATTAAAAAATATTTTTATAAAGTAGGTTGTTGAGAGAGATCAGTCAATGACGGTTTTGAATCATAAGCAATGTTGAATTTAACAAACCATATTTTTATTTTGTCAACGTTGGTTTGTCAAGATGGCCATCTTCAGAAGAGATGAAAAGTAAAACAAAAATTATCTAACATATAGATTGATTTTTTTTTTTTTTTTTCATCTGGCTACCAAATATATGACCGAAACGTAGACAAAATAAAAAAAATGTTCTCTTAACCCATTTACGTCGTCTGTTGCCTATATGCAGGAATAATTTTTGGCTTTTTTTTTCTTATAAGTTCAAATATTTTTCTTTATAATTTTTATATAATATATATTTTATTACGTCAGCTTATTATTTAAGGTTTGTAATTATTTTTAAAATATTTTAATAAATTTTGTGTTTTTTTAATCCATTGAAAAATAATAGTACTATTGGTCATTTTTTATTACTGAGGAGTTGTTACATTTAAATGTTAATTTCAGCCAAATAAAAGTTGTTACAATTAAAGTGTTTGAGCGATACAATGTAAAATTACAAATATTCCAGTTTGCTTTAAAGCATACGACAAATAAAAAATTAAAATTTTGATTTTCGTGTTAGAATAGTAATTTTTTAATTACTTTAAAAGATTTTATGATTCAAACAATTGCAATAGAAGTTTTCATGGAACAATGTTATTGTAGCATTTACAAATATATCACCTTATCTATATCTTTATCGACGTTTAGAAAATATATTGTTTTCATAATCATACCAATGTTACTGGTAGCTATGCTTTGGTATCATTGAGCCAATACAGTCATCTCACATTGAGTCAATACTTAAAAATATCTAAAGTGTAAGAATGGGATTTTACGTAAAAATCAAATCAACACACGGTCTTCACGCAATCACAGTGATGAAGGAACTTCAGATATCTTACAGAAAGAAGTGCGAATAATAAAAGGACATTACTAAGGTGCATGTCAGAAAACATATTTCCATCCTACATCATTAATACTTTCCATAGCCAAAGTAACACCACGTCTAAGAAGGGATTCATTAATACGTACCAACGTTTCGACCTGCGTTGCAGGTCTTCTTCAGGGCTATAATGAACAAAATACCAGATGTGACAAAAATAACAGACCGATAAACAGATGACAAATGGAATACCGAATGGCATAGATAAAAAACAATATACAAAAACCGCATAGAAAAGATCAGAACCATAAATAACTAAGAAAAAAAAGCAGCAAGGTAAGAATAAGGACAAGACAGGAAAAAGGAAAATAATAAAATAAAATAAGTAAATAAATACATAAATAATAAATAAAATAAAAATTAATGGTAATGGATAGAAGGATAATAAAAAGGACAGAAGGAAATGAAATGTAAATAAAAATAAATAAACAAATAAAAATAAAAATATGGGAAAGAACTAGAGAAACAATGTAGAAGGCGATAAAAGAAAAGAAACGAATAAAAAATTAAGGTGAAGAAAAATAAAAGTGGAAAGATAAAAGTTAAAGGTAAAAGTCCTTTTATTATTTTAATATTATACAAGCCAATTTTGCATCAGCGCAACATTTTCTGCCACCATTATAGCTGAAAAAAATATATATTAGAAAAAAAAATTTCTTTAAATTAAATTAACATAAAAATATTTTGTTTGTAGAAAAATCAAAACTTTAAACTAATTATAGCCTTGGTCTTAAATGGGTTAATTTCAACAATGCTTATTTTTTAATCCCATTGAATGATCCCTCTTAACAACTTACATTATATAGACATCGAGCAATCAAACACTCCACTTCAAAAAGCATTTTTATTAACGAAAGTAAATTTCATTCCTTTCAATACATTTTTACATTTACAAGTGTTGTCTCCTCTCAATACAATCTCATATCCTAATCATTAACCATTCCTTATTTCTATCGGCTTTTGATCAATGGAGTTTTATCGTTTAAAAATTGGTCCAAGTTCTTAAAAAGTTGGAGAGTAGGGGAAAGGGCAGTTAAGGAGCCTTACAACAATGATCCAGCAATTCCATAATGACAAAACCTCTTCAAATGATTTGGCTCTTCTATGCTTTAATTGGCTTGATGTAGTCAGAGCCGTTCCATTTAATTGATATTTGCTCTGCATCCATAGGATTGGAAATACAGGAGCTCAACTCACATATTCTGATTATAGCTATGAATTTGTTATTAGTAAATATGAATTTTAACGATTATATCGTTCGTATAATTGTTCATAAAGTAGACAAATCAAAGAGAGTTAAATTATTTCTTAAATTGATTCCAGGTTTCTAAAAGGATTATCAAAAGGGATCGAAGGCTAGAAAATTTGGATAGCTGGTAGAAATTCAGTAGTGCAACGGGAATATTGGCTGATTAATTTAACTATTGCGAAATAAATTAGCTACATATAGGTTATGATTGTCATAGATAATATGGTTTGTCTCTTAATTGTGTATTTCTGAGGATGGGATACACGAGGAATCTAATGGTTTAGAGGAGCTGAAGTTACAAACAGGTCTGATTACAATCATCTGTGATAATGTTTCAACGAATATTCGTGTTTATAATTATTTATTAATCAAACAGGACAATATGAATTCAATTTAAATTTATCCTCATAATGACCCTTTAAGTTGTATGAGATAGAATTGCCAGAAATCATCCAAATCACAGCAATGAATAGTTCAAATCAATATGCTTTAACTTCCTTTCAAAAGAAAACAAAAAATTATAAAAACGTAACTGAGCTCAGCCGGTTAATGGAGAAGTTTCTAATCCTCTTCTAGTTGTGGCAACTTCTTCGACTCCACTCCCCGATCAATAACAATTCGAAGAATCGCTCTAATGGATTCGGATAATTTGATCAACTCTACAACCCTCCTCATTACATTAACACTTGGCAGTTCTGTTGTAGCCATTGTGCTAATTTACCAGACAAATAAGTGATTAGAACCACGAGGCGCTTGATCATTGCCAGGAAGCGTGATTACGAGTATAAACGTATAATTATTATTAATACAAAATGGAGAACGGTAAATTTAGACAAATACTTTATAGGAGGATTGACTGTAATCTGGATTTAAGTCGGCAAAACAATATAAAATATACCGTTTCTTGATCGAACCATCAGTTAATTAAAAAAAAAAAAATTGGACCGTGGACGAAAATTTTCATTAATGGTACTTTTATAAAATTCAGAAAAATTGAAATTTTATTGTAAAGCTTATTAAAATAATGATGGGAAATGTCTAGCTTAAACAACGCATTTTTAAAAAATAATCTTGTGTTTACGTATCCAAGTGAAGCGGATAACCGGGAAGGGATTAGAAAACTAATTAAAATTAAATTGCAATTGTTATAAATCTTTTTAGTTTAAAATAAAATTTAACCATCATAAGCATACATTGGCGTCTCAATTTTAATTTTCGAGATTGTAGAGTAGGAGATCTGGACTAACAACATTTGTTAGTATAAAGACCATGTTTGTTAATGTACTAAACTATTTTATTTTATAGGTCTGTTCATAATTTGGGTTATTTAAAAGTTTTAATTAAAAAATAATAATAAGTTTCTTCGTTTTGTTGCAATGTAAGATGAATAAATTTTTAGTATCAATCACTCAACATTTACGTAGAAACTACACCGTAAAGAATTAATTATAAATGAGTAATTTAATTACTTAATAAAGAATTATAATTAATGCTTAATCTATATTAATCACAGATTATACATTATGGAAGGAAATGTTTAAAAAAAAACAATTCCAAACAGATCCGAATGAGCGGAAAATCTGTTATTGTAAAATTTAAAATTTCTTATCACTTTTTTTCTAATATTTTCCTCATTTCTGTGTATCATGGCATTTTCACATTATTTAACATTTAATTTAAATGTTTAAATTTTGTTTTATATTGGGTATAAAATATTTTTCAGCGGAAGTGGTGTCAGGCCATGCTCTGAGTTAACACTGATTAACGGTCGTTTATATTCATCAAGGCTAAATCCATCAACCCTTCACTGATGTTCTCATCATAATTTCAGATCGGGGGGAATAATGACCTGGGATGCGGTTCCAGCAGCTGCACTGGATACGATATGGTGAAGAGTAGCAATAAACAACCCTCCCTTACCAGAGTCTACTTATTTAGGGACAGGTTGTAAGGGATAAAAAGGGTGGATCGTACAAGAGCTCCATAAAATTGTAACCCTTGTGATTTCAATTTTCTTGATAACTGTTTCATTGAATTGAATAAAAGTCAACAATGCGCCATATTGGTTAGGTGTAAAAAAACTTAAAAATCTTAAAATATTGCAGTGCATAGCGCAATCACTCTGCCTCCGGTGAGGCAGCTGAGAGAGCAACGCTGGGATCAATTTGGACCTGCTTTGTCCTTCCATAACTATTTTTCATAAATAGTATGATTGCATTTTTAACTTTTAATTTTTTTTAATTTTTACTATTATTATTATTATTATTTTAATTTATATGAAGTAATAGTTATAGCTGAGGAAGAATTTGATGGGTGAGTGTGTGTAGGACGAAATTTCCCGAAGTATTCGGAAACTGCAGAGAAAATAACGGTTAGCAAATCGAACGACGTTGATTACCTCGAAGCAATTCAAAGAGCTGAAGCATAATATGGTTACAAAATATCATTATGGAATTGTTGGAGGACTCAACACTCAATATGTGAGTACAATCAAAAACAAAAGTTTAGCCTAACTGTAAAAAAAATATATTTAAAACAAATTTATGCCTGATAATTAAAATAAGGTAGGTAGTTATAATATTATAAAACAAATTTCATTTTAATAAAATATATAAATGAAAAAAAAGCCTTGAAGACGGTGGAGAGGGGAGTTAGAAACGGAGAGACAAGACAGTATCCATAAAGATCCACCCTTCCCATTCATGTGGAATATCTAAGAGCAAGTCCCCTTCCTGCTCCTCGGTTCGTCCCAGGCCTAACAGCGCAGTACGTCACCTCCTAGTGCTCTCTGGGGGCTCTAAACAGACTCGCGAACGACTCCCTGGACTTTGGAGCCAGTCGATCAGGCAGCCTAACCAGCTCTAGGATCCTACAGCCTAGACCAAACGACATACCTACGCAAATTTATATTATATTTGCTAAAGGGTTGTTCCTCGGGGCAATAAAGCCTCAACTTAATAGAGCATCAACAAATTTTACCTGTAAGAACTACATCCCTTTCAGGATCAAATACAGCAGAGATTTAGGGTAGCCTTGAAAATTAAAAAGAAAATAGCAAGAAGTTTTTTCTCTTTGTATTTTGTCTGTTTCTTGGTAAAGTATTCCAAATTGTGTAAACTAAAAACTGATGTTGGAAACGCTTAGGGTTTTACAGATTCTTAAGTCCATCATAACCAGCATTTTCTGCAAAATCCAGTGAAAGGAGTGAGAGCACCAAGGCACAGTAACTGAGGTCTAGACAAAAAAAGCTGGCCAAAAGCAGGACTCCAAAAATTTAAATATTTAAGAAAAGTATAGGAACCACTACCGTTTTAATCTTCTAGGAGGGTTATAAAGATGCGTGAATCTGGTTAATAGCAGAGCCAGATGGTTAGAAAACTTGGAAAAATTTTAATGAGATTTAGAAAATTTAAGGGGTTTGAGGTCAACGTATATAAAAGAGTATTTACTAACAATTACAATTGTTTGTAGGACTTTTGGATTAGAAGGATTGCATGCGATTGATATTTGACAGTATCGCTGTCACCCAAGTCCAAAAGTGAAAACAGGTTTCTGAATGGTAACTTTACGTCTTTTGTCGGTGAAAGCTGTACAATTGGCTGAAGGTTCTGTTTACCTGCTGCCTTTTAAGACTAGTATGATATTAGGGGCATTGAAATTAAAGAAAAAAAAAGTAATACATTGTAAAAAAAAAGTTAACTTTTTTAAAAAACAATTAAAGGCCCCCTCGAGCCTGTTGACTAAAGGATTACATGGTGCAAGTTTTAGGGGTAACACCCTCTTTTTTTTTCTATTTTATTTTTTGATAAATTGACAAATTAGATAGATTAACCCGCTGATCGTCTATGCCTTTATGTTAGCATGGTTAGCACTTGGATAGATGACCGTTCTCTAAGTGAGACCACAGAGTCCAGATACTTTGGCTAATAACGGCGCGCCACCCGATTCGAACATGCTGCGGCGTGGGTTCGATTCCCACATGGGGCATTACACTGCCCTCGCCCTGACAGTCCCACAAAGATGAGCGACCCGTCTGTCTGACATAGCTCCTGGTCCTTGGGTAGGATATAAATCATTCATATTTATAAATCATCAGAATATAAAGAGACATACTTAAAATACTAAGATACTAATAAAATACTTAAAAATAATAAGAGAATCAACATCCAAGTCTATCACCGGGCTCAATAAATTTTAAAAGGTACAAAATATTAACATTAAAATCCAGGGAAATAGCTAGTGCTTCGGAAGTTGATCATTCCTAATGAAAAAGCGATACCTAAAACTATTTTTAAAATACCTGCCCTAAAAATAGTCTTTAGTACTTCTTTAACTGCAAAAAATAACTATATTTTTTTTTTTCAAGGAAACATCTAGTCCAATAAGCAGGGATGCAATTGTAATCCCCAAATCACCCGAAAATCTGTCTCAGTCTTTATACAACTCACGAGATTCATTGAATCATTTCCACTCGAGCTGAAGGGGCTAAGTAAATACAGCCTGAAGAGCCTGGAGTGCTCGAGAAGACACTGAAGACTCAGATAATTAATTCCTTCATAAGTCAAACTTTTAGAGTCCCCAGGCGGTCTCACATCTCCTGGTTCTCTGGGTGAAGGTGGCTTTATCCTAATCTGAGGCTTCAAAACCTCCTCCGGATCTTACTGTTCCAATCTTTCAATAATTCTAAAAACAAACCCATATTATTGATATTATTGATATTTTTACTGAATTTATATGTGTATAACTGTGCGTATATACTTGTAAATGTATTTTTAATTTTAATTGGTTCATTAAATTTTTTATTCTATATAGCTAACTATCAGATAGTAGGCAGGCTCTCATTTCTTATTACAACTTTTCAGGTAAAACGAAGTATTTAGATTAATTAAACGGTGAAGAATATATATGCAATATTCATTACGTTTATAAATTATATGACATTTCTTTTTCTTTTTCAAATATATCTATTTAGGGGGTCTTAAGCATTAACAATAGATGCAATAAATTATGATAATTGATTTTTTTTTTTTTTTTTTTTTTTTTTTTTTTTTTTTTTTTTTTTTTTTTTTTTTTTTTTTTTTTTTTTTTTTTTTTTTTTTTTTTTTTTTTTTTTTTTTTTTTTTTTTTTTTTTTTTTTTTTTTTTTTTTTTTTTTTTTTTTTTTTTTTTTTTTTTTTTTTTTTTTTTTTTTTTTTTTTTTTTTTTTTTTTTTTTTTTTTTTTTTTTTTTTTTTTTTTTTTTAATATCACAATAGAGTTATATAGAATTTCCAATTCTAAGTTCAGCGGAATGGATTTTTTTAAAATCATGCTTAGTTATTGGAAGATTCAATTAAAAAAATATATCGAAAGTCAACATTACGAATATGATACCATCTCATTGATATTTTAAGTGAAGCTTGTGAACCAACTACCCATTGGCAGCACTTCAATAAAAGTTCTGTATTAGAATGTCCTGAGACGATCTTCTTTTCAGGCGCATCGAAGGGTAATCTAGGTCATAAAAATTTAAAATTAATTAATAATTTGTTAACAGTACCGATAAAACTGAAATGTGTAGGAAGAATCTGTTGTAAAACCAACCAGTAGCTGGACTGACAGGAGAAATTATTGCTTCACCAGAGTGTAATTTCTGTCCAATTCAAGCTGCCGTGGCCATTCCATGAAAACAGAAAATAGAAAGAGGGCTGCTCACTGAGTGCACTAATCAACAACCATTAACCACATCCTAGGGGACGCATCTGTCCTTGTCCCGGGTTTCAAATTGAAATCAAAACATTGACCAGCTTCATTTCAATTTATGCAAACAATTTAATTAAACGGACTATAATTAATACTAAAAATTAATGATAAATATTAAAAAATGACGAATTGGATAATATAAATATCTAAATTAAAAAATTCAGTTTAACGTAATTTTGAAATTTTCTTTATATAAGAAAAATAAAAATTGTGTACACAACATAGAATTTTGTAAATTTATAGAAATTAGAAAAAAATTTATCAAATTAATTTTTATATTGAAATTCGTAGAATTAATATTTTGAAAAACCTATTATCACTAATTGTTAAAGTTAAAACACAATTATGAATTATTATCTAATATAATACTTTTATCATTATAAATATTTATTATTAAGTTTATAATATATTAGTAAATAATAATGTAGAACGTAATATAATATATCAGAATCAGCATTTCTTTCAATTAAATGGTTTTGTATTTGACATATATATGTCTTTTGGCTGGGGGCCTTTAGTTACTTTTTCTGTATCATTTTTTTCACCCTCAAAATTGTAGATCTGTTAGTGTTGCTCTGATCTTAAATTTGTTGACAGTTCCTAACTAAAAATGAGGGGGGGGGGAATTATGATATAATATTTGTCGCTCGGATTTACCGTTTAAAAAATATATTGATTTTAATGAGAAAAAAAAAACAAAAATGAAACCCTTATTTACGAATATTCATTAATTTTTAATTTAACTTAATTATCATTTTAAGAAATTTTATCCTCTTCATTTTAAAACGTAAATTGATTAATAAAAGGAAAAAGTTGGTTTGGCTTACGGCGCACAGTGGGGAAAACGGCTAAAAAGCGGGAAAAAATCTTTATCTCGAGAATGGTTAGTCCTATCGAAATGCAAATAGTCTCATTCGATTCAGAATAAAAATGCATTCAAACTGTAACTAATATTCTTTAATAATATTGATAACGTATGTGCAGATATTTTAAATTATTTTGTAAAATTTAATTTAACATAATTTTTCGATTTTCACATTTTTAAGTCAATTGTTTTAGAATAACCTGGTTGAGAATGGCTCAGAATTCATTATTTACCTATATAATGGAAAGAATGATGGAACGGTTCACATTATCAATTTGAGGGCTTCGCTAAGGGATCTGAAGATTTTAGCAGCTTATAAATACATCCATGTTCGTGAACATTTCCTAGTAAAGTGTATGTAGACCATAGTACTTTATTTTATTTATTCATAATTAATTCATAGCTAACTTGAGTTATTCAGGAAGTTAAAGACGGATTTCGGGAAAATATTCTTGATATATTTCCGTTGTTACTGGAACATTATTCCTGCTTTACAAAATCAACTTTTATCCGTAATTCAGTGTCGGACCGTTTTTGTATTCGTTCCTTTGCGGCTTGGGATAATAGTTTTGATAGTTCTCCAACGCTGAAATTCCAGGATATAGCCTGGGAAAAGATTATATTCCATAAATTTAATTCAAGCATGAAGTAGAAAAATTCCGAACTTAACATTATTCATTGTACCACTCATTGAAGTTAGCAAACTATCCGATACCAAAGTATACTTCCCGAAAATAAAAACTAAAGTTTAGATCCATCGCTAGAAAGTACTTAACATACATCGAAATATTTTTTTTTATTAGTCTCTATAATGAAAATATCCATGTTCATACTCTATGAGAAGAAAGCAGACTGATAACTATTTAACAACTGATAGATAAACATTGAGACCACGAACGTACTAATCCTAATTATTTAAACAATCCTTGTGTTTATGTACAGTTGTCATCAGTTGCCAATGAAATTTATAGGAGTATTAAGTTATAGTAGCTTTATGAAAATGGTAATTTTTTACCGGAGCTCAGCGGAGCTTTTTTTGTAGAACCGCACATGTTAAAAAACTGTGGTTACATTTTCCCTCTCGCTCTAGTATATGTTTTGATAATATATTTCATACATTGGACCAATATAATATTTTTCCAATATCCTTTAGTGTTTGAACTACAAATCTGTCAAGCTTCTTAGGTTTATGTTAAAAACAAATTTACAGTGACTCAAATTGTAGCTCAATAGAAATAGGCCACTTTGGGGTGGAGCAATATTGTCCAACTTTAGAAGGCCTCAGAGTTAAAAATAAAAAAATAAATTAAAAACTGGAAATGTTTGCAACAACTAATAATGAATACAATAGCCTATCAAACACGACAAAAATAATATTTTTTTTTTTTTAAGAACTTTACTATAATTATATTTTACGGCTGTCTTTGTTTTCTTTTTCTTCTTGCATTTCTATAAAATATATTAAAAATTTCAAATTAAATTGGAAAATGTAGGTACTTTCTTCGGGGACGCAATTTACCTAGAATAATGACGAACAAATCATATATTTATATATTAGATATTTACTGAAATATACAATTAAATAAAAATATTAGAAATAATTGGTTGTATTTTAATTTGGTTGTAAGTTTTTTTCACTATTATTATTGTTTATTTTATATTATTGATTATCATATTTTATAATTTTTTTTTTATAAACTCACTCTGTTTGAGTTTCTTTATTTATTTATTTCCTTTCTCACTTTATTTATTGCATTATGCATTATGAGGTTTTTCATTTTTTTTTTTTTTTAATTTCATTTTATTTTTCTCATTGTATGTATTCTATGAATGGATCCATAAAGTGGTCCTAATTACTTATTACCCGTTTTGAGGCAGATTGTAATACTCTCTCAATAAAATATTTAATATAAAAAAAACAAAACACAAATATATCTTGTAAATGAGATGATAATGCTTGTAATATAATATGTCAATTCTTGCAAAGTTTTATATTAGAAGGTCTTGATGCCATCTTCTTTTCAGATGCCTCTAAAGGTATTCTATTTAATGAAACAATAATTAAATAAAATAACAAATATAAATATAATATAAACAATCCGGCGTAGATTTGGGCAAAATTTAATTACGATTAAATATTGGACAGCTGATTTCCAGGAATCAATCATCTAATGTAATAATGATTAAATTATATGATTGATTCCAGGAAATTAGATGACAAATATTTATGATTATGATTATTGATTATATTATATGACAAATATCATGATTAACTTGTGGCCATCTCTGATCCAGTGGATTTTTTTGCCAGTACAGTAATAGAAGCTTATTTTTTTTTTTTTTAAATAATTTATGTTTATTTAATGGAACTGACATTTGGAAACATTATAATGTTTCAGAGTCAGTTAATTTTTGGACGTTTTGTATATATTTATATCTCGACAGATGGATTCGCTTTGTTATCCACTGACGTAATTTCTATCTACCAATCTAAATTCCAAATAAAAAAACATAACTAACCTTTTGAAACACTCAAACACATAAATGAAATAATATAATTAAAAATCCTCTTGAATGGAAGCTGACCCCTTCAGCTGCGCGCTCTACACCTACCGCATGCCTGTCCGGTCTTGATGGCCGTGCATCGTGTATTACAAAAATTACAGGAAAAAATTTAAACCCCGGAGATCAAAACCACTTAACTTTTGTAGTGAAATGAACTATACTGAATATTGATTAGTGGAAGCTACATTATAAAGTTTAGTTTAAAAAAAGAATACGGCCGCGGGACCTTCAAACATAGTACTTAATTAAATAGTGCTACCAACGGGTAGTTGCTTTAAAAACAATTGACGTGTCATTTTTATCTATTTCATCACATTTACTTGATGTATTACATTTTAACTTGTATGCAGTAATAAATTTCAATAAATAAATTTAAAAAAAATGAAAAGAATTTCAAAACATAAATAGCAATATTTAATTTTCTTTACAGTAAGCTTCATTCTTTTTTAGTTGCCTACGTCGACATATACTTTAACCTGGCAATATGAAACGCATTAGGATTATTAAAAATGTTAATTAAATAAAAGGAAGATGCAATTGGAATAAATTACAAAATTATAAATTGATATGAATTATTACAGCCTTTCATTAGATGGGGAACTGCTTTAAATGCGAAGAATTTATTAAAAATCACATTAGATCATCATCCAATCGAATGCAAGGCGTAACAAATACAATCGGCGGATATAAACTTTATTAATTTAAAGTTTGATAAATTTAAAATTGCTTGGTATTTTTTTTTAAGGCTTCCTTTTGTTTAATGAATATATTAAATAATCATAATGCATTTCATTCAGCACCTAAAAAAAACAAAAAATAATAATATATCTTCTAACCAAAAAAACAATTTGGAGAATTTTTTTGCTTTTCTGTACGTATTCTTTTCTATTATTATTCAATTATGTCTATGTAGTATTTATCTTGTACATAAATGTAGTTTAGTTCGTTTCTTAAATCGTTCTATAGTAAGAATACATTCTCATTATTCTTGAAGACTTCCGTCCCAGAATAAAGTGTATTTTTCAATGTCGATGGTTTCTAAACTTCTGGCCACTATCGAGTCGTAGAATGTCAAGTACCCTTATTAAAATAAAAAATATATCGAACATGATTATTGTTGTGCATATCAAAATTCTCATTAATCCTTCACATTAATATTTTTACAGAACGAATTATATCGGAAAATTCGTAATTTATTTTTTTGTCAAGACTAAAACGACACGAAGCTGCCCGTCGTTACAGACTACTTCAACATTTACTAGACAAACGTTCTAAGTTCCCAATTAATTACAAAAGACAAATATACATGACTGTGATTAGACCTATCTGGACGCACGGAGTTGAGCTTTGGGGCTCGACTAAGCCATGCAATTCATTTCGTATCTAATTCTTACAATCCAAAATCCTTCGAAAAATCCTCATTGCTCCTTACTTTGTCACCAAAAAAATTATCCATAAACAATGTTCCATATGTTGCTGATTTAGCCCAAACCAGATACCTATCCTTTTATAGTAAGCTCCATAACCACTCAAATCCCTTAATTTCTCAACTTGCTTCCCACACCATTCCTGATAATCCTCCGAGGCGTCTGAAAAGAAGATGGCCTAGAGACCTTCTAGTGTTGAATTTTTATTAAAGTCTTACTGATGAGTAGTTCTTTACAATTTTTGTCACGCTATTGTAATAGGCAACAGCACATTTACTTGATGTATAAATATTGTACAGTTGTAAATTTCAATAAATTGTTAAAAAAAAAAAAATATATTTTTGTCACAATCAGTGTTAACAGCTGTAGCTATTTTTGCTAATAATAATTCTTTAGGCAGACATCGAAGTATAGTCTGAAGTTTAAGCAGTATAATGGGTATTTTTTTTTTCATAAAAATATGTTATCATTATTTTTTTTTTAAATATCAATTTATTGAAATTTACAACTGTACAAATATACAAATCAAGTAAATGAGCTGATAAGGATTACAAGAACATGTCAAAACCTAAAAAAAAACTACTCATCAGTAGCACTTCAATAAAAATTCTACACTAGAAGATATCTTCCGAAGATGGCCTTCTTTTCAGACACCCCGGAGGATTATTGAGAATGAAGTAGGAAGCAAGTTGAGAAACTAATGGATTTAAGTGGCTATGGAGCTTACTATGAAAGGATAGATATCTGGTCTGGGCTAACTCAGCAACATATGGAACAGATCTTTATGGATAAGTTTATTGGTGACAAAGTAAGGAGCATTTAGGAATTTTCGAAGGATTTTGGAATTTAAGGACTGGATATGAGATGAATTGGATGGTTTATTAGAGCCCCAAAGCTCAACTCCGTGCGTCCAAATATGTCTAATCACAGTCATGTAAATAAGTCTTTTGTTATGAATGGGGAGCTTTGATCGTTTCTCTAGTAAATGTTGAAGTAGTCTATAACGACGAGCAGTTTTCTGTCGATTTAGTCTTGTATGTTGATTCCAAGTAAGACGTTTGTCCAATTGGAGTCCTAGGTAGCGGATCTGTAGGAAAGGAAGTCGTAAGTGTACAACGAGTACAATGTTTATTTAAAAATATTAAATTTATTAATATTATATATTTTGTAAGATCTGTTAGTATATATATATATATATATATATATATATATATATATATATATATATATATATATATATATATATATATATATATATATCTTATGGTTTTTATCAATCCAGAAACTATGATTAGGGTAGCAACTACAAATAGAATTTCTATACTACAATAGAAAGTCCATTGTAAGAGTATTTTACTGAGATATGAAATAAGAAAAACCCAAGATTATGAAAACGTTTGAAATATTTCTTTTGAATCTAGAACCATGCAAAACAAAAATAAAAATGTTTTTATTTTTATTTTATTTTATTTTTTTTATATGACGCTATCATTATTTTTTTTTCTACCAACACATCAAACAAACAACAATAGCCGAGCATAATATGTTATAAAGAATTTATAAAAGCGGCTTAGCCATTGGTCACCGAGGAGGGGGAAGGGGAACTCACCATAAATCTCGCAGATAGGGGGCTGAATGATAGTCTAGTATTGAAATAGCAGGTGATGGATGGAGCTGTAAGAAATACACTCGAAAAGAATGGCTCCATTGACGTTGAATAAGTACTAATACTACCCTGTCAGCGGCAAAGTTCCACCGGATCAATTATTTTACAGATAGCAAATCTCGTATGTATATTTATGTCATAGCTATGGTTTATTTGGTCTAAAAACAATATAAATCAAATTAAACAATTATACAATGTCAATTGTAACTTGATTATTTTACATATGACTATATAACATTAAAAAAAAAAATGTGCACCTAAGCATAAATACTGTCCAAGATGTTGTCATCTGTACATTTTGACAAGTGTATCATTTCTTATTTATTTTTTAAAAAGGGACAGCATTTTCGAGAATTAGTTTTTGTTACTGACTACCCTTTTCCCTATGCTTCAACAGCTGAGTCAACTGATAGGTATTTTTCTTTTCCTCTGAAGCTGTCCTTCTAGAATCTCCACAACATATAATACATATTCGCTGGTACCTCTTTTCCGCTCCCTTAAAATATTAATTGGGCATTGGTTCAAAACTATGGACACTAACCAAGCAGCAAGAGAGACGACTTATACATGGGAGAGAAAGATTATTTTATTTTGGAGAGTAGAAAAATACCATTGAAAGATTCAAATCTTATTTACGAACAAAATACTTAAAACACTCGTGGTGAATATTATGAATGAAAGTAAGGCAAAAATCTCAAGACAAGAAATTACATAAATTAAAATTGGTACAAAGGGACCCACCCAGGCAGGATCAGATAAGAAGAAAAACTTTACCAAGGAAAAAGGAAAACAAATGAGTAGGTCCATAAAGCTGGGGATAAGGAATGAAGGGGTAAGACTGTGCCCCCTGGAGAACCGCTCCAGCTCCCAATCCTGGAGTCCCTTCCAGGGCAACAATACAGCCATTGTGGAGCAGCCGCGTATAATTAATGGTTTCATTAAATACCCTCCCCACCATCCTAAATTAATCTCCTTATTACGACATATCGTCATCAAGTGGCACCCTGACATTATTACCGCTCCCATCTTAGTCGGCTGTTAATTGTAAGGGGAGGTAATTAGGAGGGGGAGTACGAGATTTGATTAGCTCAACCTGTGCTCAAACCAGGGGGCTGGAGTCGATTGATGAACAGCATATAATGAAGGAGCAAGGGATAATTTTGTTACAGTCAAAAAATAAATACAAAAATTGAGTTATATATATTTTTCGTATTTTTAAATGTGTGAATTATTAATGTTAAAATTGAAAAAAAAACAACAACTAGTAAATGTGAAAATAACGTTCATTATAACTTGCTATTCGCTCGTAAAGCACTTATCCACAGGTAGCACTTCAATAAAAGTTTTATATTAGGAGGTCCCGAGGCCATCCGCTTTTCTATAAAAGTAGATAGGTTTCTATAAAAGGATAGGTATCTTGTTTGGCTAAATCAGCAACAGTAAGATCTTTATTGATATGCTTATTTCTGACAAGGAAGGAGAACATTGAAGATTTTTCCAAAGATTTTGAATAGCGAAAATTGGATACGATATGAAAATATATAGTTTACTGGAGTCTTGAAGCTCTACTCAGTGTGTCTGATTACGGTCATGTGAATGGGCGTTTTGTAGTTGATCGGTATAATAAAGGTTGACGAAACAGCTCGAGATTGAGCACTAGGTAGCGGAACAGTTCAACGGGGATCAGTGAAATATTATGAAAGATTTCTCATCAATAAAATGTTTTCCGATTTCAATTGTTATATTGAAGAAATATATAAATTGAAAAGAATATAGAAGAATTAATACCTTACAAATCAAGTGTTCTCTTTATTTAGGAGTATTATATTCTGCTACCATAATCCTTTTTTTTTAGAGCCATTTTTTTTTTTTTTTTTTTTTTTTTTTTTTTTTATTTGAATAATTACAATCTGCCTCACTCAAGGGCAATGAGTAATATTGATGACAGACACTCATTCACACAATATGTACAATGATAAGAAAAATCAAAATAAACAGCTTTAAAAATACAAGAGAAAAAAAAAATAAATATATATATATATATACAAGAAATAAAAAAAAATATACAAGAAATTAAAATAGAATAGAATAAATGATAATATAAAATAGGTAATGATTTTTTTTTTTTTTTTTAACTAATAAATAAAAAAAAAAGTATATAAAATGAAATAAAATTAAGAAAGAAAAGAAAGAATTAAAAAAGAAAAGAAAGAACATAACTACATTCATACTCTATATACAAAATTTACAAACATTCCAGGGAAGACCCCGATCCAAGCTCGCCCCCCTTAAGGAGGGCAAGCCGGACACAGAGAGTTCCCAGCGCTGTTCTATCAGCTGCGTCACTAGTAAAATCCAGTGGAGGCTGAGAGAGAGCGCAATAGCACAGTCGCACAGGACTTGAGTGGAGAAGCTGGCCATTGCCAGAACTCCAATATTAAATATTACAATAAGTCTCGGGGCCATTGCCGTTTTAATCTGCGAGGTGGGTTATAAGGATGCGTGGAACTGGATAATGAATGAGCCAGAGGGTTAGGATGGTTGGAAAGATTTTGATGGAATTTGGAGAATTTAACTGGTATCAGATCAAGGACAAAAGGTATATTCAGATCATTATGAAGGATTTTGTTGGAAACATAATATGGAGCATTTAGGATAGTACGAAGGACTTTGGATTGGAAGGATTGAATGCGTTTGATATTCGATTGTTTTGCTGTCCCCCACAGTTCAAGTCCGTAGGTCCAGATAGGTTTAATGATGGTTTTGTATATGAGGAGTTTGTTTTCAATGGAGAGTTGGGATGTTCTATTTAGTAGTCTGTACAATTGGCTGAAACGTCTGTTAAGTTCTTGCCTTTTAAGTCTAGTGTGGGGGTTCCAAGTAAGTCTTTTGTCTAAGTAGAAGCCCAGATACCGTACTGTGTCAGCAATGGGTAGCAGAATATTATTGATATAAACAGGAGGGCAGGTTGTGCGGCGGAGGGTAAAAGTTACGTGGGTACATTTCGATTTATTAACTTTGATTCTCCAGCTGTTACACCAGTCTTCAATCAGTAATAAGTGGGTTTGGAGATTATTGGAAGCTATTAAGGGATCTGGGTGGGATGAAAGGATAGCAGTGTCATCGGCAAATGTTGCTAGGAAAGTATTAGGAGTTGTAGGGATATCTGCAGCGTAGAGGATATATAGGACTGGACCAAGAACGCTGCCTTGTGGAACACCTGCCTCAACTGGGTAGCAGTGAGAGTATTCCATTCCGCAGCGAACTCGAAAGGAACGGTTAGTGAGGTAGGATCGAAGGACTAGGAATAGGGATTGAGGTAAAAAGGTTTTGAGTTTGAAAAGCAAACCGGCATGCCATACCCGGTCAAAAGCTTGCGCTATGTCCAGAAATGCGCCGGAGCAATATTCTTTGCTTTCAAGTGCAGAGGATATATGGTCTACAACTCTAAGGCCTTGTTGGACAGTGGAATGCTTAGAACGGAATCCAAACTGGTGTGAGGGAATATTTTGGGATTCAAGGATGGGTAGGATGCGCTTGAGAAGGAGTTTTTCAAAAATTTTTGAAAGGATGGGAAGAAGGCTGATCGGTCTGTATGATGATGGATTGTTGGAATGTTTGCCCGGTTTCAGGAAAAGGATAATGATGGAGTGCTTCCATTGTAAAGGTGCTGGGCAAATTCTTCAGATCTGCTCTCGTCAGAAGCCGCCCATGAACCATCTTCACGCCGGAGGGGATGGGTGGTGGATTGATATTTTAGGATTTTTCTAGTGGTAGTCCAGAGGGAGTTATCTGAAGAAGAGAGTGAAGAAAGATAGGAATTATAGGATCTGGATCTGAAGGTAGCCAAATATTTTTTAAGGAGTTTAGTAAGGTAATTATAGGATTTCCGATCATCTGGATGCCTGGTTCTTTGCCAGATAGCTCTGGCATGACGTTTAGATTGGATAAGGTCCAGTAGATCTTGGGGTAAAGGATTTTTCTTTCGAACTTTGGGAGGGGAACGAGGTGAGGATGCAGCCCAGGCTGCTTGCTGGATCATGGTTGTGAAGGAATTAGTAGCATTGTCTAGGTCCTGGGAGGTCTTAAGGGATACTCTGAGGTCTATAGTGTCGGTTATTATTTCTCGGAAAAGGTTCCAGTCTACTGGCCCTCTTATAAATGAGGGAGGAGGAGGTTTTGGGATTGGAGTGACGGAAATGGTTAGGATTAAAGGGCTGTGATCGGAGGAAAGTTCATCCAGGCGTTCTGTGGAGTAATGAAGAGGTCCTAAGCCTGAATGAATGAAAAAGTCAAGAAGGTCGGGGTTTCGGTTAGGATCTGTGGGCCAATAGGTAGGAGTGCCGGGAGAAATAAATGATCTTCGGGAATTAAGTGCAGACTGCAATGCTCGGCCACGAGAGTTGGTGGTTCTTGAACCCCATTGCTGGTGCTTAGCATTGAAGTCAGCACCAAGGAGAAAGCGTTGACCTAAGGAATTAAAAAATGAGTGGAACTGGGATGTGGAAATTGGTTTATTTGGTGGGCAGTAGGCCGCTGCAATCTTGAAGGGAAAGGAGAAGGTTTTGATAACAACTGCTGTGGGTTGTAGGAATTCATTGGCTGATAAAGGGAATACGTGGTGAGGGATGGAATGGTGAATGATGACAGCAGTTCCGGCGTGGGCTCTACCGTCAGGGTGGTCTGTTCGGTAAGTTTGGTAATGTGATATATTGAAACGTTGCTTACTGGTCAGTCTAGTTTCTGTAATTAAAGCTACATCGATTTCTTTGTCATGCAGCAAGGATGTTAGTTCGTCAGTGTGATTACGAATACCATTCGCATTCCAAAGGAGAATGGATAAGGGTTTTGTGTAGGGCATTTAAGGGTTTTTTTGGAGAGGGAGAAGAAGAGGGATAACATTTGAAAGGAGTGATATCAGTGGAGTGATGAGGGTTTTGAGGTCTGATAAGAAGGAGTTGAATAATGATGTGAGATCTGAGGTAATTGTGGGAGGAGGAATATGGGGGATCTGATGAAGGGCATGTGGATTAGGTTGGTTTAATGGCAATGGAGTATGTTGAATGGTTTGTTGATATTGCGATTGAGGCAGAGGTTGCTGGGAGTGAGGGTCGTGAAATTGAGGTTGTTGAGAAGGAGGCGGCATGGCCCCATTTTCATTTTGGCATCCGTTTCTTCCCAGCATTTGGGCGAAAGAGATTGATGAGCTGGCTATTTTGGAGGGCTGTCTTCCTTTTGTTGGTGGAACTTCTTGGTTCATTCTTGGATTTTTCTGAAACCTGTTGCGTAGATTTTTGTATGTTTGGCACCCTTTATAATTAGCTGGATGCCCTTGCTGGCATAAGGCACATACTGCAGGTACTTCTCGAGTTTTTGTGCATTCTTCAGATTTGTGCATTTGCCCACACTTAACACATCTAGGGATATGATGGCAGTAAGTTTTCGTATGGCCGTATGCCTGGCAGTTGTGGCATTGTACAATGTCACGTTTACGGTATGGTTTTTCAATTTGAACTCTGGTATAATAAATTGAGGTGACATCGTAGATCTTTTCTACTCCAGGTGCAGGTTCTAAGTCAACGAAGAATAGTGGTAATGATATTTTGCCACCTTCTCCTAGGTGTTCCCGGCTATCTTTTTGCACATTGGTAACTTGCCTTACTTTAAAGCCCATGGACAATAATTCTTCTTTAATTATATCAGGAGGAGTTGTAGGATGAAGGTTTCTTACGACTACCCTAAGCGATCTCTCTTCCTTGAGTTGGTACGTATGGAAATTCGCTTTTGTATCTGACAGATATTTTACGATGCTTCGGTAGGTATCGGGGGAATCAGGCATAATTTTGGTGTCATTTGTGCGGCTAACACAAGAATACTTTCCTTGACCGACAATTTTATTTAAGTGGTTGCACAGTAATGAAAAATTTCCTATATTACGTACAAAGATAGGAGGAGGTTTAGGAGGCTGTGGTGTTGAAGATGACTCCATAGTTTCAGCAGCTGTGCTACTGAGTGCCTGAAAGGAATTAGGAGTGAAAAAAGGAGATTCTTCGTTAACTCCTTGGGTTGAAGTCCCTGGCATAGAATCATTAATTGGTGATGAGTTAGGGGGCGTTTTAACCTTTGATCTCTTCGGCTTTTGCTTGGCTGGGCTCATTCTTACCGTTTCGAGTGATCTACTTCTTTTAGTCTTGTTAGTTTTTGATGACATAACCATATGAAAATATCTCATCGGATATCATTGAATAGTAGAGGAAAAGAACAGAGAAGAGAGAAAAAAAAAAAAAAAAGAAAAAAAAAAAAAAGAAAGAAAAAGAATAAAAAAAAAAAAGAAATAAGAAGATCGCTGAGTGCGCGAGTTAAGGAGCAGTACGGAACCTCTCCGTACGGAAGGCAGCCAGCCACTATCTCTAGTGATGACAGAGTGACGTTATCTATAATCCCTTCCCTCTCTACCTGCCCATAGAGCACATGTTAATTTACGTATTAACTATATAAATGTTTAATGGCTGTACTCACTGTTTTATATAGTCAATGTTCACCACAGCTATTAATAACAACTGTTGTACACTTTTCTTGACGAAAAACTGAGAAAAACCTTAGTAAAAAGGATAATTATTGGAGAACGATATGAACATAGAACTAGCACAAATGGCGCATGCGCAAACACTCTTTTAGAGCCATTAGAGGTAGGATTTTCTTCCCTTCTATCACTAAAACCATCACAATAGTTATTGATTAGTTGTGTTTTACTATTGGTAGTTCACTTTTCCAAGTACTGTAGATGTCACTTTGACGGTAAATATATTATAGTTTAAATAATTTTTTTTTTTTAATACTACCATTTGTAAGCATTTTAGAAAATAATTTGGTTAGAGACAATATTAATTTTGATATATCATGAATATTTAACAATTAATTTATACAGGGTGTCCCAAACATAGTGTAAAAAAAAAAAGGGTAATACTGTGTCCTATCTCAATTTTTTGAGGAGATAGAATTTTTTTCGTTTTTATTTTTAAAATCTTACTTTTTTCTGAAAAATTACAGTTTTCTATACTTTGTTTTAGCGTAGAAACTAAAACGATGATATTTTCTTAATCAGCATTAAATTTTCTAAAAGATGAAATAGATCTAGTTAATTTAAATTCACTTTAAGGGGCCTTTTAACGCGCAAAACACAAAACATTAATTAAAACTTAAATTTTTTATATTTTTTGAAAATTCCTCACTCCTCACTGGAGAACCCTAGAAGCCGTCAAATTTCTCAAAAACTGCAGAATTTAGTTAGCTTTTTATTGGTGTAACTCATAATACAATTGCACTTCACCTTTTGAGTCTAACAGACGTTTTTCTGATGAAAAACACGCTAGAGAATAAATACTTGATTGCTCCACATACCTACTAGATTGAATAAATGTATTAGTTTTTTATCACTTGTCCATATGCATGATGGATAAAGAGTTGTCAAGGTGGCAGCCCTCCCTCCCCCCCCCCCCAAAAAAAAACTTATTTATAGGGAGTCAAGGGGGGGTTAACCAAATTCTTGCTGATTACCTAATGTTACATAAACGTACTTTTTATTTAAGTATAAAAAATAATAATTTAGGATTATTTGAAGATATTAAATACATAAACAGAAAAATAACCTTTCAAAATGCCCTGCTATTACTCATTAGCCCAGACTGTGTTATCAAGCCCCGGATTTATTTAGTAAAGCTTTGTAAACAATTATAGTCCCACTCTGTGCAAAGGTCATAAGAAGTTATCCTCTTATTTTATGACTGCATCGATTGTCATTTACTCTTCAGCCATGGACTTCACCACAAGTGAGTACGCAGATATTGTTAACCCCCCTTAACTCCCTATAAATAAGTTTTTTTTTTTTTTGGGGAGGGGAGGGAGGGCTTGCCACCTTCACAACTCTTTATCCATCATGCATATGGACAAGTGATAAAAAACTAATACATTTATTCAATCTAGTAGGTAATTGGAGCAATCAAGTATTTATTCTCTAGCGTGTTTTTCATCAGAAAAACGTCTGTTAGACTCAAAAGGTGAAATGCAATTGTATTATGAGTTACACCAATAAAAAGCTAACTAAATTCTGCAGTTTTTGAGAAATTTGACGGCTTCTAGGGTTCTCCAGTGAGGAGTGAGGAATTTTCAAAAAATATTAAAAATTTAAGTTTTAATTAATGTTTTGTGTTTTGCGCGTTAAAAGGCCCCTTAAGAGTGAATTTAAATTAACTAGACCTATTTCATCTTTTAGAAAATTTAATGCTGATTAAGAAAATATCATCGTTTTAGTTTCTACGCTAAAACAAAGTATAGAAAACTGTAATTTTTCAGAAAAAAGTAAGATTTTAAAAATAAAAACGAAAAAAATTCTATCTCCTCAAAAAATTGAGATAGGACACTCGTTTTTGCGCCATTCTACCCCGTTTAGTTTGCAGTATTACCCATTTTTTTTTTACACTATGTCTGGGACACCCTGTATAGAAGCATATAATTTGAGTTGTTTAAAATAAATATGCCGAAAAAAAAAAAAATATATTTATAATCGAAAATTAGAAAAAAATATCAAAATGTAAAGTTGTTATTCTTAATACAAGTAATACTCCAGTAAAATAAGGCTCCAAAAGGCCGTTTTCAAGAAAAAACTGCGGAACGGATCCTTATGTTTTTGGGGTGCTGAATCCGAAACTGAAGTTTGCTACCACAGCAACCATCGGCATCATATTCAAAATCGCAAAAAAACCGCCAAAAAACCCTGTTATTTTAGTTTTTTTTTATCTATAACACGATAACGAAGCTTTTTTCGAAGAAAGGTTTCTAATATTAATTGTAGCTGGAACTAGTACCTACATAATGAAGAAAAGAAATCCGAAATCGGACCATTTTTCGCGAAGTAACTTTATTGGGAAAAAATGGAGAAATTGACCAACTTGCCGTCAGTCACACAGCTCCGCGAAAATACGTTTGTCGTACTGTTTTGCCTATAACTCTGAAACTATTTGTCCGATACAACATTACTTTTTTTCATCTTAAAGCTGAATAAATTTACAATAAGAATCTATAAATGAAGTTTTAATCAAACCCCGTAAAATGTACATGCCAGCCCGCTAATAAAAACGTACTGTTGTAAAATCCAAGTGTTTTTTTTTGGCACATTTGTCGCTCTAACTCCTCAAATATTTGATCAATCCCAAATTTATTTTTTCAATCTCAAAGTTGATTAAATTGGCTATCAGATGCTATATATGTAAAATATATTAAATCCTGTAAAACACCCAAGGTAGCACGCTAAATGTGTATGTTTTGGCAACATATGTAAATTATGACATGTTCAGTTGACTGGTGTGGGTATTTCACGGTGTTAATTATAAGTTACATATATAGGATCTAATAGTAAATTTAACCAGCTTTTAGATAAAAATATTAAATGTTGGATCGGACAAATGGTTTTGGAGTTATAGCAAATAATGTGCCAAAAAAACATGTATTTTACAAAAGTAAGTGATTTTCAGCGTGATAGCTTGTGTATTTCAAGAATTTTGATCAAAATTTCATATAGGATCTAATAGTAAATTTAACCACCTTTCAGATTGAAAAAAACATTTTAAACCAGACAAATACTTTCGGAGTTATGATGATAAATGTGCCGAAAACCATGGATTTAACAACAGTAAGGGTTTTTAGGCGTCTGGGATATTATATTACATGGAATATTATAACTTCTAAAACTAACAGCTTCGTTATCATGTTATAGATAAAAAAACAAAAATAACGGGGTTTTTTTGGCGGTTTTTTCCGATTTTGAATATGAAGCAGATGGTTGCCGTGGTAGCAAACTTCATATTCGGATTCAGCACCCCAATAAACATAAAGATCCGTTGAGAATAAAAGTTCCGCAGTTTTTTCTTCGGCAAACCCTTATTTTACTGGACTATAACGGAATCATTTGACATTTCAAAGTTATTATACACAGTGGTTGAGATATTAACAATTTAAAATAAATTTGGAATAAATACCTTATTTCGAAAAAATATACGAAACATGTTTTCCATTAAAAAGTGATCCAATGCAAAAAATAATGTATTAAACAAAGATTACATCCACTGCAATTGTATTGTAATATATAACAAAATTAATGTTTTAAGGTTCCTGAGGTTCACTCAATAAATAAAAACAACTATTTTGGCGACGTTTCGAGACTACATTGTTCTCATAATCATGGCAATGTATGTAGGATACTATTCCATATCCAATAGTAACATTGGCATGATTATGAGAACAAAATAGTCTCGAAACGTCGCCAAAATAGTTGTTTTTATTTATTGACTGAACCTCAAGAACCTTACTAAACATTTAAAAGTAGCAGTCAAGAAATTTATCCATATAACAATATTTATCCATATAAAGGTATACAAAGTATTATAAAATAAAATAAAAGGTTTATTAAATAATTTTTAAAATACCGTTTAGTATATTCTGAGGCATTTTTTTTTCTCTTATACATATAAAAAAGTGGGAAGTGTAACAGAATAGAGCTCAGAACTCGTGTATGACGTGAGGTATTTCTGTCAAATTAGTGCCTTGGAATTTTTCATCATTTTTACCCTAAAATAGCATTAATAAAACCAAGTCTACCGGCATTTTTGTTTATTAATAATCAAATATATTTTGAAGGTAAAACTCAAGTTTATCGGTCTAAGTAATATATTAAGTGTGACATTCCATAAAGAGACTGTGACAAATAAGCATTAGTATCTCTCTGCCTAAAAATTTATTTTTGTTATGATTGTTATATGTTGCTAAATGATTTAACAATAATTATTGATCGTAATAATAAAATTTTATCAATATTTATTAAATTTATATATAATAACATTCATCTTACTGTGGAGAAAGCTACATCAAAATATGACTGTAATATTAACACAAAACATGACAAGACATAACGACCTGAAGAAAACCCTTCACCACCCCATCTCTTAACGACTTCATTAAGACACCTGTTGATGGCATATCTTGTGACATGTCCCACATACATTCAAGATTTGAAGTTCAAACAAAAGATAAACTAATTGAATACTTATTTTACCAAGCTTTGACTAATAACTTTCTTTAATTGAGGTATTAACAAATATTAATTAATTTAAAATCTGAAGGGTTGTTTTATAGACGGATATATCGTATGTACGTTAGAGAAACAACATTGGTTTGAATAAAAAAATTATAATTTCCTTAAACGTGTCTCCATCTGCTTCCTTTACATCTTATATTTATTCCGGTTCACTCCTTATCCAAAAGAATCTCGTGCCAATCCATACAATTCAAAATCCTCAGTGCTCCTTACTTTGTCACAAACTTATCCACAAAGATCTTAAAGTACCTTACGTTTCTGACTTAGCTCAAACCAGAATTCCATAACCATAAAAATCCAATAGTGCCTCATGCCCTCCGAGGAGTGTGAAAAGAAGATGGCTTTGCGACCCTCTAATATAGAAACTTTATTGAAAAGCTACAAATTGGTGTTTTTTTTTTTTGTTTTTTTACAAACAATTGTCACGTTATTACGTACATTATCATCTCATTAACTTGATGTACTTTCATTTTATTTGTATACATATGTAAATCACAAAAAAATAAAATAAAAAAGTTGTTTATTCTAATTTTTTAATTATTTATCTTTCTTTTCTTCTATAAGGTGTATATTCTTAATATTATTTTTTTTTGAATATGATATATTCGAAAATCAGTTTTTAATTTTATTGAACTATAAGTCTCTTGTACATGTATTTATTCATTTGACTGATATTAATACAGCCTGAGAGTAGAGCCTTTTCATTTATGGAATTGAACTATTCTTAGATGATATTGTGCCCCAGAATAAAGAATATTTATCATTTCATTTCATTTTATTAAAATTCACAATGAAACACAATTCCGCCTTAACAAAGTAAGGATATATAAATATGTAAAGTGAAACGGAAATTATACAAGATTAAAAAAAAAAAAAGGAAGAAAGGAGTTGCTAAACGCTTTAAATTAAATTAAAAATTTAAAATAATCTTTAGAAAGATGAATTTTTCTCTAATTGCTCTTTAGTAAGGGCATCTTGTGTTAAACGATTTCAAAGGGATTTAGATTCAAGGTGGATATATAAATCTTTTAACCTGGCTTTCAAGCCATTAAAGTCCTCGGTTATCTTAAGGGCGCCATTAACGGGATCCCGTGAAGTTCTAGAATAGTCCAAATCGTGCAGCTGATTAGAATTCTAAGTGTGTTTGTTTTGGTCTTAGTGAATGATGTCTTCTTAGAGCAGTAGTTTTCGTTTTAATGTATTTCGCAGCAGAGCAAAATATAATAATATTAAAATTCTTTATTTACCCTAATGTAAAAATTTTAATAACTATTATGTTGCCTTTAAAAAAGACTATTTAAGAAATGTAAATTAATATTAATAGTAAAGAATATTTGCATACACAATTAAATATCCATAAAGAGAATTATAAGCAGCCGGTCCGGATAGTCGAGGATCTGCCTTTGCAAAAAGTCGTGGAATCCCACCTGGAGGAGATGGTTGTAAAATTATTTCGTGACGAAACGATAGCATGAATCTAAATCTTTTTACTAGCTAAAATAGATTTGAAACGTGTAAAGTAACGGTTCCTTTCTACCATAGTTGGGGTACAAAAGGGAGTAAAGTACTAACCAGCAAACAAATAGTTTTATCAGATTTATTTTAGGTGCCTCGAGGCGATCCCATGTTTCAAATATTTACATTGCTTTATAGTTCAGAGAGCTTGTGTATTAAAAAAGAAAGTTTTGGTGTAGTTTTGATTTTTGTTCCTGTTTGGTTTATTGGAATACTAAACACAAATCTGATGTTTGCCAACACAATTTATTACGGGAAATATGATTTTTTTTATATCGCAAAGAAGCCACTATATGAAAAGAATATTCTGTAATTTTGCCAAATGCGATTTGACCAATGACTAAGGTGAAAGGTGTGCCTTATCTGTATTAATGTGCTAATTTCGTTTGCTGAAACCTGAGCACAAAAATTTAAAATGAGTCACGCCTTTAATAATTGTACTTTTGAAGGCTTCATTAAGTTGTGATAATGAGTTAGGTATATTGAGGAAAACATTTGAAAGCAAACATGTGACTTCATAATTTGTATTCGCAATAGCAGGGGCACCGTGATGGGGCAAAGGGTAACCTTCTATAATTTGAAAACTCTTGAAAATTAAACAGAACGGCGATAGAAGTTTTAAAAGTCGATAGATAAACTTAAATTATAGAAAGAGGCATACTATTTTATACTTTGTGCCTACGCTGATAAAGAATGAGAAAACTTTCTGATACTAAATAAATCTCTTAAGTTCGGTGTATTACGGAAATGTAATTTCGATCCATTACGGATTAAGGGAGGATCGATATGTTTAAACATTTTCAAACACGATTACCTAGAGATGATGTAACGATAATTTAGTGTCGTATGTTTTACTTCAATAATTAATTATTGTAAAAAATATTAATGTAAAAATACATATTTTTTTAATTCAATTTTAAAATGATTTTTTTAACGATGAATTCAACATGTTTTTTTTGTTTCGTTTTTCATTTTCTACAAGTTTTTTTCTTAATTGAAATAATTTGATTTTAATAAAATTAGAAATTAATAAAAACATTACTAAGATATAATATTTCTTACATACACTTAAACTATATATAGTGCAACTTTTTTCTTTTAGTAAAAAAGTTAATATGGATGTAAAAGTATACTACTATTTGGATTATTATCAGATGCACTAATTTTTTTTTTAAATTATCTAATAATGAAATCAAATAAAACGAAAAAACAAACTTTGTTTTTGACCAATTGTTTCTTAAAAATAATAAAGTGTTTACTTTTTATTATTGCCAGGCTACATAAAATTTGAGCAGATACAATAATAAAATTATAACAGATTTGTATGTATACATAATTTTTTTTTTTTTTATAATAATATGTGTTTTATTGAATAAATATTACAAGCTGCCTCTTAAAGGGGAATGAATAATATGGATGGCAAAGAATCCATTCATACACTATGTACAAATAAATTAAATAAAAATAAAAATCCTCTAACAATATAAGATATTAATATTAAAAAAGAATAAATAATTAAATAAATTGTAATATAAAAATATACATTAATTAAAAAAATAAAATAAATCATTACAAATAAAAAATTTGTCTTTTTCTTCATCAGTTATGTATGAGTATTTGTTTCATTACATGGGGGGTAATATATTTAAGTTTAGTTGTATTTAAGTTTTGTTACCAAGTGAAACTTCTTATGTTGCTACTACCTATAAATAAGAAAAGAAAAGAAAGATAAACTATTAAAAAAAAAAATGAGAAAAAATATAAAATAAAATTAATACTATATAAACATTGATCCAAATAAAAATCAATAACATACAGCCCATACATAAACATATTCTCAACATAGGATGCAATGCTGGAATGATGCTGTAGGAGGAACGGGGTCTTGTGGGTTGGAGAGAGTTTCAGGACGTTGTAAATATAGGAGGGACGATGATCGGTAATGGCTTGGCTTAGAAATGCACCAAGGAAATAATTTCTACGGAAGGAGGGAAAAAAACATTTCATTTCTGTATTAAGGTGTAGAACATAAGAACCCTACGGGGCCTCATAAACAAACGTGATAATACCAGGAATATTTAGTGCAAAGTTTTAATAAAAAATATTGAAGATTTCGAACTTAATATAAATTTATATGATAATCCATCTGAAAGTAAACTTGAAACATGCTTTTAAACTCTTAGCTTTTAAAATATGTTCTATATCATTTTCTACATTAGAAATCTTTAAAAATGTATAATATTCTGTATAGGATATTTTTAAGATAAATAAATAATTTATTTCTGATGCAAAGTAAGCCAGGAAAACTAATGGAATATATTTGAAGATAGTTTATTATTATAATACAGTCACTTTCTAATGTACTCCATAAAAGCACTATTTTATACATTTTTGAACTTTTACATATTTGTTAATAGAGAATTGCGTTTCTGATAAGAAGAAACTACATTGTGAATTAACAATTTAGTAATTTAAGTAGACGCATAATCATAGTTGGGCCTATTTACCTTTCTGAAAATGTCTTTATGATATCAAACCACGCGTCAGATTTCCGTTTAGAGAATGTCATGTGTTCTAGTTAAGACTTCGGCTAATAATAGACCTGTCAACCGGTGATCAAAACAGGCAGCCTCGAGACATAATAGAATAAGATTTTTTGTATGTTATTTGGGGTATCTTCTTCAGCTTTTAACCCTTGGATAAGCAGACCAGGTGATAAAATGAGGAGGGGTGATCCTGCTAAATTTCTCTTACACCCTGCGGGTTCTGAATCCAATACGGAACTTCCTGAAAAGGTGAGCACAAAGACCATTGTGTACTGGCAGGTTCGTAAATGGCGACTTTGGGTCGTGATGTGGGTGCTTTCTAATCCATCACATGCTTAAGATGGATCCGTTAAGATGTTTGACTTCTTGCAGAAGGAACAGTCAAATTGTGGACTTCATGGCCATTTAGTATTCCTTCTCGTCACCAACAAGTTCGGGACGTCCAAGAATCTATTGAAGGATGGCAAAAAGAAGTTTTTGCTTATACGTCACAGTATTTCAAATACACCAAAATATTTTTAATATTTACTATGAGATTGATATAAATTATTGATAAATATTTCCTGTAGTCCCATTTTAAATTTGTTCCCAATATTGTTTGGGAAAAAACCCAACCAATCATAGGTAAAACCATAAGGTTCTACTCTACATGACCCCTTCTACTCTTCCTAATATCTTTCAAAAATTGCCTCCTTAGATGAGTACCAATATATTTAATTTATAGCCTAACACTTTTTAAAAATTTGATATATTATCTATGTAACAAAGTGCTGATGCTATGAAAATGTCTTCATGTTTTAGAACTGTTAATAAACGTTTATAGATAATAATAATTCCGATAGAAGTGGCAATTAATTCCTTAATACTAATTTTATTGACCCTTCTATACCTCAAGTGTTTTCAAATTTTTTGCTAAATATTGCTTGATTTTATTCACTTAATATTTTTAAGTAACCTTATACCTTTCATATTCCCTATTTAAAGAATATGAGGACGTGAAGACCTAAATTAAAATGAATCTGTAAGCCGAGAAATAGAAAAAAACCAGTTGGGTGAAATTTTTTGACTGTCAGTATGTAATTTTTCTGAACATTATTTTTATACTGCACTGTTCTTGAATATAATTTACCATATTGCTGGGATGGTAAAAATAGACAAAAAAAAAAAAAAAAAAAAAAAAAAAAAAAAAATATTTTTTATACATCAATTTATTCAAATTTACAACTATACTAATATGTACATCAATTAAATTAGCTAATAAAGAATACAATGACATGTAACAACTTGAAAAGTACTAATCATCAGTAGCACTTCAATAAAATTCAACACTAGAAGATCTCTAGGCCATCTTCTTTTCAGACGCCTTGGAGGATTATCGGGAATAGAGTGGGAAGCAAGTTGAGAAACTAATGGATTTGAGTGGTTATGAAGCTTACTATGAAAGGATAGGTATCTGGTTTGGGCTAACTCAGCAACATATAGAACATTAAGGTCTTTATGGATGAGCTTATTGGTGACAAAGTAAGGGGCATTTAGGATTTTTCGAAGGATTTTGGATTGTAAGGATTGGATACGAGATGAATTGGATGGTTTAGTAGAGCCCCAAAGCTCAACTCCGTACTTCCAAATAGGCCTAATAACAGTCATGTAAATAAGTCTTTTGTAATAAATTGGGTGGTTTGATCGTTTGTCTAGTAAATGTTGAATTAGTCTGTAACGACGAGCAGTTTCTTGTCGCTTTAGTCTTGTATGTGGATTCCAAGTAAGACATTTGTCCAATTGGAGTCCTAGGTAGCGGATCTGTTCGACAGGGATTAGTGGAATATCATTGAAGGATACTGTTGGACAGGAAGTCGTAGATTTACAACGAAGAAAGAAAATGTGTTAATAAAAAATGAAATAAGCATCTTATAATATTTTTATTTATTAATTATTTAGCAAATTATTCTCTCAAAATCATCCTGATAAATAGTGACGTTCCGGCACTAATCGTAAACCTAACCGAAAATTATAACGAACCGAGACCTTAGAACCTTAATGAAACTAAGAGATCTAGAGAAAATAGGTCATCTTTAGTAAATTATATATAAATTATTATTTTTACATTAATACTTCTTTGTTTTGTATTTCTTTAGTATTATTATTTATTATGTTCATATTATTTTTAAAATATGGTGTTCATAAAAACCAACTAAGAACTATTGTCATCATAATCATAATAAGAGTTGAGTATTTTACAACAGAAAGTATTGTCGACTAAATGGCTCAGACTAATTGGAATAATTAATTAAATTATTCACACCGCTAACACGCAATGAACGGATACGAGTACGGGTTAAAGCCTGATTGGTTATAGCCAACTCACTTGGAAATTCATAGGTTCAATTTAAACTGCTCAACGAAACTTCTATTATTAAGTTCAATAAGAGAACAGCTACCGCCCTGAATATTAATCAGCTCATTAACGTTATTTTCCCAACTTTAATTAATGTCATATAATTTCTTTGGGGACGTTTAAAACTAAACAGCTACAGCAAACAATTTTCAATAAGCTTCGATACAATTCTAAATACTAGTATTGTAAAACAACCTATCCTCCCAGAACGGTTTTACTTTTTATACATTGGGTAGACGATTCTTAAGTGTTTTAATTATTTAAAGATCGAGAAACCATTATTTACCATAAAGAAAATTGCTATATAATCTTCTAACCTTGAACATCAACGACATTCATCTATAACTAGGAATCGAATATGGATTTGCCATTCTTGATACCGATACGTTCCTCAAGAATCGATAATACGAAAATACCATCAGAATATATAGTTTAATCCTAACATATCGGGAAGGGGCAAGAACAGGGACTAAATACGATGAGCAATGACTCCTTGTTCACGTAAGGGAGATTCTTGGATGTACACATTTAAGGATCTGCGATGCGTAGAAACAGGTGACAAGCAAGAAAGACTACAGCTTATTGGAACTTGACTATTTCAGTTTTCCTTTTCTTCCGAATTCGAACTAAAAAAAATTCACGCTTTGACATCTTAGCACAAACTGCATTATATTCAAGCTGTGATATGCTGTAGAGATAAACAAACATTTTGTTTTAGAGGAGGATTAATAACTGAAAACATTCATACAAAGAAAACATTTCGTCAAACAGTAACAGTTTATTATTTTATCAAGTGAGATGATTTAGAGAAAACATGAAATCCTGCAGTAATTTTTGGATAACCTGAAAACACGTCCTTTTGCATTTCCCCTAAAATATTTTTTTGTTTATATCTCTTATTCATCCTTGACAAAGGTCGAGATCGTCTCTATTTTGCAAGGTGCACATGTCTAAAACCATAGGATTAAATAATAAATTGAAATCACATGGTAGCAATGTGAGTGAATGCACCGTTGGGAGGGTGCAAGATTTTCGGAAGGTAGATTACAGCTTTGAAGACAATGAATATCGTAGAAGTGCTCCATTCCATGATGAAGATGTTCTGATAGCTTAAAAAATAATCCAAGAATAAATATTTGAAAACTTGAAAAGAATCTTTTCGTCTATAAATCGACCGTTGCCGACCACCTCAAGGGAATAGGAAAGATATTTAATCTATTTTATAATTTAATGCTATGGTTTTAGACATGTGCATCTTGCAAAATCTGCATGTTTGGTCATGGTTATGAGATTCAGCATCATCCACCCAACTTTCCAGACCTTTGGCCAACCGACTACCCTGTTTTATACACCTGGACCAATTTATAAGAGATAAATATTTCATTATAAAATTTTGATAGATTTAGTGCTGTGTAGAGTATTTGGAATAATAAAAAATGTTTTTTATATCTCAATGCTACCTAACTCTTCCGGTGCTATAGTCTATGAAGGAGCTTGATCTCCTCAGCAACCGTCTACCACCCCGAGCCCGATCCTCTGCGGCAATCCTCCACCTGCGCACACCAAGGAATCGGAGATCAAACTCCACATCGTCCAGTTATAGCAGTCTTTCTGCATCTTTACGTTGCAGTATTTGCATTGGGAGTGTTTTTGGGTTTTCACGATGTACAAGAACCATTTTGTTCTACCTTTATTGATACATTATATTTTAATACCTACATTAATTTCCTAAAAACCCAATAATAATTCATTGGCAATCAGAAAGAAGATTTAAAAATATTTTTTTATTTATTATCTTATTTTAGCTCTTTAACTGTAGTTATTTTGTGAAATAATGGAGATTATCAACTTATCTACAAGCCAAACGAAGTTTTCTATTAAATGGATTGGTAAAAATATAATTAAGTTATCTTAAACCACCCGTGTTCAGCCAGCGAAAGAACGCCTCTACAGTACTAGAGTTACTTAGGACAATGGCCCCAAACGCAATTCAGCGGATGGGGTGGCAATGGTTTGTTTCTCGGGCGGGGTTGGATATGAGCATGATAAATCAGAGACATTTCTGGAACTTGGTGCTGGGGGGGGGGGGGGTTGGAAAGGAGGAAAGGGGAGAAAGAAGTTGGTAGAGATTTGTTGCCGGCCGAAAAGACAGGAGAGGATATATCGGCCGCGAGTTGACTAAAAGATTCTAGGGCCCTTCTGTAGCTCTCAGCTTTCTACAATACTTTAATTAACCTTGGAAAATAAATATCACATCAAAATATTTATATTTTTTTAGAATAAATAATCATCATAGATTCAGGAAGTATAAGGCCTAATGAATAAGATATCTATATATATATACATATATATATATATATATATATATATATATATATACACATTTTTTTTTTAAACATAATTTTCATTAAAACGTTGAGTTTCCTGAACCCAATTTTTTTAAGGCCTGTTTCCATTTTTATTTAAGGTCCCATTTTTGTATCCCATGCTTTAGCTATGCAAATTTGTCTTGTTCTTCGATATTTTTTCTGTCATTTAAAATATTCATCAAGCACATTTCAATTCAAGTTCGATTCGATTAGAGGCTTTTTATCTCCTTATAGCTGTTGATGAATGATTAACATAAAAATAGTCTTCGAAATAAAAATTACAATGGTAATAATCAAATCATAATTGTTTTTAAATTAAAAATTAAATTAATAATCTTTATTTTATTTTATTTATGTCAATTTATTGAAATTTACAGCTGTACAATTATATACATCAAGTAAATGGGCTGACAACGATTATAATAGCATAGTAAAAATAAAATAGTAACCCAATCAGAGCGCATATTTCTAATTCATTTGTTTCTAGAGCATTCCGTTCCCTTATATATTGACCTTTTATTTTTTCAATATACAAATTTGTGTAATTTGTTATCATAGATATCATTTTATTATCCAGAATACATTTCAATGACTCCAAAAGTGTTAGGGCATTTCTCGCATGGCCTTTGGTTCTTGGGAGATGAATAATAATGTTCTCACTTCTAGTTCTTGAATGACTGGAAAGAGCTGGTGTGTTTCTGCAGTTTGTTGTTTCATCTCTTCCAATATGAGATAACACATCTTCATTTTCTGAATTACATTCATCCCCTTCAAATTCTGAATCGGCATCATCGTCAGATTTGTCTACATGGTCTACTTCCGGGTCATCAGGATCACTTTCACCTGTTTCATCTTCACTGAGCTCACGAAGCCATTGTTTCCATACTTCTGGATTGGTACTTCGTTCTGACATCGTCACAAAAAATATAACACAACTAATAATAATAATAAATATAACACAATATTGTCTAAAACTAATGCACATTTACTCGCACGGGATAATAATTTACCCCAGAGAACTTTAGCTGGCTCTGGCAACGCGAATACTGAATTTGGGGAGCTTGTTTACACTTAGCTATGATCCACAGTTCTTAGAAGGAAGGTACTGCAAAAAACAGCTTTAAGCCTATTCAGAAAAATTCTAGGAAAATTATGAGTGCGGTAACTTTTTTCCCTATGCGAGTACAGGAGTGTTAAATAAATTCATCAACAGTTATTACATGAAATATTAAAACAAATAAGTAGTCTAGATAAATAAAATTAAATTAATACACCTCTTTAGGACGATACGATATACATCGTATTTATCATGTATAATAACTAAATAATTATGATAATCCCATGATAGGAGAAAAAAATACATGGTCCCTTTAAAATACTTAACATACGATTTTAAGTCAAAGAAACTCATTACTGTACTGTAAACTTTTATTTATTTCGGTTTTATGATATTTACTTAAATTAAGGAAAACCCGGTGGTAAACGCAGCTCCAATGTATAAAATTAAACGGAAAGCCTAGCTGGATCATTAAATTGTTATAATGAGGCAAGCTTTGCATCGGCCTCGGGCATATGGAAAATGTAGGTACCACGATATGCGAAAATTCAGCTTCTGTAGGTTACCTTAGAAACCACCATTTTGTTTATCGCAAAGAACAATATCTTCTTAAAACGGTGAAAATTTCCTTAATCACATCTATTATTGGTAGGTTTAACATATATAGAACAATTAAGAATGAAATACTTCAAAATTTACAAATCAACAGAGGTTACAAAATATCAGAAAATAACAACACCAATCTTTTAAATAAAAAACTCTGTCTTTCACTGAACTAATAATAAAATATATATAATTCAGAATAATAATAGTTAACAATATAGGATATTTTATCAAATTCCCATGCCATATTTTCTAAAAACCTGTTTTCTTTCTTTTAAATTATTTTATTTATTTACGGTTGGGTTAGATTAATTCCATATCATTAGAAGGTATTGAAAATATCGGGTTGGTCGTAAATTAAAAAAAAGTATCTCTTTTAAAAAAGTATCTCTCTTTTAAAGTATCTCTATAGCTGTTGTGATGAAGTAGATAAGTCAAAATTGTGCACTTTATTAGGGATTTTTTTTTTTTAAATATAACTTTCATTAATCCTGTAACTACTCTAAAAATACCATTTATTTTAATTTCTAAATATTAGCAACAGTATATACAATAAGCGAATACAAAAAAAATAATTAAAAAGTAATATTTTGACAAAACCAGATCCCCAAGATCAACTTGAACACAATCCTGCTATCTACGCCTCGGTCTACAACTTGGACGTTTACTCGATACTTAATTTTTTTTTTTTAGTTCGGTCATTATTTAATCTAAAGTTCATTACATTTGTTTGTTTAAAATAAATAAAACGCAGACATTACCTGAACTATACCCACCGTATAAATATTCAAAAATTCCGCATTGTGAGGCCTTCTAAATTCCCCATTGTGTTCATATTTTGGTCCAAATATTCTATAAACTTTATTTTCGAAAAATTAAATGCGTCAATCTTCTCTTAAAGTTGGCGTGTTTTTCGCCCGTAAAAAAATTTAGAATAATAATCTCGTAAATTCTAAATTTAAGGTTTCTGTTATAAAGCAGACAAAAACGAAAAGAAACTTCTAGCCCTTTTCGACTTTTACTAGACGAACTTTTAAAACTACGGATTAATAAATAGATACTCATTTAAATGAGAGCAATTAGAACTATTTGGGTATACGAGGTTGAGCTTTGGGGCACCACTAAACCATCCAATTCGTCTCGTATTCAATCCTTAAAATCCGAAATCTTTTGAATAATCCTCAATTCTCCTTACATTGTCACACAAAAACTAACTTATGCTTTAATATCTTAATGTATCGTAAGTTGCTAATTAAATCCAAACTATATATTCTTTTTCAGTAAACTCCAAAATTCAAATCCCATAGTATCTCTATTTCCTATTCTATTCCAGATAAACCCTCGTGACGCCTGAAAAGAAGATGACCAATAGGTAGTTGTTTACAAGCAATTGACATGTTATTATGATCATTATCTTCGTATTTACTACATGTACTTTTATTATATTGTATACAGGTTTAAATTTTAACAATTGCCATACAATAACAAAAAAAAAAAAAAAAAAAATTCCCAGCATGAAATGAACAATGTCCGGACCAATAACATCAATATTATTAATTATATTTCATTCATATAAATTTAAAGAACTGAAATATTCAAAATATAAATCTTGTAACAAAATAAAACTCGTGAACATAAAGGAGAGACAAAATCAGTCCTGTAAGTCGAATGTAGTTTATACTGAAACGCAATAAAGTTTCTTAAGTTTAGATTCTGGTTTTAATGTGCTACGGATACGACAGTGCGCAGTCGTAAAGTCTTTTTGAAGTTACGATCTTTCCTAAGAAGATATTGTTCTGTAGAATGGTAAAGTACAAGTTTTTGTTTACTTTTATGGGGAACAGAGTAGAATAGAGTATGCAGAAAAGTATGCAAAATTTTTGTTGTAACAAAATTGACTGCGCTTTTATTTCAATTTATTTATTATTTTATTGTGTTTTTAGGAGTGCTTGAATTCTTAACGTGGCAAATATTTAATTTTAAAAACAAAATTCAATGTATAATAAAATTAACAAATGCAAAAATATTGATCTGGCATTGAATAAAAAATTCTTAGCAAGATTTTTAAGATTTTTTTTTTGGGTGAATGTTTATATCGTTAGTTTTATAAAATTAATTAAATAGTATCGATAGTAATCGATTACATTAATTATTATAATTCTAAAATCTTCCATAAACTCTCAACGCTCCTTGTATTGGCTATATACTAATAGGCTTATCTATAATGACCTTAATGCCCAAACCAGATACCTATCCTTTAACAGTAAACTCCACAACAATTCAAATCCACTAATATTCCAACTTGCTTCCTACTCAATTCCCAATAACTTAGGCGTCAAACAAGAAGAGACCCACTAATGTAAAACATGTATTGACATGTTCCTGTAATATTTTTTCACACATCACTTAATATATGTTATATACAGAAGTAAATAAAAATACATAATAAAAAAAATAAAATACAATTATTTTGTTTTAAAGAAGGTTTTTCATATATATTAATTTTTGGTTGGACAAAAAAAAAATGAAATTTTGTAGGGAATAATTTATAAAAATTATACTTAAATTATACAGTGAAATTTTATAAATATAAATAACATTTAGGATTTATAAATTATTTGCTAATTCTATTGGATATTTTTTAATTTTGAAAACTAGTTTCGAATGTCAAACATTCATCATCGGTTCTAAAAACATACAAAAAGTTTTCAAAAACATCAGCACTTTGCTACAAAGATATATATATATATATATATATATATATATATATATATATATATATATATATATATATATATATACTCAACAGCAAAAAAAACCGGACACTCAAATTTGGTCTCATAATTTTGTTAAATAAATTGTGAAACGGGACAGAAAAAAATGCTCTTAAAAATATATATACCTTCCTGTCTTGAAAGAATGTGGAATTGATTTTTAAAAATAATTCCTATAACTAGAACAGAAGGAGAATATGAGGAAGGAGAAGAGAATTAAAAATGTGTTAATTTCTTTTTTTATTTTATTTTATAATTTTATGTTATTGATTAATAAAAAATATTTATTTGTGGCAGATTTATAAGTAAATAACTTATAAATAAACCATGTTTTACCACAAATTAGAAAGATTAATGTATTTAACAAAATTATGAGACCAAATCTGAGTGTCCGGTTTTTCCTTTTGCTGTTGATTATATATATATATATATATATATATATATATATATATATATATATATATATATATATATATATATATATATATATGAAATGAAATGAAATGAAAAAAGAAACTTTATTCTGGGACTTACTGTCCCCTAAGAATAAAAATAATGCACAGTTAAAAGTACAATAGTCTGGTATGTTATTTACAAATTAAATGCATCAGTAATTACTGCATACACTTTTTATAGGGAAAAAAATTAAATTTAATTAAAAAAAATAAACATATGAAATAATAATTATAGCTTAAAATACCATCGTATATATATACACATACAACCATATATATATATATATATAAGTTAAGTTCCTTCAAATAAAAACGACAAAAAAAAAAGGAAACTTAGGAACGTAATAACACACACAGGTACTGGTAATAGACTGCCTTTATTGTCCTGAAATCCTCTTTATATACATTTGGTGGTTGTTTAGGATTAAGTTCAGGGATTAAGCTGTATATTGTTCCCCTATACACCTTAACTTATATATATATATATATATATATATATATATATATATATATATATATATATATATAATATATATATACATACACACAAAAGATGATATATGTATCTATTTTAAAATGAAACCATATTATGAATATATACATGAGAAAGATACTAATAATACTACTAATATGCTAATATAATAATCACAATGCATTCAGAAAGATAAAAAATATAAAAAAGAAATCAATGAAATAAAACAAATATAGTGAATAGAAAGGAAAAGATATATAGAGAGAAAAAAAAAATTAACTATTTGAATGTTAAAAAGACAAAATATTTACAAATACCTGAAAATATATATTTACACATCTACTTACTGCCTCTTATATTATATAGCTATATGAGAAAAAAATAAAAAGTAATTTTTTAAACAGGCAAATGATTAAAATTGGCAAATTTACCTAAAATGATATAATTATTGAAGTGATTCAGTGATATCGGATATAGGTGAGATGGATTGACTGGATTTTTAATTATTACACATATTGGCGGCGTCTAACTGGGCGTCTAAATATATATATATATTGCTATTCCAATAGAAGATAGATTCCTATCCTTTCATAATAAACTCCATAACCATTCATATCCACTAGTATCTCAACTTGCTTCCCATTCTCTTACCAACAACCCTCCGAGACGTCTGAAAAAAAATGGCCTAGGTACCTTCCTGAATAAAATTGTTGAAGTGCTACAAGTGGGTAGTTGCTTCACAAATAATTGACATTTAATTGATTATCTCATTTAGTATATATATATATATATATATATATATATATATATATATATATATATATATATATATATATATATTTTTTTTTTTTTTTTTTTTTTTTTTTTTTTTTTTTTTTTTTTTTTTTTTTTTTAACAATTGTATATTTTAATAAATTGATAAATATAAATTTAAAAATGATTTATTTTTTTCCCTAATTTATAATTTATTTTTTGCGTACGTGTTTGTATATATTGTATAATTGATACATCATTATCTTTGTTACCAATTACTCTTTACAAAGGCAAATTATAGTACTTATAAGTTGTTAATAACTAAAAAATAAAAATTAAGTTTTTAAATTGTTATTAAGATATATAAATAGGTTACGCAAGTGAAAGCGTTTGTTTGTTTATTTTATGGAAGTAACCATTTTAGGCAAGATAAAGGTAGAGTTTTGTACGATTGAAAAACGCACGAGTTAAAAAAAGATGTATTTTGTTCTTGGTGGAAAAGTACTGAAACCTGTGATTTTCATCGTTATTGAAATTTTAAAATAATGTCGTTAAAGAGTATTAATAAAGAGTCGTCCATAATTAAAAATTGACATTAAATATTATAATATTAAGCTTCAAATTATATTACATAAAATTACTTATTTTAAATTTATATAATTTATAAATATAGATTCAATTTTTTTTTTTTTTTTTTTTTTTTTTATTGCCATGGATATAAAATACATATGAAATATGTATTAAAATAACTGGAACATTATTTATATCTATACCATTACATGTAGTTCTAAAGATATGATTACTGACATTTAAAATGACACATCTTAAATAAATGACTTTAAAAATTTGTCAGTTCTCGTACTACATGCAATAGGTATCTATGAAATTCCAGTATATAAGACAAAGAGTACAAGAAAAAAACAGTAGTAAATAAAATTGGTAAATATTAAAATAATTAAAATATATTATATTTTCAGCTGTATGGGCAAAATAGCAATAGAAATAGAAGTTTACTGCTAAACTTATTAAAAAAAAAAAAAAATTAAGTGAATGACCATATGTAAATTAATATTTTATTTCTTCATTCTCATTGAATATAATGCTTTTCACTGAATTCATTAATTAAATTATTTTTAATTAAAATAATTAATTAATTCAATAATCGTTAAATAAATTGGTAAATAGATTCTAAATTAGCCAATTTTTTTTTTCATCAACTACAATTTTCAATTTTAAAAAAGGAAAAGATTTTAGAAATCACAAAAACTAGATCCTAATCAACATTTACTTTCTTATTAAAAAATTTTTATTGAAGGAATACATTAATCATTAGGCCAAATAATTTAAAGGATAAAGCCAGATCATTTTTAATTTCTTTAACGCTTATTCTGTGTTAAATATAAGTTATTAAAAATTAATACCGAACAACGATTAATGATAGTTATTGAAATTTTTTTTCTAATTAACACTTTTATTAGAAAAAAAAATAACAGAAAATTTTGATTAATAAAAACCTCTTTGCATGTTTAGAGGACTTATTTGTTTTATTATTAATATGTTAAGAAAATAAAAACAAAACTTAAATTATTTTTAACAGAAATATTTTTATTATTATATCTTATAGGCTAATTTGTATTATAAAACCTAAACGGTTCAATGGACAATTGTAGTAATCCTGACGTTATTTCAAAATATTCCTTATTCTGATACAAATTAAACAAATTAAGTAAAAAAATATTCATACAAGTGAAAAACAGTAAATATTTTAAACAAGGAGGACAACAAAATTATTATTTTCTCAGTAACGTTTTTTTTTTTTTATGCGAGATAGTTGCTGTTGTAAATATGCAAGCTAGGTCAAAACGCTTTTTTTTTTTTTTTTTTTTTTTTATATATATATATATATATATATATATATATATATATATATATATATATATATATATATATATATATAATGCAAGTTTCAAATATGTGTAAGATTTTATTTAATTATATTTAGCTTCTGTTATAAGTAAATAATTAAAATGAACGATAATAAATTTTTTAAATTATTTTTTTTTTTAAACCCATAAATTCTTATACGTCATTAAATAGTATTTATATAATTAAAGTATTATTGTATACAATGAATACTTAAAATGTTATTGATATGAACTATTGTTAGTATTATTATTTTCTGACCAACAATTATTATGTATATAACTAAAACATTCTGCAAATAATTTCTTTTTTTTTTTTTAATTAATGATATTTAAAATTATATAATAATACAATAATAATAATAATAATAATAATTATTATTATTATGTAAAAATAAATGAGTGGAATATATTTATAATAACATATCAATAATTTAAACTACCAAACATTAGTAGAGCTTCAATAACAGATCTAAATTAGAAGTTCTCTTGGCCATCTTATTTTGAGAAGCTTTGGAGGGTTGTATGGAATCGAGTAGGAAACTTGTTGAGATCATTATGGATATTTTTTTTAAAATTTTAAAATAAAATAAATTATATATTTAACATAAACTAGTAGAGTTATATCTTTTCCCATAGTTTATTACTCTTTATTATAGTCCTAGAATTGTAAGTACATATAACATATATATTTAATTGCAAAAATAAATTAAATATATTGAATTAAAACAATAAATATATATAATTATGTACAGGAATATTATATAGTATTAGATAAAAGGATTAAAAAGAGATAATATATTTATAAATTAATATAACTAAAGTGCGGAGTGGGTAACGGATGCACATCACATCACGACCAGTTGATTTTTACTGAATAAGTAACAAGAGTCCATTATTTATGAAAGTAAAAAGAATTTAATAATTACACAATGACCGAAGTTAATTAGTCGGAGAATTTAGTAAAATTTAAACAGTGAACGGAAAGGTTGAGTTCGTTTATAGATTATTCAGAAAAGTAAGTACTTTAATAACATAGAATATTCAATTAGTTTTAATCTAATAGATTATTTTTAAATAAAAATTTGAAGTTACCTTTTCAGGAATCAATGTTATAGTAAATCAATGCAAATGCTTACCTGAAAAAGAAAAGAAAAATAGTTGTAATTCGGTAGAAAAGTTATTTATACATTGCTAATAACAAATATAAAATATAGTTAAATGTAACAATTATGATTAATCAATCACTGAGTTTTCTAACAGTTTTAATAATATTAATGTATAACATTAAGTAAATCATGAAGATTGTTTGATTCAAACACAATGCTCATTATAAAAAAAAAACAACTAAAAAACAAAAACTATAGGAGTAAAATACTTTTAATAACGAATTTATGAGTTAGGCCCCGTTCATCCTGGACGTAATAAACAATATCAAAATTCAGCATTTAACTCCTCAATTTTTAAATTTATTGAACAGCACTACAAAATAGTCTTTCCGAAACATAATGTAGTGAGATGTTTTATAAATTAGTAAATAAAAACTAGCACGCTAAATTATGCCTCCTTAAACATTATTAAAGTTACTAACAATGTTTATGAACAAAATAATTTTAAAAAAAATTGTATATATATATTTTATATATTGCATATTATAGATTTTTTTTTCATTTATACACTAAATACGTTCGTATAAACTAACGTACAAATGAAAATTTAAACAAGAAATAACAAAAGAAAAAAAATTACATATGTTATCCTTCATGCTTTACTTAATCTTGATCTTTATGAAACTGGGAAATGTTTTGAGACGATTCTGTGGACACAGAATGAAGATAATGGTGACTCAATCAACCACTACAAGTTATCAATCCTTGTCTCCCCCTAGTAAGCCTCAGACCAATCTTCTACATCAAACTGTAGAACGACACCTGTATCCTAAACAGTAATTTAGAATTTAAATAATAGTTAACAGTTAAAGCCCAGCATTTATGTTGTTTTGTTATTGTTTATATGGGGCTTTAGGTACTTATATACTCCAACTAGGACAGAAAGGAGTTATGCTGCCGGTTACCAACCTATTCTAGGAAGGTGGGAAGGTCAAGATTCATTTCGTGGGTTGGCCACGAAAATAAATTTTCACCCGCCCAGGTGGGAGTCGAACCACAACTCATTCGGCCATGTAGTCCTCAAACATTTATGTTGTAAAATGTAAGAGTAAACTAAACGAATCAAAAAAGATTGGAATTTACCAAATTGATGTATAGGGTATATGCCCGAACGGGCTTAGACGTGTGCAATAGATAATCAAAGCTAAGCCCAGTTGAGCATAGTAAGCAATTGGATAGGTGACCGCCCCAAACGGGTGATCATCTTCTAAGGAAGACCAAGTTGGCCCGAGTGTCTCTGGCATCTAACCTCTCCGCTTGGGGAACGAGGCCCGTAAGCAACTGGATGCTGCTCGCACCGACCGAGCGTGGAAGGGATGATCCTACCTTGTGTATAATCAAGTATCGTAAAGCTGTCTTCAAGACATAAAACAGTTTCCCGGAGGCTTGGTACATGGACGGTCTGTTGCGGGAAAGGAAATATAAGTTCAAGATAACATAATTTTCGGACCTAGACCAATTTGTAACGAGCCTTGAACCCGAGTACTTGAAAGTGCGTTGGTGTGTAGCGGCACTGACGAATTGGCCCCTAAGGGACTTGAAATCGAGCTACGTGTAGCCTGACACTGCCTCCTGGACACCATGGTCCATAGGATATGAGGCGGGTTCTTCCCTACAGGCTGCTTGTGCTGAAATAGCCGTAGGAAGCCCATTTGACGCGTTCAAAGATCTTGAAACTCTGTAGTGCAAAACGAAATATATGCATATATATATATATATATATATATATATATATATATATATATATATATATATATATAGAGAGAGAGAGAGAGAGAGAGAGAGAGAGAGAGTATTATTATAAAATAAAAAGGTTAAAAATTAGAAATTAATAGTATAAGTACAATAAAAGGGGCTATTGCTGTGGGCACCATAAATCAGATACTCCTTTGTTCAAGATCTAGTAGATCTGATGAATCAATAAAAAAATCATAACCCCAGTAGAGAACATTTCTTCATGAGTAAATTTAGGAGTCATTGCCAGAAATCGATCAGAGTTTCTAGGAAGTAGGAAAACTGGCACTCTACCCAGTAGCCTCTTTCGGTCTCTAATCTTAAATTATGAACAGAGCAATAAATTAATTCAAAAACAAGTTACAGAATAGTGTTGACAGAATTAAAGGAAACTTCATTAGACGAGCTGTGCCCCGGTAGTTCTTCGAAGAATTTGATGATGAGATGGTCTCAGGATGTTCTTGGAGTTGTACCAATTGTCAGTTTCTTTCTGAAGTAACTTTCGAATTACTGCCATACTTCATTATTGGACTGAAAATTCACTTAATTTATTTTTAATGTTTAATATAATCTGTTTGTGTAAATAATAAATTATAGAACTACTATGCTACATAATACATTAAAAATTCATAATATTAAATACACTCACAAATTAGGTTTTTAAAAGTAAAATTCAAAATTTTCCAAGCGAATTCAGAATTTCCCCAATTGATATTTAGAATTTTTATCCCATAAAATTTGTAATAATAGATCAGTTTATGGAATACTATGATAAAACATTTCAGCCCCCCTCCCCACAACATGTTGATATGGATATGTATTTTGACTGGGGTTCTATATTTTTTTTTGTACATAAAGCGTCGTCATGGCAACCTAGAGTTTAACGTTTTCCTCGTCCTCTAAAATGTAATATTTTGACGCTCTGTAGCTGTGTTGGTGTTGCTCGAATTCGACGACAGTGTCTTTATCATAAATGTCGCTAGGGCCTACCGGTTAGGAGCTATATTGATTTAAATGAAAAAAGTCACGTATTTTCTACGTTTTTCAAGTAAAGGCGCTATTTAGACACCCTCTTGCTCTATAGGAGTTGCTTGGATCAAAAATTTTCCGATAGTTTCCTTATCAGAAGTAGTACATTATAAATAGACATTTTTATAGTTTTATTTTTATGGCCTCTGTATTTTAAATTGAGAACAAACAAAAACCCGACAAATTCTAAAATGTGTTGGAGGATTTTGAAATCAAAAGTTTGAAAACATTTCAAAATTAGGAAAATTCTGAAATGTTTTGAAAATTCCTAAATTTGATTTGGGAAATTCAGACTAATACTAGCAAAACCTATTTATACATTTTTAATACTACTTCAGAAATATATTATCAAAAAAACGATTGCAGAAGATTACTAGTTTTAGTTATTAACATATTTTATTGTATTAATGTATATTATATTGCAATCTGCCTCAGTGACGGCCAATAGGAAACAGAAATAATGATTCTCCTGGTTGTACAATCAAGCCATTCGATCAGATTACGCCTGTCCCTCACTTGTTGGTAAGACAAGAAACAAAGAAATTCCAGCGCTGCTCTCTCAGTTACGTAACTGTTATCAGTATCTGGTGGAGAAAGAAGACATATATAAGGATATGAAAGCAAAGATGTCTCCCAACATTAATTTTATATTTCAAAAATTATATTTATACAACCATTTAAAATTAATCATTATGATTGTCATAACACAGTTTCAGTAAATTATTATATTTTTTTTTAGGGCTTGAAAATATGGCAAAGCCATGAAACGTGGCCCATATGGTTGCATACATATAATTTTTGAAATATAAAATTAATGTTAGGAGATATCTTTGCTTTCATTTCCTTGTATAATACTTGATCTTCTTATAAGTATTACCAATATAATTTTATATTATTATTAGGCACGATCTGGACCTAAGATAGATCACGTGAAGCTCTTGTGGTTCCTCTCTCCTTACGACGCGCCCAAATGATCTTCATTTTCTCCCCATGTTCTCTCCTCCAATCCTCCGACCAAGTTCTCCCAGTCCTCTTGACTCCGTTTTCTGGCCGTACTTCCCACGCATTCACCTTTCGTCCGTAAGCATTTCTGTCTAGAGCTTCCTCTGGGTTTGTTTTTTTTGCACTTTTTAGGTCTTTCTTCACTTGTGTGCTCCATGCCATTGTTTTAAGGTTTATTGTTGCCTTCAGGATCTGATGGATCAGTCTGTGTTCGTGTAGTCTGCGTATGTGTCCATAGAATTTCAGTCTGCGTTTCCTTATGTATACCTCGATATTTGAAAGTTTCTCTATAGTTTTATTAGGTTGGAGTCTGTAGCTATCCTCAGTCTTCAATGGACCAATAATTTTCCTAATTATTTTTCGTTCTGCCGTCTTGATGTTTTCTAATGCTTGTTTTCTGTTAAGTATCAGCGTTTCAGTTGCGTACAAGGCTGCCGGTTTGATGAAAGTGTTGTAGTGTCTGATCTTAGCTTGAATGGATAAGCACTTTTTATTGTAGATTTGATGAGTTCTTGCATAGGCTTCCTTTAGTTTCAGTTCCCTGCTTTCTTGTGATCTTTTCTCAAGTCCTGAAGGCTCGAGAATTTCACCTAGATATTTGAAGTGTGGAACTCTTTTAATGATACCGTATTGTGTGATCAGAATCATGGTTTCCAATTGTGTGCCAAAGAACACTGTCTTCTCAATTTTATATAATTATAAAATTATAATTATTATTCTCTTCTTAGCCTACGAACGATAAAATCAATCAAATCAAATCGGAAAATAAAGTAAAGTGGGATTCTTAACTTGGGTCAAACTTAATGAAGTAAAAAAAAAGAATTGTGCTCCAAAAAACAGCTGCATTTTTTTTTTTTTTTTTACGAGATGTACCGGTCACAGCTACTGCATTAGCTGGATGCATATTTAAACAGGACTTCGCATGAGGCCAAATTGTAAAAATATGCAAAGCGTTGATGGGGACACCTGCATTTGATTCCCGGCAAAAATTAACGACCCCCTCGCTGATTTTATGTGCCTTCTCTCACTTCACATTGATTGAATATCATTTTAAAATCGAAGTTTCCTTGAAATACTACCCTTTTTCAATCAATAATTTTTATATCGGGACAGCGTTCTAGTATAATAATTATTAATATAAAAAAAAAAATAATTTTTAAAATGATTATAATAAATGTAGCAAACTTTCAATTAAATCGATACCAATCTTTTATAGAAAGAAATGGGAGTAGAGTAGTCAGCTGAATAATCAGGTAAATAGACAATCCCTTACATTTTCTCTTGCTTGTCGGTTTTTCCGGTCCTATATGTTCACGCCATTAGGCGTCCTTTGTAAATAGAAAAATTAAATACCTAAAAAAAAAAGAAAAAAAAAGTAAAGTATGAAACACAGGTCGAAATCACGCATTACTCCCAAGATAGTGGATATGTGTGGCAATTAAATCTTCCATCGACAACTAGAGTGCGCTACTAGGTATCATTTTGCACGACCTCTTTTTTTCTCTCTCGTTCCTGCAAAAGAAGTAGATGAGACTAGATGCTTTTTCAATATCCAAGGCATTTTGGCCTTCCATTGTTTTGTTCAAGACATTTGTCTTCCAGTTTTTAAATTCAATCGTTTTGTTTCCAATCTTTATGTTATTTCATAGCAAAGACATTTTTTTTTTTTTTTTGCCTTTTACTAGAAAATAAGTGTAAATTCAGCCAGAAGATCTCTCAACCGATTGGTTCAACATCTAGAAGACGCCCTAGCTCTTTCAGACGAATGCATTTGAAAGCCCAGAGGAGTCTTATGATCTTCACCTTGGTAAGTCAATTTTATTTTATATGGTTTAGATTTCTTCAAATTGTTTTTCCTCTACAATTGCGAATGGTTTTTCAAGTGATCCTATATACGAGAACAGTCCACAACCCAGAGCGTTATTTCAATTCAGAGGAAGTCACGTTCCGTTTTGAATTAGAAAAGGTTAACCCACGAGCTTTGACTCAACACTATATTTATACAAACTTAAAATGAGACTATCGGAATGAAACAGGGAATAAATTGTGTTCTTTGTAAAAAAAAAAAGTAATAAATAGTTCAATTTTTCAAAAGAATAAAAATGAAATATCACACTTATTATGGCATCACTCCTCTTTATTATTCCTCTATTAAGTTACATGTTTCGGGAAAACTTTGTCCCATCCTCAGACTTTTTACTGTTTCCATTATAATCCCAACCTCTTCCTCACTCATTGAAGAATTTAGTATTTACAGTAGATGGCATAATATAACCACTTGATAAGAAGTTATCAAATTCTTCAATGAGTGAGGAAGAGGTTGGGATTATAATGGAAACAGTAAAAAGTCTGAGGATGGGACAAAGTTTTCCCGAAACATGTAACTTAATAGAGGAATAATAAAGAGGAGTGATGCCATAATAAGTGTGATATTTCAATAATTGTTGGCTCCTTCATTGAAGAATTTAATAAAAATGAATTTGTTGGGAAGGATTATGGAAGGAAATCCCTGTCAAAAATATCCAGATACTGACAGATCTGAAACCAGTATTAGTGGCTTTGGGCAGAGTTCATCTCTTGATCCCACCCCAAACCCTCAACACCAAAATCGAAAGGATTAAACGGGAAGAAAGACTGTTCTATTAGAAAATTTAAATATTTAATTAATTTTCAAAAGGACAACAATGGCGGTATATTGTGAGTGCGTCGAAAATCTTTATATCTTAGCAGACCTCAAAATAGTATCATTTAGTGTCCTGTGACAAGGATTAACCGGGAAGAGAGAGTGTTAGACTGTATAGGTAATGTATTAGTTTTACACCAGAATCTTTGTTGAATTTATGATATTTTTATTTTAATGAATAGGGAAGTTGGGTGCGCCTTATTACTGTATGTTGGATAATATCGTATAATGATTAAATGTAACGATGCACTTCCGATTTTCCCCCTTCGATTTGGATCCAAGCATTACTTCAGACGCATAACAATTTGCAGGCGATAATCGTAAAAGTAAATTTAAAAAAGTTTAAATAGTCTCTAGATAGTTAGGCTTCCAATTCTCCTTGTATTAAATCGTTAAATTCCAAGACCCTTCGTAAAATCCTCGATGCTCCTTATCACGTCACCAATAAACATATCCATGGAGGTCTAAACATCCCATATTTCACTGGATCGGCACAAACTTTATCGTTCATTGATAAGCTTCATACCAAATTGAACCGACAAGTCCATTGTTTTTCGATTCCCGATAACTTTCCGAGGTGTATGATGGCTTTTAATATAAATTAAGTAGTTCTAATGGGTGCTTTCTTTACAAGTTATTGACGTATCTTTGTAAGCATATTTCCACAAATTTATCTGATCTATATTATGTATACAATTTTAAATATGAATTAATGAAAAACTTGAAAAAAAAAAAAAAAAAAAAAAAAGTAAAAGAAAAGAGATAGTATGGAAACTATGAAATCCATAAATAGTTCATAACCATCCAAAAAAGTTTCTGGGCTGTTGAAGCACCCTCTTCTTGTGGTATAACTTGGTTAATATTGTTTTTTTCTAAATAATAAATAATAATAGAAGGTATTAGATTAAATGATCGGGAAAGTGGATGCAAGTGAATAAAATCGCTAAAAGTTGGATTCTAAATTTGTAAATATATTTTGATTTATATTGTTAGCTAATTTCATTTATTGAATCAGGAATTACTTAAATGTTTAATGAATAAAATTTTATAAAAATGATGGGGGTCAGTGCTCACTAGGTTGGGGGGGAGAAGGGGGTAGGATTCCGAATTCGTTCTCCACGTCAACACTTTCCCCTCACCACACGTGGTTGGCTCATTTTCCATTCCTTTTCTGATGAATTTAATCGTCCGGAAAAACTCTCGACCGCAAATTGAAATCCTTGATTGAAAGCGATTATCTTGTTATATGCCCGTATAATTGATTCGATTGAGATTTTAATGCCATTTTCTGGTTTATACAACCATCAAATCACAGAATTGTTTGTCTTATTTGATGAAAAAAATTAATGGAAAACGATATTTTATATGAATAAGCTACGGCTTAAATAAAATTTTAATCTCAGAAATTGGTTCTGGGTTGAAATATAAGCTTCTTAAACATTTAAGCTAATGGGATTTTTGGCTTCTTTTTTTTTTTTTTTTTTTTTTTTTTTTTTTTGTTAGTTTCATGTATTACAGATTCCGGCAGCACATGTTCGAAAATATGATTTAAAAAATCTGAGTAATTATAAATGTGGATAACGTGTAACTTTTAAAATTTGGTTACTTTAGTTATATTTATTAATTTTATATTTTTAGTTCTATGAAATTTATTTTTAAATAATTTTTTGTAAGATATTAGCACTAGACCTCCTTACAATATCTAGTTCATTCCAATGAAACTATTGGTTAACAAGTGTTAAAATCATATTTAAGTATTCCTATCATTCAGTTTTTATTAAGTACTCCAACTTTCTTCTTTAAAAAGTGTTAAAAAAACAAAATAAACAAGATCCATAAAATTATCCAAAATTGATTTATTCGAATACAGCGACTATAACCAACCAGCTCTAGCCTCTAAATATGTTGATAACAAAACGTATTAAATCACAAGTAGGAAATTTTATGTAATTTATTTTTGTAAAATATATATATACAGAAAATTAAATGTATTTATTGTTGTTGTATAAATCCAAAAAAATACTCATCCAATAACCTTTACCCTTTTTTGTAAACGTACGACTTCCTGTCTTACATTTATGTAGACATATAAATGAAATATGTAGAACAAATCCAATACCTAAGATTCCATCTAAACAAACGTCTTATAGAGCATTCATAAAAGTTTAAAGCTTCAATTAATTACTAAAAACTCATTTACATACCAGTATAATTTATACCATAACCTGCTTAAAAATACGGATTTAATCTTTAGAGGAAAACTACACCCACGAATTTATCTCGTTTCCAAAATTAAAAATACAAAATATTTCGTAAATTCTCAATGCTCTTTATATCTACAAAAATAAACGATCTTAATGTCCCATATATATGTTGGGGATTTGCCCCACACTCAATATTTATCATTTATTTCTATTACAAGCTGACTCCATACCCTCTCGAATCCTCTAGTATCCCAACTTGTTTTCTGTTCTACTTCTATTAACCCACCAATGCCTTTGGGACATTCTAATGTAGAACTTTAATTCAAGTGCTACCGATGGTAGCTAATATTCTTATTGAGTTGCAAATTAATGATGTTATATTTTCGTAGCTCAGAGCTGATCTGTTCGACTATAAAAATGAAACACACTATCTTACTTAGTTTAAGTTCAGGAAATGGCAAGATGCACAAAAAATGATTAATTTTTAGAATATTTAAGATGGGAACATTCATCATTAGGAATTGAATAGATTTTTTAACAAAATCAAAAATCAGATACTCCCTTAGTCCTATATTACTCAGCAATCAACCCTTAATGATTGAAGCGGAAATAATCAGTATAATCACCATTTCTTGATTAAAGGGTGTTCTATAGTAGGAGTAACTCTTTGTGAGGTTATACCTATCTCCAAGACTTCACCTAACTTAGTTTTAAAGGCTTAAGCAACTTTCTATCAAGTTTCAAACTTTGAAAAACTTCCGCATATTAAAATTGCTTCGGCGTCCGAAGTAGTTCGAGAATTTTTCGGATGTTATTATGATCTGTAATCATCGGTGGGTTGGCACCTTTTTTGTTACTGTATTTTTTTTTTTTATGGTTCTTTCTGATAAATTTTTAAATGACATAAATATATAATCTTGTAGCACTGCTTGGCGTAATCATATAAGAAAGCAAATGGTTTGGGTGTTACGTCATAGTTTGATTGTCATAAGACAATAAAAATATATTTATTTAATGTGCCGAATATATTTATTTACTTTTAGGCGTGTACTGTAAACCAGGAAAGGACAATGGCCCCAGAATAAAATTTATTTTTATTTTTATTTCATTTTATTTATTTTATACAAAATGAACTATGAAAAAAATGATTAAATAAATAAAGTAAAAAAATAAATAAATAAAAATAAGCAGCCCCTAACTATACACAAAATGAAAAAAAAAAAAGAAATAAAGGATAGTATAAAATATATTAGGATAATAATTGTAACAAATAAACAGAGAGAAAAAAAAATTAAATACAATCATACTATCCAATATTTTCAAACATTCAGGGAAACCCTGAATCAAGCTTGTCCTCTATTATGGCAGGGCGAGCCAGATCCAAAGAGATCCCAATGCTACTTTCTCAGCTACGTCACTGACGGAATCCAGTGGAAGCTGAGGAAGTACACTATGGTAAAGTCAAATTATTATTCATTTGAATCTGAAAAGAACGGTTTTTAAGGAGATGAAGCTAAAGTAGAGTAGGAAGAATAATGTTTATGAATTTATGAAAATTAAACTGTACATAACTATTCATAAACTGTATATAATATATCTTTTCTAATGCTTCTGTGATATTGGAAACTGTAACAAACGAGAAGTTTTGTTTTTTGGGTGTAGTTTTTTAAACTAATCGCTGAAATGACACCTATCAAAAAAATGTATCTTATTCGTTTATTGATTAATTTATTAATTAATCTTAAAATTACAGAAAGGTCAAATTGGTAAAAATGGCATTCATTATATATATATATATATATAAACCAATGAAAATCTTCAGATGAAATAATGTATTAGACATATAAAATCCAATCATTATCACTATCATCTTCAAATTTAGTAATTATATTAGTCACATCACACATGGGGTTCAATATTTCAGATGGTTTAGAAAAGTTTCGAGACAGTGGTGCAGTTTTCATATTTTTAACCCACTAGACCCTTTAATGATAATTTTTAAAATAATTATTGATGAATTTTTATGAGCAATATTATTAATATTAATATGAGTTCTGCTAGTTCACCCACTAGCAGAAAATAACCAGAGGATATAGGAAAAAAATATAGAATTTATAGAAATATAGAGTTTTATGACCGTGAATACGAACTTCAGCGAAGCCACTTCAACAAAGTGGAATTTACTGAAAACAAAAATTTTTCAGTTATTTACTTCGAATAAAAAAAAAAAAAAATATGTTAATAAATATTCTGCCAGTTAACTTCTGTAATTACACTTTTTTTTCTCTAACAATCAATTCACTTGCTTTTACATGGGATAGATAGTTTGAAAAAAAAAAATAATAATAGAATTTGACGACAGAAACTATAACCTATTGCTCATATTAATCTGATCTAAAAAGAACGATTTTAAGAAGGATTTAAAGGATTGAAGTAGGTAGACAAGTATTTGAATAATGTTTTAGAAGATATTAAGGGCAAAGGATCTTTTTCTTCTAAACTTCTAAGACTTTCCTACGGACACTATTCTGGAAGCATTTCGCAATTTCCTCATACCCTTAAGTCGAAAAATTGCTGCCTGTGTATAAAACAACGGCCCTTGCCAGTAATTAAAGGGTGAATTAGATGGCAGGTGAGTTTGACCCCCTTTTGTTTTATATTTTTATATTACGAAAAGGCAGTTTAATTTTTCCCTTACATTTTACTCTCATTTAGGGTTTTCTACTTTTATTCTTTGCACAAGGGACCGAAACATCTGGTACTCCACCCTGGATAACTTTCCCCTGAAGAAAAAAAAGACACACCATAACACTAAGGCAGTAATTATTTCAAACCTCGCAGCGATTTTCTTTTTCTTTCATTCCTGATTCTTTGTATAATTTCTAAGAGATGTTTAAGAGGCATGATTTTCTTTTTGTGAAATCTTAGCTCACGCTAAAAAAATCTATTAATTTTGCTGCCCGAATAATTAAAAACAATTTATTAAAATTTTGCGTATATTTCCTTATTATTATTTAGTGAATCAACAATTCACGAGAACATACATTTCCTATCTCCAGGAACACCACATCTAAAACTAATACAAATTACAAATGTTTTTATTACATTTAACATTACCTCAAATATAGTATAATACTTACGTAATATTCTCAATATACCATACGTCCTCGACCTCATACCCCTTAAATATTTTAAATTCCATGGCAACCTTTCCTTCCATCCTAATCCTCAGGCTCAATCATTTTCAAGTTCCACACATTCTGATAGCCCCCTCGCAGACTAAAACGGCAGTGGCCCCAAGACCTTTTGTAGAAATTTATTCATGTTGGAGTCCGGACAATGGACAGCCTCTCCACTCACACTCTTAGTGACTGTACTATACTGCTCTCACACTTGGTTTTTTCATACCAGTGACATGGGAGAAGAGCTGGGACTTCTCTGTGCCAGGCTTGTCTTTCCATAAGTGGAAGGACGGAACTGGTTGGGGCATCCTGAGGATAAGTATATATTATGAATTAAGAATGATTGTATTTTTAACTTTTAATTTAATTTTACTATTACTATTATTTAATTTTCTTAAATTAAACCACCACACATTATATTCATAATTTTTATTTCCGAGCAATACTAAATATTTTATGGAAAGGTCGTTAATTTTGATTTTTTTTTTTTTTTTTTTTTTTTTTTTTTTTTTTTTTGGATACTACCTGTAATTAACAGGTGTAATATTTTTTTAAATTATAATGAATTAAAAAGTTGTGAAAGTTCTGTTTAGAAATTAGAACAAATAGGGGGGGAGGGGGATAAGGAAAGAAATAAAAAAGAAGAAAAAAAAATCATGAACAAAGAAGAACTAGTAATAGGCAGGATTAAAAAATGAATAAATGAATATAAGACAATAGAAAAAAAAAGAAAGTATAACGAGTAGACAAGTTGATTTTCTGATCTATGTTTTCAACTGTTTTTCTTAGTTATTGATGAAGGGTGGTCTTCTTTCTTTATTATGTATGAGGTCTGTTTTCCAATTGATGTAGCTAAATATTTTTAATATATCTATATATATATATATATATATATATATATATATATATATATATATATATATATATATATTAGTTTGATATGGTATAGGATTAGTCTTTAAAAAAGAATTAAAATACCTTTTAAATACGATTTTCGTTATCTATTCATTCTTACAACTGTATAAAATAATTGTGGCATTAATGTGTAGTCGGTTGAGTGCTGAAATGGTATTTTAGGAAAACCTTTTAGAAATATGTCTATTTTTGTGAAGCAAATTTTCATTTTTTTTATTCATAATGCTGTATTTACATACATGAAGAATTCATTCAAGGAGATTAATATCTAGTTATTATATTAAAAGGCATAACTCCTCATTTGCTTTATTCATTTACTACATGTTTCGGAGCTTGTCATGTTGCTCCATCTTCAGGTTCTTACACTGTGATATTCTCACTGGTCATCCTATCTATCCTATCCTATTGCCCAGTGGTGTCAGTGTAGATAGGATGACCAGTGAGAATATCACAGTGTAAGAACCTGAAGATGGAGCAACATGACAAGCTCCGAAACATGTAGTAAATGAATAAAGCAAATGAGGAGTTATGCCTTTTAATATAATAAATACATGAAGAAGCTGAGAACGATGAGTCGTTTCGTTTTATTTTAGTCTTGTATCCACTCCAAGTTAGAAAGTTGAGAAACTTGTGAATTTGAACGGTTATGGAGTTCTATAGATATTTAATTTTTAAAAAAACAATGCAATAAATAATTTAAATATTAATGTATATTATTAATATTATCTCGAGTTTAAATATTGTCTGGGGAAACTTATAAGGAAACCTGCTGCCTTGTTTTTATATTAAAATAGCTGTAGAATTTAATAGTAAAGCGAACCTGAAGTTATTGTATGGGAAAATTACATACCAAATGCTCTCTGGGAAACTAGAAATTTCTATAGGGGTGCCTGAGGGAATGTCATGAAATATTCAGATGGCTCGAAACGACAAAGGGATATCCCCACAATATAACAATAATAACTAAATGCAAGAAAGATATACACGACAGTGACACGTGCCTACAGATTAATCCAGTTACGCTAAATCTTGAATATTTAATATTCTTTATGTTATAGTTCCAAAAATATGGCATTCATCTGTCTCAATAGAGTGATATGGATATCCTAATACAACCATGCCTCTTTGATAAAAAAAAAAAATAAATAAATTCTACTTGTTAGTGTTAATATTATTTTTTTAAAGAGTTATGTAATTGTTTTTGTCGAACCATCTAGCCTGTTTAAAAGGTTAATATATGCAATATGTTGAACAACTAAATATATTTTTCTAGCCTATAAAATGTTTGTTTTGAAAAAAAAAAAAAAAAAAAGTTTAGAACACCACTAGAATTGTTTAATTGGGTTTACTCATTTTCATGCTCTACAAAGTTGTATATCGGTATAAGATATTCCTGAAAATTGAAAGATAAAACACTTAAAAAAACACTAAATTTAAAATAGAATATGTGTACAGTATCTTACCTGAGAGAATAATATTTTGAACGTAAATAAAAATATAATATTAATAGAAAATAATAAAAAAAACACTAAATTTAGAATTGAATATATTTTAATTTACAATATTACTGTCAAACGTAATTATTTGCATGTCTTAAGTGGCTGTTGTTATGAAAAATTATTGCAGACAATATTATTTGAGGAATGATTTTGATAAATAAAATGTAGAAATCCCCTGGCCTATACCCATCCCGTCATCTCCATCACTGACCGTAACATCGGTTTCTGTGTCATGATCTAAAGCTTTTTCTTTCTCCTCTTGTTGATTTGATTGTCCGGTTTTAATATTGACTACAAAACATTGACTCGTGGGTAAAGAGAGAGGACTATAAAGGTTGCTTACAACAAAAGATAGATTTTTGTTTTTAATAATATTTAACAGTAATATAAAAAGGAGAAATATGTATATAAATATTTGTAATAATAAAAAAAACAGATAATCCAATATGAGTATGGCTGAAGGAGAAGGTGATGGTATAATTAGATCAAAAGTATACGATTTAAATAGAACGAATATATTTTATATAACCTTTGACATGTTATATAGTTTTCTATTTATTTATTTATTTTTTTGGAAGCATAAACTTTTATTGAGTAATTATTACAATCTGCCACAAATCTGGGCAACAAGTAATATATATGGCTTTATGATTACATTCACACATTATGTACAAAAAAAAGAAGAAAAAAAAATGAGAACAGAAAAGAACCATGTTTTACATTGTTAATATAAAATATACAATATACACATAAGTGAAATATATAAATAAAAACATGTATATAAAATAAAATGAAAATTAAATAATAGTAATAATAAAATTAAATTAAAAGTTAAAAATACAATCATTCTTTATTTATAATATATACTCATCCTAAGGGTCCCCCACCCAGACATGTACCCCCTCTTATAGAAGCCTGGCACAGGGAAGTTCCAGGTCTTCTCTGGTGTCACTATTTTCTTCCTCGTCTAGCTCTTGCAGAATTCGCGAGATATCTTCCAATTTTATAGGTTTCCATCTAATGAAAACGTTCCGAATAATTAATATTTCTATCACTAAAATATAAAATATGCCAGCAGTTTGTCAAAAACGGAAAAGAAAATATCGAAACGAGAACGGTTCGCTTGTTCTACTTTGGACAACGCTGAGGACTAATTATTTTCCATGCAGTAAGCTCTCCCTCCTATCACAGTGAAAAATTACTGACGGGATATAGAGGAGTATCTCGAATAGCTAAAGCAAATTTTGCGGGAAGCAAGAGAAAGAGAAAACAATGCGGTGTTCTACGATATACAACGGCGCTACCGGTGAAAGGTTAAATATATTCCCAAAATTTAAAATATAAGATTTATATTCATCCATATTTCGTTCATTACGTCTTGCTTTCGGTGGGATACAGGTCCAATGCGATTCTGAATGCATTCTTGAAGGATATGCTCCATCTAATGCAAACATTTGTAATTTGTAATTTTTGTTTTTAATATTGTTTGCTTTTATTAAATTAGGGATAAATTAGGTGGGTGTGGTAGCTCTGTGGATAAGGCGCTTGACTACCATGCTTCCGGGCCCGAGTTCGAGTCCGATTGAAGGCAGAAAATTTATTTTCTGTTATTTCAGCCGTGGCTCGAATTCGAGGTCGGAAGACCCTCCTGAGGCACACCCAGCCTCTTAAAAAGTGGATACTCTTTACTGGTGAAAAAACCTGGCGGTTAAGCGTGAATTCTGGCCAAATCACCTCCTTTCACAACCGTTGGCTCAGAAACAGCACAGCCTATTTAAGTACTGAATCCAAGACCCTTTATGGGGTGTAAGTGGTTCAGGTTTATTACTATAATCTGAATTCTTTAATTTCAGGACGTCAGATTATTCAGGTTAAAACACTTAACTTGCAGCGTATTCTATGACTTTGCAGTAGCTTTCCGTGGAGGATAACTTATTTTTGAACAGTAAAATATTTAATTTTTTTTTTTTTTTTGTGTTTAACTTTGTTGTGATGGCAACCAATTCTGTGTGTAATATATTAAAAATGAATTGGCTTTTGTTGTTTTGTATTTTGAAAAATAAACTGTATGTTGACTATTTTATTAATGTGATCAAGTTAGTTTTGTCGAAACCTTCTGGTTAGCTTTTAAGTTATCACCCATCATCCTCGAAAAACTTATATTTTATAGAACAAGTCTTTCTGTAAGAACATTATTTCATTTTAAGATGAAAATAAAAATCAAACAGCGAAAGTAAATCGTTTTACTACTTTCACTAGTTAACGCCCCAGCTGTTTTATATGTGGTCGACTTGATGTGAGCTCAGAGAGGGCTGGCCGGGGGGAGGGGGCTGCACAAGTCCCAAGAGTTCTGACCCGCCTCGATCCTTGACTAAGTGAACAGAGAAGACGATTTAGTGGTTGTCTTGTTAGAAGTTTACTCAGTTGGAGTGAGTGACCTTACAAAATCCATGTTGTAAACCATATCAGTTAGAAAACGTTGATTAATTATTTATCATCAACTGTTCTTTATTTTATTTATTTATTTTTATTTTTATTATTACTATTATTATTTTTTTTTTGTAGTTTTACCCTAAATAGAGACATCAGCCTTAAAAGGCTTTTTGTAATTAAAAAAAAAGTATATTAACTTTAAATACAGCTTAATATTAAAGATTTGTAAATCCTAAGCTCTTATAATTTTTCATATAAACATATCTATAACATATACATAACATATATTTTTGATTTAGCACAATCCTATTTTTGCATAATAAACTCCGAACCAACAAGTTTCTTAACTTGCTTGCCCACTCCATAATGATCAAATAAGTCAAATGAAAAGAAAATGGCCTCGGGACATATATATAGCCTGGGAGTATCACTTACCCGACAATTGAAGGAAACTGATTTAACCACATAAATATATATATATATATATATATATATATATATATATATATATATATATATATATATATATATATATATATATATATATATATATATAGGATATATATATATATAGGAATTCCTCTCTCCTCTGACGCCTCTTACCTTTTGGTCCCAGCATCATTGCCTTTGACCCAGAATCTGGCTATGTGGCAATCTGCCCACATCTAATACACCTCTCATATTGAAATGCAATACCAGCTTTTCTCTACCATTTAATGGGGATAGTTTATATCTGCTATACACATAACAATATGATAATTTTTTTTAAATATATGTACAATCTGCCTCAATTAAGGGTAATAGGTGACAGAGCTAAAAAGATGCATTCATTCATACAATATATACAAGTACTCATACACACAAAAGTAATGATAATAGAAGATAAAAAAAAAAATTAATAATACAGTATGATAATAATATTTATCATTGTTTATTGGGCTATAAGTCAAATGAATTACATAATATAGAACTTCTATTGGAGTGCTACCGATAAAACTTCCTTACAAATCATTGATATCTCATTAAACTAATTATTTCTCACATTTGCCGTAAGTATTTGTCTATATAGTTGTAAATATCAATAAATAGATTTTTCATAAAATGTGTAAATGATACCTCAAAGAAAATGGCCTGATGCTTTTATTTGATACCTCAAATACTGGGGGGATAGTTTATATCTGCTATACACATAACAATATGATAATTTTTTTTTTTTTTTTTTTTTTAATATATGTACAATCTACCTCAATTACGGGCAATGGGTGACAGTGCTGAAAAGATGTATTCATTCATACAATATATACAATTACTCATACACACAAAATTAATGATAATAGTATTATGTACTATGATAATAAGAGTACTATGTACTAATATATAGTGCGTCAGTTTTAATGTTTCATTGAAATTAGTTTATTGTAAAATAATTTAATTAATGGAACACGAATGAGTTAACGTAAAACATGTTCCGGATGCTATTGCCTGGATAACAGTTCTATTGAGTGGAACATATCAAGTTTTAAAGTCGGAATATTCAGCTTTGATCAACCGAAACAAAGCATCAACAAGACAACACAAGCCCAATACGCAATTAACGTTTGAATTCGGCAAAATTCACAAAATAAAATTCGACTTCCTCGCCCCTTCTACTACTACAGCTTTGATAACGTGATGTTTTTCAGTGGATTACTTTTTACCATGATTCAAATTTATCTTCTTTTTTTGTTTTTAACTTTTGAGGGCATTACTAATGGAATGAATGGTAAAAATGAAAGGAAATACCGAAATATAATTTGACACGTTACACTTTATAGACGTTATTTTTTTTATGCTCAACTATTTGGTTTTACAATTAAATGAATTCTACGAAAATAACTCATCTTTTTTGACAAAACGTACAATACAAACGCACGTTAAATACCTTTGATTATAATTCTTAAAAAAAGACTCATTCACTTAACCTAATTGGAAATAAGTATTATAAAATTCCACAAGTATCTCAACTTGCTTCCCATTCCATTCTTTATTGTCCTCCAAAACGTCTGAATAGACCATTGGTTCCCAAACTGGAGGGCGTGAGGATATGTCAGGGGGGGGGGGCGCGGGATAAGTTGAACATTAAATTAAATTTTGTTAGTCTTTCTAAAATTCTAAATTTTAAAAGACATCTAAATTTTAAAAGACATAGCACAATGTTCTCAGTTAATTGTTTATGTTAGGTATATTGAAAACGAAAGAATGAAAGACGAGCTACTCTTTTCTACAGAGTTGGAGCCCACAACAAAAGCTATTGATGTTATGAAAGCAGTGTCAGACTTTTTTGACAAACATGAACTCTCTTGGCAAAAACTGATCGGTGTATGTACGGATGGCGCGCCTTCAATGTTGCTTGGTTCTCGCTCAGGCTTTGTGCAATTAGTAAGAGAGAAAATGCTGATGTGACTGGGATACATTGTTTTATACATTGACAAGTCTTGGCAGCAAAAACCCTTCCAAATGAACTCAATACTTTCTCAAAGTTGTGTATTAAGGTAGTGAATTACATAAAAACAGTGCGTTGAACACTCGACTGTTTAAAACTCTTTGTGAAGATTTAGGAAGTGATCACAAAACACTGCTATTTCATACAGGAGTACGATGGCTCTTAAAAAGGAAACATGTTGGCAAGATTATTTGAGCTTCGAGATGAAATAATCACCTTCTTGGAACATCAAAAGCAAAATGAACTAAGCGTAGACTTCAAAAAACCTTGAACCCAAGTAATATTGGATTATTTGTCAGATATATTTGACTCGTTAAACAGCCATAACCTAAAACTGCAGAGTGGAGACTCAAATTTAGTTACTCATCGTGATGCGATCAAGACGTATATTGAGAAATTGCAACTTTGGAGGCGTAAAATATCAGGGAACCTATGCAATTATTCAAATTTCCCTAAAATAGAGTCAATCTCAGAAGATACTCGCTTCAAGGACATTTATGAAGGATCAAGTTTGAAAATCCAAATATCAAACCATTTGGAGAGCCTAATTGGAGAGTTCCAGAAATACTTCCCAAACACTTATGAAGATAGTATTTACAGAATGTCAACGGACCCATTCCATGTCAACATAGACTCCCTGCCTGAATCACTTCAAGAAGATGCTTTGGAAATAAAACATGATTCCTCTACCAAATACAACTTTGATATAATGGACAACCCTTCATTTTGGTAAAAATATTTCATAGTGTATCCTAGTGTATCACGGTAAGCTCTTCGTTTATATTTGCCTTTTTCAAGCACCTATTTGTGAGAAAAAGCATTTTCAACACTTGTGGCAATTAAAACAAAGTATCGGAATAAACTTGATGTTGCTAGTGAGCACTTACTAACTCAGCCACGATACAATTTATTGTTATGGGGGCGCGAGAAGCTTTCATTTCAACAAAAGGGGGCGTGGTACAAAAAAGTTTGGGAACCCCTGGAATAGACTGAATAGTCGCTTTAATTGTAATTCATATGTTATTATGTAATTAGCTAATCATTTACTTGATGAATTTTTTATCGTATACAGTTGTGAATTTCAATACAGATGAAACAAAATAGAATATTAATTTATTTCAAATTTTTATGAATAAATGTATTTTGATTACTTGACAAGGTATGGTGGTACAGGAGGATCTTGTTTAAAAACCCTTTTCGTTTTGCCTACTTAAGTGAGTATCAACATGTTTGCTTAGTTCTTACATTTAAAAAAAAAAAATTATATGTATAATCTAGATGGCAAAGTGCTGGTGTTTTAAAATTTCAGTATATTTTTAGAACTTAAGGTGCATGCTTAACATTAGTAACTAGTATTCAGATTAAAAAAAAAAAAAAAAAAAAAAAAAAAAAAAAAAATCCAGAAGTAATGGCAAATAATTCATCAATCCTGATTATATTTTGATTATGTTAGTAGAAAAAACTAATTCATCAAGAGACTGAAATAGATTTTTTAGCTCTAGTTGTTATTTGTTGATATGCTTAGATTGTTATAAATTTAAAGCCAGGAACTTGTTTCAGAACGGAATAAAATATAACTTTTTTTTTAATAATTTTATAAAGTAACGTAATTCTAGATTGTTTTGTACATTTTCTTGAGCGTTATATCCAATGTATTTCTAATATTTATGCTACCCATGTTTGAAATAAAAAAAAGGTGGGAGTGATGTAAATTTCAGTAATCACCGCCCTCGAGTGTAACAAAAGCGTTAAATATTGTCGAAACGACAGAACAATGAGTATCATTTGACTGGGCTTAGAGAGGCTTTGATTGCCAGGAAGAGAAACGCCTGGGAGGCTGACATATACACGACCTTTCCATTAAAGGAATCTGCATTAATTCCCTTTTTCCCTCCCCCACCCTTTCCCTCCCTCCCCGCCCTTCCCTCTGAAGAAACTCTCCTCTGTAATATATTCTAGTCCTTTTAATTTGTTAGAAGTCAACTTTAGAAGAGAAGACGTTTCACTGTTTTGAAGCCACCTGTGGTACTTCTCAAATGTTCACGAAGAAAATTTGTCTATGAAAGTTATCTTCCTAAAATGTATTAATTGAAATATACAACTGTATGAAGAAATACTTTAAATAAATGTGAGAGATAATCTGTATTATTACACGCCCATGATCTACAAAGTAATCTACAGTTTTATATTAGAAGGTAACGAGGCAAGAAATCAGGTGGAAAGAGAGTTGAGAAACTAGTGAAACTGAGTTGGTATTATAATGTCTTTGAATGATAGCTAAATAAATAAAACAAGCAAATAATTATCATTAAAGATGGCCCGTTTAATCAGCTGCTTCTGCGGTCGTCGATAATCATTCAAAGAATATCACGATGAAGAAATTCAAAATTTGAATAAGAAAAAAAAAAAAAAGAGAGAGGGAATATAACGCGAAACGGGAAAATAGAATGAGGTGGTTAGATTTAGAAAAGTAAAATGGCAGATGGCGGATGGACGAGGAGCGGCCTAGGAAGAGGGCCATGATGAAGGTGAGGGGTCAGGTAAAGAAGTTCTTTGCGATTCCAGCTTACACAGTATAAGATAATAAAAAATAAATACCAACAGTTAGGAATTAGTTTATAATGCAAATTGTTTGCTAACCAATAAGTAGATTCATTGTAATATCTTACTCAGGACATAGTTTAATTTAATCAATAATCCCATTCATTAACGTATAATATTATACTGTTAATAAATAAAACATATTTACCAATCATTATTAATCTATAATACCCTAATAGTGCACTAATAAGAATAGAATTAGAAAAAGAGACACCTTTTTGAACAGAAGTATCAAGAAATCAGATAGAACAGACACCAATTGGTGGAGTCTCAAAGGACAAGATCTATATTAGTAAAGGTTATACGAAATGTTTATACCCCAAGTTGTGAAGGAACATAGCAGTATGTATTTGATTATGGAATGAAAGGGTACTAGTCGGGCAAAATCAGTGACTTAAGTACATTATGGAAAAATCTGTTAGAATTAAGTACAGGGGGGATGCATTGTATGTTTACACGTTTAATAATGTCTTCAGTAGCCTATCCATTTAACAGGAAAACTATTTCAATTCAACCAATCCTTTTTCAGACGCCTTAAACGGTTATCGGGAACCGAATGAAGAGCAAGTTGAGAGACAAGTAATTTTCAGTGGATATGGAGATTACTTTGTTCGAAAAGGGCAACCTGATTGAGGCCAAATCAGCATCGTATGGTACATAAAGATCACTATGGATAATATTTGTGACATAATACGAGATGAATTAAAAGGTTTATTGAAGAAACGATATAGTCGAATAAATGAGTCTCATGTAATTTATTTAAAACTAAGAATAATCATTTGGATGTTGAATCAATAAGAGACGATGAGCAGTTTCTTGTCATTTAATCTTGTAACATACGAGGTTTGTCTATAAAGTAACAGGATTTGCTTTGTAGCATCACACACATGAGAGGGTGTGTGTAATGAACTTGGAGGTGTTTGAACACTGCAAGGCTAATTATTATTCTTTTTGAAAACTTTTGCTCCTCATTTCAGGCCATCATCATGGCTACACGGAATATGATAACTAAAATTAGGATACGATATAACAAAACCAATCATTTTAACTTCAATTGATCTCTATAAAATGAATCGCATTAGCTGCACTTCCATTAAACTCCTTTTTGCTGTCGGTATCCCTTGAATGTTCCATTTATCCCTGTCCAATACTCATTCATTATTTAACTAGAACAAGTAAACAGAATGGAATTTCTTTAAGAGAGTGAAAAACTTCCCCGATTCCAATTGCTTAAAAAGTTAACTGAAGAACGATTCAAACTTTCAATCCAATTAAACAAAAAGCTAGGCATGGCCACAATATTTGTCAGGCAGACATATTTAGAAATACGAGGATGAGATTCGGAGTAAAATAAAATCATCCAATTCCAGTCACATCCCATTGCAACAAAATACTCAAGGATCTTTATTATACCAAAAACAAAATCATCCATTTTTTTTAACTTATTAATATTTAAATAATTATTGAAAAATGATAATAGGAACAATAATATTCTATTAAGAAGACAAACACTTGAGAAGAAACTACTAATAAATTTGATGAGATTAGACAGCAATGCTTAGATAAATAAGGAAAAATCAGGTATAAAATCAAATGTTGGAAAATAATAAGGGAAGAGTAATTAGGCGAAAAGAATTGTAGATACATTATACTATCGAACTGATTAATAGTTAAAACCTGGATAGTTCGGATCAGCGAAAAGTTATGCCGGCAGTACACTCTTGCCGAGGCAAGACGAGAGCAGGCGAGCACGAGAGTGTACGAGGTCGCCCTCCGTTGCATCGTCTCTGCACAGCTCGGCTCGCCAGCGCTCCGAAAAAAGTCGGAATACCGAAAAGGTATGGAGGTATGGAATCATGGCAAGAAGGAATTATGTTTTCTGTTTTTATGTTGATTTGTTTTTCTCAATCTCAAACATTTTTTTTATCTTTCTTTTTATCTTTATTCTTGTTATCCTTATCCTACATTTTATTTCTTTATGATTCTCAATTGTTTTTCTTAATCCCAAACATACACTGTACTTATATAATCTATGTCCATCCGTAAAATTAAATATTATAAGAACACCAAATAATATGTAAGATCGATTTGCGAAGCTTAAAACCATCCACAAAACCACAGGATAACTGTAAGAATCGCGTGCTTGGAAACTACATACTACTAGGTGTGACACGCAATGCTTCAGGACGCCGAGATGTTCCGGATTCTCGCACGTTCCTACCCTGGATTTCATAAACTTGTTAGTTCTTGTTCCATCACATAAACACTAATGTATTAAAACACACTTATTTCATATCTTCTTTTCTAAATGGATAAATAATAATAATTTATTGTAATTTTTTCACCTGAAAATTGATATTGTTTTCTATAAGTTGATAGATTTCGCTTCCTGATTTTTTTTTAATATGTTTTCAGAGTGTCTACCTATGAAAACTGATTTAAAAAATCCAGAAAATTTAATGTTTTAGAAAATAATTTTTTTATGGATGAATGACTGACATCGTTTGTCTCCTCACCAGTGTGGTCGGTGACCCTGAAGAAGACCTGCTAGGCAGGTCGAAAAGTGGGCACGTATTAAAGAATTTCTTCTTAGACGTAGTCCATTCATCATAACAGTCAACTATACTTATATAATAAATTTTATACTTAATTTTAATCTTATTTTATATGAGGAAAAAAAATTTTGCTTAACAAAATAAAATTTATATTAAATAGTTTTGAAACGATTATATTTACTTTTTCTATTTATTTTTAAACTATACACCACTGCTCCCGGTAAAACTGATCCGCTATATAGGATTCCGCGTACAAGATTTAACTCCAAGCATTCAATGCTCCAAATTAATTACTAAATACTCATTTACATGGCAGTAATTTAACTCATTTAGACATACAGAGAAAAATCCCAATGCTCATTAATCGTTCCAATTTTTCTCGTAGCCAATCTTCACAATTCAGAAACCTTTTGGAATTCACAACGCTCCTTATTATGTCAAAATAAGCATGTGACTAAGAGCGTTGTGCTAAAAGTCACTAATGTTGTGGAATTGGCCCAAATAAGATAACTATCATTCCATGATAAGTTACATATCCACCCGATTAGACGAGTATCCCAACTTTTGATATTCAACTCAATTAGAGAAAGCCAGAATAGCGGCTGGGACCATATGCCTTTTTGCTCTAAATAAACCTCAAAAAGTGCCTCAATCGAGATCATTATTTACAAATCAGTCACATTACCGATGGAGATTCTGACTGGAGAAAAAGAGAGGGTACTGAGGATTTGGGAAAGAAATGCCCTTACGAAGATCTTTGGCGAACACCCACGGTAATTGGAGAATCATATCAAACATGGAACAAGAAGAACTATTTGGTGAGACAAATATTGTTTCTATTATCAAAGTAGGAAGGTTGTGGTGGTTTGGCTACTTCAAAAGAATGCCGATAGGCAGGCTATCAAGAATGATGATGTACGGGAGGCCCGTAGAGAAGACATTGAGAGGGAGGCCAAGCCTGCGCTAGCTCAACAACGTCGAGGGCGACCTCATAAAGAAGACGGGGAGTGAGATGTTGGAAAAAAAAGGCGGAAGATAGGTGGGAATTGCTGTCGATTCTCAGTATAATAATAAAAATAATAATATGAAAAAATAGACTGTTTATTAATTTTAAAAAGATACAAACATATTTCGATTGTATTACTTGTCGCAACTAATTAATGAAGGGGCCTAATAATAACAGAGTGCTATAACGAAAACTCTACTAGTGTACTAATAATATATAAAGCTGCTTGTAACAAATAACTTCTTTGCAACGAGCACACAATAACTAGCAATTTTTAGAAATCCTAGTAAAACTATAAAAATATTTACATTTTACCCTTGTAGGATTAGCTAACTAAATTCAAACGTGAGGAACATAATTGGGCAATTTAAAAATAATCATATTTTTAAACATAGAAATAAGTGAATGTTTTAACTTACTGATATTACTTTCTTGTTATTAGGGTCATTAAAATGATAATTTGATTGTAAAGTTAATGGATGGTTTTGTAAATATTTAGAAATGTACCAAAGCCCTTTGAGCATTGGATTTTTAAGAACACTTACTTTTTATTAAAAGTTGTACCTTAAATTTAAAGGGTACTACATGACCACCCTCAACGGAAGGGCATGTAGGCTTAGCAGCCTATTGCCCTCCGCAACCCCACTCTCCCCTCCCCCAACCCTGGTTAAGTGAGGGTAGTAAGCCTAATGGAAGCAACTCACTTACCCGAGGAGTGATGACTTTATCTCGTGTATTTTAATTGGGAATCGCTTTCAAGAGTGTTAGGGGAATCGGCCTTAGTCTTCCTTACCCTAAAAAAAAAACCCATAATTAATGGAAACAGATTCATCAGTGTCTTTGAACTGTTTTTTTTTTTTAATTTATCTATTTATTGAAGTTTACAACTGTAAATTTAGTAAATTTGGTAATAACGTTCATAATTATATCTATTAGCACTGCACTGCTAGGCACTTCATTAAAGGTTCTATGTAAGAAGGTCCCGAGGACAATTTCTTATCAGACGCCTCGGAGGGTAGTCCGGAATAGAATGGGAAGCAAGTTGAGAGACCTGAACTTTCAGAGTTTACTGTGAAAGATGGGTATCGTGTTTGTGCTAAATCAGCAACGTATGGAACATTACGGTCATAATGGATAAGCTTATTTGTGACCAAGTGAAGAGCAGTAAGATTTTTTCGAAGGATTTTGGACTGCTACTATTGGATAAAGGATGAAATAGATGGATTAGTGGAGCCCAGATTTCAACTTCCTATGTCCAAATAGGTCTAATTATTGTTAGGTAAATGAATCTCATCTGTATAGTTCATGAGGGAAAACTCAATAACGACGAGCTGTTCCTTTTCATTATAGTCTTGTACAAGGATTCCAAGCTAAGCGTTATCTTAAAACCTAAATGTTTAATCATGAGAGCAAAATATAGAACCAGAGTAGGCGGATATCGAATCTGAGAGTTATTATTATTTTTTTAGATCGTATACAAGTAGAAATTATTTTTGAAAAATTGATGAGGTGTATTTTATGATTTTTTTACATTTTATCAGGATCCACGATATACCGAAATACGAAATATGTGGATTTCACTGTATAACAATTACATAATAAGGTATCACAAAACTAACTGATGTCTGCAGTCGGTTCCAAGAAATAGTCTTTAGATCATCGATGCTCGATACCGATTCCTTTCTCAAGAACCGAAGGAACTGAGTATTGACATTTGGAACCGACACATCCCTAGTTAGAAATCACATTCTCTCTTTTACATCGATTAATTAACAGTCATTTTCATATAAAATATTTTTAAAACAATAGCTTTTCAATATTTTTTGTTACTAAAAGATTCAATCGTTGTTCTCTCCAAGAATGATATCCAGGAAACATTCTTTTACGAAAAGCTTTTGTATAAAGAAATATAGTTTGCAATTATATCCTGCGATACCCCGAAGAAAGGGGATCCACAGGAGGGAATTTGGGACCATGCAGCGACACTCAAGTCACGGCCATAAAATAAATTCTACTTCGGTACTTTTATACTCAAGCTAAAGAGGGAGCTAGCTTTTAAGGGAACTTTATTCACAATAGGTCCTCTCCCCTCCCCTCCCCCCCTGAGGAGAGCGACGAATTATTCAATGCTTTTTAAGTTAATTCATTTTAATAAAGACAAATGGATCTTTAAAAAATATATATAGAAAAATGAGCCATAATTTTTCATTTGATAGTAATTTGATACATTTGGTAGCGCAGCCAGACCAAAAATAAGGGAAGGCATTAGTTAAATAGAAAACAAACAAATATTTTGATAATATTATTTATTATATGAATTACCTAGCTGATGTTATACTTTTTATGAATAGGATTTTTAAAATTTATTTTACCACTTTTTTTTACAGATAATAATCTTAATGTCCCATATGTAGCGGATTTGGAATAATCTAGGTAAATATTTCCCCTTAAAAAAACCTACTAACAGTTTGTCGAGGTATAAAGATATAAAAGTCGATTTTTAATATAGAAATCGGTTTTAATGATTTTTTGGGGTAATGAACCCAAATTTTAACTTTGCCCTCTAGAAAAGTTTTCACACCAGTGACACAACTGAGGGAGCTGCGCTGGGATCTCTTTGAGCCAGGGCTTAGTGCATATTTTTACGTAGAGTTGGATTTTTTTATTTATTCATATTTACTAATATTGTTATCAATTAATATATTCTCTGGTTTGAAGTTCTTCCTTTTTTATTTTTCATTCATTCATCATTGGATGTTTAAAAGACAAACAATACTTTATTAAATTTATTATTTTTATGCCTACTTATTCATATTGAAAAAAATAGAAATTAGCATTTTTTGTTTTTTTTTTGCATTTTTTTTCGGAACACAAATGCTGCACGAAAGGTAAAGTTGAATTATTTTTATAAATTATTTTTGTATAAATATGGTTTATTGATACTGTCTTATTGCAGTGTTTAGAGGCGTTTTTTTAAATTTTTTATCAAATAAGAGCCGATGAGATTGTTGTTCCCTCAGTCTGGAACCTTTTTTGGGGCAGCATCCTCTTCCCGACCAATGGGACGATGGGACGATTCGACCTGGGCCATGGGCTTAACTGATCCTTTAAGAGCTTTCAATTTGAACAAACTACTAATCCAACGAAAGGCAAATACCAACCAGATAGGTTTCAAGACTATTTTGAAAGTCATTTGAACCTAGAGGCTAGTGCTGTTCAGAGCAACTATTTTTTTTTTTTATTTATTTTTTTTTTTTAACACTAAACACATCCAATCAGCCAAGCGTCCTTCTGACAATAGTTAGTGAAAACCACTGACCAATATTACATTATATCATAACCTCAACATCCCATTTACAATATCTTAAGGCTTATAACAAAAATATCTTGCATTTTATCACTATTTTATCTATAATTACATTTATACTCAATCCCCATGTCTAGTACTATTATTACCTATGGCTATAATCGTAAACTATGAACCTATACCAGATATGTTGTAAATATGCATATTACAGTTCTGGCATTCAAGCCATAAACATCTGCAACTAAACCCTCCTCACTCAACTCCACCGGAATTCAATAACAGATACAGTTATGAGAGAAGTGGTGAGAAGGATCAGAGATCAGTCTTCTCCATAAGTCAGGTATTTTATAATTATAAGTAAATATAAGGGGGGAGATCCTCTAACCAGCTTCGCCTGTTAGAGGATCTCTAATCTGAGTGTAAATAGTGTACATACTTTTTTCTACTTTTATTTTATAATATGAATATGTAAATATCGGTTTTTCTATTATTTTTTACTTCGTTAACTTTTATTGTTTTGTTTGTTTTTTTTAATGTGAACATCATATAAATTAACATATTTATAATTAAATTTTATGTGGCCGATCGTTATAACTTTTAAAAGGTACATGTTTAACCAAATTGAGGATACAGAGCCTTGGTCCAAACCGCAGACATGTTTTAAAGTACGTTTTCCAAAAAAATTTTAAATTCTTTTTCGATGATTCTACATCGAAAAATAACCGAACATTTTTTTTTTGTTTCATCAAACGTTTCCAATGCGATATCATCATTTTTTTTACCATATCATTTCTATTTTAACGTAATTTTAGTAAAAATGTAAACAATAAAAAAATATTTTTTTAAAAATAAAAATTTACAAAAAAAAATGTCTAAATCATTGAGCAAACAAGTTTTATAAATCTATTCGCACAAATCATGATGACAAAAAATTTACTTTTCATTTCAGGCAGTGTAATTTAAAATACACCAGAAAATTTCAATTTGGCTCTTAGGTGTGTACCGTTTTAAAACGTCTGAAGGACTCTAAAATCAAAGGATTTATGAATCCTTGAATGTTATTTGTGTTCATCTTTATTTTCTTTTGATAAACATATAAGCTACACGAAATATAGCCAACATTTACATTAAATTCCAGCTGTGGAATTCGGGCAGATCCGCCCCATCTTGCGGTTTTAGTAACGGTGCAAGATCAATAGCCTTTTAGTGGTGGAATTTTTATACTTCAAAGTTAGTCCAGAATTTTTTTATATTAACACTTTAAAATAGTATTGTTAAACAATATTTGCTCTCATACGTTTAGTAATAAATACAAAATTATAGAACCTACTTAAAATATAGTAAATGTAGTATGTTGGATTGAACATACTGAGTGATATAAAGCATTTATGTATGTATATACATTGCAACCGGCCTCAGTGAAGGGCAATAGGTAATAGACTTATTCATGTGACCATTAATACCATATGTTAAAGTAAGAATGTATTTTTAAGATTTAATTTTTTTTTTAATAATATAATTGTTTTTTATATCTATATTATTATTATTAGGCATGATTTTGACCTAAGATAGATCACGTAAAGCTCTTGTCGTTGCTCTCTCCTTAGGAGGTGCCCAAATGATCTTCATTTTCTCTCCATATTCTTTCTTCCTATCCTCCGACCAAGTTCTTTCTCTCTTCTTGATTCCGTTCCGGTTGTATTCCCCACGCGTTCACCTTTCCTTCGTAAGCATTTTTGTCTAAAGCTTCTTCTGGATTTGTTTTTGCATTTTCTAGACCTTTCTTCACTTGTGTGCTCCATGCCCTTGTTTTAAGGATTTTTGTTTCATTCACCGATGGGGCAGTCTGTGCATCAATTTATTCTTTATTTAAGCCAATTTTTTTTAAATCTTCATGTACCTTCTGCAGCTAATTTGGCTTGCCTTTCAATCTATCAAAATGCTGTACAATTTTTCTTGTTAATATGCTTGGACTAATTCTTTGTAAGTGCCCATAGAACATTAGTCTCCTTTTCCTAATTTCATCTTTTCATTTCATGTTACTTTTTTCTACATGTTTGTATACTTCTGTATTACTTCTTAATTTGGAAGTTTCTCCCGTTGTTCTGTTTCCTAATGTCTTTCTAAGGTATTTTGTTTATTTTTTTTTCTCTCATATTATTTATTGTTATATATTATGAGATTCTTTGCTTATTTTTATGTATTATTAATTTTTTTTTTAATCTCTTCTTTGTATTTTTATTTTATTTTATTATTGTTTTTATTTTGTTTTATTATTTATTTTTTTTTTAGCCCAAGACTTCCATTGAAGTCCTATACTGGCCTGGGTGGGAATCTCAAGATTCATTTCGTGGGTCCACCATCCACCCTGGTGGGATTTGAACCCACGGACCTTCTGGTTCGATCGCGCTGAGACCCTCCCTCCAAATCACTCGGCAATTGGTTCCCCTATATATTTATTTCTTATTGTACATATTATGGGAATGGATCCATTAAGCCCTCCATATTACTTCTTGGCCACATTGAGGCAGATTGTAATATTTTGTTTAAATAAAAAACAGACTGTAGAAATACACCCACAAAAAAAAATATATATATAAACAAGAAAAAAAAATAAACGAATGAAGAAAAACTAATAATACTGATTATATTATGAAAATAATCTCTTTGAAGGAATATAATAATATACTAAAATAAAACAAATACCAATCACAAACATCAAAGGTAAAATAAAATAACAGAAATTAAGATATAATCACATTATATATACAATACAGTCTGGGGATCTTCGAATCAAGCATGTCCCCCCACTTATTTAGAGTCAAGGCCCAAACCGATGAGATCCCAGCGCCTCTCTCTCAGCTGCACAATACCTCTACTCTCAGTATTAATATGCAGTGGAGGCTGCTTGGGAGTGGTATAGTCACCGAGTTTCCTCTTGAGTGTAGAAGTTATTACTATGACTCCAACATAATTTTATATTACAAAAGTTCTCAGAGCCACTGCCGATTCAACGTCCAGGGAGAGTTATAAGGATGATACAAACTATTGAATCATAATAAATAGCTATTGATGATTAAGATAATTTTGAAGGAATGATATCAATGACAAAAGGTTTAGGCCATTGCGTAGGGTTTTATTACTGACGTAATATGGTGCATTAACAATTGTTCGAAGCACTTTGGATTGGAAAAATATTGAATGCGTTTGAAATTGGTTTATCTTACTGTTCTTTACAGTTCAAGTTCGTAAGTCCAAATAGGTTTTAAGATTGTTTTGTTTAGGAGAAGTTTGTTATCAACTAAAATATGATAATTCCTGCGAAGTACCAGCATTTTATATTAAAATTATTTTTCTGGACGACTGAAGAATATTATATTTTAATGACATACAGAAAGATGTGCAATATTTACTAAATTATCACTCAGAAATGTAATCGCTCGAATTAAGCACTCATTCAACATTTTTTTCCTGAATATTGGAAACCCCGGGCAAGGGGGAGAATGATGGATAAAGCACATTCCTCATCTAATGGAGACAATTAGATCTCACTGCTGTTTTACCAAGCACGAAACAGACATTTTCTCCTCTAAACTCCAGTTTACATTAAACTTTAATTTAATGGTTTCATTTCTTGAGGGAGAGGGGTAGCCGGAAGGGGGATTATTCTAAAATAACGATGACAAAAAAAGCTCCAGCTGCATTCAGATGATGCCGTTCCGTTTTAAGTTCCCATTTACCGCCGACCTACTTTACAAACCACAGGAGAGCCACAATGATCTAATGTAAATTTAAATATCGATTTCCTTCTTTTTTTTTTTTTTTTTTTTTTTTTTTATTCCTCTGCGAGTATTCTGGGCTTAGCAGTAATGGCCTGATAAATGACAGCGACAGCAAAGAAAAATCCTGACTTTTACGTAATCCTAAAAATAACGCTAAAGCACATCGGTTGTTTTGATAAGATAGAAGTGTATGGAGCAGTGCACTAACATGTTTGCGACTTTAAGTGCTTTGAAGAATATTAATAAGTTAATGGATCCAAATATTCTTGGAAGACAGCTTTGGAGGAACTAGTAGGTTTATTAAATAAAAAAAACCAAAAACATTTTTTTTCGTAACGTTTCGGAATTGATTAAAACATTATTATGTTTCTGTAATATGAACTGATTCTGTAAACAATAAAACATTTATTTCTCAAAGAAAATTAAATAATAAAAATTTATGGTGGGTGCGAAGAAAGACTAAGGACAGCTCAACTCCCGGATATTAGATTTATTCTCATATTTTTTTTTAATTAAAAAAATCTAATAAACGAATAACGGTAGAGGTCAAAAAGGAAAGAAAAAAAGAGGAGTTAGCTACCGATTGACCATGTTGAGTACAGTCAAACTGAAGGCGTTGGGAGTCAGCCAAGGAAAACTCTGCAGCTGCCAGAGCCGCGAACAAGCTGTTAAATGAACCCCAGGTACGACAAAAACTGCAGTGCAAACAAATAAAAATTTAGGACCTTCTCAAATAATAACAGTTAATATAAGTAAAACTAGCACCCAATGTGCTACAACACAAATGCACAGTAATTAGTACTCTTATACGGATGATTGAAGGATAGATAAAATAAATAAGTTAGTTATATACATTTTACAAATCGGAAGAACATAACAGTTGTTGTAAATTGGTCTTCTTGGTGTATGGAGAAAGACATTGTCGAGTTGAAGTGAGAAAGTGGAAAATTACTTTCGGATCTCTGGCTTTCCACATCAGGAATATACTCATACAAAAGATATTTTTTTAAGTTCAGATCGTCTATTTCTACATATGGTTGTTTATAATTTTATTTATTTATTTTTTATTATAAAACTGTTGGTATACCGAAAATAAACATTTTTAGTTACGAAAAACACGGGTTTGAATGGTTCAGAACTATCATAAGAAAATCGTGAGAACAAATAAAAGCACAACACTAAAGACTTAACGGATGGGACCATCTTAATGGAGTTCGCATGCTTCCAAAGTTAGAGTCTCCTAACCTTTAACCTGCCGTCACACTAGACAGACACCTCATACACTCCAGGAACAAGATAGAGCTGGCCAGGCAGATTTCTTTTTTTTTTTTTTTTTTTTCCAAGCCCCTATTGGATTTAAGCATCAATTTATTTATGGAATGGGATGTCTTGAGGTCTGGTCTTTTTCTGTAGTAGGTACATTGTAAGACCTGCATAAAGTTTGTGGGATCATGGAGTGAGGATTTTCAGAAGGATATGTGTTTAGGTGATGGGGCTCACCTAAATCTTGTTGTGGAGAAAACTTATAACTAATTTTTATAAAACTAAAGAAATGTCCTTATGGTAACATTCCTGACCAGTGTCTACTAGGCTGTGATTGGTCCGCTTCTGTTTTCATTACGGTCCGATTGTTAGTTGCCAGAGGACCGAGGGTGGCGCTGGTGTCAAGGTTCTGAAGAGGGGGTTCGTTAATAACTGAAGGGAGTCCAAAAACTTGACTTGCCTGCGCTGGATGAACTCCAGGATGGTCGGAAGATCGAAGATCTCATGGAGGTCTTCTGGCTTTTTCTTCTTCAATGATAGTCTTTGCCATCTTCTTGAGCATGGAGTCCTGGAACCGCTGCAGGTGCCGTCTAGTTCCGTCTGAAAGGCGGTTGAGAAGAGGGGCACCTTACAGGAGGGCAGTTCAACTGCTTTTATATACTTTACTTTGAGACGGAGGGAAAGTGTGGAGTAGGATAGGAGGTGATGGAGGCGGTAAGATCTTCTTCTCACCGGTGTACCCTGTAACAGTGAGCTGAAAATTTCAGCCCTCTTTCGATGGTAACGCCCAAGTAGACAATGGAGTTGGAGGGGGCAATGGTGGTGTTTGCCACTCGCAGGGTCTTCGGCAGTGTTGTCCTCCCACGCTGGTGTGAGAACACTACGCAGTCCGTTTTGGCTGGATTTACTTGGATGTTAAGTGAATCCAGCCGTCGAATGATCTCTCCGCAGACCGTTTCGGCCTGACGTAGTGCTCTAGTGGGGTTCATGCTGCTGCTAGTAATGGTAATATCGTCGGCAAAAGCGGCTACTGCCGCCCTACCGTAGTTTTTGCCAACCACTTCAGCAGTGTATATGTTGAACAACACTGGAGATAGTACTGCTCCTTGTGGCACACCGCAAGTGAACCCGCACAGCGAGACTTCTCTCACTGAGAAAGGAGAGAATGACTCCATAGAGCTGCTCAGGGCATTCTAGAACTTCAAGTTTTCTGCATAAGATCCCGTGAGATACGGAATCAAATGCTTTCGTGCAGTCTATGGAGATCAGCACTGTTGCAGTATTTCTATTGAAGTTTGAGCACGCCTCAGTTTGCAGCTACATCAGGTGGTGTTCAGTACTGAGACGTGCTTGAAAACCCGTTAGGCAGAAAACTTATGTCACCTTCCTTTATCATCACATGCCTCTATGGCTAAATCTCCAAGTATACAAAACTTTGATCCATCCCACAGTGCGTCTGCAACATATTTATAAGAGCACTGAGCAACTTTCTGAAACTCATATTTCGGTGGATCGTCCATTGTAACATACTACAGAAGGCCGATACATCGAGATCCAAGTTCATCTTCGGTTGCCATCAGCGTCTATTCAAGTTCATTGATCAAAGGCACGTCAAGACCTCTGTACCTCATTATTTTCATAGACATCGCCCCGCCTCCCCGGTCAGATAGTTAAGAATGCGTTCCTCTTAGTGGACATACTTGCTGAAAGGGTTCAGGCTCCGTCTGACCCGACTTAAAATTACTGTCATTAAATAAACCCTTCTCACTTAGCCGATAGAATACTTATCATTTTCCAACGGTAAAACCATTGAAAAACCGTACTGCCCTAAAAGTACCGTACGCCAACAAAATAATAGGCAACACCTTACACCCTCCAGGGTCCCAGCTTATTTATCAAATCACTTGGAGGGTAAGAAAAAAAAATTAGCGAAATACTCCCTAAACCTTTTTTCAGCATCTCACACGTTGTTCCGCAGTTATCAGATTTTTAGAAATTCTTTCGTTAACCTACCAACAAAGAAAACGCACATTTTATTCACCAATTATCACTAGGAGAGAGAAACACTTTATTAAGTGGTGCTGCCCATTTTAAATGGGTTGCTAAATACACAGCATACTTAATCAATAATATTACTTTAATTATAAATACCGTATGCGTATAATTCCGTACTGTTCAGCCTTCACAAGTGGTCCACAAGTCAAATATTGTCCCTATTAAGTTATTTTATTTTATTATGTTTCTCTTTCTTCAAAGCAATGGCCAGGAGAAAATAACTGCAAGTTTTAAATTTTTAAACGGTTTTAAATTTATAGAAGGTATAAAACCTTGCAGATTTAAATATTTTCCTAAAATAATTATATTATTTATGACACAAAACAAACTTAAAGATGTATGCAAATAACAATGTGGAAGCTAAATCCAAAAGCTATTCTAACAACGAAATACCAATATAAATAAAGTGTTCTCCAACCAAGCAATCATTTTTATTTGATCAATTGTCCCTTTTGATGGATTAAGTCGCAAACCATGACAGTTGTTTATCATCAAGGGCTAAATGTTTCAACCGCAACCTTTAATAATCAGCTCATCACAAACTCTTAAAAAAAAAATTAAACATATTAAAGAAAATCCGTTATTTATATCATTTAATATTTCATACGTATCTGGTTTTAGATAATATAAATTCAATATTTTAGTTTAAGGTAATAATTTAATAAAAGGTTTTAAGAATGGAATCAAGATAAAGCGAAAAGGAGTAAAAATTCATAAAAAACAATCCTTGTTGACGGCACATGATGATTAGCAATAAAATGTGAACATGGCTCAATTAGCAATATACCAAACAATAAACATCTCAAATGATGTTGGTGCGATTTCAGTTTAATTAAACATTTTTTTTTCCTGAGAGATATTTAAAGAAAACTTCATTTGTTAAGAATAACAGTACTCAAGTATTATATAACGGTACTATCCTAATTATCATGATACTATAAATAATTAATTAATCGGCCCTCACTTTTATAAAAATGATGAATTTCGTGTGAGACCTCTAATGACTAATAAAATTTATAATATAAAATTTGTCGTAATTATATAATTTTAACTCAGAAGCTGACTGATAAAAATGTAGAGATCGATATTTATAGTGTACCACACAAACTTTATATTTTCTTTTAGTTACTCTTATCCCTTTCAGAGATGAATGAACATTTTTAAAAATATTTATTCAATAATAAATAAGCCGTTCTCCTCCCTCTAGGTATAATGGAAGCTAAGAAAAAAAACTTGACTGTATAAGTTCCTACCTTGTCTGAATGTATAGCCTTTATCTATATACAAAATAAGGCTGACTCTGTCGAAAGAAGAAAGATGAATTAATCAAATAGCGGGGGGAAGCTCGGACAGCTAAGATAAGTCAAACCTGTCGAGGAGCGAGCGAGCTATATAGCCGAGCTCTGAGGCAACTCGCCTCCCCCCAGATCTTATTACCGATAGCACCAGCCCCCTCGAGAAAGATACTTTTGTCACCAATTTCCCCAAAATTTTCCCTATAGCTCGGTATTTCACACTACTAAGCCTCCTTCTGTGAAGAGAAAATTTAGTTCTTGACGTGATATGAAATACCCATAATTAAATACTTGAGGTAAGCATGATGGTATAGATGGATCAATACAATTTGGATTTATGCCTTATATGCCACTTCTATTGGAATTATTTTTATTTTAAAACTAGTTTCGAGTATTGAACATTAGTCCTAAAAGCATACAACGATTTCAAAAAATCATCTCCCGTCGTGGCTCGCCCGATCTCATTAGTAAAGAACTTTATAATTTAGACAAATAGTTGAAGTTTTATTTTTTGTCGTTAAATATCTTGTATTGAAGTATCCAATTTAGCAATATTTCTTCAACGATATTTTCACGCATAGCGGTAATGTTTAGCTATGTTAAACTTGCGCTGATTAGGTGTTTGAAGACTACGTAAAAGCGTAATTGGAGATACAATTATTAATTTTAATGGATGAGATGTTAATCCTGATGGACAGAGACTATCAAGAAACTCTTGCGGATAATGGACTCCATTATCAATGCTTACTACCAAAGGCCCACGGATCATATTTTTAGACACAATAAATAAAAGAGAGGATCGACATTTTGATTGGGTAATCATTTTTATTCAGCTGAAAACATTTTATTGATTTCATCAGGCTGGATTTAGATAGGAGTTATCAAAGCATATAACAGTGTGGCAAACCTCTTTTCTACCACTCAAAAGGGTACATTTAAATTATCATTATAGTAAATTTTTTTACTGCTAAACCTTCCAAGAACGATGAAAATGGTTTTAGAAATTTTAGCATTATAAGCTCTATTGCGGATTGGTGGTAACCACAGTAGATTTTTAAACTCCGCTGAAATCCTCGAGTCGCTCCACTTGTTTAAATATTTTTTAATACTTTAATTTAATGTAAGTAAGTTCTGTATAACATCTTATCTTTGTAACCTTTCTTGAATATAGCTCGCCATCTATCGGTCGATTTTTAATCTTTACTGCGCACCACATATTTTCCCACTTTCTTAAAACAATTAAAAATCTTTTTTTCTTTCTTTTTCTTCTCCTCAGTGCCTCTCAGCGTGGAGGTGCCTCGATCCAAGCAATCCAACTATCCCGGTCCTTCGCCAATGTCTTCAGGGAATCCAACCGCTTTTTTCTTTTCTCTCCTATTTGAGCCGTACTATCCGACCATGACATCCTTGGCCTGCCTCTTGGTCTTTTGCCAATTGGTCTAGCTTGAATTAAAAATCAGTAAAATTTAATATTGCTAAACTTTCCTTGAACTTACACGCAAGAAATCTCCTTAGGTGAGTACCAACATAATAATTCAATGATCCTAAATGGTATAGATCGTTCTGTACCATCATGGTGTACCTCAGGTTAATATAATCACTTTTGTTATTTAAAAGATTTAAAAAAATAAAAATAAAAATATTATTGATCTAAATAGAAGATTTAGGCCCAATTCATACAGAACGTACGTGGCGCTTTTGTCTCTTCCACGTTTGTCTTATTAAACAAAGGGAGGGCGCGCCCGCGCCACGTCTCCGCCACATCCGTTCTGTGTGAATTAGAACGTTTGTTTAATAGGAGAGACGCGGAAGAGACAAAAGTCCACGCCACGCCCTCGCCACTTCTCTTTGCCGTCTCTCGTGGCGTACAAGAAGGGGCACGCCACTTCCTCGCCACGAGTTTTTTTTTTTCTTTTTTATTTTTAGGCTTTTGGCTTTCCTTTTTTGGGTAAGTGGTGAATCGGACATAAAAACAACATTAATAAAATTTGATATTGCAGTTACAAACATATGTACCAACAATTTAATAGAGGTGAATCATCACTCATTTAATTTTTTTTTCGGGGGGCGAGGGTGAATCGGACATAAAAACAACTTTGATGAAATTTGATATTGGAGTTACATTCATATATATCAACAATTTAATAGGAGTTAAACATCACTGATATCATTTTTTTTTTTTTTTTTTGGGGGGGGGGGGGTTAATGTTGGGGTTAAAATTAAATTGGTAATGTTTATGTAACTCCAATATAAAATTTTACGAAAATCGGTGGAGTTGTATTTATGTCCGATTCACCCTCTCCCTCTCCCACCCCCTCCAAAAAAAAAAAAAAAATTAAACGTGATGTTTCACCCCTATTAAATTGTTGATATATATATGTATATAACTCCACTGTCAAATTTTATCAAAGTTGTTTTCATGTCCGATTCACTCTCGCCCCCCGAAAAAAAATAAATAAATAAAATCAGTGATGTTTCACCCGTTTTGAATTGTTGGTATATATGTATGTAACTCCAATACCAAATTTTATTAATTTTGTTTTTATGTCCGAAGAGACAAAAGCGCCACGTCCGCGCCACGTCCCTTCTGTGTGAATTGGGCCTTAGAATGCGAAAAGTAAAGGTCATTATGTAAAATGAGTAGTTCAAGTAATAGTTTCTACAGTAGGTGTTATTTTAACTTATTTATGCGTTTTCATTCAAAAAAACATTGCCTAAAGGAGTTTCCGAAAAAAAGGGGATTATTCTCTGTTAGTACAACTGTTTAAATAGACATAAAAGCAGCTGGATTAATTAGAAGTCTTAATTAATGAAACGGATTGGATTCCACTGAGGGAAAAAAAGGGTTGACACCTCTAAGGTAAGTGTTTCAGTTAAAACAAAATACCATTTACCATATATATATATAAATATAATGTCTGTAAATGAACATTTTTTTTTTTTTTTAATTCATAAGCCATTGAAAAGTTAAGAACACTGAATGATATATAAAAAAATAACCTTCTGCAGCCGTACTTATTTCTAATGAAATCATTAACGAGCCTACTAACATTTATAATTAACAACAGAGCATATGAGACATATTAAAGATATAAATTGAACTAAAGCCAGTGTTAGTTAAACAAAAAAGGTTATTAAGTAATTTTGAAACTTTTCCCAAAGAAGGGGCCATGGTGGGGCAGGAGTTATGATTCGGGCTGGGTTTAATTTGGAAGCTTGGGCTGAATTAATTTTGATAGAAGGGTCTTTAACAGCTGGCGACATAGAGGACTTTATTTTCGAAAGCTGGGATCCCATTCGCACAATACGATGTAATTTTTTGTACATGCCTGACAATAAACATGCAGGAACGATTATTTCTCGCTGGAATTAGCTTTAAGCCGATGTTTAGTAACCAGAAGGCAGTCCAGATCTATACACTATTGAACACTAAAAGGAAGAATAATCCATCTTTACCAGATTCGCTTCTGGAATTAGGGGTTCCTGTAACGGAAGAAAATGGAAATATCCCTCAAGAGTTTACTCGAAAACTTTAATATGTCAATGCTGCGTCAATTGCTAGCCATTATAAACGCTATAGGTGAAAATAAAATTACTGATCAAAATACTGTAAATTTAAAAATACTAAAACTATTACTTTTATTTTATTTATGTACATATTTTTGTTTTTAAATTATACTAAAATAATGGGGAAAAAAATCAATTCATATCATATTAATTTGAAAATAGTACAATACAGTTGAACATCTTTCAAACTGAAACATCAAAATAAATAAAGAACAAAATTCACAAGCTAATAAAATTAATAATACTAATCAAGATAATGAAAATTGAAAAAATGAAGAATGTAATGACATGTTTGGTTACATTAAATACAAAATAAATTATATTATAAAATGTTAATAAATTTAACATCCATTTATCCGCGGAATTGAGTGGCACACCAAACATAGATAAGGCAATGCAATGGATAATCCACAAAACGGTTCGAAAATGGTACAAATCAACACCGAAAGTTTAAATATATGAACTAATAAGCATTAAGTACAAAACATGTACAAATATGGTATAATAAAAAAAAATTGGTTAACTCTTTTTGGATTTTTAATGGTAAATCACCTTTTCTTTACATCAAGTTTGCGGTAAATTTTAACTGTAGACCTAATGTTATTACCGTATTGAAAATAGAAAATTAAAATTAAAATAACACAACTCCTATTCTGAGAGAGTAGCGCTGGGATCTCATTTGATCTTGCTTGTCCCTGCATAAGTATTCGTTTTACTATTATTATACTTTTTAATTTATTTGTTTTATAGGTACGTTGTATAGTTGCAAGTTACTTTCCTTTTCATTGATTTCTTGTACATATTTTATGAATAGATTCATAACCATCCAAATTAATTACTATTCAATAACATAATACAAAAATATAACTTTTTTAATATTATTTTCAAGTTCCAGACAGTCATAAATATACACAAATAGCTTATTTTTATTTTTATTTCTGAGTTAATAACAACTGTTTTAGCAAACCTGTAGAAACTAAATTGCATGCGTTGAATAAAATAGTTTTCAGGTAACAGTAAAAAAAATTAAATTATTGAATTTATAATAATGTGTTATGTTGAATGATGAAATGGGCAATTCTTCGATTTCTATTGAAATTGTTGGCACAAGCTCCTAAGTATTGGATCTGACACCGAAATAATCACTCTGTAATCAATAATCGAAAATTCATTATATTTTGCTAGCAGTTTATATTTTGATTGACATAGTGTTTTCAATTGTTTGTTGTAAGCAATGGTAAAGTTCCAATCAAAATAGGCTATTTCCTTGATTTTTTATAAACCATTAATTGACTGCATGGTATTTTATATTAAGTTTCATTTTCAGATGATATACTTGTTGATTTATTATTCAATTTTTGGTTGGTATATTTTTATTGTTGGCTAAAACTAAAGGCGGTCTCCTCATTAACTGTTTGAATAGGAAGAATAAAGAGCTCACTAAACATTAAGAGAGATATTTCTGTGGCATTTGCTCTAGGAAGTAAATAAACTGGCACGTAAATATACTAAACAATCTTACTTTTTATTTGCTTAGTATTTCATTGTCTATAGATAGACTATTTTATGTAGCTTTCTTTGACAATGTAATATACACAAAAATGCTATTTTTATGTTATAATGGCAATATAATTTAAAATTCCCGATCTTCCTTTGTTGTATTAAAAAAATAATCATTAACACTACTGCCTGCTTTAGGTCGGGGTCGGATTAATACTGGTCAATACGGGAGTGTTATTGTTTAGTTATTACACAATTTTTTTTTTAATATTATAAAAAGTGATCAGTGCATTTAAGTAAAGAGTAAAAGTATATATTATATAATATATTACAAAGGGTAATTGGTGGTTGTAGTGTTTCAAATTTATAAAAATTTAAATACTTAATTTTTTTTTCCTTTGCGGCTGCTGCTTTAGGATCTCGCATCCCAACCTTCCTTAAGCTTAAGGCATACCTTACAAAACATATTTACCAGTATTTACAACCATATAACGATATACAACCTTCTCCTTCTTATTTCTCTTTCCTCTTTCCGCTTGGATGGATCCTTCTGATAAATTCTGATCCCAAAGTCCCGACCCGATGGCAACTGGTCCATCCTTATCCATGGATTATTTGTCGTTCGGGAGACATCACTGTAGCACCTCAAGCGATATTCTTCTTTTATTTCTTCAGCAGTTGTCAAATCTAGGCTTGTACCAATCCCTTCTTATCTTTGCTTTTCTCCTTCTGAGGTATCTGATTCCTACAGCCTATTTTATAAATTATCATTTTCGTTTCCTTTGTGATTTATTTCCTTCCTAGGAAGTCTTGGAAATCTTACTGCCACTTTGATCCTTTCCCTCATTTCTCTATCTATTCATCCAAACGTGTTTGGCTACGATCCATATTCTTTTCAACCGACTTCAAAAAAGAGAAGGTTCTCAACTCGTCTGTATTTTTTTTTGTGTGTGTATGTTACGCGATTACTCCGTCAATTCTGAATCAATTTTGATGATTCTTTTTTAGATCGGTAGGGCATACTTCAGAGGTGGTCCCATTAAAATTATTTTGAAACCAAATCAGCAAAAAACCAGTTAATAAAAATCACTATTATATAACCTTACATTTTCAACATATTTATGATTATGATTATTTAAAATCTCCATAGTAACTAAATCTCCGTCCTAAAGAATAAAGAAATATCGCCACTGGTGAAGGCGGTGTCTACTTTTAGGCACCCTCAGAAAAAAAGCTCAATTCAGTTGAAAGTTATATGATAAATTGGTACCAGGTATTTAATTTTCTTTATCAATGATTTTATATGTTTGTACAAACAACATACACATACCCATTAATGACAAATATACGTAATAATTTCAACTCCCATTTTTGTGTTCAATTTTCCCAATTACATGAAGGTAAGTGGAATGATAACCTCGATAAGTCTTTGTTCAGTAACTCGAACTATTTTTCAGGGTAGCTTGAAGATCGAGAATTGACTATATAAACAAAAATACACTCACCACTAAAAAGTGAAAAATAAAAATAATTTTTAGAGAAAAAAAAAAAACCGACTTCAAGATTAAACCTACTTACACGAACTTAACTAAAAAATAAAAAATAATATTTTAATTGCTTCAAAACAAAAACCGTTAAATGAAAATCAATGAAATTATCAATATACCTATTCACAATTTATGATCAGTTATTTTTGGAGTCGGTGACAACCAAAACTAACAGAATTTGAAAAGAAATGGTAATTGTAAAGATCCTCCCACTGTTTCATCACCGCCACAGCGCTGCCTCGGGCCATTGGAAAGTGTATTGCAGAGGCAGGATCAAACTGCCATTCTTGGCTGGCACCGACTCCAAAAATAACTGATCATAAATCGTGAATAGGTATATAAGTATCGATAATTTCATTGATTTTCATTTAACGGTTTTTGTTTTGAAGCAATTAAAATATTATTTTTTATTTTTTAGTTAAGTTCGTGTAAGTAGGTTTAATCTTGAAGTCGGTTTTGTTTTTTTCTCTAAAAATTATTTTTATTAGATGCCTCGAACGGTTGTCGAAAATTAGATTAGAAACTTATGAATTGGAATGGGTAAGTATATATATATATATATATATATATATATATATATATATATATATATATATATATATATATATATATATATATATAGTGGGTATCAATTAAGTAAGGGAAGATGACTGTTTTTCATTCCTTCCAACATTATTAATTTTAATCATTTTCACGCCAATGTTTGAACAATATATTGAATATATTATAAGAAAAAAATCGTGCTATACAGATCTCCTATTAGTCTCATTGTGGACTATGGTGCTGAGAAGTTAACACTTAAAAGTACCTTACCAACAAGCCCTTAAGGATATTTGAAAAGATAAATGCTGAGTGGCATTTTCGACCCTATTGTGTACCTTCTTGGTCTAAAGACTAAACAAGATTTTATTACGAAGAATTGGATGACCGGATGAAAATATAAGGTTTATTAAATCTGGAAGCATTAGCTGATGACATTTAAAAAAGATGCCAGAGCCATGAATAGCCAAAACCGCTTTTCATGCGACCTCTCCTGAAATGAGAAGTGGATGTCCTAAAATAAGATTCGGATTGCTAGTGCGGAAGAGGACTTGATGAAAGTCGACGGGTTGAATAGTGTAATTGAACAGTGATCCATTAAGAAAGTACTTCTTTGGATGGAAACATCTTTATCGAGCAAGTCTGATCCTCCACCCTCCATGAGTTTTCAATGTAAATTATGGTGCGAATCATTGATACCTAAATGTTGAGTCATTTATGAGTCTTATGAAACACAAGAATAAAATATAATTTTATGTTTCAAAATTCTACAGTTATTATTTACTATAAAATATCCCCATCATAATAAATATTAAAAAAAGTTTTGTTCGTGTTTCGTAAACTCCTTCATAAAGAACCTATTTAACACAATTACCATTTATTAAAACATATTTTATTTTAACCTAAAAATATTCCCCAAAGTATATTTTAGAGACTCCTTTATAATGACGGTTCTCTGGTGAGAAGCGTACCTAATTAGAATGGATGTTCCCTGCTTTCGTCCATTGGAATTTTTAGGCTTTTTCCTCTTTAGTTCTCCCCCCTCACTGCTTCCTACTACGATGCTACACAGCTTGGGGGTCTTCATACATTTTGCCTTCACAGATATAGATATAGATCTGGTCCTTAGTGACACATTAGCCCCACACATTGATCTCTGGTGCATCTGATTTTTTCGATTCCATCATGGCGTGTAACTGATTTTATTATAATTAGAACCAAATATGTAATTATTAATTATTAATGCTGGTAAATATATTTTATTTAGTAGTAAGTAACATTTTTTTTTTTTTTTTTTAAACTGTACTATGTTAAGTTATTTTACTCCTCGAAAGGCTTAATGTATACTTGATTCATTACCTGTAAGTACTCGAAAACTTTTGTTATCATCTCTTATTTCTCCTTACTTTGACTATGGATGCATAGTGTGTGGAGGACTGTCTGATGAGCTCGAAATGAGATTTTAAAGACTAATGAACTGTTTTATTAGATAAATTTTCGGGATCCCCAGACGTTCCCACATATCTCAAAGGTATTTTGAAATTGGGTGGCTTTACCCCAATACCCGACGTCAATACTTCCAAGGTGCACTCATAAAAAATTGACTCATGTGGATATAACAGAACAAAAACATTTTTTTTCTTTATCATCTTCATTTCTGTAATTTCTTCATATGTTTGTTCACTTGCAGTGATCAATACATTCGAAATTATTTTTTAAAAAAAGAGAATTTTACTAAAAGTGGCAAAAAATACATTAATCCTAATTTTTATTATTTTTTTTTTTTTTGCCCGAGTGATTACCATGATTGTAACGGGAAAAGTAAAATCAAAGATTTTATCTCTGATTAAGATTTTATTATTATTATTTTAAGATTTTTAATTTTACAGATCCTCAGATATCTAAAGGTTGTATTTACCAATATTCAACAAATCCAACACATATGTTTCCTATTTTTAGATATCCAAGCGCAGTACTGCTTCAGTAACCTCAAATTTCATTTATTGGTGTCCCTTTAACCTGGTTTAACTAGAATGCTATCAATGAAAATAATTTCTTTTATTAGAATTTATAATATATAAATACTTTTCCTGAGTTTTGAGGGTGCTGAGATGCAATCCTAGGGCCAAATGAATTTTCTATCACATTTTACAGTGTAAAAGCTAAAATTTTCCAAGAGAAGTACGTTCAATATAATTTTTTTACAAAAACCGACATCGGATTCGAATTCAGAATTCATAAGAATCCTTAAATACGAAATTTCATCCAAATAGAAAAATAAAAATTTGTAAGCTTCAAAATTTGCCTGACCAAAATAAAATGGTAGGCAACTTTTGTTTAAATTGATAAAAACATGAATTACGCTTAGACGGTTCAACGTATCAATTTTATTTTTTAAACAAAATATAGGGTGATAGTACGCTTGAAATATATTTGGTTTCATCATCCTATCTGGTTTCAAACTCAAGTTAAGAATCAAAATGGTTTTCGGATTTCCCAATTTTTTTAATAGGTTTTTGTTCATCGAATTTTACATTTATATACATCAAAAGAAAGCTGAGACTCTCCTCTTTCCAGCGATACCAACCAGTAAATTGCGTGAAGCAATGGCGATTTAAAGGTATGTAACCAATAATCGGTTTAAAAATTTCATTTTCCTGGAAGAGGGTGAAAAAAATATTTTTTTATTTTGTTGAATAAGAGTTTTTTAATATTTTTGAGGGTGCTGAATTAGAATCTGACGTCAATTTTTGTGTAAAAAAATCTATAGAGGTAGTTTGCTTGAAAAACTAATCATTTTTTCAGAATTTAATTAATCTAAACTAAAATCTATGGAGCGACTGTATTTTTCCTTTAATCCACAATCAAAACTGAAAATATGGGTGCAAGAATCATGTCGATATCTTTCTTTAAACTCGAGATAAAAAATAAAATAATGTAATGCTATTTAATTTTTTTTCTCGGCTTCTAGAGCCCTTTGGTCGGAACGGCAAAACACATGTCTAATATTTTTTGACCAGGAACCTCCAAAAAAAATTGCCAACAAGATCCGTGAGAGGCTGAGTGTGTCCTCCTCTTGTAAGTACGGATAAGAAATGTTAGATTATTGATGTCGAATTAAGTCCAGACACCATCGATCAACATTAATCAGAGATGGATAATGCACATACTTGAATCAATATTCCGCAAACGTCTGAAATAATGGCGTCTGGATTCAGTAAAGAATCTTAAAATCAATACCAAAAAACACCATTAAATCATCTATACCCTTCGCCGAAAACCACATCCTGTCCCTTCGTAGCCCTTATAATGACCCACTCCTACAGCACGCTATTTCTGATAGCCAGAGCTTCTTTTAGGACAAGTTCACTATTTCATGATTTAGAAGCAATTTATAACTAAAACTGTAATAGTTTACTGATCGGATAAAATATTAAAACATTTAAAATATGTTTGTGAGGCTATTTAAAGAGGTATATTTCTGTTTAAATATGCCCTTGAGGAATGCAGTGTGGTTACTGTTACTGAATAGTTCAACAATCATAATCATCGTATGTATTTTTTATTAGTGTCAAGTTAATAAAAAATAAAGAAAATAGTTTGAATAGCTTTATCATTAGAAAGAAACGTAACCTAGAAATGCAAAACAATTTGCTTATTTTTTTAAGGTTGTATTCAGCATGCATATTAAACGTCAGTCTACTATCTACAGGACACGTAAGTGTTTAAAAAAAACTCAACCCATTCTGAAATAAATTAAACCTTGCTATTCATTTTAGTGTTTGCTTATTTTTTAGGGTGGACCCCCGAGCGTGCACCCCCTGATATAAAGTGGTTAGGCCTATGAAATACTGTATACGCCTATGAATACACTATGTAGTTGATATATTTATATACACGATATTTATTTTATATAAAACTTATTTATTATATAAATATTTTATGCCCTTTCAAATGAATTTTTCAGATTGTAAGTGTAATTTAATCAACGAATAATAGGGAGTTCACTGTACTCAATTTCAAAAGAATCGATTAATTACAGACCACTTCTTTTGAAGTTTTTTTTTTTTTTAATTCAAAGACTAGTTTCGAATATTATAAATTCATCAGTTCTTAAAACGTATAAAAATTTCCAAAAGTCTTTAATTTGTTATTATATAATATAAATTTTAATAATGTGAGACAAGAAATCAAACTATCGATACACCCATAAGATCACAAAAAGATTTGCTGAAACTATCGGTTCATTTTTTTTTTTTTTTTTTTTTTTAAACTTATATAACTGGTAAAGAATTCATGAATCATAATCTTGTTGTTCCTTCTAGACCATCGTGCGGACCTCAACTATATCTCTGCCCTTTCTTTAGGATCGAACTAACTCGTCAATAGACCAGAGGGATATGATTATCTGTAAAGAAAGCAAGCTCTGTTGTACAGAATAATGCAAGATCCTTAGCCATTAGTAAAGTAACGATTTAACTATTTAAACACTATATTTTTTTTAACTTAAAGAGCCCTATTATGCTATTTTTGTTTTTCATTTTAATATAAAAAATAGGTACTGTCATTACTTGGCCTAATATGCAGTATGAACCAGCACTCATCTTAATCTTTTGAGGAGTGCGGGACTAGAACGCTAAACTAAAAGTTGAAGTTGCCAAGTAATTTACTAAGGATGTATTTACATTAAAACTGTGGCCATGGCAATAATCCCGAGTGGGAGCAATAACGGGCTAACTACTAATATAATAGTTTTGATGAGGTTCCCAGTCCTGGAGGAACTATGCAAGTCCAGAAACAAGATTCCAGAGTTGCTAGGATGCAAATTAAGGAATCGACGACGCCTAACTTGACTGCCCGAGGACGGCATCAAACAACTGCCACACTGAGCCAAGTCCCATAAAGTGCTAGTTAAAACTTGATCCGATTCAATTATTAAAGACTTCGAAAGCGCATTATCTTGTTTAATTTCATGACCAGACATTAAAAGACATAAATTGGATGATCCATTAAAAAGAATAGCTTTAGTGTATAGAGCATGACCATCAAAAGTTTTACTGTAGATTGGAGCAACACTTTAAAGTCTAATGATGTGGATTTAGTTAAGAGGCTGTGAAAGCAGTATTAAAAACTCATCTTTATTAAAAGCCACTGATGAACTGACTTCAGTACTTTACTAATCCTTCAAAGCGTTGGCAGGATTGCAAGTATTCCAATATATAATAAAAAATAATTCCTGTCAGCTATCTCAGTACAATGCCTGCAGAATCTAAATATCATACTCTAATAGTTCGTTTTAATAAGAAGATTAATAAAATGAAAAATGCAAAATAAATATATTTGCTTGGTTTTTTTTTATTTAAGCCGGTGGATTACACTTGGAAAAGTAAAACCAATAACATCTGGTTCATTTAGGTCCAGAATGGTTTAAAAGAGCTTAATATAACAATGAAACAAATTGCAGAGAGAAAAGTAAAAAGGATTCTGAGAAGTAGAGGTACAAGACTGAAATTAAAAACAGTCAAACGAAAACAATACTCCATTACGGATGAAGAGAGGGCGGCCAGGTCGGAGAGAATGAGTTCTGGGAAGAGAAGAGGAGGTTGAGAGAACATCACAGCTGATATTGTAAAGGTTGTAGTGTATATGGAGTGATTTAACTGCTCCAATGTGGGAGTAAACTAAGAAAAAAAAACAAAAAAACCTCTGTTCCACTACCTACTTAAAATTTATGTTAAATTTCTGTAAATAGACCATTTAATTTCAGGAACTTGAGCACTAATTCTGTTGTTTCACTGTTATCTAGCAAGACTGCTGGATTCAGTCCTAAACTATTGGACGTAAAAAAATGACATTCTTGAAAATTATTTGTTACTGTCAGTATATTATTAGACAATTGGCATTTGCCTGGAGTTTACTTAATGAATAGGTAGGAGTGTGTTAGTTTGTTGTGGCCTATCCTGAGTCTCATCAGTATAACCTCCTCCCTACGACATTGGCGGCTGGATGTATTCCAGGGCTTGACATTCTTATTATTTATTGTTCGCAGTAAATTCGGTAGGCTTTCATCCCACATAGACTGCCACCTATCACTGCTTCTGATTCGCCACGTTTGTTGCTCTTTGGTTGGGCCATATATCTTTCGAAGAACTCATCTTTCCCTAGTAGAGCATTTTAATATTCCTTCGTTAGAGTCCATATCATATGTCACAACTGGTCTTACTACCATTTTGTATAAGGTTACTGTGGCTCTTCAGGAAAGGTTTTTAACACAGCATTTCTTCACCGCATAACGCCTTGTTCCCGCTGCTATTCTGTCTATAATGTCATCCCCTACATCATTATTCTCAAATCCTCAAATAAGAGACTAAGATGTAGTTAGTCCAGAGCTCTCACAAACATTTCTAGCAGTCTTGGAGTAACATGTATAAACAGTTCTTATACTGCTAAATTCTTCTCGGTTGTTCGATGCCACTGGCGAAATATGGCAGAAAAACTGTATTTAAAATAGCCAAGTTGTGATGTACGATATTGTTGGTATACTGTATTATACAAAACTTTGCTTAGCTAATTATTTCTTATATAACTCGCTGAAAATTGTTTTTAAATCCCTTTCATTCCTCTTCGGAAATGTCATGAGATATAAGAGGATATTCTGATATTCTAATGTTATTTAACAAATTAATTAACTACTGTTGACGAAGGACTGGGAAAGTGAAAACGTGTTATTACATTCATACAGAAGAACTAAAAAATCAAACAGAATAAATGATAATGCCTATTCAAAAAATTATTTTTTTTAAATTTTATTTTTTTTTTTTTAATATAACCTAATACATTGCCATTTCCCATCTTTCAGCCAGTTGTTTGATTCCATGAAGGTACAACTTTTTCGGATGGCTTTCGATAAATTCTTGAACCATTGTTTTGGATTCTTGAAATTATTTATTTTTTCCGTCTCAAGGTGTGGGCCATGGATCGAAACAAATATCTGATGGAGCAATGTTCGGACTGTATGGTGGGTGTGGAAGAAGTTCGATATCTTCAAAATTTTTAAATTTAAAAAACATAAGTTTATTTCCTCTGATCATTTTACTTAACAGATTAACAATCTATTCATTATTAATAATCCCATTTCCTGTCCCATCATTAATTAAAGACTTTCATCTATTCATCTAAGATTATTGTTATATTGTTTAAAATTTGAATTCTCCCAACTAAAGTGTGTGATTGTAGAGTGTAGAGGAGATAATAATTAGCGTATCCATGAAAAACCAATAAAGAGGAAAGTGAGAAATATGATAAAGGTATGTTTCAGAGTTAGGTCTAGTCAAGTGCTGCCACCTATAGAAAAGATTGCGAAGTTTTGATGAGTGACCATGGTTCAATTTAAATCCTCTTGGTATCAAAGTAACTCCCTTTTGTCCACGATGCCCCCAAGTTTTAGTATATTTTTTGAGGGAAGGTAGCCACCAAGTCAGGCAAAAAATGTTCACAAGTTTAGGTTTTCCAGGTAAATTTTTCCTAAAATTCAATACAAATTCGATTCTAAAACTAGTGGTCTGTTTTTGCCTTGCATGGTTCTAATTGATTTTTGTTAGTATTTATTCTGTAATTCCGGTATTAGTACAATTTTTTTTTTTTTTTTAAATAATTTAAATTGAGTTAATAAATCCTGTTTTTCGATTATATCACGAAATCATGAAATAGCCGATGAACTGTGCAATTCAAGCATAATCCAAATTTTTTTCCCCGGAAAAGAATATTTCCTCATAATTCCTAATTTTCAAGAAATCCCAATAGGAGACCTACCTGGGAACAGGGATAACATAAAATAAACTGAATGTGAATGATATAAATAAAATAAACTATACTCTGGAGCTAATTGTACCCTAAGAAGAACACAAAACTACAAAGAAAACATTAACATATATAATACAAGATACTTAAATGTATAAGATAGCATTCAAATTTTTTAAAAAATTGCAAGTATTTAAGTAAACAAACACCAGAAAAAAAACCCTACTAAAAACGTGTATAAAGAGGAAGATAAAGATAAACAACTTAAAAGAAGATGAAAGAAGGGAAAAAATACTGCTGCAAAACCACTGATCAAAAATAAATACAAAAACCAAATTATTTAACAAAATAAAACACGCACACATACACAAGTACATAATTGATATACAATTTTATCGTTTTTGATTAATATTAAACTATTAATTTATTGATTAAATAATGTTTACTAATAAACAATTTATTAAATTCGTAGCTTAAAAAAACATGACCTGTACAAAACAATTATTAGTGCAGAACTATCTGTAAACCACTACTATTATTTTTGAACAGGAATTCATTTTAGGAAGTTTAATTAGTAAAAATGAAGGTAAAAAAACATATAGCCTAACAACTTATTACAAAAAATTTTATTTCTAAGAGTAAAGTAGTTCCATGGTCATTGTATACTTTCGTTTGAATAACTTCCTTCGGGGAACGGGAAAGATGGTAGAAATTACCCCGGGTAGCCGCGGACAGACCTAACCTTCATAATATTATTGGCAAACAAACAAAGTATTGAAGTCAGGAGGTTCTCAGGTAGCAGAACGGTGGCCGTACCATTGTTATGGGGTGAGAAAAAGGTTTGGGGGTTACAAAAGGCTGAGTTACAACCATACTCTATGGTTACAACCCACTGCCAACAGTCAACTAATACCCGAGTCTTGCAATAACCCTCACAATATGCCATATTTGTTGTACTATACCATTATATAGAAATAATTATTATTACGAAATGGTTCGAAATTCCTCCATAATAATGTAAAAATGATCATATTAATGACAAGTTTATAAGTAGCTTGTAAATACTTATATGTAAAAAAAAAAAAACTCAATTTCTCCTTATTTGGAAAAACAAGACATCATGGATATGTCTATCTATAATTTACTGCTTTTCCCAATTTAGATTTAGAACTAAAAGTATTAAATTACTGAAACTAACAATCAATGATTATTTGAAATAAGCAAGGTTGTAAGAGAATAGGACTTTTAGATAAAACGTGGCTTTTTTCACTAAAACAAATACAGCTCCTAAACGGTAGTTCCTAGCTATAAATATAAAACAAAACATATTTTCCATAAAAATTATGATACGGGAACTGTCGTCAAATTTTTGATCCGGTCAACACCAACTGATCTAGAGCATGTCAAAAAAGCCCCGTCACTTAAAGACTGTTGGCAAAACGTGGCTTTTTTCTTTCAAACCAATATGGCTCCTAGGCGGAAGATCCTGGTGACAAAGGTTATACAGGCTGAGTATCTCTTAGTGTAAAAAAAAAAAATTGGGTACAAAAATGTAGCAAAATGCCGCAGATCTTACCTTTCTATTCCAATCCGTTGCAGATGTACGATAAATCAAAGACTTTTTTGAAACCACGATTTTTTTTTCATAAAAGCTGCAATATCTCCACTTTGTTTATATATTTTTCCAATTTTGACCACATTTTCGAATTTAGCATTAAATTTTCTATAATAGCTGAGTACCTGTAACCTTGAATTTTACAAACTTGGTATCTAAAAAACAGCTAGATCTTCATCTTATTTGGGGAAGTCACAATGCCGTATTTACTTCAACGCTCACCATTTTTCGAAAAACCTATCCACAAAACGTCAAATTTCAAACTTGCAAATTTAATTAGCTTTCGAATGATATGTTAAACGTATTGATTTTGCTTCAATTTCATTGAGAAATTTACTTTTGAAACCGAAAAAAGATGGTGTTCTCATTGATCATACAAATCAAATCATTTGGCATACAAATCAGCTACTTATGTAAATAAAACATTATGACAATCCCTTAATGGAAATGTACATTTTAAACATAATAAACTGTTCATTGGAATAAAAAGCAAAGAAAAAAAATTATTGTTTAATAGAAAATAAAGGAAAACTGTCAATAAAGTGACACCAGATCAGAGGACCTTATTTTATTACATTGGAAATTGGAAAAATATATAAACAAAGTGGAGATATTGAAGCTTTTATGAAAAAAAAACGTGGTTTCAAAAAAGTCTTTGATTTATCGTACATCTGCAACGGATTGGAATAGAAACGTAAGGTCTGCGGCATTTTGCTACATTTTTGATCTAGTTTCACCCATTTTTTTTTTTTTTTTTTTTTTTTACACTAAGAGATACTCACCCTGTATACAAAAATATATATTAAATTTTTAACTATGCAACTATTAGCAAAAACAGCAACAGAACTAGAACGCGTTAAAATGAAGGTAAAAAAAATGTTACACCGAAAAAGTATACAACAAATGAACATTATTTAAAAAATAAATTGACTTACCTAAACATAAGTATACATCGGGCATTGGTATAAATATTACCACTCACCTGTAAACAAAAATATAAGAAAAAGCCTTTATTAAATAAGAACATATAAAAATGTAATTAGGATTGATGAATTAATTGCCACTTCTATTGGGATTATTTTATTAGAAAACTAGTTTTGAATGCTAAACATTTCAAGGCCCAAAACTCCAATTTCACTATCCATCTAAATGAAAATAACGATGAATTTAATAAAGACTCGGGAGTAAAAATACTACATTAAGTAAAATATAGCCTAAAATTAAATATTAATGAATCATTAGAAATAATAAAATCGTATAAAAACGATCCAGATTTTTGTTTAAATGTTTAGATAAACATATCCAATAGCACCATTTTAAATTTGTTTCCAATAGGAACGGAAAAATCCAATGAGTCATAAGGGAAAACCCAAATATATAACCTACTGTTAATTTATGTAATCTAGTTTTAATTTTAGAAAACTTTGTAGTCCAAGATAAAGATTACTAATTATAACACTTGGTATAATTCAAAAATTTACTAATGCATTAATAACTAACATTCAACGTGTTTCGAGAATAAAATTTTACACCTCTTTACGATAATCACAAGTTTTGAGTTTTTTTAGGTGATTCGTTAGTATCTGAACTTTGGTCCACCATTCGTGCCATCCACGTTTTTCATAATAATGATATTATTGAAGGAAATAGGTTTTTTACTATTATTTATTTGCTATATTTTGTATCTTGTATTGTTACTTAGGAGTTGTTTTTTTTAGGTTATTTTAACTTATTTTTATTTATTTATATTTGTTTATCTAGTTTGATTGTACGGAATCATTTTCATCCATATAAATCATTTCCCTTGAGAGAGGCAATATTTATTGAATAGAACAATTTGTTTAAATAAATAAAAAAATCAGTAATGTAAACTTTTGATTAACCCAGTCCTCCTTGAAAGAACCCTACAACTATAGAATTGATTTTAATTATTTATATTTTTTAAATTTTAAACAGAAAAATACGTAAAGCGATTAAGTAGGTACTTATATGATTAAACTCTTGTTTTCATAATTTTGGGTTGATTTGCGTCCTTTTCTGTCAATTTACAGGTTATCCGCGGTTATAGTGAGACTCATTTATGTATGCCGAGTTAGCTGTATTTTCTCCATTCTATAAGTCTATTCAAAAAAGGGAACAATGGACTACATAAGAAAAAAAAATCTATTATTATTTTACATAATGTTTTTTTAATTAAGGTCCATGAAATAAAATTACTTTAATTTTCCACATGAACAGATCAATATATAACTTAGGATAAAAAAAATGTTTATGAATACATGAAACGTTAGAAAATCGAAAAAAAAGAATGTTGCTTATAAATAAAAGGGAATAAAATTGAGAATAAATAGTTAACTGGAACCAATGTGGATTAAGTGGCAATTAAAAATATTCATTCAAGCGGTTCATATTTACCTAATTTCTGTACACAAAAAGATAACTTAATTACAGAGTTTCTTTTTTTTTAAATTGGATAAAAACATATCTGGCTATAGAGCAAAGTATAAAAGTTACAGAACTTCTTTAACTGTGAATTTCATTATAGCAGAATTTTGATAGTTTGGTGAACTATTGAAACTATTATAAACTCGGAGTTTCGAAATGAAACGGAAAATTAATGAACTTTAATAAATCGAAGTGTTAACAGAGCATGGAGGAAACTTCATACCTCGATGGCACGCAGCAACAGACCGGCCGACACTGAGTCCTCTAAAACTGTTATATTCATTCAATTATATTATATTATATTATATTATATTATATTATATAATATATTATATTATTATATTATACTATTATTATATTATATTATACTTTTTGTTGTTTTAATAAGTTACCAACAAATCGACATACAAATCAGACAATATAAATTTAATAATTAAATTTAATTTTAAAAAAATACGATTTTTTAGCTAAAAGAAGATATAAGTTTTTTCAACTTATAAATAAAATTTCATTTTTTGTGGGTAGAAAAATGAAAAGTTACACCAAACAATAAAATAAAGGCATATTATATTGATGGGGTATTCGTTGACTGAGAAGTATTTAAAGATGTAGGTAGTTGGGGTATGCAGTCATAGACATCTTAAAAGACATATTAGTACAGTTATTGATATTAATGTTTGAGTTTCTATCGATTATTAACATTATTAGTATATTTAAAAGTCAAGAACAAATAATGTTATAAATAAATATTACCTTTAAAAAAAAGTGTATATTCTTAAATTATGTTATTATAATGTTGTATTCTTAATATAATTCTGTAAATTATATTCTTAATAATGTTATAAATAATATTACCTTAAAAAAAAAACTTTATATTCTTAAATTTAAGGTGCATATATTTCGAGATATTAGATTTCTTTTACGAAAATCTAGATAGCTTTATAATCGTTCTAAAATAAAAATTCATGATTTACATGTTAAAACGTGTTTCAAACCTATCATTATTTTTTAAAAGCTTTTTCCTTGATAAGATAAGCATAGGTTTTACCATACGCAAAGAAAAATGAAGATAATTAAGATATAAAACTCAATTTTATTATTTTTTGTTGGCGCTTACATTACAAACTGCGGTGTTTTTCTTTTTAAATCAATTTCTTTTTTCAAAAAAATTAACTTCAATTATTAGGCTCCGGGCTTGCAAACCCATTGACAGTAATGTGTTACTACTGGATGGATTAAAGTTAACATGAACATGATTGTGAAATATAAATGTTAATTGAGTAGAGGACTGAAGAATGGTGTTTGAGATTTGTGTTATAAACTCACCCCAGGCAACAAAAGATTTCCAAACGATTGTTAAGAAACACGTTTTCAACGTTAGTTCTTTCACACCACCGCTAAGACATGACTTGGAAACTCCGCTATATTTAAAATTCAGAAAGGATAAAAGTATTCTAAACTGCATTTCTATTCTAAACTTTTTATTTGTATGGGGCTTCCTCTCTTGAATCTCCTGTTGGAAACTTTTGTCATGTCGGGACGCTAACGGAATCCAGTCACGCCGAGTTGGCAATTACGTTTGAGGTTATGTCCATCGCTTATAGATGAAGCACTATGAATGATCTAATTTCCATAAATAATCATAATGTTTCATATCGCAAATATTGAACACTTGTCAACGTTATATATTACTCTATTTTATCCAGTCAAAGAGAGAATGAGAAAAGAGAGAGAGAGAGAGAGAGAGAGAGGGAGAGAGAGAGAGAGAGAGAGAGAGAGAGAGAGAGAGAGAGAGAGAGAGAGAGAGAGAGAGAGAGAGAGAGAGAGAGAGAGAGAGAGAGAGAGAGAGAGAGAGAGAGAGAGAGAGAGAGAGGAGAGAGAGAGAGAGAGAGAGAGGAGAGAGAGAGAGAGAGAGAGAGAGAGGGAGAGGGAGAGAGAGAGAGGGGGAGAGAGAGGGAGGGAGAGAGAGAGAGAGAAAGTATGGTACAACATTGTAAAACAATTGTAAGGTGAAGTGGGGCAAGTGCGTCATATGGAGTGCAAAATTCAACTTTAACTTTACTCTTTTCAATAATATAGTTGATCTCTCTGATATCCTAAAAATTATTATCAATGCGAAAGAAAATTGATATTAAGTCCCATTTATGCACTTGCACCTTAACGGGGTAAGTGTATAAATCGCTTGTAAACTCCTTAGCAGTGAATTGATTCTTTGACGGGGTAAGTGCATAAATAAGCCACTCCCAGCAATCATTTTCCTCCTAGAAATTAAAAAAAATAAAGAAAAATTCTCCGAGTTATTAAGTTTTGCATTACCAAAACCATTATTAAATATGTAATTAATTTACAATAAATGGAGAAAATAATTAAAAAACACAGTAAATTACTATATAATTATAGTCATATGATTATATATGTAGGATTAATTAACAATAAATTAAGAAAATAATTCGATAAAGACAGTAAGCATTTAGATATATCACATTTATTAAGTGAGTATATAATTAATTGACAAGGCATAAATAGAGAAACTGCGCAATTCAAAAAAGGCTGTAGCCTGAAAATTGTAAATTAAAAATTGCTTCTCCTCGACAACCGATCTTAGGGAGTGGGAGAATGCATACAATATCGTTTTTCTCAATTGAACTGATCTCATCTTGTGCTGGATATCTAAATGTTGTAGCTCTCTCTGAGGATGAATGTTTTCTGAGGAATTTTATTACAGGAACCCCTTTATCAATTTTCAAGACTTGGCTGACAAAGTGGCCAATCATTTTTGTACCAAGAAACTTTGTCAGTACCCAATTGTGAACGGCATATTCTTCTATTTGTTTGAACTCCGTTGTGTCATCTTCTTCATTTTCAATCATCTGTTGAATATGGGATTCTAAATCTTTTATCTCTTCTTCTTCTGACTACCCACAGCCAATGTCTTCATCAGAATATGACGAGGTATCCAGCACCTATACTTTATGCTTTTTATTTCTTCATGACTTAGAATATCATGCACTTCCCCGGGAGGGACAAGTTTTATAACACACTTACCCCTTGTCGAAAAATGCTTGAGGTAAGTGCATCGTAGGACTTAACTCCCTCATAAAAAGAGATAAAATGATTTTTAAATTATGTACACAAAGAAAAACAACTTAACAAAATAACTTACCTTGGTAGAATATGAGCAAATGAATTTTCAAAGGTGATACAATTTTATAATTCTAACTCCTTCAACTTAACACAATACCTAGATCAACAGGTTGACCTATGAAATTTCCTAGTGAGTTTATCTTATACAGTAGAGCACTCTAGTATGTCAGGTTTGGAGGGTATGAAGTTCTCTCTACATACAACTGATCGCAGTTGATGTAACAAAATGGTAATAGAAATTATGGCCGACTAATGCACTTACCCCATAAACGCACTAACCCCACTTCACCTTAATAAAAATAATTTCATTAAAAAAAAGAGGAAACTTAGTTATTTGATCTAATTTACAGCAAATATAGGATGTATTAGCAGGAACAATCATAATAGAAAAAAGATGTTTTAATAATAAAACTTTTTAATAATAAAAATCTGTAATTGATTAACATTTACAACTTATTTTTGAAGGAATTAATAAAATTTAAACAAAAACTGCCATGAAACTTATTTTGATATATATTTTTTTTATTATAATTCTTAAAGTACTATCAGCCACAATTAATGGCATAAGTACTAGTGCTTCGGTTGCAAATTCATCCCCAACATAGTTTTTTTCTCAGCTGATTTCAGGAATTGAAAAATAAAATAGTTATGTAATGAGACAAGACAAACAATATGGAAATAAAAAGAACTTTTAAATCTTATTTGATTTTATAAGTATTTTTAAATTGTTTTTATGGTGCTTATCTAAAATTTCGATTTGCTACATAAAAAAGTGGAGCAAAGTCTTGTGAAATAAAGAGTAATTTTGAGCGCAAAACAGATGAGATTATAAATGGGCCGGTCTGTGATGACATAAACGGGGAATGAAACAGGCTAAAAAGAGCCCTGATTGTGGCAGCGGAAGAAACGATTGGAATGAGAATGAACAGCAAAAGGAAGTAATGGTTCGATGAAGACTGTGAACGGCTCACTAGAATCAAGAATGAAGCATATAAGGTAATGATCCAGAAGAAACGGACCAGAATGGCTACAGAGAACTACAGGAGGGCAAGGAAAGAGGAAGATAAGATGCACCGGACAAAGAAGAGGCAGCATATGATGGAGCAGATGAGACTGATACTGGAATATAAAAGCAGGAATTTGAGCAGAGAAATGTCGGGGGAAGGTGAATGACACCAGGCGAAGCTTTAAACCACGAACAACTGCTTGCAGAAGTAAAACTGGGGAAATTATAAGTGACACTCCAGGCATTTTGAATAGATGGTATGAGCATTTTGGTGAACTGCTGGGCTCGCAGGGAGGAGGAACGAATTTTGATTTTGATGTAGTGGAGGAACAAGATGATAGTAATGAAAATATAGTACCTTCTTACGACGAGGTCTATGAGGCTCTGGAAAAGCTGAAAAATAATAAAGCAGTAGGAGTAGACGTAATTCCTCATGAGCTCCTAAAAAACGCTGGCGGAACAACATAAAGGAGATAACGCATTTACTGGGTAGAATATGGGAGAGAAGAGCCCGAGATGCCCGAGGAATGGGAGACGGGCTTGATATGCCTGGTTCATAAAAAAGGGGATACGCTAAAATGTGAAAACTACCGAGGAATATCCCTATTGAACTCCGCCTACTCCTCTCTATTATAATATTCACAAGATTACGTCCATTTGCTGAGAATATTATTGGAGATTACCAATGCGGCTTTCGGAAGGATAGGTCAACATCAGATCAAATCTTTACGCTGAGACAGATATTGGAAAAGTCATTGGAATATAGAATCAGCACCCACCATCTCTTTATAGACTTCCGTGCGGCGTATGATACGGTTAACAGGAAGATGCTCTACAAGGCTATGAAGGAATTCAACATTCCCGCAAAGCTGATAAAAATGGTTAAGGCCACAATGTCTGGATCGAGATGCAGAATCAGAGTACAGTCACACCTGTCATACCCAGTAGAAACAGAGAATGGCCTGAAACAGGGTGACGCATTGGCTTGCCTACTTCTCAACCTGGCTCTGGAAAAAGCGATTCGCGATTCTCGCCTACAGGTAGGGGGACACATATTTAACAAGCAGATCCAGGTCCTGGCCTACGCGGACGATATTGATCTGATTGCAAGAACAGAAGCTGGCCTGAAGGAGGCATTTGCGGCCCTGGAAACTTCCGCGAGAAACATGGGATTAGTCATTAACACGCATAAAACTAAGTATATGGCTGTCGGAAACGACCGGAGAGATCCGCACTTACAAGTAGGAGACTATGTCTTTGAAGCGGTGCAGGATTTTGTGTATTTAGGTGCCCGTATAGATGTCAATAACTACTGTTCTAAAGAGATTGAAAGAAGAATACAAGCAGCAAACAGGAGCTACTATGGCCTTCTCAAGCACTTCCAATCCAGGCTAATAACCAAAACCACAAAAGTCACTCTCTATAAGACACTGATCAGACCCGTCCTCACATACGGATCAGAATCCTGGGTGATCAACAGGATTGATGAGCAAAGACTGGCCGTATTTGAGAGGAGGATATTAAGAAAGATCTATGACCAGTATGGGAGAATGGTGTCTGGAGAAGGCGTCACAACAGAGAGGTTTACGCAGAATTCCGTGACATACCTGTGGTGGATTTTACCAATCTCAACAGACTTCGCTGGGCAGGACACCTAAAAAGAATGAGGCAAGATCGGATACCGATAAGGGTCGCTAACCACATGCCTATGGAGAAGAGGAAGGTTGGAAGACCGAAGGCCCGCTGGATGGACCAGATAGGTACTGTGGCCCGACGATTAGGCGCAACAAGGTGGTGGACCATGGCGCTGAACAGAGAGGAATGGGCGAATTTTCTAAGGGAGGCCAAGGCCCGCACAGGGCTGTAGAGCCGAGGATCATCATCAAAGTCTTGTCACTTTTTTTGTACAAACAATCTGATCCAAAAATAATATTAATTAAACTTCCTACAAGTTATTATATATAATTTTTTTTTTAAACTTAGGAGTTAAATAGTTGAACCATAGTGCGCATTAATTAAACCGTTTATACAAATTTACATCCGTATTTTGAATTTTTCCAAAGGGAAATTTTACAGGATTAATTTTTTTTTTCATTTTAAATGCAATAGTTTCTGACTTTGCCCAAACCAGATACATATCCTTTCATAGGAAACTCCAAAATCATTCAAATCCATTAGTATCACAACTCGCTTCCCACTCTAATCAAGATAACCCTCCGAGGTGCCTGAATAGAAGATGGCCTCGGGACCTTCTAATATAGTACTTTATTATATGGAACTTTTTTATGTGCTAACAATGGGTAGTTGCTTTACAAGGAATTCACATGTCATTTTTAGTATTATCATCACATTTACTTGTATTATATTTATATTTTATACCACTGTTAATTACAAAAAAAAAAAATAAATAAACGCAATACTACGTAGCTTTACGGAAAGTTATTGAACTATTAAGTTTAATTGTCAACTTTAAATATATATCACTGGTTCTAACGATCCATGGTAGAGTTTAACAAAAATTCCTAATGTTGATTTAATTATATTTTCACCATAAAAATCATCTTTTCATTATTTTCTTTAGTGAATGTATTATAAGCAGGCGGACATGGAATCCTTCCACGGAATGTCTGCTAAGTGGTTTAATGTCAAATAGCTTTCACTGATTTTTCAAGTTAGTAACATGATTATGCTGTATTACTAAGAATATCGAAATAAGTTAATGTTATCACAGTTTTACGTGATACTTAAAGTTTGAAAAAATATCAATAAAAAGCTTATTTTCGTCTTCAACGAAATTATCCAATGTGTGGATGATCTATTTAGATAGTTCTGTGTACAGATTAGCCAATTTTTCGGTCTACACTATATAAATCCTAGAAATATTCTTTATTTGAGTTGTCATTTCTGGAATGATTACTGAATATCCAAGAGGCTGGGGGGACCCCCTTCTTATCTCGAGGGAGTGGGAGGATGGCCGCCTTATCATTTCTTCTATCGTCCAATTTATATTCAAGATCATGTCGCGTACTACAAAGATATTTTCTTATTCCCTCGATATAATATATCCTTTACGGGGGAATAAAGGAAACCATTTTTAATCGGATAGGGAGCGAAATGACAAAATATTTTATGGTTGATAAATATTTTTTAAATATATTTTTTTATTTTTGAAGAGAAAAGATTTGACCCCGGTTGGGATTCGAACCCAAGTCTCCACTTCTCTAGCATGGTGCTTTATCCACTAGGCCACCGAGCTCGTATCCGAACCAGGGAAATCTTTTCTCTTCACTGTTCCATACCCCCGGGCACTCGCAATTGCGATGTACAATTCGGGGATGAATGTTCAATTTGAACATTACTTTTAAATGGAAAAAATATTTATCAACCAAGAATTATTTCATAATTTAATATATAGGACAGCACGTCAATAGATCCATTTAAAAGTAATGTTCAAATTGTGAATTCATCCCCGAATTGTACATCGCAATTGCGAGTGCCCGGGGGTATGGATCAGTGAAGAGAAAAGATTTCCCTGGTTCGGATACGAGCTCGGTGGCCTAGTGGATAAGGCACCACGCAAGAGAAGTGGAGACTTGGGTTCGAATCCCAACCGGAGTAAAATCTTTACTCTTCAAAAATAAAAAAAAATAAAAAAATAGTTTTGTGTTACGAAGTGCTATTAAAATATGCCATGTTCTTGGTCCTATGACAAATTATTTCGTTTCTAAAGATTAACGTTTCTCAATTATATTGAAATTGAAGAAAGACTACGGTATAACGTGATTTAAGTGTTCGAAGTTTCTTTTTATCGGTATTAATTACTGGACCAATTTTTTGGCTGGCTTTTATTTGCAATTAATTTTTATAATGAGATCAATTAATTCAGGCCTTACTCTTTCAAATATGATTGTATTTACTGATTTAATTTTTTTCTTGTCGAAAATATGTGGGATAATTTCTGTTGCATTTAATTGTAAGTAATACGGCCAGGCAATCGTACCAGTAATTGTGCATTATTCTTAGGGGACTGTAAGTTTCAGAATAAAGTTCATTTTTCATTAATTAATAAATTAAATCCTATCAGAGAAAGAATATCGCTCTCTTTAAAACCAGAAAGTACTTCAGAATTGTCGGAATAAATAGTTCGGGTTTATTGAATTAAATATTTTAATAATAATTAAAAAAATTATTAATAAACTACTTTTATAAAACCGAGAGCACAAAGTCATTCAAAATCAAATCTTATTAACAGATTGAAGCCTACACAGCTTCACCATAGGCTGTTACACTAATTGCAATCTCAACTAACTGCTTACTGCTCAATGCTAAACGCTACTAATTAATTAAAATTATTTGTTAGTTGGTTAGAAAATTATATACACTAATTGGTGGCCTGGGGTGTTGCGGGTTCAAACCACCCATTAGCGTCCCCACAGTTCGGAACTCCCACCACGAATAGGGGACCTTCACGCCCACACCACTCGATAATTTACAGAATATATTTAAGATAATTTCATTCGTTGAAGTAAAATTAAATGAATAATAATCTTTATTCTGGGGCACATCTTCCTGTAAGAATAACAAAAAGAATAATGAGATGGTAGGATAGAGTTGATCACTATATAGTTTAGCATATAATAATAAATACAGAAGACTAACGGTTATTTTTTGATTCTTTAACGGTAAATCGAAAAAAAAAAAAAAATGTTTCAGTCCACTACACAATTGGATGTTGTAACGACGGTATCTTTAGCCAACGATATTAGTTAAGAAGAATTCAAATTAAATTAAATAAGAGCTAACTAAACACGCCTTTTCTATATATAACAGATCAAACATGCTTGATAAATATTTCTCTTATTTATAACTGTGTGGTTGTATTAATATTCGTTTACTGTCCTTGTGTGGAAGTTATATTACACACATTATAAAAACAAATGTTAAAAAAAAAATAATAATAATGAATTTACATGATGGCACTGTTTGAAAAGACTGAATAAAATCAAATAGGGGAACAGCAAAGTAAAAACATATTCATTATAAAAATATAACAGATCAATCATAAAAGCCATGTTTTATTATTATTTATTTTATATATGATTCAGTGATTTGATTAATATTCTTTTATTGTTTTTATTTGGAATTTGTAATACCTGTAGGTTAAAAATAAATATTTTCATAGTAATGTTTTTTTGTATTTACTAGATAAAACAGTTTCTGGTGAACATATTATCACTATATACTTTGAAATGAAATGAAAAATAATATTTATTCCGAGACACCTTGTCCCCTAAGAATAAGACAAAAGTACAATAAAAAGGTATTATTGTCTGGCTGCGTACATAACAGGCAGCAACTTATATAGAATGTAAATTATATACATATTAATATATATGGTATAATTTTAGATTTGAAAAAATAAAAGTCTTTGGGTTTATATAAGAAAAACAAGATAAGAAAATAACAAAATTAAAATAAAATATAAAATAAAGAAATATTCTAACACTAATATATTACATAATTTCGGAAGATTGATAATTGAGGAGGTAGATGAATAAATTATGTTTAAAGGAAGTGAGAGAAGGAGCATTGCGGATCGAAATGGGTATTGAATTCCAAAATAAAGCTGCACGATTAATAAAGGATTTTTAAAAGGAAGCAGTTCGATGAGAAGGGATATACAAATCTATAGGCTGGGATCTAGTGTTCAAAAGAAGAATGGAAGAACGAAGGGCAAGCATGTCGTAAATGTATGAAGGTTTTTTGGACTTTAAGGATTGGAATAGAAAGGAACCAAGGAAGTAAAGTCGCCGAAAACTTGGATAAAGCCACCTCAACTCTGAATACCAGCCAGTGATGTGAGAACGCCTGGGGATCCCAAAAATGAATCTTATGAAGGAGTTCACTAATCTATTCAGCTTCATTTCAAGCTCGCCAGACAGTCCTCCGTATACTAAGCATCTTTAACATCATATTAAATACAAAAGAATAACGGTAATTTTATTTCATATCTGGTTAATTATAAAAAAAAAGTTTCGGTCCTCTGGGTAATTTTAATTTGTATTGACTGTAATTCGATAATGGTTCGAAGAATTTAACACAACTTAAATATATAAAAAAATTAAAATATAATAAAAACTGAACATGATAAACATAAACTCTTAAATAAATTAAATTAATTTTTATGATAATTTATTTTATTAATAATACGAACTAATACGTCTTACATCAATAATTCATCATTTAACCAGCCACCAAAACATCGCCACTCACATTAAAAATATTTTTCTACAACTCTAATAATCTTAAGTGTCGCTTCTCCTGTTTCCAATCCATTTAGACCGAAATCCTAGATTGGGCCCTCTAGAAATAAGAACTATTGTTCGGTTGAGTCACAAGAGATGTCAGTTTTCTGGGATGAAATAGTAGAACAGTGAATAGAGAGATAGATTTAATCCATCGAAATATGTTCCTTGATTGATAGATTTGTAATCATTTTATTCGCTTTAGTTGTTAGGGTACCACTAAACCATTATGATTTAATGGATGTAAATAGATATATATTTAAATAAATATATGGGCAATGGTTGTAACATAGTCATGTAAATAAACATTCTGAAATCACCTGTATATGTACATGGCTCCAGCTCAAACCTGGACCAAATCTGATTTAGAGAAATCGCAGGTATTTGGTGAACACTTACACAATATTTTTAAACCTCATACATATATCCTAAATCCTAACCATGTAGAATTTATTGAAGCAGAACTGGCCATTCCTCTCCAAATGACTATTCCTCCTAAAACCTTCCACCCTTTAGAAATAATAGCCATCATTCGTAAATTGCCCTCCAACAAAGCTCCTGGACACGACCTTATCACTTCAAGAATCCTCAAATACCTTCCAAGGAAAGCAGTATTATTCCCAACTTACGTGTATAATGCTGTCCTCCGTACAACGTATTTTCCCGATTCCTGGAAATCATCAATAATAAAAATGATCCCAAAACCTATATTTATATTATATTATTCTATTTTAAAGAATAACCTATATTTTAATCCTCCGGGGCGTCTGAAAAGAAGATGGCCCCGTGATCTTCTTTTGTAAATATTCATTAGAGTACTACCAATGGGTAGTTCCTCTACAAGTTTTATTCATGTCATTATGTCTCATATATACCACATATTTACTTGATATGTTTTTTTAAATACAGTAGTAAATTTCTATTAATAAAAGAATAAAAAAAAAAAAAAAAAATGTACATAGATCATGGACATAGCAAATATTAATTAAAGTTATAAATTGGTATCAATTTTCACAACTGAAAATTGTTTATATTTTAAAGAATAACCTATATTTTATATACATTCTATATATATTCTTTATGTATAACGGTTGTCTATTTACTTATATAGACATAAAGTAACATTCGGAAGATCGCGTTTTCCCGAATCCCAACATTCGGGTTGGGATCTCTTGGCGGCTGGTTTGCCCCTCCATTAAAGGCTGTCCCACCTAGGTTCGGTGATTTTTTTTATTTTTATTAATATAGTATAGTTAAAAGTTTCATTTAATTTAATTTTCATTTATTTATTTTGTTCAGTGTTTATTGTATGAATGGATTCAATAAGTAATGAATGTCAGTTGAGGCAGATTGTAATGCAATAATTAAAAAACACACATTTTTTATTTACTTTATCAATTCTTTAAGACTCACATAGAAACGCAGTATAATCGAAAGGCAAAAGCTTGTCTGATATTTCAGCCAATTGTATAGGCTACTTTGTTGGGCCTCTCGCTTTTCAATAGGCGATAAACGTTCCATACACATGACCACCCACAAACCTATCGACCAACGGATTTGAACTGTTGGGGATAAATACTGGAATATGGAATATTCAATGTTATTATTGACATATTACGTTACCAACAATGCCCTACATCTTTCTTCTTAAACCTCGTACTTTTTAAATTCTCTAAATTCCGTTAACACTTTTCGATTCATCCTTATCTTCTGACTCAATCAATACACAACACAAAATATTTTTTGTAATCCTCTTCGAAGTATGAAACGGCAGTGGCAAAAGATCTTTTGTGTATTGATTTTTGTAATCTGAAAGAAATGATTTTTATGAAATCAAAAAACGAAATCGAACCATTTCTCAGCCAAAATCATTAAGCCCACAATACCCCGACATATAGGTTGCGCTACTTCACTTCTTCAATAGTTCTTACTTGTAAACCGAGTTATAAACTTCCCATTCTATAGTTCAACTTGGTTTGTATGTTTCAGTGTGTTATATTAGTAGTTTCTTATTTGTAAGAAAGTGTAGCAGAACTTAATAAAGTTAGTTTCAACATGGATTTAATGCTTTATAAATTAATATTTTCTTATTTGTTAACCGAAGTTAACACTGCGATTTTGTGTACCAGTACAAGTAATAATCGATATGAGAGAATTTCAATAAAATAAGTAATAATAACTCTAGAAATAAATTAGTAAACAGGGAATAGCATTTTATTCTATGTCCAAAGTATACAATACATATGTTAATTGCAGTTCAAAAAATTTACATAAAATAGTTCATTGTATTAAATATTATTTAAGAAGATAAATATTATCTGGATTTATTATTTAAGGAAGAGCAAATGTTTAATAAATCCTTTCGTTAAACGCTGTAGTTAGGAGATTGCTCTGTTTCCCTGGATGTTAATTTTAATAGTGTGTTAGGGTTCAAAAACCAGAATGAGCAGTTGATGAAATGAAAAAAGACATCTTTATTCTGAGAGGACAAAATTATGTAAGAATACCAACAAAATTTAAAACAAAAAACATTGCTATAGTCTGACTTCATCTATGTTTTTAGAATTTCCTAATGGCGAATATATATCCTTAACAGTTTGACGTTAGGCTTGCATTAGCATTGCTTGATTTTTCAGAAGAATGTTATAAATTCTGTACCGAGTAGTTTTCATCAAGTATTTCAAACACTTCTCTATTTATATGAAATAGAAATAGATTTTGTTTATTGTTAGGGAGAAGAATAGATGTGTGAAAAAAAATATCATTATTATGTATTGCAAAAGTATTGAAAACATCAGAGGTACCAATCGGTTCCTAGGAATCGACTTTGAAGTATCGATTCTCGATATCGATCCTTTTCTCAAGAATCGATGAAATCGTGAATCGACACATCCTGACATAATTCTGATATTTTCTTGCCTTATGTCATTATATTACCTGCCTAATGTGAGAAAGATTACTAGACGTTAACAATATTACTTTCACCTTGATTTAGTGTTTTCTATTTAAATACATATTTATTTCCAATTATGAGGTTTAAAAAACTACACTAGTTTCAACATGGATTTTTTTTTTTCTTGTGGGCATAAAGGATATAAACCTTCCTCTCTAAAAGCAGTGGCGAAAACATCGAAATGAATCGAAAGAAGGTAACAATTCATAAAAAGAAATTTTAAGCCGGAGCAGAGGTAGAACAGCGGCTCGAAGCCATTACCTAAAAACGAAACTTGCGACAGCTGTGGTATTACTGTAGATAAAAGAGAAAATATAATAAAAGGTAATGTTGAAGAAAACAAATCATTTACCTTGACCCAGAAGTGATTTCAAACTGATGAGTGCGGTAAAACATTTCAACAGTAAAAAGACAATGTGATTCGACAGGAAGCAACTCTTGGCCGGCTTGGAACACTGCCTAAACTTTTTTTTTTGTTTCCGCTTTACAGTTATCCACCAGCGGTTTTTGTCATTTTCTTCTTCGGCATATTACACAGATTTTGATGTTCAGTGGATCTAATCATGATATGCAACAATTCAAGTTTTCATTTAAAATCTAGTAAGGAATTTTAGTTTAACAGAATTTATTAAAGTAGTGATCGGGAACAATTATTGGACAATAGTTGTTTATAAGCAGCTTTGGATTTATCAACAATTTTATTTTTCAAGACCTAAAGTAGGGATGTGCCGATTCATAGATACCCATCGAAAGCGCTGACGTTGACTTTTTGATATGTAATTATGTAATATTTATACATTGAATCTTTTCCCTGATAAAAAAATGTAACAAAATATATTGTTTTATCTTTAAAAATGTCAATTTTGATGTAATAGATCAACATTGCTTGGTAGTGACTTTAAAAATTCTCTTAAATTATTAGATATTGATACTGCAAACCAAGCCTTAAATTATTGAACATAAGATTGCAGCTAAGCAATAACAACTATTTATTATATGTTCTTGTAATTTTTAGAGGATTTTTGTCATCCCGGATTAAATTTTTTTTTTTTAATCCATTAAAAGTTCGTACTGGTTTTCGAGCCTTAGTACATTATTAAAACAACATCCACAGAAATGTCAGTGCATCCTTCAACAGTTTTTATTTTAATTAATAAAATACCGAATCTTGGGAATATTTACCTTCTTAAAAAAAAATTTGAAAAATGTATTTTTTTTTGGACATGTCTTGATTCTAACATATCGCTCATTTGCTGCAATAACGTCATAAGTCAAAAATCACGATTTTTCAGTAGAGACATTTTAAAGTTTTCAAATTGCATTATTTTGTGGAGGTTATAATAAATTACTACAATATGTCATATTATGGTCAAGCAACATCTCCTTATGACATTGAACTAAATTATTGCATGAAACAGTTTTCTACAACCCCAAAACTATCCCCAGTTTCACTTATGACGTTATTGCTGCAAATATCTCATTTGTGGTGCGACATAAGATGAATTGTGACGTTATTGCTGATAACAAACGTGCATTCCGATTAGCCATAGCAGCATAAAGTGAAGTTAAACGAAATAAACAACAAAAGTGCATTATATAAAATTTATTACTAAAATTTCCAATTGCAGCAGTATCATTTTTCCCTGGCATCAGAATATCTATAATGAAGGACTTTCATCTCATCCAAGTGCATGGAAACGAAACAATTACTAAATTAATTTCAAACTTTATTTCTATTTAAAAGTGTATGAAATGATTGAAAATGCGCAATTTACAGAATAGGAAAAAACGGGACTTAAGTACAAAAAAATTTATAGGTAAATTACAATAGCTCGTAAAATTGTTTAAAAATTTTGGTATATGGTTTTTCTGGATTAATTCAAGAAGGTCTTGTTTCTTGTGGTTTGATATTTGAGGTTTTGTGTTAAATGCTCGTGTCAGCGTGTTATTGTTACTCTTATTTTTTTTTTTCTGATGACCTTAAAGTTCTGTTCCTCATAAGACGTTTTGAAATAAACAGAAATTGGTTATTTGCACTCTACACGGAGGATTTTCGCCACTGCTATTTTTATCTGTGACATATTCATGGGTCCCATTTCAATTTCTAAAGCTACGGACATTAACTTATTTTTCTGTAAGACTGTATGATAACTATCGGATTAGAAAGTTATCCGATTTTTTATCACCAGAAGCAGCTCTTTTGACCAAAAACTGAAGAATGCACGATCCCAATTTGTTAATTCCCGTATGTCCGTTCGATTCATCCCATACAAAACACTCGTATTCATTACCCTTCAAATTGTAAATTGTGATGTTAAATACATTTAATTTAGACCTGTAGTAGAAAACTGAGGTATTGCCCTTCGGAATTTGCATAACTGCACAGCCACAAGAACATTGGATTCCTTATCATCATTCCTTATTTTTTTTTCCTTCCTGGACAATTCTTTTTCAACTAGGTGCTATTCATAATAATCTTTTGATTTCTTCTTTTCTTCCCTCTCAGCATTTTCTTAGGCACAGCAGGTTTTACATACATCTTTTATGGGTTTAAACAATCAAATATTAAAGTACTATGTAAAAATCCTATAAAACATTACACTAATGGGATATTTTTTTCTTTACAGTCGATAATGTAGTCCTTATAAATAATGTGAACGGATAAAAAGTTTGCTAGTGTTGGCACGCATATAATGACTTTCAATTTTTGAGATTTTCTCGACAAAGTGTCTTACTCCTTCCTTCAAAACATCATCCAGTTTCTATGTTTCCCCCTGCGCTCCTCCTCACGGGAACAGCTGCCACTTTATGTTTAATATTTATTATTGAACGTGAAATAGATGAAGAATGATCTCGATCTCGATGCGTGGGAGCTTATAAGTTTTGCTCATAACCTCTGCAGTCTCTGGTGACGTGGCAGCAGCTGATGCATTCTTTACAAAAAAACAAGCCGAATTAGAGTACAAACCTCAAAATATTTATTAGAATAAAACATTGCGACATATACGAACATTTTATAATTAATATACCATTTAATATATAAGTCTTCCCTTGGAGTCGAATTAGTATTCAGACCTGCAGAATGAGCCGGTGTTGAAAGGATCTTCCATTTTTCTGTACTTACAACTTGATTCTTCAACGCCATTGACACCAGTTTTTCCTCGAGTATTTTATTGCATTATGCTATAACGAAAAATATCAGTTTACTATCAATTAAACAATATTTACTTATTCAAAATAAGTTCCGCAAGCTTGTGTAATGGTTAAAAAAATTAACATTACAGTAAGTTTTTAAAACAATATCGACATAACTGGAAATAATTCAGAATAAAATGTGAATATCAATAACTATTTAGTGCAACAGTGTCACATCTGCAGATACTTCTAAAAACTGATAATGAAAGCATGGAAGTGTTTTTTTGTAGCGACGTCGCATAAGCACATAATACAAAAATAAATACGATACTGTTTTGCAAGAACGTCATAACTCAAAATAAAACAAACATTACTCTTTACGGTATTTATCTGCACAACGTCACATCTAAAAATAATGCATTATATATGATAAGGAATAAGATAAATGTGGTCTTGCCTTTTCAGCAATAAGGTCACAATCCGTAATATGACACCCTTGTTGAGAAAAGATCAGGATTTCGTACAAAAACAGCGAGTCACATCAGAGATAATGCGGTATTGCATCTAACACACTGAAGGAATCGTAGTCCCACCAAAACAAAAATAGCGCCATCCCGCGATGGCGAGAGAAATCTTGAAAGTTCGGAAATGAGAATGCACCTCTTAAAAGTATACATCATTGTCATTTCCCCTGTATTATTAACTCAAAAATCATAATTTTTGAATTATGTCGTTGTTGCAGCAAATGAGAAATATATTGTAGACAATGTATGCTATTTGTTGTTTAATAATTTATTTCTTGTATAATTATTTTTTTTTATTAGAATTGGTCTATATTTTTGGTACAAAATGGGGTGTTTTTTGATAGTAATTTATTTTCAAAATGGCGTATCGGTTCCGAGAATGGAAATATTTTGGTACAGACACATCACTGAAATAAAAGTTTGTATTTTAATTTGAAATGGTAAATAAATAAATTTGTTGAGGGTTGTTATTGACAATTGTTTAAGAATTAATACTGTTTGAGCAGTAGAAAAAAAACAAAAAAAAAAAAACAGTTTGGATCCTATACAACCTTTTAATTGGCTAAGGACATAAAACCCTTTCAAGAAGGACGGAGGAATAAAAAGAACAATAAAAAGTAAAAGAATGTGTTAACTGAGAGAGTGGTGGCCTATTGAGCTGTAACGGTTTTTTCCTTCGGTCAATAAAAGTGCACTTGAATATAGGGTTATCTTATAGTTATTAATATTGGTTAATAATAGTAATATTTTCAAATATATATTTTTGTATGATGCACTGAAAAGTAAAAAAAATCCACATTTTTTAAATTTTCTTGGCTAAAAGTTTCTTTCTTTTCTAGAGGTTTACTCTAGTTTACTTCCGGTAAACTACTCACTAGTAGAACTTCAATAAAAATTTTAGATTAGAAAGTTCCTTAGCCATCTTCTTTTAAGACGATTAAGATCAAGAGGATTATCAGGAATAGAGTCTGAGGCAAGTTGGGAGACAATTGGATTTGTATGGTTATGAAGCTTACTATGAAAGGATAGGTATCTGGTTTGTGCTAAATAGGCAACACATGGACCATTAAGATCTTTATGGATAAGTTTGTGACAAAGTAAGGAGCATAAAGGATCTTTCGAAGGATTTTGGATTGCAAGAATTAGATACGAGACGAATTAGATGGTTTAACAGAGCCTCAAAGCTCAATTCCATATGTCCAAATAGGTTTGATAATTACCATGTAAAACAGGCTTTTGCAATAAATCGGAACTTTTGCCAAATAAATGTTGAAAAACGACGAGTCGAAAATTTCAAGTTAAACGAGCAGTTTTAACGTGTAGTTTTAAAGGGTACAGTAGGTTAGGTTTACGATGTATGGTAAAGGTTTTTTGATGAGATTCATTTGTGGATTTCAACAATAAAGGGTTCAAACGTTCTTACGTGGTGAGTACCAGTTGGAGGCTTAGAGAGGAAGGAATCTGAACTACTAGATTGGGTAAAGAGGATCTTATTTAACTATGATTAAATTTAAGGTTCTATCACTGAGATAGGAACAGGAATATGTAGGAGGAATGTCCACCACGTTGTTCACTACACGATCCAATGCATAGCTGGCATAGCTGGATAGTGAAGTGTGACGTTTAGAAACTGAACTGGTGATCAGGGATGATATAATTTGATTTGAGGATACGATTCAGACGTTTCAGAATGAGTTTTTCCAGGATTTTGCCCATAATGGGTAAGAGTAATATGAGGATGGGGTTTTTTACCTTATTTATCATCTAAATTATAGATAGTTTCCAAGGATTGGGGAATTATGTTGTGTGGAGAACGGCATGATATAAATTGGTTAGGAATAACATCGCTTTCCGAGGAAGGAGTTTTAAGATATGGGCTGTAATGAGGTCACGTCTAGTCCAGGGGTTTAGTTAAATGGTAATCTATGGATCATGTTTTATACCTCGGAAAGATGAAATGCTTTAGGAAGTGGAGACATTTGAAGTCAATGTATGTCAATAGAGTCAAATCACATTCAAGGTGAGTAAGATTGAAGATATCAGGATGTGGGTTAAACGATTTAAAGATGTGCTAACCGAAAATTTGGGATTTTTCTTGGTCAGATCTAGTCCAGGTTTGAGAATCTGTAAGGAGAGGGTGATTAAAGTTTTTGTTCTTAAGAAGTTTATTCTTAGTAATCCATAATGACTTGTCAGAGGCATTATGTCTGTCGGTTTGGTTTTGTAGGTTTTGAATTTTAGAATTTTTTTAAATTCTGCCTTAGTTTTGTTAGTTAAATTGTTGTAATTGTTTTTAGCTGGTGGGTATCTAGTCCGTTACCAGTTCGCCTTTGCCTTGCGTTTTTCACCTAATAAGGTGCGAGTATGCTGAGGCAGGTTATTCTGTTGAGTGCTATAAATTTTAGGGGTGAGGTATTTTAATGTATACAAATTTGTATTTATGTTGTAAGTTTGTTAATTGCTAAGATAATGCCTTCTTATGTTTTAAGGGAGATTTTTAAGTCTAGTTTGTTTTAAATATCATATCCAAATCCACCCCAGTCTTCACGTCCTGTAATCAGTCTAGGAAGAGAGGGTTTAGAAACGGGGTTTGAATGCAGGGGAAGCAGAACAGGGTCCGACGAAAAGTCTTCTAGATATTTGATGTTGGTATGGTAGGAGAAAACTTGGGAAGAAATGAATATATCGAGGATATGAGGACTTTTTTTGAGGGATATAGGCTAATTAGAAGAGTTCAAGGGTGAAAGGACAGAATAACAATTGGATGATGTAATGCGGGATAAGATGCTGCCACGAAAGTTGGATGTGCGACAACCCCATCGCTGGTGTTAGGCGTTGTAGTCTCCTTCAGCAATTAAGCGCGGTCCGGGGGATCGGAATAAGGAATCAAGGAGTTTATGAGAAGGGGAAATACCAAAAGGGCAGTATACAGCTGAAAAAGCTGCATTGAAAGGACGAGTTGAAATGGATACTGGAGGGGATTGAATGGCTTTAATTGATGTAGAAGGACAAGGGAATGTGTTATTGATTTATGTATAAGGATACAGTATCTGCCATGGGATGTGTTGACTGGGGGATCTGATCAGTAAGTTATGTTGTCATGTTAAAATATGACTGTTGAGTAAAGCGAGTTTCAGTCAGCAGGGCGATATCACAGCGCTCATCTAGCGACATTAAATGGAATTTCGGTAAGGGCTCTAGTAAGAAGGGTGATGAGGAGCATGATGGTATTCTTTAGTTCCTAAAGAATCGAGGAAAGGATGGCGTTTATATCGTTTGTATTTTGATGGGGAAGAGGAAATGAATCTAGAGCTTGGTATGGATATGTTTGCATAGGAGCATTGGTTAGGGGCTGGGACCTTCCTAGGATACTAGAAGCAGAATCAACCTGTAATAGTGTTTGGAGTAAAGAGTTGCTCTGATGATGGATTTATTGGAAGTGGATGCTGATTCAAAGGCGTTAGTTTGACTTTTAAGGGTAGATTATGAACAGGAGTGTTATGTTTTGGGGGTTGAGGTTGAGAATGGGAGGTCTGGTAATATAGGTATATCCCATCGAATCCAACAGGTAAGGAGCTTAAACTTAAAATTCCGTGAATTTTAAATTGCTTGGTAATTTATTTTTAAATACGGTTTTCTTATATTTAATTATTTCTTTATTTATCTTAATACTATTCTTATGCCCTGGTTAAACTAAATAGGAATGTAAACCCCCCAGAAAATAAAATAACTTATTGGTAGCTGAGGAAATGAATAAAATGATTCGGTGAAGTATTTTGGCGATATAGAAATATCCTGGATTGAATTTAATGAAGTATCTAAGGTCGAACACTATATAAGAATCGAAATTTAAGAAGAAAAAAGAGACAAATTTGAAGGCCGGTATCTCTAGTTATTTCTAAATTTAAATTAAATATAACGTTATTTATCTTTTCTAAACTATAGACGTCTAAGATATTTTCTAGTGATAAATACTCGTCGGGGTGAACTATATATTTGTTTAAAATATTTTTTCGATTCTTATCATGAGTTTGACATTCCATTAGTAGGTCTTTTACTATTTGATAAATACAAATTACAATTTTCTCATGTATGGTGCAAAATATTATTTAATTATTATCGTTATTTATTGTACCGTTATAAAGAATGAACTAGGCTTTGCCTTAATTAAACATTGCTTATAGACATTTTAACTAATTACTTATTCTCCTTTAAATTATGAACAACATTATAGAACTTTAATTTTAAACGGTACTAAGAAGTAATTAAGAAAGTCCGTCCAGAATTGGATCTTGTGTAATCTAGACCACCCGGAGATTACGATGACCAGCCATTTTGAAACTAAAATGGCCGCTGAACCACTCTCTGTGCTATCACAGCCTAGTGACAACAACCGCAGGGCTTTCTACTTTAAAATATAAAGAACGCCACTAGTATTTAATTAAAATTAAAAAAAACCATTCTTTTTTATTAGTCATTATTCTAATTTATTAATATTAAAAAATATATGCCTTATAAAAAAACCTGTAGCTCTGCAACTCATGAAGTGTTCAGTACTTACAATTAGTTAAGGATGCATTGTTACCGGGCCAACAGTTGTAAAAGATTTGGCCGAAATTACGCTCAACCGCCAGGTTTTTCCCCAATTAAGAGTAATACGTCATAGAGGCTGGGCTTACCCAGGGAGGGTCTACCGACCTCAAAGTCGAGCAACGACTGAAAAAACAGAAAATAGATTTGCTGTCCTCAGCCGGATTCGAACTCGGAACTGGAAGCTTCGAAGCTTATATTATACAGTATATTTATCAATAAGGTTTTTATTTTATATCATAACATTCTTTTAAAAATCATTCAACACAAATACCAGATAGTCCTTGTGCATGGACACAATCCTAATATCTACACTCATAAGTAATCCTGTATGAACGGTTTTGTCCCTACTATTTATACTACTATTCATTTACTTGACTTGTTTTGACAAAAAAACAATTATTTTCAAAAAAAGTTCAGGAGAAATAGGAAAAGATTATTTATTATTTCTACACTATTGTAATCTAGCTCTGTACCTATTGTAATCTTATATTTATATCAATGCCTACATTGACTAGTTCCTTGAGAAATCAGTTGGTTTCATGGGGCCATTTACATATTTAAAATGCCCATGCAAAGTCAGAAAAAGTAGTTGTGATACCTGGTGTTTTGAGACACTACTGGAAAAAAAGGTCTTAAAATTTTTTGTTATGTAAGAGTCAGGTATCCATCGAAATACAGCCACACTTAAGTTCGTTTGGGTCGGTTTGAGAAAAACAGTAATGCTTGCGTATATTGGAACTTTAAAAGCATATTGAATTTGGAGCATGTTCCTGATAGCAAGTTATTCGAATCAAACCTTTACTGTGAACAGCTGGACAAACTTTGAGCAGTTTTGAGTCCCATGCACCCCGCCTTGGTCAACAGATACCAAGCCATTTCGGAACACGACCATGTCCTTGCACATCCTTCTCTTTTGAACAAGGAATAATGATCTGCAAGGAGTAAACGTTTTGCCTACGTCAGATTATGGTTTGTAGAGACGGTACAATTTTACGAGGAAGTAAAAATTGGATGTGGAGTACTCTGCTTGAAGGAGTGTTAACGGCATGAAATCCAATCACTGGCAGGAAGATGGGTGAAAGTAGTTGAAATAGACTCAATTTTGTTGACAGATATTTAGTAATGTTAAAACATGTAGTCTGAAATAAAACCATACTTATGAACAAGGACTTATGTAACAACCTGTTATAGCCTCAGGGACGGTTGTTGGGGGCTATGGGATCCCTCAAAGTGCGTTAGCTCCGAGGATTCGGGAGGATTTGGACTTTTATATAATGAAATTTTAAACATTAGTGCATTGTACTATTCTGATTAATGTTTTTTTTTTCACATAATCCGATCGATTCTCATGTCCTATTAGTGAAAATAATACTTTTCTACGTGTAAGATTGGGATACTTCCTACTCTTCTGGGTGTTCCCTGAGGACTTAAGGCTCTGCTCTTGCTCTGAATTCTATCGGGCCTGGATCGATGTGGAATTGGTTCTTTAATATTTACTTAATTATTTTTATTTAATCAACGTTTTTTTTCTTCCAAAAAAATCGAGTGAGTGATATTACGCTCTAAATCTCGAGCGAATAAATGAACGAACAACCTAGTTATTCCATAATTTGAAACCCAGTTAGAAAGACACTTATTGAGAAATAGTACTCTACTGAGTTTTAACGATCTTGTCAAGTGCGTTTAAAAGAAAAATTATTACAAAAAAAATGCGGAATTATTTCATTAATAATATTTATTAAAAATATTAATGCAATTATGTTCCTATACAATGCAAACGAACTAGCATTAGTGGAGGAACCATCCTCAGTTTCATATAGCAATCCTTTATTCAACCTCAGAAGTTCGGTTAACGTTTTCTGTTATGTTATATATAACCAGAGTGGGAGTGCCAAGATTCATTCCACGGGAACAGAAATCAACTGAGCCCAGGGGAATCGAGCCAACACAGCTCCAAACCGGGCGCTCAGGGACACTACTCCATTCCCCTCGGCCTCATGCACAAGTAACATGAAAATCATTGAACATTCACGGACTTATACATTTCATCTTCGATCCCTTAACTTCAAAAAAATTTAATCAATATTTTAGCTTTAGAAAATTAAGATAATAATTTAAAATATATTCAAGAAATATGTTTCAACAAACAGTAAAAGTTGTCAATCCTATTTTTCAGTAACACTCTTAAGTGCAATATATATACATGTATATTGTATAATATTGTAAATATCAATAAATAATTTATAAAATAGTTATCATTGTTGCTGGATTTCATAATATCGAGTCCTATGAGAGAGTACTATTTTAGTTACTCTATCACTAGAACATTTTATTAATGTAACCCTATTATTTAGTAATCACTAATCCGAATATTACTAATTACATCGGACAGCGCATTATTAAGTTGTAGAGAAGCTTTCAACTAATTATTAATAATTAACATTTTGCTTTTCGGGATAATAAGGTTATAGTGTCAATAATCAATGCCTAATAATTACAAGGCTATATCACTATATCATAAACAATATACAAGAATGGAATGATCGTAAATTAAATATAAACAATTTCTTGAAGTAAGCATGATGGTAAAGAAGAATCAATACAATTTGGATTGAGATATTATTTGTCACTTTTATTGAATAATGTCAATACATAACATTAAAAAATCCATTTAACAATTTCTTATTCAATAGGCTCCGAATTTCTTTTACTACTTTGCCTTTTGAATCGCCAGTGGTATGAAATTTTATAGAACACTGTAGGTGACAGAATGCTACATACATACATACATATCTATGAGTACTGTTTCAATAGTGCATTGAGATTCGAAAACCAATGTGCACTCCTAATGAATGCAAAAAATAACTTCATTCTGGTATAACAAAAATTTACAAAGATAACAACAAAGTACAATGAAATTATGCTGTTTTCGGTGCGTTAGTGCTTCTGCTTCCGTATTTTAAAATTGTAATCTGTTTATTTCATTTTCTATTATGCTAATGAGTATCTTAAACCAGTTATTTGCTTTCAGTTGCTACTGAAATTATTATTGATAATTTATATAATAATAACATACTTTTTTTATATAATAATTATATACTTTTTATTATTGAAAACTATCTCCAACGTCAGCGGTACCGATCGGTTCCTAGGAATCGACTTTGTATCATCGATCCTCGATGCCAATTCTTTTATCAAGAACCGAGGGAATCGATAATCGCCACGCCCCTAATATATATTATACTATACCCCTAATATATAATATAAAAAATATATAAATATGTATATACATAATTTATTTATTTATTTCGGAGGTAACTCAAAAAATTGCGACATTATGTTATATGCAAACGAAGGGGCTTTCAGGCGATAGAAGCGAATAGCTGCAAAAGAGAAACTTTTTGCCCTTGGGTGTCATCCATATGGAGCACCGTAGCTTCTAACCCATCCAGGAAAATGTTATGGTGAATCACTTACAGGAAAAATTTCATGAGATTCCATCTAATGGTGTCATGTATTATTAACCAAGGCTATTCTTTTGTCATTTAAATTTCTTATAAATTATAATTGATGAGCGTTGAAGATAGTCAGTTACTGAGAACTGAGAGGGTCAACAACAAAAAATAACTGATAAAATCCTAAAGTTATCATTATAAAATTGTTTTACTGAACTTTTAGATTGTTGTTAGACAGTTTGTTCATTTATAGTGTGTATCCTTATACAAACTTAGAGAATATATTTTTTAAAATTTGAAAAATAATATATATATATATATATATATATATATATATATATATATATATATTAAGTAAATATGCGTATTCTTATAAAAAAACCCATGACAAAACACTTCTACTACCCAATGGTTGCACTGCATATGAAAGTTTAACATTAGAAAATCCCAAGGTCATCTTCTTTTCAGAAGCCGCCGGGAATGTAATGGGAAGCAAGATGGGAAACAAGCGGATATGGTTGAGTAATTTATTTATTATGAAAGGAAAGGTGATATATGGGATATTGAGGTAATTGTGGATCAGCTTATCAGTGACAAAGCGAGAAGCATTAAGGATTTTTCGAAGTAATTTGGATTGTAGAGATTGGATACGGGAAGAATTCGATGATTTGGTGGAACCCCATGGGTCTTTACCGTAAAATGAAGGAGGTGTGATAATGGTCATATAGGTAAGTTTAAGTGAATCGAGAGATCAGAACGTTTGTAATTGTTGGAGCATTCGAAATCGACGTCCAGTTATTTATCTTTTCAATCTTGTATGAGAATTTTGTGTGAGCGTCCTGTCTATTTGAAATCCACGATATCGAATCTGTTAAGCATTGCTTAAAGGTACTCGAGTTTACAGTTTAAAGGAGTTTAATATTTAAGTTTATTCAACTACTTCAACATTTACTATATAAACGTTCTAATCTTTTAATTAATTAAAAAGCCTCCGATGTTCTTTATCAATAAATGGCGATCAAAGGATCATTAATTAAAGAATTGCATCCTACTCACTTGAACCCCATACCACAACCTTCAAGAACGGTGTCGAAATTGAAACCAAATCTAATCAAATCACCATTCTTGTCCTAATGTATTCTTTAATAAAATTCTATTAATACTTTTTTAATAGATCTGCTACCTAGGACCCTATCCTGGACATACGTCTTACTTGGAATCCATATAAAAACCTAATCAGACAAGAAAATGTTCTTCGTTTTTAAGTACTTCTACAATTATTAAACAATCGCTAAAATCTTCCATCTAGTTACAAAAAACTCATTTACATGAGAGTAATTCAAAATATTTGATCATAAGTAGTTGAGCTTTGCCACTGAACCCATACCAACCAAAATGCTACGAAAAATAGCCAATGGTTCTTATTTTGTCAAAAAAGAAACATATCCATAATGATCATTAAGTGCCATATTTCGCTAATTTGGACCGAATTAAATACCTATCCATCAGTGATAATCTTCATATTCTTTTGAATCCAAATATTTCAAGTAAGCTTCCATTTTATATCCGATAACTCTCTGAAGGAGATGAAAAGAAGATGGCCAAGGGACCTTCTGATATAGAATTGGTAATCACTTTACATGTTACTGTCATTACAAGTTTCCCTCAACAATTGCTTTAAAAATAAGAAATATATATAATCATTAAAAATATTTTTAGGGATTTGTGGGTGATATATATGTTTTTTCTGAAATTTCAAATTTTTATTTTTCCTCGTCCATTAAGGAAAGATAAAATGTAATTATATTATAATTAATAGCCATTTTTCTTATTTTTGTAATTCAAATTTTTAAACTAAGTATGAAACTGGAAAGCTGACATGTTTATGAAACTTTAGCTGCCCTTAAACGGACTTTTATTTTTAAACGATGTTTCCCTCTCATTTTTCATACAGTTTCAAATTTCCCGTATAATTAGTATTAATTTCTTGGAATAAAAAAGAAAAAAAAGAAGTAAAGAAACTTTGCAGTTTTAGAGTAGCTTTGTCTTTAAATAATGTTTTTTTTTTAAAAAATATATATATAATTTTTTCCTAACAAATAGCCTATAAACGTAAATAGCTCTAAGCATTGTATATTGTTATATTATTCAATAAATTACAAAAATTAACTTAAAAATAACAAAACCTTACTAATGAACTCCATGTCTCTTTTGTCCTTGTCTTTATACCAGTCAAATTTTCAAAATTTCATCAAAATCTTTTTAATCATCTAAGGCTTCCAGCTCAGTCTATATCCTAACACATCCCTATTATCCTTTTCGCAAGTTAAAAAGGCACTGGTCTCAAGATCACCTCTACTGACTTACGTACCAGAAGAGAAGCCCTATGAATTCCTAGACCCCTGCTTAATCCTTCACAAGGTTGTTAGCCTGTGTGTAAAACTGTATAAATGATTAACTTTTATTTTTATTTACTTTATTTTGTTATAATCACTTAATTTTTATCATTTTTTTTTACGGTATTGTTATTTATTTACAATATTTTTTATATTCTAGCTTTTAAACATATTATTAGGGTTAAAACGTTCTCCTATTTAAAAATAAAACTGGTTTATGTTATAATTAAAATTTAACTAACGGGATATATACAATTAAAGATGATGTTTTTTATCCAAATTTATTTATTCAAATTCTAATCGTCTTTTGAGTAAAAAAAGAAAAAAAATTCTCTCTCTATAAGTATAAAATAATAAGTATAAAATTGGCAAATACGAAGGTTATATCTTCATTTACAGAGGGTTCTCGATATTCCTATTGGAATATTACGGAATTTTGGATCTCTCAATTACTTTACTTTTGCTTACAGTCCTATTAAAAACAGCAGATTAATTGGAAAATAAAATGTGATTTAGTCCCCTCGATAATTTTAATCTATAGCAACGGCATTTGGCTTGGCCAACACTGCGTAATTTAAAGCTAGGACTTGCTCACTCTCTTTAATGTGAAGTCCTTCACTTCTGTGATTACTTTGAACAAGCATGGGCCTGTTATTTGTTTACATTCCTTGATTAAAGGGAGATTTAACAAAAGCCACTACAGAGGACTCAGGCAGGAGACTTCTACTTAACTGAAATCTTACTCAAGATTTTGTTCATGTCGATGATGACATCCATAACCAATGCTCAACTGGTGGTCAGTCGCCATGAGGATGGAAGTAATGTATAAAAGCTAAGTTTCCTCTTATTTATATCATCATAGTGATGATTTCGTCCCAGCTCTCATCATCTTAAAACATTCACTGGATAGCAACAGGTAAAGGATCCCTTTCAAATGAAAATATCTTTATATTAATCCCTTTTAAAATAAACATATAACTGTTATAATATATAATTTGTGTGCTTTAATCACAAATCATACGATTATTTTTTCTCAATTAATTTACGCTCTAAGTAATGTGAACTTCTCTGGGCCCACACGTTTTAAATAATCGAAAGTAGACTGTATACTGATATCAATAATAGTTCCTTATATATATATATATATATATATATATATATATATATATATATTGATGGTTAAAACGGTATCAATTTTATTTAATTTAACAACAAAATAAACGCTAAAAAATCTATAATAGCATTGTACTGTAACTTATCAACAAATTTATATTGTCTTCATTTTAGAATAAATAAATATAATATCTTAAACAAAAATAAATAATAATTAAGACCTACAAAAAAATGTATTCACCTCCAATTTCACTACATAAAGTTTAAAATATATGATATGATATATATATTTTTTAAAATAGTAATAATTTTTCAATTATATTTCATTTCTTAAAAGAAATCAAAAAGTAGATTTTTATATTTTTTCAAAAACGGTTTTTTATATACCATCTATGTCCTATTTCTAAAAATCAAGTAATTTAAATAGCAGACTTCATGTGACATTGTAAATGTACATTGGATCGAACATTATATCAGTTTTATATATTGTTTTACTGTAGGTAATTCATTCTTATTTACAACTACATTGAATATATACGTTAGTAAATGTGAGCAAATTTGATTACAAGAACTTTTAAAGCAACTGCCCATTGGTAGTTCTGTAGAAGGTCTATAGGTCATTTTCCTACCTTCCTCAGAGGATAATATGAAAACAAGTTGAGAGACTAGAGGATTCGAGTGGGTATGTAGCTTATCATGGAAGAATAGGTATCTTGTTTGAACCCAATCGGCAACTTATGGAACATTAAAATCATAATGGATTTATTTGTGACATAATAAGGAGAACAGAGGATTAGAAGAAGAATTTTGGGTTAAGAATAGTATCCAATCAATGTCATATAAATTTGTAATTAATTGGAAGCCTAAAATATTCATATTTTTAACAGGGATAAGTTGATTATTATTGGGTTGGTGCAAAAATAATGCAGGTTTTGAATTTTCATTTCGTTTAGCTAGTGCTTGCCAAGTTAACTAAGACGCCTCGAATCCAGTTAATAGATTATAAACAATGGTTATTGATGGTGTTTCTCCTCAAAGATTAGTTTAGTTGGTGTTAATTTTTCAGTGAGTAAGGACAGAATTTTGATGAGTAAATTTATTACATCAAAACAAGATTTTGCCATATTTATTTTTAAGAGTACAAACTTGGTGAGGAGCATCAGTGAATGAACTGTTCAGCGATGCTTCCAAAAATGTCTTCTTGGAGATTTTATTCTCGAAGACAAGGTAAGCCGCGGTTGGCCTGTTGTTGAGGGTTTAGGCAGAACTAGTCGGTACGTTGCAAGAGAGGTTAGTGCTGATAACTCAACATTATAAACCACACAAAATTATAATAATTTTTTTGTCATATATAAAAACCTGCATTATTTTTGTACAAAAATAATATCAATAGCATATAGCAGGACAGTAAGTCGTAGGTTTCCAAAGAAATATCAATTTTAAATTATAATTATATCATGAATATTAATTGAACAATATTAGGGTTGCTTCAATCAATGATTTTAATTATACAAAAGAATCAAGATTTAAATCAGCTTTTAGATAAAAAGAAGTAATTAAGATTGTTTTAAGTTTCGATCAGTAAACAAACTCATTTACTCTTTTTCAAGTAGAACTTCCTTAGTTTTTACAATGAACCCTATTATTTCTAATGCATTTTTCTTTTATCAGACAATAGTTGAAAACATGGCAAGGCGCCAAACGTGGCAGCCCCATGTTTTGAAATTAATCGAAACTTGGCTAGAAGAAAGCATTACAAATTTAATTTTATTCAGAAATCACAAACCAATTAAATAAACAAACACATTTTAATTTAAAAAAATAGAAATGAAATTTACGATTCAGTTTTCAACGGATATTTGAAAATAAAACCCTCCTCTTCTTGTGTGTTTATTATATGCACTGGTAATTAGTCAATTGCATTCATGTATTGTCATAAAATTTAAAAATACGAAGTTGCTATGATGCATATGACTTTAATAAATTATCAGATTGAAAAGATTATGAAAATCATCTGCTTTATACAATCCTTGAACGTTTTTCAAATAATTTAAACCAATTCCTCAAAAATAGATACTCCCTACATACCACATTACATCCTTGTGCAACCATTGGTTAAAAAACAATACTTCCTTACCAACTACTAAATATATATTTTTTTTTTTTTTTTTTTTTTTTTTTTTTGACCAAATTCAACAGTCTTCTGAAGATCTATCGGGAATCAAGTAGGATTAAAATTGGTAGATATGTAAGTGGATTCGAGTGGGTAAAAATGGAAGAATGTGTATCTTGTTTGAAACAGTTCTACAACATATGGGACATTTGTATGTGAATGGATAAGTTTATTTGTGACATAATTAGGAGCATTTTGGAAGGATTTCGGATTTTCGATGCCAGAATGTCCATATGTCCAATAGGTCTAATGACCAATAAAAGGCTTTTGTAATTAATTGGAAGCTTAGAACGTTAGTCAATAACGAGTGGTTTCTTGCCTTTTCAGATTTGTTGGTGGATTCCAAGTAAGAAGTTTATTCAGAAGGAGTCCTGGGTTGTGGATCTGTTCAAACAGGATAACATGGAATATTATTAAAGGATATTGTAGGACAGGAAATCGTAGATTTGTGATAAAGGGTTAAGTTTTTTTGGTTAGATTTAGAAAGAAGAAAGAGCAATGTTATATTAAATATTTAAAAAATAATAATATCCAGTTCAAAAAATTTAATATTCAGTGCAAATAATAATAATGTTATATAAAAGAAAATTCTTAACTTGAAATATGATAGCTCAATAGCTACTTAAATGCATATATATATTTGAACCTTTTTGAATCTCTGAATCCACATAGAATCTATCTTCCATATCACAATGAGGAAAAAAAAAAATATATAATCATGGAAAATCGATTAACAAAAATCCATGTTGTGAATATTATGACGTGCAATATGGGAGGCAGTGGAAACTTTTTTTAGAACCTTTTATTTTTAATTTATTCATAAGACTCCTGAAATTTATTAATTGAATAATAAAGTTTAATTTTCATTAATGTATCAAGCGTTTTATTAGGTACTCTGAATCGGAGCTGCCATTGTCTCAGACACACGAAAGGAGTATTAGCATGGCCAAACCGTGCTGGATAAGAACCGAAGAAAATCTACAGTCCAATAATTTTATTAATAGAGTTACCGAGATGGAGAAGAGAAAGAAGAAATTAATAAAGAAGAGAAGTACCGTAAAAGGTAAATTAACACGATTTATTACATTCATTGATTCTTTAGGAGATGAATTCAGTGTCTGAAGTTGAAACGATTGATTAGTCAAAACTTAAGAATGAGTCTGAAATGGCACAAGGTGAGATTGAGGAGTTGTCAGGAACAGAAGATGAGGAATTCATACGAGTAGAATTTGAGAAGAAATATTATGAAGCATTTGAATGAGCGACGGATGTACTTAAGGTGAGTGTAAGAGAACCAAGGAATAAGATGGAAACTATGGAAGTAATGCCAAAACAAGATGACTTGCGAAAAATCAAAGTGCCTACATTTTCAGGTTAGTATGAGGATTGGTTATCATAATAATATTTTTAATTCCATGATGTTAAAGCGTGGAGATTTGTTGAACATTCACCAATTCCATTATCTGAAGACGTCTCTCAGTTGCCAGGTACTTCAGGCTATAAAGAATTTGGAGCTATCTGATGTAATTTGTAAAGGCCATGAGAAGAGCTCAACCGCAGGTATGAAAACAAAAAAATAATAGCCGAAAAGCATATTAAGGCGTAATTCAATAAAGGAAAGATGGAAAATGTTTTTGGAACCTTTTAATTTTAATTGATTCATATGGTTTCTGAAATTTAATTTTCATTAATGTTAAAAGCGTTTATTGGTTAATGAATTACAATTGTTACTATCAACACGTTCATTATATTTAACGACTAATAACTCGTTATTCTACACAGCGTATAGTAGATATTTCAAATCGTAACGGTCTTATTTCTCAGACACACGATAGGAGTATTAAAAATCCTATTGTAATAATGAATATCATATTTAATTTTTAAAAAAAGAAAAAGTTTAAACACATCCAACTTTTAATTTTCTATGGAAATTCAGTATCAAACAGGTTAAAAAGAAACATTTTTGGCATATCACTTCATTGGTACTAATAGATCCAAGTCAAATACTCGTAGTTTCTTCACGACACTATGTTGAATGACCAACAGATTTACTTCTACTTTTAATAAACTAACAAGCACGAATAAATAGTTCTATTTAAAAATTCTAAAGAGAGTTAGTTATTTTGACTATAAATTTAAAACTTATCCATCTTGCATATACAATGAGGATACAAGGCTCGTACTATTTCCCGTCGACACTTACATAAATCTGGAGGAGCAGACATGCCTAGGAATTCCCTCATTATGCTACAGGCATCAATCATTCGTTAAAACGGCGAATCTCCTCGCAGTCTCCCGACCTCAGGTGTCACTATCAGTCCCTGGCCATCAAATAGCATCTGTCTAATATATACTAAATAACATTTTAATAACTAAACTATCTCAATATTCTAGGATAATATTATTCTAATAAGAAATATATACATAGTAAAATAATAAAAAAAAAATTAGAAACTATTTACAAAATAGTTAAAAGAATAAGCTCTTCACAGTAGGTTCTATATGATAGTGGAAAAAATCAGAATGTGTTATATTACAATTAAAAGTAGAAGGGTCGGTTGTTAAGTTTAATTTTTCTCGTTGTTTTATGTAAAAATTGACGAAATGTACGAACAGATACGAAATTAATTTTTTAAAAAGATAAAATATTAATGTTATATTTACTTATAACAGGATATAAAAAACAAAAAAACTATATTACATTACATAAAAAAGTGTATAAATCCGGACGGATTAAATGTTTAATCTATTTTGTTGTTTTTAAACAATAGATACTTATAAATTTTAGGAAAATAAAGAAAAAATACTTAACAAATATGATACATATTGATATATGATACAAAATATATTTATATAAATTAATCAAGTAACTAATAAGTTGATTTTTATATTTTATTTTTCGTCGTGAACACTACTTCCTGCTCTGCAGTAAAAGGATCCCTGTTGAAAAGATCTCCAACTAGACAAACGTTTAACTTAGAATTCAGTTACAAGACTAAAACGACAGGAAACTGCTCGTCGTTTTCGACTTCTTCAACATTTAAAGGACGGACTTTCAAACCTACCGATTGATTAGAAAATGCTTAATGACACGACAGTTATCTGACCTATTTAGACAAGCTTTGGGGCTCCATCAAACCATCTAACTCATCTCGTATCCAATTCTTGCAATCCATAATCCTTAATGCTCCTTACTTTGTTACAAATTAACTTATCCATAAAGACCTCGATGCTCCATATGTTGCTCATTTAGCCCAAACCAGAAATGTCCAATCAATAAGTTCTAGGGTAATTATTGATAGTTTAAAATTTACAAAAATTATTTTATAGAAAGGAAAACAAAGTTAAGACGGTTATGTGCAATTTCTTCTTAATGGGTACATAACGTATGACCTGTACGTTATTAATTTTTTTCTCAAAAATCCTTCCAACCTAAAAACATTTTTTTTTCATTATTATTATCGATATCTTTTTTTAATAATAGTTAATGATTTCTATTATCCGTCGTTTTCTTTCATCCGAAGCAGATTCTGTCCTAGTATCGTCGGATAAGCTATCATGCTTGAATATTACATTATATTATTATTCGTACTCTAAGTTGCTGATGTTTTGAGAAAAAAGATGAATCTATTATTATAGGGCGTATAAAAAAAAAATGACCGTTTTATCAAATTCCAGAGTTCAAAAGTCTGTAAATATCTTAATGCTATTTATTATTTACCAATACTTAATAGTCCCTATAGAGGATTCTCTAAGCTTGTTTCTGACACTGGACTTCTTCAAAAAAAAAAAAAGCCTCAGTTCAGTTATTTCTTTCAAAGAAGAAACATGACAGGGTCCTACGAAATTATCGTAATTTGAAGACATTACTGGAAAAACAATTGGTGTCCTTCAAGAGCGCACTGCGCGGCGTTGGGTTGAAAAATTTAGAAGTTGAGATACAACGTTGGAAAGGAAGAAGGGCTCAGAGCGGCCATTAATGGATATTGATGAGGTTCTGAATGAAGCTGTTATGTCGAATCCGTCCATAAGTACTTGCCAACATCCCAGGGAGTGTGGTTTGTCGAAAGATACTGTTGTCGTCATCTTCTCTCTATGGGGCAGTTTAAAAAGACCTGTAGACTGGTCCCTCGCGAACTTACTCCTCAACAATCACCAGTCGAACCAAAGAATAGTTTACAAAACATCGTGGGTTTGAACTCTTGCCTCATCCACCATGTAGTCCAGATCTCGCACCTTCGGATTACTACTTGGTTCGATCCCTGGCCCATTTTCTTCAAGCGAAAAAATTTGATAATTTCGCGGAAGTTGAAAATGCTGTCCAAGAATTCTTTGACAGCCATCCCAAGGAATGGTATCAGCATGGCATCGAGCAATTGGCTAGCAGATGGGTAATGGCCGTAGATAACAATAGACTATACTTTGAGCATTAATTGTATTTTATATCAAAGAAATAATAATACAAATATTTGTTTAAAAAACGGTCATTTTTTTTTTATACACCCCATTATGAAACTAGAGCACTTGAGCGTCTTTTCATTTTTCTTATGATTTGAAGATTTTATGATCTCACTTTCTTTTAGATAATTACATAAGTGTAATAAGCACAGTTACAATGTTCTTAATGTCTTATATGTTGCTGATTTCACAAGATATCTTTCCATAGTATGGTCCATACTCACTCTAATCCTCTAGTTTCTCTAGTGGTATAGTTTTTTGTATCACATCCAAAAATCATAGTCTTTTAACGGTGGATATTTTGGAATTACTATCACATAAATTTTATATTTCATTTATATATATGCAAGACTAAAATACCAAAAAACTGGTTGACGTTATAGTCTAATCCAACATTTACTAGACATAGGTTCAAAGGTTTCAATTAAATTAACAGACTCACTTACATAACAGCAATTATACCTTTTTGGACATATGGTATCTGAAAAGAAAATGGCCTCGAAACCTTCTGCAATGAAACTTTTATTTTATTACAATGGGTGGTGGCTTTAAAATTTTTATGTTTCTGTATTTAATTTCCCACACATTCACTACATGTATATACAGTTGTAAATATCAATAAAATGATGAAAGAAAAAAATGAACCTTGATTCTGAAAAGGAATCAAAGTTTTCTTAAATGTTTCCACAACTGGTACATTCATCTCATCTATATCAAGAACACAAAAGCAAAAAATTGAAGGATTTTAAACCCCTAGGTAAGGTAAAGGAAGGAAAACCATAAAACTGTTACGTCGTTTCTGTTTTAGATTTATGCATTACTGAATTCTAGGTTTATGTTCCAATTTTTCCAGAACGATTTCCTTTTTATACCCGTTTTTTATTTTTCCCTGTCGGAAAATAATAATTTTCTCTGTTTAATCAACGGAAAAAAATTACCAGCTAACGTTCGGATTTTAATCTCTAGAAAAAAAAAATTAGCCGAGCAAATCACAAAGAAGTTTAATAACCGTCCATAAAAGCATTGACATTTCTACAAGCATTTCATTTTATGTTAGAGCATTATTCGAAAACTGATTTTAAGAAATTGTGTAATAACTTTTCAATAGGCTTCCTTTACCAACAAATTGAAAATATTTTGTTTTTATAAGTAAAGAATATTTAGCATTCACATAAAAATAAGTCATAATAGTAAACTTTTAAATGTAGACAATATATTTGTTACCGTTGAATGCCATTCATTATTTTAGTTTTCTGAATACTTTAGATACCGCTGTTTTACCGTGTTATTTTTTTTAAAGGAACTTCACCATAAATTGTGAAAACAACATTTTTTTTTTTCAGGTCTCTGGAGATACAGAGGTTTTCATATAAATGAACGAGGGGAAAAAAATATCACAGAACCTTGTTTTCAAAGCGCTCGATGGCAAGAGTTTGAGTCCCCCTACAAATGTGTTTGATCGTTGAACAAACTATCTGTAATTTTCAAATGAAATAAATTTTGGTTAAATATATCATAGTTTCCCGAATATAGATCGGTGTTTATTTCTATCCATAAAATTCTTATTTTATGGACTAACTCCTTAGTCACTCTACATTATATTACATACTTATATTCCAAGTACATCTAGAAAAATTCGAGTTTAAGCAAACTCTTGAATTGTATATTTAAAATCTAAGATCGTTCGCATTAAGTATTAAGAGCATAGGTAGCTGGGTTTTCGGCAAGCCTCCGTACTTATAAGGGCTCACCCACTTTGTACTTTGCCGGTAATGTACCTAGAACACCCTCGAAGAAGACTACTAAATGGTTCAGAATTTAAAAAGAAGGAATTCAAAGTTTATATAAAAGGAGATTACCACTATTTAAGATAGACACCAGAAACAGATCTTATTAGATTGAGAAAAGTAATGTAGCTGGAGCGGACAGGAGTGAGGACAGAACCTTAGAATTAAAGATTACTACCATATAGAGTAAATAGTCACGAATAAGTCAATGACGTAAATTGTGTGCTTACCCTGCAGTAAAGTAATTTTAACATATATTCATAATTTTTCAGGTTATGATACCAAATAAAATATATTCACCCGCATTATTAATTAACCGTCACCTAACTGTGTATGATTAGAAAAGAATTGGTTACACGATGACAGAAATCCAATCTACCAGATAGATCAGTCATCAATAGATGGGGCTATTGTTTGAATAGGGAAAACCTATTATTAGTAAAGGTTGTTGTTGTAATCGCATTTATTCGATGATTTTTTTTTAATTCATCTATAAATTTCAGTAAAAAGATAATTAATAACAAAATTAAAGGTAAAATATTAGATAAACTCCAAATATTTATAATTTCTCTCCTTTTTTTTTTTTTTAGCATTCGCAGTAATATTTTTATTTTTATCCATTAGATGGGTTTTATTGCAATATTTTTTTCAAATAATAGAATAATTTAAATCAAAAGAAAATCAAGAACTAAAATGAAAACTAATTTGTTTAATTTGTTTTAGTTGGTTTCCGATTAAAGTTTGTTCAAGCATTTTCAGGTATTTTCACTTCTATAACTTCTTACCGGATTTATTTTCTGCTTCAATTAACACACTAATTAGGTTTGTATTCTAAAGTATTATTTTCATCAAATTTATTTAATCCTCTCGATCATTCATGAATAATATTAATAATAGTTCCCCCTTCGTCATAGCTATAACAAATATATACGACATGAAATAGAGTAATTTTAAATTAAATTAAAATTATAAATTAAGGTTATGATATTCTAAGACTGGTATGAGGTAAAGAAGCTGAATAAAATTGATGGATTATAACAAAAGATGGGACGATATCATTAGTAATTAAAAATTTAAAAATTTTATTGCACTTTTCTATATAAAACACATTCCCACCACCTTTATGTATATTTTATTACGGACAACCACTCATTAAAAATTTGGCCCCTCACTCAATACAACTCAAATTTTCTAAATGTCATCAAATCCTTTTTAATTATTCGTATTATCACTCTTATAATTAAATACGGAAGTGATCTCGAGAACTATTGAAAAATAGGAAAATAGTTTTGCCTATGGCCAACTTCTTCTCGCAAGTTTGGAAATTTGGCGGGTTAAGCGCCCTCACTCTGCCTCCACTGGATCAGGGACCAGTGAGACGGCGAGAAAAGAGAGATACGATCTACTGCAGTCCTGATTAACCCTTCACATATTAGAGCTATGTAGGGGAGCCTCAGTCTAAATATGTATAAATATGTTTTTTTCTTATTTAATTATTTATTTTAGTAAATTATTATATTTATTTTTTTATAACCGTTTTTAATCAACTTTTTTCGTTATCATGATTTTATTATTTCTTTGATTTTCTAGTAAATAAGGCATGAATGTGTATTCTATAACCCTTTAATTATTGCCCTTGACTGTGGCACATTGTAATATTAGGCAAAATAAATAACAAAAAAAAAAAAAAATACAGCAAAATTCAACGAATCCCCAGTTTGAGAAAAAATATACCATTTGCCATGAGCGTATGTATTTATGTCCAGTCAAAACATAGAAAATTCCTCGACCCTTGATCGGTTATGAACACTTAAATTAGTTTCTGCTCTGTTTTTGTTCTGGAAAAATCCAGAATCCATGAGGATTAATACATACTATATGTGTTATAGTATCATATATGAGGTTGATCTAAAGTGTTTCAAATCCTGAATATTATATTTTTTTAAATGCATTTAACCTTTTGACGTATTAATTCTGTTCTATTTATATATAGGACTCCTCATATACAAAACTATCTTGAAACCTATTTCGAACTACGGACTACCTCTTACAAGAATATCTATATCAAACGCACTCAATCTTTTCAATTTAAAGTCTTCTGAACAATTTTAAATGCACCATATTATGTTACCAATAAAACCCTTCACAATTACCTAAAAATACCTTTTTTCCTTGATCTTATCCCTTCAAAATTCTCCTAGTTTTAGCCAAATCTATCCAATTATCCTAATCCTCAAGCTCAATATTTATCCAGTTTTAATCACTATAACCTTCCTACAACGATAGAAACCCGAAACCTTTTGTAATATAAATCTATTCCAAGTAATTGCAACCTTCTCCACTCAAGTATATATTTACTGATGTTGTTTCTGTTGAAATAGATTCTTTCAAACAATCAACACTGTTGAAAAGATACTAAAGTAATACCAGGTAACAACGTAAATATCCAAGGATGGGGTTGGTAGAGGTAAATAATCCATGGCGTTGGTAAAGGTAAGAACAGAGGAAGATAAATTGAAAGACGGAAAGAGGTAGGGCGTTACTTCTATCAGCGGGTGTCCGCGGTAATTTGTCAGAGGTTGATGAAAATTAAGATGGCAAGATATATTAGGGAGGATCTGCCAGGTGATGGATGTCGCAGGACAACCCCACGGACCAATCGAATAATACAAGGCAGCCTCCAATCCTATGTACCCAAATTTATATTATATAAATAATTAAAAGTTATATATTTTAGTTTAAAAATGAGGTTAATTTAAACTTTTAATAATAAGGTATTAATAAAGACAGTGCAGTTAAATTCCCTGAAATAATATCCTTATGTTATTATTTACATGTATTTATAATTTTATTAGCATTTACAAATATACTGAGAGTATAAAAATCCAACCAAAGTTTTTTTTTGTTTTTTTTCCATTTTCTTTCCTAAAATTATAATTTTTCTTTCGGCCTTGTGTTCTTTGAATATTTAAAACGTATTTTGATTATTAAAAATATAAATTCAGTAAAAGCTAGCGGTGTTTAAAAGAAATAAATTAACGAAATTTTAATTTGTGGTTTATTACAGATTTGCATTAATGGGGCATATCACTCAAAAATTTATTCAAAGTCGGATTATACCTATACCTCATCGAATGCAAGAAGTAATGGACTTAAGGGGCTCATATAAACCTCATTCAATAAAAATTTCTATGTAATTTTTTTCAATCCTGATTTTCTTTTAAATAATTATTTTTTAAATGATCCTAAAAGTACATAGGGATGTAATCCCCTGAAAAATAATAAAGCTTTTAGCCAAGATTATGAAAAAAACAATTGCTGTTAGTAAATAAAGATTACGAGTTGTTATCACCTATCTATCACACCTGAATGGCATGAGTGTAACATGACAAGTTTCTCACTGGTGGCACTTTAATATCCGTATAGCAATATCTACATAATGGAACAAGACTGGTAGCAGCCTGATCAGAATAGCAAACTATGACTACTTAAAAACAATAAATAGAAACTTTTTTACATCTTTCAAAACGATTGGCTAAAGTTTAAGAAAAAAACAGTGGATCACCACATTACTGAGAAGTACATCTACTAAGAGGTGATGAATTAGTTAACAGGCCTATATTTTTGTCGCGGTCATTTGTATGTTTTTATTTCCATTCAAATAAAACATTAATTTGTGTTATAAATATATTGGTTTTCATTTTCAAACTTATAATAGCCCCGAAATATTTTTATAACGTTTCATCGATTAGAATTTATCTTTGATAGAAAAATAGGGGTGGCCTATAATTTTGTCGGGGAGTGTATCGTACTCATCTCATTAAAGAGAAAAAAATTTTTTCCTAACGTGAGCTTCTACCTACAGCATATTTATGTTTAGTTATTCTGTTGACATTTAATAGTTTGAATTCTGTAAGTACGGAACTTAACCGTTGAGTTTAATGACAAAGTAAAAAAACTCTTGATATTTCAGACATGAAGTTGAAGTTTCCTTTCAAATCATCACTCCAATTAAATGAAATGGAAAAAAGAAAAGTATAACGATATGATATATAAAATATTGAACGTTGATATGGCAGACAGCGTCCAGAGCTCTTTTTTTTTTTTTTTTTTTTTTTTTTTTTTTTTTTTTTCCGCTGAAATCCCACAATGTGGGTAAAAATTCTTCTTTCAAATATATGAGAGGTAGGAAGTTAATATTTGTTCAAATAAAATAATAAAAGTGACAACATATCTCACAATTGAAATTATTTAAGTTTGATGGACTTGGACCATATTTCCAAACCCTCAAGATGTCAGCTTCTAGGTAGGTTTTTATTCCTCACCTGTGTGAAGCTCAACCTGTGCATCTAACTACCGTAAGAATCCTCGGTATAAAAAAAGATAAACAATGCTGCACGATCAGCGATGATGCACGATCTTATCCCTAACTGTTTTATACAATATAAGTTTGTTTTTGGGACTTAATTTAGATTTTTTGTTAAAGTAAGGGAAAACCTTGTATATGATTTTTTTACTTCTTTATTTTATTTTTTATGTGGTCGAGTAAGTTAAGGATCCGTCTAGCTTTGAACCGAAGTATTTTACTGATTTAGACCAAGGGATGATCAACGCTGATGTTTTCTATGAGTATTATATTATTCCCTCCAGATTCCTAGTTCCGTTTAATGCATAATTAGTTAATGATGTATGGATTAAATTGGCATGTGAAGAGAACTAGTAGCTGGAATTTATGTTACACTGCTTTCCAATAGAACTGGTAATACAACGACGAGGAACGTGCGATTCCTGGAAGAACCTCACCCAAAATTAATAACTACAAGCTCCCAGAACACCGGCTCGGATAAATCTCTTCACGTTCCAGCATAGACCAAACTCAAGGATCCTCCAACTTCTTCGGAATTTACCCATCCTCCCCCTTCTTTATTTTACCATTTTGAATCTCTAATTCTTGTTTCATTGTCCGGTCAATTAATTGGGACTCGTACAAGAGATATGAATGTTGTATGAAGGAAAACTAATACTCACTCGCCTTAATTTATTATACAATTATATCATATTTATTATGAATTCCCCAACTGATAGAATATTTGTACTTATAATTGTAATTGCCAAAACACTTCGCGGGCTTGTGCACAACTACCTGAATACTATATTTTCTTTTACAGGTCAGGTTTTTCATATTTTTTCAAATTCATATGTCAACTCTTTGTTGCCTCTGTTTGGAGACGGTTAAATACTGTTAATCTAGTTGAGTATTTGTTTAGCACTATGGCTATCATCACTCACCTGCAAGAAAAATCATAGAGCCTGCCTTGAATTTTCCAGTGAACATTTACACTGAACTTCTGAAGGGTGAAAAAATAAGGCCTTTTCTGAAGAAACAAAATTTAATTTAATAGATAACGATAGGAGACAGTATGTAAAACAACCTATAGATGCCAGGAGCAATGTTCGATACTAAATACCAACTGCTAAGTTTGGTGGTGGGAAAGTGTTATCAGCTTATTGCGTTGGACTCCTAGTAGCATTATGTACAGGAATATACTAAGGTATAATTTACAGGCCGTAGGTTGGATTTTTCAGCTCGGCAACCATCTCGAACACCACTTAGCTGTAGTAACCCAGTGGTTTCAAGCAAGAAAAGTAAAATTGGTAGCCAGCACAAAGTTCGGACCTGAACATGTATGGCAAGAGGTAAAACGGTGTTGGAAAACGAAAACCATAATGAGCTTTATCAAAAAGTTACTAAATACTGGCAGTCTATTCAACAAAATAGATTTTCTGACCTTAACCAATGCTCATTCATGCCCTGAGTGACTTACCACCAGTGACGCAGCAGAGAGAGAAGTGCTGGGATCTCTTAAGACCTCCACAAGTTGAGGGAGATATCCTATTGGTGGATCCCTGGATGGATGTATTCTTTATCTCTTCAATGCAGATAAGTCATATTTATAGAAACTTTCTCACAAATAGATAAATATAAAAAAAAAAATTGGATGTCCCGACTGTATTCAGCACTGATTTCTGCCAGAGGTATGGCAACTAAATTTTAATAATAGTTCACTAAATAAATTATGAAACAATCTCCTAAAACTATTAAAATTGAAAAATATGTTTTCCTTTATTGGCATATATATTTTTTTCATTTTTTACGAATAAATTAGATTCTTAAGCAGAAAACCTTTTTTTTTTTTTTTTTTTTTTTTTTTTTTTTTTTTTTTTTTTCGTACGGAATTTAAGAATATATATATATATATATATATATATATATATATATATATATATATATATATATATATACATATATAGAGGAAAAGGTATAAATATGGGCACCTCTCCATAGCGGCTAATGGAGATACTGAAGACAGGCGGAAAGGACTGTTGATGGAGTCATTTGCTAAAACCATCCTTTCAAGTAGTTTGGAGCAGCGTGAGTTATTGTGTAAAAAGGTGTTTATTCTGAAATGCAAACTTTTGAGAGGCATGTAAAATCGTTTTATTTTCGTTTTCTTAGTTAAAAATAATTTCACAGTGACATCCGGAAAGTGGAGATCTTAAGCTACTTTGTGAAGCACAATTTTAGTCACGCACCGCTTTTAGATTACATGTGATAGTAGCTATCTTTCATAGGTAGGGCTGGTGTGAATATGGGTCCTCCTTTCCCCAGGAACTTCATGTGCAATTTCCCCGTTCGACATATCTCCTGTTCCCAACATTAAGAAGAGAACCACTACTCATGAATGCAAAGCAGCAAGACACAGCATCGTTACCGGATCACCTAACAAGGAACACCTTACCAAGTCGCTTGACAATAGCGCTTTCAAGAATAAGTCCTTATCTTTCCCGTGGTATGAGACCGGACAGGGGGCAGGAGTGGGAAGACTTAAAAAAAAAAAAGTCGACCAACGCAACGATACGATTCATTATCGGATTCATCAAACTACAATGGCTCTTCCTTTGTTGACAGCAATGATGATACCAATATACCAGACTCGAGTGATGCAACTTGCTTCTTTCGTGTTAGAATGTTCTCTGAAGACACTCGGGGAAAGTCGTAGGTAAAATGTGTTACGCGCCAAATATGGACACCCTTAGATTGTGCCGGGGCTGAAAGAGCCATTTATGTTTGAGATTTCTGTAAATCATTCTTTCCTGTTATAAATAAACTCTATCATGTTTTGTAATTTTTTAACCTGTTTTACACTATTTTTGGTGACCTTTTTGAAGAGGACTCATATATACACCCCAATCTTTCTAGTCCTATTTTGAAAGCTTTTTGTAAATCTTCGTTTTTGAAATGAAATAAATTGTTTTGCCTTCTTGCATTTAACAAAGTTGTTATAGGTGTTAATAAAAGACAAAAGTCTAGAATTTTTCAAATTGAAAGTAACTTTAAATAAAAAACCAAAGAGACTGTCCATATATACACCTTTCCCTCTACTTGAAAGTGTTGAGGGCACAGATGATACTCGACTATTCACTAATCTATTGAGGCCTTTTCTTCAGTACCAAATCCACCACATTCCGCATTTATAATGTGTAAACGTTTTACTTTGCATTAAATTCTTAATTCAGTTTATTTACTGTATGTATTTTAATGCAGTCGTATATTTTCAAGAATAGATTAAACATATGTTAGAAATGAATATGTGAACATGAGTAGACTGTCACTTCAACCTGCGAGAAAGATCAAGGGGCCGTTTCAATGACGGATACGTGTCCAGCATTGGCATTCTTAGATATCAGATTGATTTAATTTGCCCATCGAAGAGGTTACTTAAAGACGTGAAGAACTCGAATTTATTGAGTTGATTGGGGGTAACGGTGGAGCTTTTCAGAAGTTTCCCATTGTTAAAGGAAATTATTTAGATCGTTTATTCATTAAAGAGTTCCTCTTTCTTTTTTGGAATGAGTTTCGGGAACGATTTGAATTTTCCTTCCAGGACTAATTATCGGAACTTTGTGGTCCACACTTGATGAATCCCTTCTTTTTTTTCCATTCTTTTTGTTCAGAGAAAAATTGGAATCTTCTTATTTCTGCTGATTATTCTTTTTTTTTTTTTTTTCTTCTTAATAGAGACTCTTTCTCTAAATATGGAAGTGAAGAGAACTAACTAAGAAAAAGAAATTTGTTATTGTTCTTATTCAGAAATGTTACAGTTTAATGATTTATCCTGAGTGTTTTTGTTAACTAACCTTGTGTTGGAGCGACCTATTCAGGAAACAGGAATCCAAATACTGGCACTATTGATTCAGGATAGTGCAAATACATGAGTATGTGGATAAGGGTGGGTATATTTAGGTGTGGGTAAAGGAAGGAGGTGACGAAAGTTGTGGGATGGGTTCAGGATACCATTTGACATTCGGAGGATTGTATTTAGCAGTACTATAAGGTCCTCTATGAATCGGATAATACTTAAAAGTATGAATCTATGAATGACATTATGATTACTTTACTCATGGATCAGCACATAATTTGTATTCTTAAGCTATCCTGTTCGGAACAATATCTCAAACGACGTGTTTATCAACATAAATACAGTTTCACGTCTATAACTAAAAACCCGAATAAACCTTCATTTAAGTATCCACCTCCCATACACATTTATAGGGCATTTGTAACGTATTTAAAACAATTAAAGTTGTTAATTTTTAATTGGATATGATTTTGAATTAAATTGGGATGGAGATGCTTGCATATAAGTATAACATAAATATGAATTTATTATATAATCTCAAAAAATCAAACGTTACATCAAACCAAACGCCATATGGTGAAGATACATATTCGCTATTGTAAAGTTAAGAAATAGGATCACAATTTCCTACTGCCAAAGTTAAAGTACTAATAAAACAAATGTGGTTAGAAAATAACACAATTTTATAATAATTTTTTATTATTTTTAGACGATTTTTTTTTTAATTTCGTCAAATTTAAATTGTTATTCGTTTTATTCGTATTGGTTTTCGAACACTATTAAAATCAACATTCAGAGAAATATAAGTGTATCCTCCCACCTACACTGGTTTCTTTTAAACATTTGCGCTTCCTTTGCTACGAAATGATATTCAGAACCTTCAGAATATTTATTTATTTAATAATACAGATTTAATTATCTATTAATGTGGTTTTACTGCTATCAACTAATATATATTATATTGTGAATAATAAATGCCATTTGGAGTTTACTAATTTATTTTTTGAGTTATTACTGTTTATTAAATAAGATTTGGTTTGCTTTTTTTTATGATCAACTTATTTTTAAGCAGAGGTGCCGGAACCGATAATCGAAAAATACTGGAACCGACACATAAATGATATAATATATATATATATATATATATATATATATATATATATATATAAGTCAAGGTCCGAAGCAGGCTAGTATTAGCCTTAATCCTATCTCTAGTCACAACAAACAATATACTTGTATAAATAGAGCTGCATCAGAGCAATAAACCAGTTATTTCTTTAACAGTCATTACGTGCGTTTCATTATCCCTTTTATTTCTTTTTTTTAAAGTTTAGTTCTTCAGTCTATTTAACTGGTGCCGAAACCCGGGACCACGAGGAGCAGAGGACCGAGGTAGGAGAATTTTTTCTTTTTCTTCTTTTCCGGTCAGAAGAGTGCGGATGGAAGAGAACAGCATCCTGAGGCCACCCATTCTACAGGTGAACAACGGATTGCAACCACTTCCAAGAGAGACGATGGCTGAGGCCCATGCCAACACACTCGCCTGGCTCAAGGTCAGAACAGCCACTGCTCAGGACCTCAGAAAAGCGGTCTCTGACATAGAGAGGTTCACCGGGGAAACAGGTGAGCTCAATCACTTTATTAAGAGTGTTGATAGAGTGCTAGCGAGGATAGAGGCCAAGAGAGCAGAAGATTTATTGGACGGCCACGACGCGGAATCTCTGCGGGCAGACCTCATTTGCAGGGTGAAGAGGAGCGTCCTGAATTTAATCCAGGCGGATGAAGAAAAACGCCCTGGGAAGTCATCAAAGAGAGATTGAAGAAGGCGTACGGCGGAGGAAGATGGACGCCGGAAGAAGACCTCTTTCAACTCTTCAGGGAAAGCAGGCATCCTCGGCAGAGCAGCGGGCGCTATGCAGGTGAGCTCCTAATAAAATTCAATAAAGTGACCGATAAAATGAGGGAGACAGCAAGCGCACCGGAGGTAGAAGCAAGGATGGCTTTTGTTGCAACCATCCTTAAGGTGCAGTTAGCTCGAGAAACGGGGAAGAAGGAGAACTTCCCCCGAGACAAGGGATTCGTAGAGTGCGCCCAAGAACTTATGGATATGGGCGCCCGCGAAGAAGAATGCCGGCTGGAACGGGAGGAAGAAAGGAGCTGGACCGAGGTGGTGCACCGAAGACCTCGAGGCCCACCGTGGAGAAGCAGAGAAACCGAGAGGAGAGCCGATCAGCCAAGGAGAGCCGAACTTCGGAAGCCGGGGCCAAGAAAACCGGCTACTGGCAGTAAGAGAGAGGACCGGCGGTGCCACGGGTGCGGCAAGCCTGGGCACTTGGTCGCACAATGTCCCCGCACAAAGTGCTTTGAATGCGGGAATGAGGGGCACATTGCGAGGCAATGCCCTTACATGTTTAGACGGAAGGAGAATCCTCGGGGTGAGCCCATGGAAATCAACAGGGTCTGGAGGAGACAGAGATCACGGCCAGAATCCCCGATATCTTCTGAGACATCCGAGGTGTCGGATACCGAGAGGGAGGACCCAGGACCAGGGAGCAGCGGAGACGAGGGAACCAGCAGACGGGAGCGGAGCGGCCGGAGGAGAGCGGCACAACCTGGACGTGTGGCGGCCTGAGGAGGGTGTCCGAGGAGAGGCGACCGCATCATTGAGGTACACAACGTGAGGGCGAGAAGCGGCGGTCTGCCTATTATCCGAGTGGAGCGAGGGGTGAGGTGCCTGGTGGACACAGGGAGCTCCAGCACCATCCTGAGTCGGCGAGCGGCGGAGCAGTTTAGTGGCTGCAACGGAGCACTCCAGGTAAGGGCATGTTCCTGTAAGTTGATTACCTGGGTGGCCCTTGTACCATTGAGGGGGAGGTAGAGATGGGTTTAGAAAAATGGTCGGATAGAGGGGAGAAACTAGTATGCCATGTAATAGGGGAAATGGCCAAGTCGTATAATGGTATTATAGGCTGTGATTTATTGGAAAAGGTAGGAGCCAGGGTGAGCAATAAAAAGGGGAGGTGGAGTATTAGGATTGGGAAAAAGCGGTATAGGTGTTGCTCGGTGTTAAAAAGGGAAAAAAAGGGCAAATTGGAGTAGTGAACAGGGCGGAAGACTGGAGGGGGAAAATTTTAAAAGAGTACAATGACATCTTTTTCAAGGAGGGTGATAAGTTGGGCGTCACCGGTAGGGCGAAACACGAGATACCGTTGAAGGAGGAGCGGGTCACGTACGTCAAGGAGAGGAGATACCCACAAGCGCTCCGTAGGCATATCCGGGAAGAGATAGAGGACTTAAAACGTCAAGGAATCGTGGTTGATAGCACTTCCCCCTACAATAGTCCGCTCTGGGCCGTGAGGAAAAAGAGTGCCCCCGGGGAGGAGAAGTACAGGGTAGTCATCGACTATCGCAAACCAATGAAAACACCCGGGACGAGAAATACCCCATCCCCAGATTCGAGAACATTTTGGATAGGCTAAGTGGGGCTAGGATATTTAGCACATTAGACTTGAAAGCCGGGTACCACCAGATCCGAATGAACCCCAGGGACCAGTGTAAGACGGCCTTCACCTTCGAGCGAGGTCATTACGAGTTCACCCGAATGCCGTTCGGGCTTAAGAACGCGCCCATTACGTTCCAAAGAATAATGGACGAGCTCCTTAGGGGTTTGGATGAAAGTATGTGCCAGATTTATATGGATGACCTCTTGGTTTTCAGTAAGTCGGAGGGCGAGCATCTGGCACATCTTAGGGCGGTATTCGGGAGAATTCGGGAGTTTGGCTTGAAACTATCGGCGGAAAAGTCGCGTCTGGGGGAAAGCGAAATAAGTTTCCTGGGGCACACAATATCGGAGGACGGGGTGAAGCCGGATAAAGGGAAAGTAGAGGCCATTGCGAGAATGGAAATCCCGCGGGACGTTAAGGGCATACGGCGGCTGTTGGGTTCCCTGAACTACTATCGTCGATTCATCCCCGAGATGGCGCGGTTCTTAGTTCCGTTAAACAACTTATTGAAGAAGGGCAGGCAAATTTTTATCACACCGGAAATGGAAAATAACATCAGGCGCTGCATGGAGGAGTTGCAGAGAGAGCCGGTATTGGCCTTCCCGGACTTCAATAAGGTGTTTACCGTAACTACGGATGCGAGCGAATACGCGTTGGGGGCGGTATTATCACAGGAGAACGAGAAAGGGGAGAGGCCGGTAGCGTATGCGAGCCGAAGGTTGACGGACGCGGAGACGCGGTATAGCGCGTTAGAGAGGGAACTACTCGGGATTGTGTGGGCTGTGGATCACTTCCGTCCGTATATCTTTGGAAGGAGATTTCAGGGTCCACACGGATCATAGACCGTTACAGTGGATTGGTAAGTTAAAGGAATCTTCCGCAAGAGTAACGCGATGGAAGGAGTTCCTCAGCCAATACAATCTCGAGATAGTGTACAAGCCTGGGAAAGAGAACGTGGTTGCGGATTGGTTATCGCGCGCACTAATGATAAATGCCGTTGAGGGGGACGAACCGGGACCGTCGGGGGATATACGACAGTTTCTTAGGGAGTGGACACCGGAGGGAGAAGGTGAGGATGAGACGCGCAGTGGTATAGAGGATCCCCAAGAAGACGAAAGCTCCGCTGATGAGAGGCCCTCAGACATGGAAGAAGTAGATGAGATAGTAAATGATAAGAAAGACCAGATCATCTGGAAAACCAGGACTGAGGGTCTCCCAAAGGCGGACTTTTCGAAATATGGGAAGAGCACGGTCGTCACCATTTGGACGGAGCCTGGGATTAGGGAGGAGTCAATGGTGAGACTACTGCGCGGGGTGACCAAGGCGGGAAGGACATATCACCTCTATATCGGGAATGCCACTATATGGGACAGGGTTAAGAGGCTGTGGAAGGAGGAGAAGATAGGGATCGACCGAACTTTTATTAGGTGCCTGAGGCCGGTAGAGGTGGTACAGGACGTCGAGAGGCAGAAGGAGGTCACCCTGTCATACCACCAGGGGAAGACGAACCACCGTGGGACACAGGAGACTCTCCAAGCATTGAAACGGAGGTATTTCTGGTGGGGCATGAAGCGGACGATCCAAGAGGTCATTGGGTCGTGCGAGGTATGCCTCACCACGAAATACGACCGGCATCCCCCAGGGTGGGTACAGAAAGAGACACCTACGGTAGCGTTCCCCTTATCGGACCTCCAAGTGGATACGTTTAAGTGGCGGGGGTACCAGTGGGTTACTATCTTCGACGTATTCAGTAAATATGCCCTAGCTCATCTCGTGCAGGCCAAATCGGCGGAGGCGGTATTGGGGGCGTTGAGAGGCTGGTTTAGATCATACGGGATCCCGGATCGTATCACGTCGGACGGGGGTCTAGAATTCGACAACGCGTTGGTCAGGGCGGAGGCCAAAGAGTTAGATATTAAGTGGCATATCAATACCCCAGGGCATCCCAAGGGCAGAGGGGGGATTGAGAGGCTTCATGGGACCCTTAGTGACCACCTGCGAATATATCAGGTTGAGAAGGGGCTAGAGCCGGACATCGCGATGGAAAAGGTGGTTGCGGCGTATAACGGTTCCATCCACAGCTCGACGGGATATTCGCCGGTGGAGATCGTCTTTGGGCTCCGGGAGCGACGCCGGGACTTCCGCGACACCGTAGTAGGGGAGGAAATGGTAAATTTTATTACCAACCGTCGTTGGGCATTCGGTAAGCTATGGGGGAAGGCGCGTGAGCGCATACTCAAAGAAAAGAGACAAAGGGTTGAGAGGGAAAACGTAAAGGTAAGGGATGTAGCGGGGAAAATCAAGATTGGGATGGTCGTCTATAGGAAAAAGAGTACAAATCGAGGGAAAGAGATTTGTAGGTATGAAGGGCCATTCCGGGTAGTTTGCATTAGAGAGCACAACGTGGTGACGCTGGAGAGCGTCAAAGAGCCGCGGAAGCGGAGAAATGTGCATGTGGAACAATTGAGAATTCCTATTGAGGAACAGGTTATACCCTGATCTGTGAGTGGTCCGTTGCCAGCAACGGAAGAAGAATTTTATTTTTGTAAATTTTTTTTTTTTTTGTTTGTAGAAAAATGTTTTTTTTAAATTTTGAGAAAATTTTGTTCATGTGAAATTAATTTTATTGTATATAGTAGGGGTAATGTGGAGATGTAAATAAGAGGAAAGAGATTTATTATTTTTGTACAGAGGAAATTTTTGTTTTGTGTGTGTGTGTGTGAGTGTGCGTGTGTTTTATTTTAAAAGGAGTTCATTTTAGTTTTGGATGAATGTTTAGTTGTAAGTTAAGTTTAAGTATTGTTTTTATAATGTAAATAAAGTTTTACTTTTGTACTATGTTAGGTTAAGGATTATGGTGTAAAGTTTTCTTTTATTGTACTTTGTATCATAGAGAATTAAGATAGTAGTTTTAATATGTGTAGAGAATTAGTTGGTAGAACTATGGACAGGATAGGATTAGGTTGTTTATGTATCGCTATCTGCTTCGGCCTTTGACCATGAGGGGATTAGTCTCTGGACTCCTTAATACTGTATTGGTATTAAGTGCCCAAAGTTGAAGTTTATGAAGGATGGTCATAAACTGGCGGGGGGAAGTCAAGGTCCGAAGCAGGCTAGTATTAGCCTTAATCCTATCTCTAGTCACAACAAACAATATACTTGTATAAATAGAGCTGCATCAGAGCAATAAACCAGTTATTTCTTTAACAGTCATTACGTGCGTTTCATTATCCCTTTTATTTCTTTTTTTTAAAGTTTAGTTCTTCAGTCTATTTAACTTATATATATATATATATATATATATATATATATATATATATATATATATATATATATATGTATGTATGTATGTATGTGTGTGTGTGTGTGTGTGTGTGTGTGTGTGTGTGTGTGTGTGTGTGTGTGTGTGTGTGTGTGTGTGTGTGTGTGTGTGTGTGTGTGTGTGTGTGTGTGGGTGTGTTTAATAAGGTTCTTGAGATTCAGTCAATAGTACATAACATAACATAATACATAATAAATAAATAAATAAGTAACAGTCAATAAATAAATAAATAAATAAATAAATAAATATATATATATATATATATATATATATATATATATATATATATATATATATATATATGATAGGGACCAGGTGTATACAATGGCTTTCTCCTTTAGCCCTTATTTTTCTCATTTTTTCTCACATCTCCCTCCTTCGCTCCACCGTCCATATCTTTACCTATCGCCTTCTTTACTCCAACGACCTTTATTTTTTTCAATATTTTCACCTCTCTTGGTCTTCTTCTTTGATACCTATATTCATTACTTCCACTTTTATTTGTTCCAGATATTCTCTTATGTCCTCCATTCCCATAAATTCATCAAATACCATTTTGTTCATTACATTCTGATTCATTCTATATATCCGTAGAGTTTTAGTCTTACTTTTCTCATCGATGTTTCTTGGCTTTCAATATGTTTACTTGTCATCTTTTAATCTTAATTTTTTCCCCACCCTTTTCGGCCCATATATAATTCTCAGGTTCTTTGAATATTTTCCTGACTATGAACATTTATTTATCCAATTCTAGTTCTCTAATTCGTGTTGATTATATATGTGCATAGCCACTCATTGTTGTTCACGAGTTACTCTAGGCATATAAACTGTTTTACCGACCTAATATCTCGTATTTTGTCTCGATTTTTTATTCATTTCCTTATCATTAATAATTATTTTGTTTATATAAGACTATATTTTTAACCTACCTTTTTTCCGTTATTTATTTTTCAATTTTAATATAGATACATACGGGTGGTTAATCAAAACTTCACATACATATTCATCGGGAATTGAGTTCTGATGCAATGAACTGTTTGATAAATTAGTTATAGCAAACTCACTTATAACGCCCAATATTCGATAGCCCCTGTAGTTTTTAATCGATTTATACTGTACATACTGTACATTAAGCTACAGCTTATAATGTAATTCTGATCCTCTGACAAAATTATGAAAATTCGATAACGTTGCATTAATGTCAATACTTTATTTTGCATAGGGTATGGAGCCTTTTATATTATTAACATATTTAATGAGGTAATTAGCATTTAATTACACGATTAATTAAATTATTAGTATTCCCAGACTGCATTCAATTACTAGTTATGAATAATTATACAATTTAGGGAGTTAATTTAAATGTTATTAATGTACCATTATCGGACTCAAATACGTGTTAAATGACACATCGGATTCATGGATTAAGGAGAATATATTTTTTTTAATTTTATAAAATAATTTTTAAGTTTATTATTTATTTTAATATAGGTCTTAGCAATATTATCGTACTCAAAAAGGAATAACGAAAACATTTTATAAGTAATTCTGGAGTTACTGAAGTTAGAAAAACATTTCTTCAAAAAGAGATTATTATTTACAACTGAATACTGCATATACATCCATTACAAGTAAGGAAATATTATTACAATAACACGTCAATTACTAGTAAATTCTTACAATCATGAGATTTATTGAGCCTGAAAATGGGAAGAAAATTTCCCAAATATGTTGTTAGTCGCGCTTGAGTAATAGAATTGTGAGAAATAAACTCCGAAGTTTGATTCAATGTTGTAAGACTTTTGCCTTCAATTTTATTGTAATGGTTCCATGCAATGGCCGTGGTGATCCAAGATAATGAAGAAGGGATATTATTAAAAAGGGCTGCTGGATGGAAACAACGGTGAAGTGTGAAAGCCGGATCATTTCCATTCCATTAAACTTTATCCACCATCGGTTCCACCATTACTCAATGTGGAATAGCTGTCTTCAGAGATTATGCAGCAGTCATACACTGTTGAAGGATCCATGCAATCATAGAATAGGTTGCACCATTAGAATTTTATCAAACCATTTTTACAAAAAATAGTTTAGGAAAAGAAAATCATGAATATTTGACAACTATTGTTTATGCAAATCTGGAGTTGAGAGGGAGAACACTGAACTGAATTCTATATAATATAGAAAAATATTTGTTCAAGAATTAATTAATTAAAAAAAATGTATTGATATTTACAACTGTATTTAATTTATACATCAAGGAAATTTGCGGGGAAATAATGACAATATCTAGTAAAACAACTACTCATCTGTAGCAGGTCAATAAATGTCTCTATTTCAACTTCTTTTCTGAGGGTTGAGCAATATGTAGGATATTGCGATCATAATGGATATGTTTATTAGTGACTTAATATGGAGAATCTATAGAATAGAATAGAATAGAAAAATAATTTTACTCTGGGACCAAGTCCCTTAACCCTTTAACGGGCAGGCCGAGAATTTTCAAATACATTTCTTCTTTTTTTTCGTTTGAATGGCAGTAGCCACACTAACCCCCACAAATGTATCATGAAATTTAAGGTTGAATAAAGGATATTAGACGATAATGAGTAGGATAATGCGTCGGATATTAAGTAATTTATTGAGCAAAAGGTATTAAATATGTGTATCCTCCAGGATACATTGCCTGTTAAAGCGTTAAGAATAACAAATTGTACAGAAATAAATGATATTAGATACATCTGGTCAGAGACATGATTAATAAATAAGATGAAAAAAAAAAATTAAAAACAATAAAATAAAGAAGAAATATTAATATAACAATGATAATGTATACATAGTAATGTAATATATGAACAGGAAAATAAGAAAATATTCTACTAATGAAATAATAAATAGGTTATTTTGATACAATGCTACTTATATACAATATAAGAACCCAAATGTTGTATTCGGAATGAGAAAAGATTATTTTAATTGGTAACACTGAGTGTGTTTCAGAAAGACTTACGATATCGTTTAATTGAAAAAATATATTGTTAGTAAGCGTCACCTTGGATTAGGAGGAGGTACTGGAAATAGAGGAATTTAAAGGTTTTTAGAGATTTCGCTTGTCTAATATGGGAAGGAATGGAATTCCATAGGATGGTTGAGCGGAATAGGAAAGAGCGCTGGAACGTAGTAGTTCTATGGGATGGGGTATATAGATCAGAATGACGGGATCTTATGTTCAGTGACTTGATTGCAGATCTGAATTGAAGCGTATTGTAAATATAGGAAGGATGAAGGATGCTGATGATTTGGTAAAGGAATGATCCGTGGAAATATTTTCTAAGGAATATGGGATAAAGCCAGTTTAATTCGATATAGAGGAAGGAAACGTTGGAGCGCCTCGGTTTATCGAAGACAAATCTGGCAAAGCAGTTCATAATTAGTTTCAATCTGTCTTCGAGAACCGTCGAGAGACCACCATAAACTAGACAGCCATAATCAAGGTAAGGGAATATTAGGGAGGACACTAGAAGCTTACGAGTTGACGGGGGAAGAAGGTGACGGGATCGGTGGAATAATTTAAGTAGACCTATAGAACAGCGGGAGATTTGGGCAATCTGAGATTTCCAAGAAAGGGTCTGATCAAAACTAATTCCAAGATTTTTAACAGACCAGTAGAAAGGGATAGGATGATCATTAAGGATTAAGGGAGGATAATGGGTGTATGCACTAAGGAGGGATCTAGGTCCTATTATAATGGCCTGAGTTTTCTGTTCATTCAATTGTAATTTGTTTAAGGTAGCCCAGGCACTAATTCTATTCAGGTCTTCCTGAATTATGGCAAAAGCTGAAGGAAGCTCGGAAGGAGGAAAGGAAAGATAGATTTGGGAATCATCTGCGTAGAGGTGATAGTTATATGATGGATTATAATTTTAAAAAACAGGAAAGTTATCAAAACATCTACTTAGATGTCAGAACCCCTAGAAGTTAAAGTGCAGTAACTTATTCTGTCTTTTATACATTTCAGTATGCTAAATTTGAATTTCAGCATTAGCACCTCAAAAATGTAGAGCGTTCCGGAAAATATAATTGAAAATCATAATATTATATTTTTCGAATGTACAAATCGTATTGTAACAAGAACAACACAGGGATTTTCTATTTACAGTTTATTAACAAATAACCAAGATATTTAATACAGACACACACAGAACAATATTATTTAACATTACCACAATAATAACGGGCATTAAACAGCTAATTACAACACCGATATACACAACACCAAAAACATAACCATGCTGTTATTATTCTGTACATGGCAACCAGTCTATCTCAATACTCCTTAGCAACGGGAGCAGTTCTCCTTATTACGTTACACTGCCCCCTCCTCAGATGCATTCCTCCTGGAATGCTGCGGTTTCCTCCTAGAACGTGTTGGCTCCCTCCAGGAGCTACAACTTCCATCTGAGACTCCTCTGATTCCTCCAGGAGCTGTGGCTTCCATCCGAGACTCCTGTGATTCCTCCAGTACCGCAGCAATTTCCTCTAGGAAAGCTTCTGCTTCCTCCTAGAACGCTGCGACATCCTCCAGGAACGCTGCGGTTTCCTCCTAGAATGCTACGACATCCTCTACGAACACTGCAGCTTCCTCCGAGAACGTTGCGATATCCTCCAGGATCGTCGCAGCATCCCCTAGAAAAGCTGTTAGTTCCTCAAGGAACTGTGGCTTCTCGGACCGCCTCGGATACCTCTGGGACCAATACTGTTTCCTCTTCTTGGTTTTCCTTTTTATATCTTAGCTCTTTGGGCTCTCCATATTCAAGGGGATCAAATTCTTAACGCGTTTCACCGTATATTTCTTCTTCTTTTGTCCATAAACACTGAAACTCTTCTGTGATTAAATTACATTTTGATCTATGACGTTTCTTAGAAAACGTTTTTTGTCTCCTTCTTCTTTTCCTTTCACATGATTTATAACAATTATTTTTACCTTTCCAAACATCTATATCTTCAGCTTCCTGAATAGTAACAACTACCTTTGAATTTTCCGCTGTTAAATTTTTTAATTTTCTCTTTAGTTTCTCCTTCTGGCCATTATCTTAATTTTCTTCCTCAACGTTTTTTGAATATGTTCTTTGGGGAGGAAATATTCCTTCTCTAGTACTCTTACAGCTATTTTTATCAAAATCTTTGAAAACATGTACAGGAACCATTTCCATTTCCATAGCCAGGTCATCTCTGTACTCCACGTCGACCGTCAGGATCTTGCGCTGCTCCTCATTTTCTGTTTTATGAACAGTTTCTTCCCTTTTGTCATCACTCTGGGCATCAATGACCTGGGATTCGGATACCAGATTTTTAACCTCAACCCTAACTAGACTCTCAACCACCGCTTCGACTTTTTCATGAAAATTTTCAATATCTCCTTCAACATCTCTCCTTAGGTCGGAGACTTCCCGAAAGAACACGTCGAGGGCCGAGACATCTCTGAGGCGAGGTTCGAAAACTTTTCATCCATTTTACTATTTAACTCTCGAATAGATTTTGAAAAGCTATCCTCAAAATCAACCGTTTCAGGATCTGTGCCCTTACTTTCAAAATAATTTCGAAGCCTTTGCACTAAAGTTGTTTTAGAACCTGTTGTATCGAGGTCTAATTCTTCTAACTCTGCCCTCAATTCAGCTACTCTTAATTCCTGAATTTTCTTAATAGGCATTCTGAATCCTTAAATTATCTGTGTTAATAAACTGAACCCCACACCTGACACCAGTGTAACAAGCACAACACAGGGATTTTTTATTTACAGTTTATTAACAAATAACCAAGATATTTAATACAGACACACACAAAACAATATTATTTAACATTACCACAATAATAACGGGCATTAAACAGCTAATTACAACACCGATATACACAACACCAAAAACATAACCATGTTGTTATTATTCTGTACATGGCAACCAGTCTTTCTCAATACTCCTTAGCAACGGGAGCAGTTCTCCTTATTACGTTACACTATTGAAAAAATAACCTTGTAAAAAAATTAAATAAATGAAATCTCTTAAATATTATTTCATATAGATATTTTTTTTTCTATAGGAACAACACACGTGAGTGTTGAAGTTTATGGTCTTTAATATGACAACATGTGGACTAATGTCCATTCAATTCGATTAGCCAGCGACGCTTCAGTTTTCGAGGTTAAAATTCGAATTATGCGCCTCAAAAGTTCAAACTCAACGAAGGAAAAAAAAATTATATATTTTTTTATAAGCTATCTGTTCATTGAGTTTTTACACAATACCTTCCTATTCAAGCGGATGTTCTCTACTGTTGAACAATTCATATTTTTGAAAAAAGAGTTTTATTGGAGGACAGAATGCTTACTTCTACTACTAAGAATTTTAGTGGTTCTCCGACCTTAAATAAGTCTAAATAAATAATGTAATTAATTTATATATATAGAATTAGATAAACACAAAAACATTAACTAAATCTGGTATCAATAGAATATTTTTTTTTACAACGCAACAAAAAATTTATTTACAACGATTATTTAAGAAATAACTTAATGAATTTGATATTATTTGAAAGAATCAGAAGAGGAGTATTGATGAATAGATATAGTCAAGGGATTCGAGAAATAAGTAAAACGAATTACAAAAGGAAGCATTACTATGAGAAAAAATTATATAAATCAATCCGTTGGAATCTAGTGTTCAATGAGTGAATGCTAGAATTCAGGATGAGATAATGGATTTAGGAAATTAAGCCGGTTTTAATGGCCTAGTGATACATGTTATTCGCTGAACATGTAATGAGGCTTCGTCCCAGAACTAAGTTGTTTTTTTTTCTAATTGATACCAACAGATCTTCTATATTATTTTATGTTCAGATTAAACTTTTTGTGAGAGTTTTGCAACTTATTTCGGTTCAGGAAAATACTTTCATATCATTACACTCCGTTACAGTTGAGATACTAGTGGATTTGACAGGCAATGGAGTTTACTATGAAAGGATAGGTATCTTGTTAGGGCTAAATCAGCAGCATATAAAAGATTAAGATCTTTATGAATAGATTTATGGGTGACAAAGTAAACAACATTGAGGATTTCTCGAAGAATTTAAAGGATTGGATACAAGATGTTTTGGAATATTTAGAGGAGCCGAGAAATTGGAACAAAAATAAATCTACCAATTACGAAAAATTACAATGCTAAAAATTTAATTTTTCTTTGACTTACTATTTATTGATATTTACAACTGCATACATTATTACAGCAAATAAATTTAAAGAAAATGATAACAATAACATGTCAATAGCATGTAAAGATTAACTCACCAGAAGAACTTTAATAGTTCTACATTAAAAGTCTCTTGGCCATCTTCTTTTCAGACGCCTCGGAAGATTATCGAGAATTAAGTGTGAAGCAAGTTAGAACATTAGTGGATTCGAGTGAGTATAGAGCTCACTATGAAAGGATAGGTATCTGGTTTGGGCTAAATCAGCAACAGTAGAGTATTAAAATCATTGTGGATAAGTTTGTTTGTGACCCCAACTTATTCTTAATGATCTTAATATTCCATATGTTGCTGATTTAGCCCAAACCAGATACCAATCTTAGTAAACTTCATAACCTCTCAAATCCACTAGTCTCTCAACCGTAAGGGAGTGTAATGGTGTGAAAATATATTCCTTAAACGAAATTCTAAAGTTAGCACTTTCCTTTTCCCTTGTCCTTCAGTTTAAGAAAAATGTATGTATTGATATGTATAAGTTAAGGTGTATAGGGGAACAATATACAGCTTAATCCCTAAACTTAATCCTAAACAACCACCAAATGTATATAAAGAGGATTTCAGGACAATAAAGGCAGTCTATTACCAGTACCTGTGTGTGTTATTACGTTCCTAAGTTCCCTTTTTTTTTGTCGTTTTTATTTGAAGGAACTTAACTGGTGCCGAAACCCGGGATCATTCAAGCATACGACTGGGTAAGCAATTTATTTTTATCTCCCCGTCCAACGTTTCGTATCCATCTCATTCATCGTAGTTCTGTTTGGAACCCCCGGAATTTTTCATATTTTCATTTTTTAATTTTGAAAAATACAAAATGGAAGGCAATAACATTTTGAAACCTCCATCGTTTGAAGTACAGCCCGAAATGCAACCTTTACCACCAGAAACGCTGGCGGCAGCCCACGCGAATTTGGCAGCGGCGCGGGCAAACGCGCTAGAATTACTAAAGATTAAGACGGCAATGTCGCAAGATCTGCGGAGAGCAATTGCAGACATAGAAAGATATGATGGAGAAGTAGGGGAATTAAACCATTTCCTGAAGGGAGGAGATAGAGTTATGGCACGGATAGAAGCAAAAGCGGCTGAAAGTCTTTTGGATCCAGTGGACGCTTGCGCATTGAGAGCGGCTTTGGTATGTCGTGTCAAGCGTGGAGTATTAAACGTGATTCAGGCGGACGAAGATACGCCCTGGGTGGTGGTGAAAGACCGATTGAAGAAGGCATTCGGAGGCGGTCGGTGGACTCCAGAAGAAGATATCTTCCGCATGTTCCGCGAGGTGAGAAGACCGAATCAATCCAGCGGGCAGTACGCAGGATCGTTGTTGGCCCATTTCAACAAAATAACAGAAAAAATGAGGGAGACAACAGAAGCTGCGGAAGTAGAAGCGAGGATGGCCTTTTTGTCAACTATTCTAAAGGTCCAGTTGGCCAAGGAGACGGGGAAAAAGGATGGCCTCCCGAGAGATAAAACCTTTTTGGAGTGCGCAAGAGAGATGGTGGACTCTAGCGCTAGGGATGAGGAAGGCCGGAAGGAAGATGGATGGAGCAAGGTCACCTATAGACGCCCTGATGGCGGAAGACACGCTCAGCCTCGAGGTGATACGTGGAGAAGAAGAGATACAGAGTTTGGAACCCGAGAACGGCCATCGGGACGGGATAAGAGGCCAGGGACAGAGAAGAGGAGCTGGAAGAAAGAGGATAGGAAATGCCATGGGTGCGGGAAGGTGGGTCATCTGGTAGCTCAGTGCCCCCGCACGCGGTGTTTTGAATGTGGTTCAGAGGGACACATTGCAAGACAGTGCCCATATATGAGCAGACGCAGAGTAGCCAACCAAGGGGAGCCTATGGAGGTAAACGCCCAGCGGGTATGGAAGAGAAGTAGGCGACCTTCGGAATCGACAAGATCCTCAGACATTTCAGAGACGGAAGAAGAAGAAGGCGAACCAGGAGCAGGAGTACGGGCGGCAGGGAGGTGTGACCAGAGAAGCGGTCCGAGGAGCGGAGAACGTCGAGTTGGGATGGAAAGGAGAGAGCGGGACGAGGAATGAGGAGTGTGGAAGAAGAGGGGCGACCACATAGTTGTAAATAGTGTTGAGAGTGGATGTGGTAGGTTGCCCATAATTAGAGTGGGGAGTGGGGTGCGATGCCTGGTGGACACAGGCAGTTCTAACACGATAATGTGTCGCGAAACAATGAGAGCGTGCTGTAAAGGAGAGAGGATACCTCGGGTACAATCGTGTGGATGCAAATTAGTCACCCTGAGCGGTCCGTGTGGGGTAGAGGGGGAGGCGGAGATCTCATTAGGTAAATGGGGGATCGAGGGTGGTAAGTTAAAGGTACACATCGTGGAAAAAATGCCACGGGAATATGGGGGCATAATAGGTTGTGATCTGTTGGCCAAAGTTGGGACAAAGATAAAGAATAGTGGGAAACGATGGTCAATCCGGATAGGAGAGAGAGAATATCAGTGCGAAAGAGTCAGAAAGGAAAATTTGGCTATGGTCGGAGCTATAACTCGGAAGGGAGATTGGCGTCGGATATTGAAGCAAGAATTCTCGGATGTATTCTTCAAGGAAGGGGAGGCGCTGAGTGTCACGGGGGAAACGGTGCATGAAATCCCGCTGAAGCAAGAGCGCGTAATTTACGTGAAGGAACGGAGGTACCCCCAGGCGTTGCGCCAGCACATACGGGAGGAACTTGACAGTCTGAAGAGACAGGGGATCATCGTTAATAGTACATCACCGTACAACAGTCCTCTGTGGGCGGTTAAAAAGAAAAGTGAGGATGGGACATCGCGGGAAAAATATCGAGTGGTCGTAGATTTTCGAAAGTTAAACGAGAACACGGTAGATGAGAAATACCCAATACCCCGGTTCGAAGACATACTAGATAGGTTAGGAGGGGCAACCGTGTTTAGCACTTTAGATTTGAAGGCGGGATACCATCAAATAAAGATGCACCCCAAAGATCAACATAAGACGGCGTTTACTTTTGAAAGAGGCCACTACGAGTTTACAAGGATGCCATTTGGTTTAAAAAACGCACCGATAACTTTCCAGAGACTGATGGACGAGTTTTTAAGAGGACTGGACGAAGGGACATGCCAAGTTTACATGGACGACTTACTGATATTCAGCAAGGACGAGACGAGACACATTGAGGACTTGAGACAGGTATTCAACAGACTCAGACAGTTCGGTTTGAAATTGTCCGAAGAAAAGTCGACCCTGGGGCAGGATCAAATCAACTTTCTGGGACACACGATTTCAAGGGAGGGAGTAAGGCCGGACGTAAAAAAGGTAGAGGCCATACGGAGGATGGCCATTCCGTCGGATGTGAAAGGGATACGGAGGCTCCTGGGGACATTGAACTACTACCGGCGGTTCGTTCCGGAGATGGCGAGGCATCTCGTACCCCTAAACGATCTGCTGAAGAAGGGGCGACAAATCGTAATTACCCCGGAAATCGAAAGCAACATCCGGAAGTGCATGGCGAGACTCCAAGAGGAACCGGTTCTCACATTTCCTGACTTCACTAAAGCCTTCACAATTACGACAGACGCTAGCGAGTATGCTTTGGGGGCCGTGTTATCCCAAGAGGGGGAGAAAGGAGAGCAACCTGTAGCATACGCGAGTAGACGTCTGACGGAGACCGAGTCACGTTACAGCGCGTTAGAACGCGAATTGTTAGGCGTAGTGTGGGCGGTCGAACACTTTAGACCGTACGTGTTTGGTCGGATTTTTAAGGTATTAACGGATCATCGGCCGTTGATGTGGGTAGGGAAGTTGAAGGAATCGTCGGCGAGGGTCACCCGTTGGAAAGAGATATTGAGTCAGTATAATATGGAAGTCATATATAAGCCAGGGAAGGAGAATATCGTAGCTGACTGGCTATCTAGGGCTTTGCAGACAAATGCGATAGAGCGGGAAGAAGGGGAATACTCGGGAGGGATTCAGAGGTTCTTAAGGGAGTGGACACCGGAAGGAGAGGGGGAGCGAGAATCGGAAGAGGTAGAACAAGAATCGGAAGAGAGGGAGGATGGGCTGGAAGTATCAAGGGAGGAGAGTTCAGTGGGCGAACGGGCTGGGGAAATGGAGGAAAGGGAAGACATTATAAATGACAAACGGAGACAGATCATTTGGAAGACAAGGACGACAGGACTGACTAAAGTAGAGTACTCGACATATGGGAGACATCGCATCACCACCATATGGTCACAACCTGGGATAAGGGAAGAAGTGGTCGGAAAAGTGTTGAAGGAGGAGACACGACCAGGGAAAACCTTTTACTTATTCGTGGGGAATGCGGTTCTATGGGAGAAAATAAAGCGCTTGTGGCGAACGGAGAGGATTGGGTTGGACCGAACTTTTATCCGGTGTAAGCTCATGGTGGAGACAATAACTGAAACGGATAGGCAAAAGGAAATCACGATAGCTTACCATCAGGGTAAAAGTAATCACCGTGGGGTGCAAGAAACATTACAAGCACTAAAACGAAAGTACTTTTGGGTAAAGATGCGCAATTCGATTGAGGAGGTGATTGGGGCGTGCGAAATTTGCAACGCAGCCAAGTACGACCGGCATCCCCCAACTGGGAGGCAGGAAGAAACGGTAACACCCATCGGGCCGTTAAGTGATTTGGAAGTGGACACTTTCACCTGGAAGGGCTATAAATGGGTCACAGTGATAGACGTTTTCAGTAAGTTGGCGATGGCGTACCCGGTGCAGGAAAGGTCGGCGGAGGCAGTGATCGCAACATTAAGGGCATGGTTCCAAGTGTATGGGGTACCGGATAGAATAGTATCGGATGGTGGGCGGGAGTTTGATAACGCCAGTCTAAGGAGGGAGATGCAGGAGGTGGGTGTAACCTGGCATATTAATACTCCGGGACATCCGAAAGGTCGGGGAGGGATCGAAAGGTTACATAGCACCCTGGGGGATCATCTCCGAGTGTATCATATCGATAAGGGTTTGAATGCGGGGATGGCAATGCCAAAGGCGGTATCCGCGTATAACCATTCTATTCACATGTCAACGGGATTCTCTCCATTTGAGGTCATTTTCGGGCTTCGAGAAAGGCGAAGGGACGGTAGGGTCACGGCAGTGGATGATGAATTAGCAGAACGGTTAGCGGTGAACAAAGTGGCTCTTATCGATAGGTGGGGAAGGGTCCGGCGGAAGATAATGGCGGAGAAAAGCAGAAGGGTGGCGCGTGAAAAATCTCAGGGTTCGAGACGGGATGGAGAACATCAAGATTGGTACAGTAGTATACCGAAGGGTGGGGTCAAATAGGAATAAAGAAGTTGTACGGTATGAAGGACCCTTCAAAGTAATAGCCATCCGTGAACATAACGTCGTTACGATCCAACACATTCACGATCCCCAGAGGCGTAGAAACGCTCACATAGAACAATTGAAAATTCCGATGAGTTAAATTTAATCTTTTAATTGTTTTTTCTTCTTCTTCTCTCGCATATGCTCGTTTTCGTTTTCATCACTATCGTATCGTTCGTTTTCGTTTTCATCATTTTCGGAGTGATCGTTTTCATATTGCTCGTTTTCGTTGGGATCGTTTGCGTATTACTTGTTGTCGTGTCATTCGTTTTTTTTTTTCGTTTTCAATAGGTATCCTCTTTTCTACACAATAACATGTAGTGTGAGTAGTATACTATGGAATGTATTATCAGGTAACATGAGAAGTGTAATATTTGTTTTGTTTTTTTTTCTTTGTAGTCTTATTACAGAAGGATTTGTAAAGCATCTGTGAAAATTTTGAGTTATGCTCAGGAGTATTTTTATTTTTATTTGTGTTAATATTGATTTTCTTATTTTATGTCAGATATGGTTGTTTGGGAACCTCTGTTAGGAGTTTATGAGGATTGTTCATAAACTGGTGGGGGGGAGTTAAGGTGTATAGGGGAACAATATACAGCTTAATCCCTAAACTTAATCCTAAACAACCACCAAATGTATATAAAGAGGATTTCAGGACAATAAAGGCAGTCTATTACCAGTACCTGTGTGTGTTATTACGTTCCTAAGTTCCCTTTTTTTTTGTCGTTTTTATTTGAAGGAACTTAACTTATATACACGCATACAGTTATTACTAAATATAAACATGAATTTAAATGTGATCTATTTATTTATTTTATTGGTGAAACTGTTAAATACCATACCTCTAATTTCGATTTTTTATAGTTTTTGCTCGATTATACTGTTTCTGCAAAGCGACGCGGAAGCGGAAGGGAAGCGGAAGGGAAGCGGTGTGGAACAATGGAGGTGCTATCAAGGTAGAATGAGACCGTCCCTCAAGATGGCTAATATTATTCAGGAATCGAACCCGGCCCGAGATGACCCACCATCACCACAGCGGTTGAGGTTTATGCCGCGTCCAAGTTGCGTGAAATTAGTTGTTTACTAGGTCTTCATTAACATCTTCCTTCATCTTATTGTTAGTTAGTTGCGAGCGATCCTGTCGTAACCTTTCGAACAGCTGATGCTGATGTTTTAGCCCGTTAGAAATTATAAGTTATATGCGACCAATATCTTTAATGTTAATTGCATGGAAATTAAGTTGCAAAGTTCTCACAAAAAGTTTAATCTGAACATAAAATAATATAGATCTCTTGGTATTAAATTGAAAAAAAAAAAAAAAAAAAAGAAAACAATTCTGAGACAAAGCCTCATAACATGTTCAGCGAATAACATGTATTACCCAGCCCATTAAATTTGGTTTGCTTTCCATTATCCTACTTACATTGTATTACTTCCTAGACAAGAAAGAAGTCTCAAAGGCAACTAAGAAGGTGGTATTCAAAAATACTTTCCTGCCTATTCTAACTTATGCAAGCGATTCTTGGCCCTCACTTTCAAACACAAAAGCTAAATCCAAGCCATGGAAATGCGCTATTTAAGAAAAATAGAGGAGAAAACAAGGAGAGATCGTGTGAGAAACTCTACAATAAGAACAAACTTAGACCTGAGGCCTGCAGAAGAAATTATCCAAGAAAACCAGCTCAGATGGTTTGGGCACGTCTCGAAAATGACTGAAGACAAAATTGCCAGAACTACCCACGAGGCCAGAGTAGAGGGAAAAGGACCACAAGGAAGACCAAGGAAGACCTGGGAGGAAGGAATCAAAGAGGCCTTTAACAGAAGAGGAATGGACTGGGGGAGGAGAAGGCAGCTGGTGCAGGATATAGCTTCTTGGGTCAGGCTCTCTAGGAAGAAACCTCACACTGCTCAGCGGTAAAAGAGAGTCGGATTAAGTAAGTAAGTCCATTATCTAACCCTGAATTCTAGCATTCACTCATTGAACACTAGATTCCAACAGATTGATTTATATAATTTATCTCATAGTACTGCTTCCTTTTATTATTCGTTTTACCTGTTTGTGACATAATAAGAAGCATTATGTCGTGCCAATAATAACACACGATTCCATTACACGAGCGGTCGCGCGTTGTACAAAGTACAACACCTTGTTTTTTACCCGGTTTTGTATTAAATCTATTAAATAAAATATTTTGACCATCCTACATTTAAAGTAAAGTATATATACTAAATATTATCTGAGACAATAATATTTAAAAACATGTTTATGACTTAAAATAATAAAAAACATATATATAACTATACAATTTTTTATTACCAATATTACAGTCAAATATAATTATTTTCTAGTCTAAAATGGTGGTTTTTATGATCGATTGTTGTAAAAACAATTTTTTGAGGAATTATTCTTACAAATAAAATGTTAATATCCACTGGCTACCCCCCTTCCCCTCCCTATCATCTCCATCACTACCCTCAACATAGGTTTCTGTATCATGATCTAGAACATTTTCTATTTCCTCTTCATTAAATTCCTAATTTTTATTTTTTTTTATTGTCCGGTTCTTTTTTCTTCCTCGTCTATTTATGCAAAATTTCAGGAATATATTCCAATTTTATAGGTTTCCACCTTCTTGGAACTGGATGGTCGTAGCTAAGGACAGGGACGCATGGGCCTTGTTTTTGGAGGAAATCAGGACTCGTAAGCGGGTTGTAGAATTCAGTTGAAAAAAAAAAAAAAAAAAAGTTTCTACTGATAAAAATATTCCGAATAATTAATATTTCGCTGACTAAGATAAAGAAAAGTATAAATGCAAAAAAACTCTACTTACATTATATTGAATCCAGCTGATTACCGAGAAAGGGAAGAGAAAAAAACAAAACGAGAGCGGGCGCTTATTGTACTTTGTGGAGTACTGAGAACTAAATATTTTTTAATCAGGAAACTATCCTTCCAATCACATTAAAAAATCACTGGCGGCAAATAGAGAAGTATCTCGAGGAATAGATAAAGTCAATTTTCCGGAAGCTCACCGGAATCGAGAGAGAGGGAAAACAAGTCGAGTGTTACAAAATACAACAGGAGATTTGCAAGGGTTGGATAAGAGAAGAATTGGAAGGTTTAGCCACCCCACCACCCCAAAGCTCAACTCCGGATGTCCAAATGGGTCTAATTACTGTCATGTAAATAAGTCTTTTGTAATATATAAGGGGCTTTGAACGCTTGTCTATTTAAGGTTGGAATAGTCGGAAACAACGAGCAGTTTCCTGTTAAATCCAGTATGACTTTATCTTTAAATCGCTTTGCGTGCAATTTTATCCTCGATTTACACAACTGGTCTAGATTTAAAAAAAAAAAAAAAAAAAAAAAAAAAAAAAAAAAAAAAAAAAAAAAAAAAAAAAAAAAAAAAAAATCAGGTGGTTTTACAGTAATGAAACGCACTGTATATCTTGAGGGAATGAAGTATTCCCAGCTGTCCCAAATAAAGGTGTTAGTAACATATTTATCAGGGAGCGGGCATCGAGCTGGGAATGGCGTGAAGGCAGGAGGCTCTCTTCAAGATTCATTACTGGAGGAGGCTGTATAAATCTTCTCTCCCGGATCATCTCTCTTGGAAACTGAGGCTGGGATTAGTATTGCTCGGATTCGGCGGAGTGATTCAGATCATCTAGCCACAGTTAGTTCCAGCAAACGTTCTCCCTTTAGTTATGGAAAATCAGGCAACTGTCATTAACAACGAAATATTAGCTGGATCATGCACCATAAATCTTGTTTATGGGAGGGAAAATGGAGACAGTTAGTCATTTACGAAATATTTTGTTCGCTCTATAATAATGAATAAATTTTAATGAAAAATTATAACAAAATTATAATTGAAAATTGCTGAATAAATATTGAGCAAAATTGAACGATTATTATTTATTTAATAAGCGAAAATTGATAAACAAATCAGATATTCTACTCCATCCAGAGGAAGAAGAGCACAACGACGTGAATTAAGAAAGACTGCCGAATCTAGAAACTCCATAATGTTCAGGACTTCCTTGTAACGATTTAGGCCGCGATTCAATCTATTTAGTGTCAAGGCTAGCATAAGTTGAAAGTTTTGATTTTGCTCCAAAGAAACATTTTTAGGGCCGTTAAATTTAAAGAAAATTAAAAAGATAAATTTCTTTTTCGCCCCAATGGTGGCGAAAAATGATGCGCTCACTCAACTTTGGCCTGTGGAATATATATATATATATATATATATATATATATATATATATATATATATATATATATATATATATATATATATTTCCTGAGATAAGTAATAATACTTTTTTATGATGAATTTTATTTAAATTGTTTAAATCATAAAACCATTTAGAGAAACATTAAATTACAATGTTTTATCAGCCATTAGAAGCGAACTTCTCTTTCATAATCCTTTTTCTTTTTTTTTCCTCAATTTTTGTTTATTAGTTCAAACAATCGTTACCTAATTTATGCTATCATTTATTACGTTTCATTCATACCTTCTATAGTTAAAGGCTACTTTAAAAAACATTTGCAACTTTTTTTTTTTTTATTCGAAGACCAGTTTCAATTACATTAAACATACATCATCAGTTCTAAAACATTTATAATAATTTATTTCATCATTATATTTATAATATTTTAGAATAAATATTGTTTTTTAAGCGTATTTAAATTTAATATTTTATTCGGGTTTTTTTAGCTATCGTGTCTGGTAATAGCAATTCATTTTTAAACCGAGTTACATGTAAAGAGAATGGGAAAACATTTGTTTTTGTATATATGTGCTTAAATCAAATCCTACCCTATCCTGGATAGCTTATTCTCTCTTAAAACTTTCACGATTCTCTGGATAAAAAGACAACGAATATAGTCGGGAAAGGAAGCTCAGATCATAAAAGAATTAAGTAAAGCAATATAGTGAATAATAATATAAAAGCGAAGAAAAACAGACGTTAACGTTCAGGAAACAAGGCAATAGGCATTAGTAGGAGGTGCGTTAATGTTGAAGGAGGAGAGGATGGGAGAGGGGGCGAGGGGACGAGGGGGTATTAGAAGAGACATAATGGCAACATTAGCCCCGCAACGACAATATATTCCCTGTAATCTTGTCGGAAAAGTAAAAAAGTGGAAAAAAGAAAACCATTCTGGAAAATCCCTTTCCTCCAATAGCCGAAGGCAATAACTCGTTCATTAGTTTTCCAGTTTATGTCCTGGTGATTTTCGCTAAGTATATCCCTATATCACCTCATACTGGAAGTTCATTTACAATAAATAATCTGAGCTCAACAATTTCTTTAAAATAGAATATTATTCCGAGTCTCTATTGGAGGCACTACTCTGTGGCGTAGACAAGGCCATCTGATTAATATTTATCGCGAAGTGGATCGTCACAATAAATTATAAATCAATTTAGTAAATAAATACAGCGTCCAGAGATAAGTGAAACCGTTCATTAGAGACAATGTGAGAATGATTGACTCACTATAAAAAGCTAATTCACTGATTCAGCATATTTCCCAAGTCCTAACCGTTAACTTTCAGTGTCTTCTAGGCAGATTTTGGCAAAATTTAATCATATAATCAATCTAGTGACCTCTAGGTAGGTTGTAGCAATTGATCAATCTATTGTCATTAACTATCGATTTTTTTTTTTCAAGTAATCGACGGCTTCGGTTCCTAGGATTTGAGGAGAAAAATTTTTTATTACAATATATTTGCAATTATTAGAAATTTACTTGTTGATAAATCCTCGACATAATAAACATTTGAAATATTTAATGCAAATAGTAAAGGAGATACTCACTCGGGGGTCCGAGAGCTGTCATCGAAAATGTTCAAATTCGCAAGGAATTTGACTTACATTTTGTAGTCAAGAGTAAATCAGTGTTATCAAGATTTACCAGTGAGAAACGAATATGGGCATGCGACGTTACCAGTTAGGATTACTTTCCTTTGGACGAGCACAAAAAAAAAAACTAACATGCATTAATAAAACTCAATGGGACTCATCATTTTTGAAAGAAAACAGTTTTAGCAAATTTTAAGAGTATTTAATCATTTTAAAGTCGACTTATACTAGTTTAATTATATGTAACACCCGTTAGATATAGGGGGTAATTGAAATTAAAGCGATAATTTCAGGGGTCCTTGAACAATTTTTTCGGGAAACCCTGCACTAGACCATGCACTTACATTATTTAAAATAAATTACTGTTTTTTTTATAATTTGAAATTCTCAGAACCAAAAGGGAGCATAGCACTTTATCAAGAAAATTGACAAACAAGTAGGTTTTCTTTTTTAATTTGAGAAGTTGTTTAATTTTTGTAATTCACAAAACAGGTATTTATTGAAATACCTCAGGTAGAGGATTTCTAGAGTTATATGAATTAGAATAATAATTGAGTTCTCAATTTTAGAGTTGGCACGTGTGTTAACAATTTTTATTTATAGATATTGGTGAATTGGTATGCTGCCTTTGGTTCTATAACTCCCTTCTCCCTTCAAATTTCTCTGTTTTGTTTTACTTTCTTTTTTTCAATTATATTTTAGTTCCTGAACAATAAAGCTTACTTTTTCATTTTACACTATGGTTCATTATTTGTAGTATGCATACACTGCTGTTCATTATTATACCTCTTTAATTTTGAAAACAAAAAAATAAAACAAGGTTTTCTATTTAATTTTAATATGGTGTACCAATTCGTTATACATTAACATTTTATTTTGACATTTGAAAAATGTAAGATGGTTAATCGATTGATCGATTGTAAATGCAAGTCGATGCAATTGTGATAATCGATTGAAAATGACTATCGAAAATCGATCACCCCTGTCCTTCTTCAATCTTCCCCACATCCATTATGGAAGCTCAATACACGGAGGACTGTCTGGCGAGCTCAAGTAAGGTTAAATTCCGTTCCAAAATTCAATTTTGGAATCCCCAGGTGCTCTCACATCACCTACTTTTATTCTGAGTTAAGGTGACTTTATCCAATTTTTCGACAATACTGGTGGGGGAACATGCTCGGATAAGGGTTTCCCTGGGATGTTTGTCTATATTGTGCATATAGTGCGATTGTGCTTCAATTTTTTTTTTCTCTTTTAATTATTATTATTATGTTAAACTTTATTTTTTAATTATATCAATTATATTTACTATATTTTATCTTGTTATACTGTATAGTTAGAAGGTTTTTTTTTTTCTTTCTATTTCTTTTCTTTGTAAAGATTGTATGAATGGTTCCATCGTCATCCATATTACCCACTGTCCTTTAAAGATGCAGCTTGTAATATTTATTCAATAAAACAATATCTATCTTAAAATAAAAAATAAAAAAAAGTCTTAAAATACTTCAAATATTTATTACATCCTTGCCCTTCGTTCTACCATTCATCTTTTGAATACCAGATCTCAGCCTATTGATTTGTATATCCGTACTCTATGGAATAGCTCCTGGAAAATCCTTTATTATTCCTTCTGCGTTATTTTTTTATTCCTTTGCCATTTTTATTCGCTGCGCTTCCTCTCTCACTTCGTTTAAAAATAATTTATTTATCCACTACCTTAACAATCAATTTTCTGAAAATATGTAGTAATAAATAAGTATATATGTAGGATATTTCGTATATAGATGACTGTATAACCTTTTGTACAACTGAAATTGTTCGTTAACATGTTCTTGGAAATAAAAAATTCTTTTTAACATATTAGAACACTATATTGTCAATTATAATTTCAATTTTAAATCATTTGTTTATATTAATATAGATACTTAAAATTGATTCAAACAAAACATGTGTCCGATTTTCTGTATTTTCTTTTTGCCAAGGAAACACTGAATTACAAAAGTTCACTATACATTTTTTTAAATTTTCGTAATATAAAATCACATTTAAATTAAGAGAATACTTATTTTTCATCACGATTTTTTTTTATTTTGACATATATTACCCTCTACCACAATCTATTTTCTATATTTTTCTATATATCAATTTATTGAAATTTACAACTGTACAACTATATGTACAAGTAAATGAGCTGATAACGATTACAATGACATGTAAAAACTTAGAAAGAACTACTCATCAGTAGCACTTTAATAAAAATTCAACACTAGAAGATCATTAGGCCATCTTCTTTTCAGGCGCCTTGGAGGATTATCGGGAATGGAGTGGGAAGTTGATAAACTAATGGATTTGAGTGGCTATGGAGCTTACTATGAAAGGATAGGTATCTGGTTTGGTCTAACTCAGCAACATATGGAACATTAAGGTCTTTATGGATATGTTTATTGGTGACAAAGTAAGGGGCATTTTGGATTTTTCGAAGGAATTTGGATTGTAAGGATTGGATACGAGATAAATTGGATGGTTTAGAAGAGCCGCAAAGCTCAACCCTGTACGTTCAAATAGGACTAATCACAGTCATGTAAATAAGTCTTTTGTAATTAATTGGGTACCACAAAGTTAAGAATTAATGATGTGACAAGCTATCCCTCATTTACAAATCAATAATAAATTTAAGTATTTAAGATGAAATAAAGTTAAGTAAAATTAATTAAAAAAAAAAATGTTATAGAAAAATAAAATAAAAACAAAACAGCAATGCATAGAGAATGGAGCATTATCTTGGTTGAACTTAGGTTAAGGTAGGTGATGTTGAGAGATCCCCTAGGAGTGGGCGGAATTTGAGTCTAAACAATTCCCATCTATTCACATTCCATACCCTCCCAGCGCAAGAGATTACTTGATCTGCAATTGATCTGGTTTCAACAAACATTCTAAAACAATGTAATTAATAAGAGAATTCAATCGAAGCTCAGTAACTGAAAAGACGATCTCAGCGACATCATCTGGGGTTCTCAAGATAATCTTACCAAAGCCCTTAATAAGCCAATAGCAACAGTGCACCCGCCCTTTAGCGATTAAATACAATTTAAAATGGATTCCACATTAATAACGTAATTTAATAAATTAAAAACTAGACAGAGAGTATTATTCATCGGACCAAATGTCCCCAAAAATAAAAAAAATCCGTTCCATTACTATTCCGGTCAAACTAATAATTTTTCCCTCTAATTATTATATTGCTTTTCGATTCAATTATTCCCTCAACTCACTCCACCCCCACTTTATCTAGAGCCCTTAAAATATAAATATTCAGCACAATTGGTCTGCGTTAAAAATTAAAATGAAATTCTTATCTTTTCTTCTTTATGATCGGTCGGTCGGTCAACGCTTTAATTTTAATTAAACTACTTTTAAAAAATAAAAATAATATACAATATATATAACAGGGTTTCTACTCAAAATTGAATATCATTTCCTATACTGCAACTAGTCAATTTAGAAAATTCTTTATTATGAAAAATCAACATTGCAGTATTCCTAATAAGAGAAATTTCATCAAATTATTTTTTAAATTATTGTTTTTTAGGCTCGGTATAAATGTATAACATACATGGGATTTATCATAAATGGCGAATTAAAGAGATTTATTTACACATAGCATTAGGACACAGGACTACAGGACTACTAATGGAAGTCATTCACTGGCCTAGAAGAATTCGCTTGTCTATGTTTAGTTTGATGCACAATGGGAATGGAAGGACTTTGGAGAGAATGCCATAAAAATCTCTACCACTTTTAATAACTATAAAATTCTATCCATAAGAAATAAAAAAAGTACTGCTGGGATCTGAAAAATAGGAAAAGATTATTTCCCTCGACTAATGGAGAAAGACAATTAGGCGTATTTCGATGTCATCGCTTATGGATAGAAAGACGGGGGATTCTAGGATTTAAAGAACATTGTCCAAGAACTTTCTCCAGGAAGACAACTGAAAGAAAATATAGATTAAAAGTCTCTAAATATCATAAATCTTAACTATTTTTTCCAGTAATATTTGTTTTGCTACAATATACAGTGGGGAAAACAGCAATTTTAGGAGTGCAAATATCGAAGGTACGATTATGAGCCAGAAATGATGAGGAACGTAAAAAAAGTATCTAATGGTTTAAGAACAATAGCCTCTACTTTGAAATTCTTTGCTTATAGGTATAAACAATTTAAGGTTGTATAAATAATCTATTCAGTTGTTTTTGTAGCACCAATGATTTAAAGTACAATTTTAATAAAAACTCGACTAGATTGATAATGTTTTTTTTTTTTTTTTTTTTTTTTTTTTTAAAAGGCCTTAGCGTTAGCCATTAGCCATTTTTTGGAATAGTTTAATAATCGTTTTAAATATTCTTATTTGAATTAAGAATGACATCTTCTTATTATTTTTTTACTTAATTCATGCACTCACTATAAGATTTTCCGGCATTCGCTTTGCCGTTGATGTAGACTTATTGAAATTGAAGCAAAAAAATATATTTACAAGAATTAGCTGAAAATATTTCCAACCTTTAAAGTTATGTATTTTTATTTAAGAAAGAAACGAGGCTTTTCAAAAGAGGACCTTTTTTATATTTTGGCGGAACACATCTAGCTCCAATAAAAAGAGAATTCATACTCAATTTGTAAAGGCATGACAAAAATACTGAAGTCGTTAAAGGCTAAACAAAATTTAACCTAATAATACAGTTTGGAGTAATAATAATTGTAACGTCCCGTGGATTTAATATTGACACCGATAAAGTTCAAGTATATACAAATAAAACAGCAAAATTGTTTGTTAGTTTATATTTTTGGTACTACGAGTGTGATTTGAAAAGTTTTCGGAATGTACTAAGAAGAAGTGTATTACCTCGGTGGAACTGTTTTTATTTTTCAACATAGTCTCCCTCTAGACTAATGCTTTTGGTCTAGCGATGTTCCAATGCTTTAATCCCATCTCGAAAATGAGGTTCCTCCAGGCCTGTAAAATACCTCTCCTATTTGGCTTTCAGCTGTTCCTTTGTAGGAATAAGGAGAATAAGGTGGGTATGGTAACAATTCGTAACTCAGTTCATGAGCGTTTATGGTCTAATGTCAAGAGTCGCGGCACCTTCGCGCGGCAAAATCGCACTCAATGGTCCACTTGGCTACATTTGAATTTGAAGGAGCAAAATCCCCCAGAGTGTTCTGAAAGTCGGCGTGAATTTCCTTTGCTTTCATACCTTTCCTTACAAAGTACTGCTCGAATCTGAGTTTTCTCCATTGTCACAAATCACTACGCAAAAAACAACAAAGAGTTGTCACTACCACTCACGCCACGTGTTCACTCACCAAGGATGTGTGATTATTGCGCCGGAGCCTCGATGCTCTAGCACTGACATCCAGCGGTGATTCCGAGAACTTTTCAAACCACCCTCGTACATGCCTTGCAGTATCCACCGAATTTTTATACATGAGGCAGAGATTTTCGAGTCCGCTCTTGTTCCATTTGGAATGCTCTCGGTAAAAGCACTAGAATACCATAAGAAGGACCTGCGAAAGTAGAGACAGCATAACTCAAGAAAATGTCCCCGTCTTACTAATACAACTGATTTGGGGAATTTATTATTTTATTTCTTCAGACCACTTTGTATCTTCTAAAAATCAAAATATTATAGTCAATATTCTTTTTTTAAAACATCGGTATTTGAAAAGGATGTGAAGGCACTTTAGATAACAGAATCGGACAAATATGATGATGATGACAATGATGAATAATGAAATCTTTTTAAATGTTTATTTTGCTTTGTAATAATTAATTTTTTTTAATTTAATATGGTATTGTGTAGAATACGACTTTTGCATCCCTAGAAAGGTGAATTTCTCTCTGACTGGGAAAAACAATAGATCACGGATATGTCTATTTATTATTTACTGTTTTCCCAATTTACATTTCGGAATTAGAAGGATCAAGTGACTTAAATTTTAATATAATAAAATTAACAACTATAGATTATTCCAAATAAAAAAGTAGAGAGAAAATAGGCTTTTCTAACGCGTTTTTATTTTTTTCATTCAAACAAATATAGCTCCTCAACGGTATTTCCTTGCGAAAAATTGTATGTAACAAAAATATTTCCATTAAATGTTTGATCAGGAAACTGTCTGCAAATTTTCTAACTGAGCAGCAACAGAACCAGAGCTTGTTAAAATGTTACGTTTTTATGAAACACCCCTACCACAAAGCTTGATAAAACTTTACATTGATATAAAAATGCTTACGGTTCAATTTACAGACTTTTGTTTAGAAGGAACCATATTTTGATATATATTATTGACGAATAATGAATGAATCAATATAAATTAAATTTTATCCTCATAATAGCTCAACTCTGTTGAAATTGCCAGTACACTGGATGTGATTTGTAATTAATATTGAAATTGGCAAAAGGCTATGATAATATTAACATTGTTTAGGTTATTATGCTGAATATGGAGCCGGTCTAATGGTTTCTATAATAATTAATGTAGTTTAAGCGAACATAACTGTGAAGCAATCAGAGGAGGACTTCACGTAACTGGAATAATATTAGCCTCATCGACAGGTAAAGCAGGATGCATAATAGTGTATCGATTCCCCTTCAGAGCAGGAAATTTACAGGGATGGAGCAACATTTGGATATTTAGATAGAAACTGAAGAGTGTTGTTGAAAGCTGTTGCTCTTGTTTTAATGTGATTCTTATTCATCTTTGAAGAATTCATACTCAGGTCAAATTAATTTGAGATCTATAACTGAATAAAGGAGGCTATGTCCTAGGTTGTAGGCACCTTTGAATCTAATATTGCCTGAATGATTTAGATTTGAAAAATTATGTTTACACTTGTCAACTGCTATTCCAATTACAATTATATTCTTTTATCCTGCGATGCAATAAATATATCTATAATTAAAACATATAATTATCTTATAATATATTATGTTGGAAAATAAACACAAATATGATAATTAATACTTTTAATACCCACAATAAATGTGTCTCAACTTAACTGTATATATGGACATCTCATCGTTCCGTTGAAAACAAACTTCTCATATACTAAACCATCAATCACTATACGGTATAGTGATGGTACAGTATAGTATGTATAGTAGTAGTATGGTATAGTGATGATATAGGTATACTCTATACCTATTTGGACAAATGTATAAGCTAAAAAGTCGAATATCTAACGCAATCAATCCTTCTAATCCAAAATCCTCCGACCTATAGTGAATGCTCCTTATTATGTCCCCAACAACACCCTATGCATGTAATAATCTCAGTATACCTTACGTCCTCGACCTCATACCCATTGATTTTTGAAATTGCCTCCAATCATTATCCAGTTCCACACTCCCTGACAACCCCCCCCCCCCCCCCCCCTCGCAGATTGAAACGAGACAGTGGCCCCGAGTCCTTTTGTGAAAATTTATTTATAATACAGTTCTGGCAATGGCCAACTTCTCAGCTCTAATGACGGTACGAGTGACGGTTCTATAGTGCTCTCACAGCCTCCACTGGGTTTTTTACACCAGTGACGTAGCTGAGAGAGAAGAGCTAGTATCTCTCTGGACTTTGTTTATCCCTCCACCTGTGGACAAGTCTGGTTGTAGGATCTCTAGGATGAGTGTATATTGTAAATAAAGTATGATTGTATTTTTAACATTTAATTTAATTTAATTTTATTCTTATTTATTTATTTTTTTTTTTTTTAATTCTACAATTATTATTTATTCCTTTTTTATTTATATATTATAGATTTAATATTATTTATGAATAGCATAGTTCTTTTCCGTTCTCTTATTGCTTATTGGCCACACCTTTGGCAAATTTTAATAATTACTCAATAAAACTTTTTAGAAAATGTGTCTCATGGAAACCTGAATCAGGAAATAAGGTATAAATAAATAAAAATTACAAAAACAATTGTATGATAAAATTAATAAAATATAAAATATTTGTATTATAATATATATAATTATTTTCTGATTGTTAATTAAAAAATTTTAGTGAAACTCTTTAACAAATGTTTTAAAACGAATATAGTCATTTATAAATTATTGATTGGATGTTATTTACATAAGTAAATAAACGTATGTAATAAAATTTTGTATTGTTTGTTTGTTTATTTCGTTTAACGTCACTTTATGCTGCTATGACTAATCGGACGATGCTACGGTGGGAGTCCTAAATTTTGCCTATCCAGGTATAATTAGGATAGGGATCTTTAACGAGTACCTGACATCGCACAGGCTCGGGATCCCCATTTTACGTCCCTTCCGAAGGACGGCATAGCTGAGGATTTTTACTCCCTTTAAAAAATCCTAAGGTCATCTGCCGGGCTGTGAACCCGCGATCTTGGGTTTAGTAGGTTGCTATGCTAACCACTACACCACAGGTGACCCCAAATTTTGTATCAATATTTCCTTTATTTTCGTATGAAAAACGATCAATTATATTTAACTACTCGTAAATATACAAATGAAAAAAAAATATATAAAATAAGTAAATAATACTATTAATCTCATGTTTTAACACCTAATATAGTGTAACTAATAATAGTAAACAGAAATATTATATAACATTTATTTTAATTTATTTTTTTAAATTTACTACTGAATTGCAAAACACAGTTTAAGTAACTTTTCACTATTACAAATGTGACGTGATAAAAACATATTGAGAAACTAGGCATTGTTTGCACTTCAAACTGAATACTTTTAATCTTACAAAAGCGATGATTCCACGTTTCATTAATACTATAGTGATTATAAGTAACAATCAATAAAATTGTAATATTTAGATATTTCTATAAATTTTGTAAATCATTTAACTAGGAAATGTATTTTATATTAAAATTTTGTTGAAATATAAGGATAACATCCAAGTTGCTTTCCCGTATAAACTGAATTATAACTAAAACCAATAATTCACACTGACGCACTCAGTTTTATTTATTTAAAAAAAAAAAAAATCTTTTAGTACTGTTCTGAAAGCTATATTCGTCTAGGGAAAATTTTGCTCATTAACTATTTCGATTCAATAGAGAAACTTCCAAACTAGCTAGCAATATTTAAAACTTTTTCCGAGCCCTAGAGCAATTTCATTGGAGTTTTCCTTCGCTTCACACCATCCCATCTGGAGCAACACAAAAATGTACAGGATAACATAGATATAATAAAAGATTACCTCCCAGCAGTTCGGTACAAAGTTCTAAAGGTATTTACAAAAGTTTTCTAGAACTTAAAAAGAAAAGATAACTTCCAGATTAGCTAAATTACTAAACTTTTCCTTAAAAAGGTTGTAATTTTTTTCTTTAACAGATAAACGGAATTCAGAATTTAACTTAGGTTTGTAATAATAAATTTAGTTTTTCATGAAATCATTAGATTAATAAATTACACCTATAATATATAATAACTGCAATAATAATTATTAAAACATAAAAATTTTCCAAAAAATATATTATTTTTAAATAACATACATTCAGGATTAATTCATTTCAATTAATTTATTAACTACATGAATTACAGCACTGAAGGTGACATTTTTACAACTGTTTTATGATACGCTGTTCAAAAGAAACACGAAATATTTATAAAAATGTAATGACTAAAATTAATATATTTATTAAGTCATATTATACAGTATTTTAAATTTACGGTTAATTATTAAGCTAAAAGCAAAAGTTGAGTGTTGGCAGCTAAAGCGCTGTCACTCATCCTCCACTGGTTTTCAACACTAGTGATGCAGCTGAAAGAGCGATGTTGGGTTCTGTTTGAGTAGAGCTGTGTCCCCTATAAGTATAGAACAAGCCCATTTAGGGTTTCTCAGGGTTAAATATGTAAGATATTGTACATATACTATTTAAATTTTTATTTTGTACATATTAAAACGATTGTCATACATATTATTGCACTTGAGTACAATATTCTTCCAATAAAAGCTATAATTTTATTTATTTATTTTATTTTAAGGTGCCGTGTACTGCAACATGGCCAGAGGCACCAAATTCTGATTTCTTGTTTATCTAAATATGTGCTCTACTAATAGAGAAACATGGCACCTTGAGTACATGGGCTGTGAAGTACCTTGAAGTAGGTGTTGGTGTGTGAGTCTTGTGTGCCCGATGCGCAGCCTAGTCATCACCACTTGTTCCCCCCTAGAGCCGTTTAGCAGTGGCCATGGTTGACCATTAGGGCAAATCATTTTAAGTTTGTTACTATTCGGAATCCTGTTCCAATAATAAATCCACGCAGCCTTGCACTTCTGTTTAATATATATTTGATAGTCGCTGAGGACAATTGGTAAGTTGGGTACCGGAAACATATTTCTCGCCTCTTTAGCATCTGCATCAGCCAATTCATTTCCAGGTATTCCAACATGACTGGGTACCCAAAGAAAGTGAATTTTAGAAGAAAGTAAAAACCTAATTTTTTTACGCTGAAAACTTTAAAAATGTTTATTATGATCACAAAACACGTACTCTAACTAAGCTTCGTATGCCCTTTAAAATTGATTGAACTCGAACTGAAAAATTGATTTACATTGTCACTAAATATTTAGAGTCCCAATTATCATAAGTACGCTATTCCTGCCTTTTCCTAGTTTCTTTGTCACGAATTTTCGTAACATCCTAACTTTTCTTCTTTACAAACTGCTGCCACACAAAAGGTAAGGATACATTTTAACTGTACACGTATTCAGCACAACTCCTCTCAAATGTCAGACTCTGACGACCGAACAACATCGAACTATTCTCTTTGTCGATTTGAGATTTGTCGATAAGTGTTTGCCACAACCTTCCCGGCGTACATCGTTGTATTGTGTTTTCATACAAAATTATTATTTTATTATCGAACATAACACATCTCTTCAAACTATTGGTAAATGGTTAACTAAATATGTTGTGTACGTCATATCAAATGATAATTAATATGCTGTAAACATGAGCTCAGAATAACGTTTTTGACATAAATACTCACACACAATAGTTTATAGAATAAAAGTATTATTACTAACGTATAATATAAATAAATCTTTAATAGTATGATAAGACGTGAACCATTAATAAACTGACGGTGATTTATTCTTTATTTCAGAGTCGTGCCTTCATTTAGAGTTTCAGATTCATTCGATATGCGTTTCCAGTAACATTCCCGTTTTAAATCATGTACAATCTGAGATATAATATGTTGATATCGTTTTTGAAATCGCACGTGTTCTCAATAGTTCAATGTTTTTAATGTACTTATCCAAGCATAATGTTTTATTGAATTAATATATCAATTATTATCCTCAGCGCTACAGTCCTAGTCGGGCCTTGGCGTCACAAAGAATCGACAACCATTCCTTTCTATCTTCCTTCTTCTTCTTCTTCCTCCCTGCCTGCAGTACATTATTCTTTTTTAGAAACCTGTCTTCCGGCATCCTTTATTTGTGTCGAAGCCACCGCATTCTTTCTACTTTGAACATAGAAACAATGTTAGGGTCACTAAACAGTTGTTCCAGTCCCATGTTTGATCTGACTCTTCAATTCCCGTGGTTATTCACCGGACTGAAGATCTTACTGAGGACCTTTCTTTTCCAAACCCTCAGTAACCTCGCGTTCTCTTGAGTCAAAACCCAACATTCACGTCCATATGTCACAGCCGGCTTATTACTGATAGGTAGACAGTTATTTTAGAAGATCGAGACCTTAGAATTTTACTAAGGGCAAACAGGCATTTGTTGCACGCCGCTATTCTTGGTTTGATCTCAAATTTCATCATATCATTGTATTCTGCTTTGCAGCATTTAAATGTGTGACCATAAATTTGCACTTCTTCATCTCTACATCCTTGCAGGCACCTTGAAGTTTTCATGTACTCCGTCTTAATACTCAAACGATCATTGTCACCCTTTCAAACACTTCTAACAATGCTGGAAATGTCCGTGCTGTGAAGAATACGTCATCTGCGCGAGTCATCTGTTGTGTGAGCCTATTATAAATGTCTCCTCCGGGATATATTTTTATAGCTCTATTCACTTTTTCAAGGACCAGATTAAATACTATGGGCGATAGGGGGTCACCTTGTCTTAGGCTGCCAGACACTTAAATTCTTCTGTTAATGATTCACCAACCCTTACCTAAAACTTAATTTCTTAACAGGTCTTTCTAAACAATCTCACTAACTTTGATGGAATACCTAGGCCTCTAATATCCCTTCCCACCTTTCCCCTATATCTACTGAGTCATAAGCCTGTTTAAAATCTTTAAGTATGTTATGCTCCATAACTTTTTCCCAAAAAATTACTAATTTCAAAATGTATTATATACTAATATATTAATATACTGAAATCAAACTGTTATATGAAAAAATATTTAACAATATAATACGTTATGACTAATAAATGTTATGGTGATTATTTATTGTTTATTTCATGTTTAATCTATCCTTGCATGATTGGCTTCATACCAACGCATGGTAAGCTTAATCTAATCTTGCTTCCCACTCCTTTCCCGATAACCCTCCGAGGCATCTGAAGAGGAGATGTCCTAGAGACCCCATAATATAGATTTTATTGAAGCGCTACTAATGGGTAGTCCCTTTACAATTTATTATATTCATATTTTTGCACATTTACTTATTGTTTATATTGTAAACTGTTGTGAATACCAGTAAATAAATAAAATAAAATAAAAATGTTCAGAAATGATAGGGAGTGCGATATTATAAGTATCTTAATAATAATAGTAAGAAACGCATTTTCGAATGCTGGTCGGATAAGACAAGAGGGTAATAAATTTTTGATGATGGTTTATTGTTGATTTCTTGTTTCATAGGATAACAAAGTGATAACGCGTAGGAGATTAATGTTATCTCCTTGATTTTAATAAAAACCGTGATTATAGTTATTGGGGTTGCTGAAGACATTATGTATACAGGAGTCATTGAGTCTAACGTAACTCGAGTTCGTATCTTGTTTGTGATTACTGAATTATCCTAACAAATTTTTAATGTTTGATTAAATGCTCTGTAGATTTTAAGAGCATCAGGTCATGAGACATGATTTTTTTTTTTACTATTTATTGGTTTTTACAAATGTATGCAATAAACAAAAAGTAAATTTGAGGGAAAATATTATAACGACATGTAAATAACTTGAGAACTACTACACTCTCGTGAGGAGAACTACTCACAAATAGCACTTCAATAAAGTTCTAGTTTAAAAGGTCTCTTGGCCATCTTCTTTTCAGACACCTCGGTGGGTTATCGGGTATTGAGTGTGAAGCAAGTTGGGAGACTAATGGATTCGAGTGGGAATGGAGTTTACTGTGAGAGGATTGGTTTGGGCTTAATCAGCAACGTATGGAACATTAAGGTCTTTATGGATAAGTGTATTTCTGATAAAGTAAGGGACATTTAGGATTTTTTGAAGGATTTCGGATTGTAAGGATTGGATACGAGAATTGGAAGGTTTAGTGGATCCCCAAAGCTCAACTCCGTAAGTCCAAGTGGGTCTAATTATTGTTATGTAAATAAGTCATTTGTAATTTAATGGGAATTTTGAACGCTTTTCTGGTAAACGTTAGAGTAGTCGGAAACGACGAGCAGTTTGTTGTCTCTTAAATCTGGTATGATGTAGTTTTGTAAAACAGATGCTGCTATGATAATACAATCTTGGTAGTTTAGTGCTTAGTCTCGTATATTATTTGCAAAGGACTTGTTAATGTTTTAAGAGTAAAGTTGTAGACCTTTGCTCGCTGATCTCGCTTCAGAGATAAGCAAACCATCAATCGTTCCTGTTCAATAAACATTACGCTTTCCAAACGTTTTATTTTATACGGTACTATCAAGATATTCCGATCGGTCGAAATATAGCAGAATCAACATCATGATAATAAAGTACGTTAATAAAAAAATATTTCAGTGCTAAATACAGCTATAAATTTTGTTATGACATTAGGACTTTTATGTAAAGAAATAAAGCACATGCTGAGCACCCAATCGTGCCCAATAAATGGTTCAAATAAGGAGGGTCGTCAAATGGTATCAGAGCTGTTCTTTTCTGTTAAAATGCAGACCATCATAAAACCAACAAATTTCCAGAGCTCACCACACAGGTTAACGCTTTAAGACATTCTTGAAGTCCTAGAACATTCACACACTGATAGTAGCTAATAGTCTAATAGTCTATTCAGAATTCAGGGATAGGTACACGATATATCGATATTTTTCTTTCAATAAACCGATATTTTGTATCGATATTTTTTCTAACAATGTATCATTTTCTTCATATGATAAAAATGCGAAACACATCTATAATTATGTATGTTAAGCGAGGTTCTTGAGGTCCAGTCACTATATAAAAATAACTATTTTTGCAACATTTCGAGACTATATTGTTCTATTAATCATGCCGTGCATCTTAGTAGGAATATCCTATTATTCCCAGTATTCTTCGCACTTGCCGGTTTTCGGCTGGATTTCTGAAGTTCCTCCATCACTGTAATTGCTTCAGTACCGTGGGTTGTCTTGATTTCTTCGTAAAATCTCATTCTTCCACTATAGATATTTTCCAGTATTGACTCGATGGGTTAATATGGATAAATTTCTTGACTGTTACTACTAAATGTTTAGTAAGGTTCTTGACGTTCAGCCAACAAACAAAAACAACTATTTTGGCGACATTTCGAGACTATATAGTTCTCATAATCATGCCAATGTTACTGGTGGATATGGTATCGACTAACTCTTAGTTTTATCGACTGACTGTAGGTTTAAAAATTTTTAATAAAAATTGTTGATTAGTGATTGTTTTTATTTTTTAAACAGGTGAAACGATGGTTTTTCATTTTAATATTTTTTCAGTATTGCAATATCTTTTCCTTAAATCTAAAAAGAAAAAAAACGTGGAGCACTAAAATGGAAAGTAATTCGGTTACTCAGTTACCTGTCCAGGTTCCGATTAGCTTTGTTTAACCATTTTTCAATTCCACGTACCTATCTTTAAGGTGCGTTCATTCCAAATTTCTGTTTTGCTTAAAATATTATCCCAATTAGGTTCATATAGATATCAACCCATATTAAATACGTATTTGCTACTAAATCGGGGCAGTATATATAATATATGTATACAGCTTTTCACTTAAAATTTAATACAATCAAATGGAGGAAGCTGAAATACAGGATTCCAAAATAAACTTGGGGCTTGTTATGCCGGTGTTCGCTCTTTGAATATAAAAGAGTGAAATATGCCGAAAGAAAGAGGGACGCCAAAGAAATTTCATACCAAGCATATATATCTTTCGGCGGCGAGAAAAGCCCTAGAAAATCAAATTAAGTGCCTAAACATGGTACGCTCCAAAGAATTTAAAAATTCTTTTCGTGTGGTTGTTCCATTTAGCGTTTTCAATATCAAACTTTTGTTTCTTAAATTTGCAAAAAAGTAGTGATAAAAAATATTTATAGCATTTATACATTTTCTATTTACGTTAGTTTTTGATATATAGGTATATTATTTTTTTAATGTTTTTATATTCTGAATCATCTGTTTCTCTTATGTCCTTTTAGGTTTTTTAACTTTCTGTATTATTAGTATTTAAATTTAAATAAAAAAAAAAAAAAAAAAAAAAAAAAAAAAAAAAAAAAAAAAACGTTATCCCCTACTCCTCTAACCTCAACTTAGTTTTTATTGCACCTATATCATCGGTATCCTTAATTTTTGAAGTTAACAATGTAAAAAAAATGTATATATATTATTAACTAACGTGTCTGTCTTCTTAAATATTTCCCTATTAATTATTTTTTAAATATATTCACATATTTATTCTTCAAAGGTTAGATAATATATTTTTATTATATATTGTATACAGTTGTAAATATCAATAAAGTATATAAAATAAAAGATTTTTAATTATCAAAAATACTGTAATAATTTTGTAATGTTATCTAATAAGCGATACATAACTCATGAATATTAATTAATACAGCTTTGGGTTTTTGTTACAGATACCAAGAAGTGTAAAGAAGATATTATTTTTAAAAAGAAGAAAGGGGTGCTAATATTGAAACCAGATAGCCGTTGGAGAATCAATGGCACCTCCATCCCCGTCTCTGAATTATAATTCTGACCTTTCAAGGGTAGTCATTATTTCAGAAAGAGTAAGGCACCTTAGGAATATCTGGGGTGTGAAACTCCCTGTATGGATAATAAGATAAGTTTGAAGGGAGGTCCCAGGAACCACAGCCTCTGTAGGCGAAGATTTGTGCCAATTACACTCTGAACTCAGTTCCTCAACTCCTATGCACTATTCAAGTCTAGGTATTGGCTACAGTCCACCACATATTCTAAACCTATTAGAAAAACTGATTTATAAAAATTGATAAAATTTATCCAATCAGTTACCGCCCGAAAATTATTTTTCCTCAACTTCTGAACTTGACTTATCTCCATATTTTCTTAGCATCCATTAAAGAAGAAAAGTTAGTTTTCTTTATTCTAATAAACATACTGTCAGTTCAGTTAAGATTGATTTTCATTCATTTTTTCATTTGAAATCTAGTTTCGAATGCTAAATATTCTTTATCAATTCTAAAAATATACAAACAAATTTCAGAACATCACCGCTTTGCAGCGTAGATTATATATATGAATATATTTAAAAAAAAAAAATAAGACAATACATTGTATTAAAATTTTATAACCATAAATTAAACTAAGTCTCGGGAGTGAAACTAATACAGCACTTAAAAAAATAGGCTTAAATTAAATATTTATGAATCATACAAACTTTTTTGTAATTTCCAGTAAAAGTTTAACTCCAACCGAGTAATTTGAGCTGAGATAACTGATTTGAACAGTATGGGGTTTTCTATAAAGTGTAGTGTATAAATGAGTGAACAGAGTTTCTTTGAAAAAAGCCTTAAAGTATAACCATAAAGTTTAATTTCAAAATTATATTAACCTTCAACAATCCCGGTTTTGCATTACATTTTGGGGCACTCGGCAATTAAATGTTCACTAGGAAAAATTTAACTTACTCTTAACGAATAGCGAAGAAAAAGTCATATCAAAAAAGTTCTAAAAATTGACTGAAAGATAATCTAATAATGTGGATAGATAATAAACTAAATAATAAAAAATTAAATATGTTTAATTATTACAAAATTCAATTCTAATGTGAACAATACCGTGTTAACAAGTAGAACACATATAAAAACTAATGCATGATGAAACATTATGTTAAAATTTATCCAAAAATATATTTTCTAACGAAAGAAGTTCTATAAACATTTTTTTATTATGTTGTTGGTCAGTTCCCTGCTTATCAATGATTTAGCACTCTGCCTTATATTGTTTTATCTCAATTTCTCAATCTGTCATAATGATGGCCATCAATGCTGTGGCCGAAACGTTGGCATAAAAAAAAAATTATGTTTTGTTATTTTTAGCAATTCTATTTTTGTTTTATTTTAATCTATCTCAATAAATCTACAAAATATATTTCAATTGTAATTAATATTTTTGAAGTTGAATATGCCATATTTTATATCTGTTACTTTCCTCGTCTAAGAATATTGCAGTCTAAAATTATTGTATTAATTTACGAAACATTTCTGTTAATCTTAAGGGACAATATGTCCTTGAATAAAGATTATTGTTTCATTTATTCATTCGTATTCCTTTTTAACGTTTGAAATGAAGACTTATGGGTAATAAAATCTACCAATATGTAACAAAATAACTATTGAGATATTTATTTGAAATGATAGTGGATATCAAATTCAGTGTAATTACGCTGGTAAATAAAATAAAAATAAATTCGCGTTTAGAAACCCTTGTTTCAGCAAACTAGTCCGCTTAAACAGGACGGCAATGTAAGCACTACCAGAAAGTCTAAAAAAAAACAAGGAAGGCTGAAAGAAAATTTGCATAGATAAAACTGGGGAACTAAAGCGGCAGTACAGTGATTGTGGGGTCCAAAATTTCTTTTTAATGCTTAGTATGGGTTAATGTTATACACTTTTCAATCATTGGCGTGTTATTGTTGTTAAACTTTTTTTAATTCCTAATTGTGGAAATATAAACTGAAAGGCAATAAAAAATTATGGTCAGAAGAAACATTAAAGTAAAAATGACACCATTAGTTTTTAGGCAGCAGCGGGCTCAAGGTATGGGCTTTATTCATACCGGTGATGCCAATAAAACTGTATTTATATTTATTTATTCTCCATTTTAGGGATATTAGATTTATAAGTTATAGATGTTACCATATACGAGAATTCATTGTCCCACTTTGGGCCCACTATCACCCTGAAAACCTTCCACTCAAATTTCTCAACCTTTTTCTCAAGAGTGCCCGTAAGAGACCAGGTCTCACAGCTATGGTATACATGTTTTTGATACACTTTTTATAGAACTGAAATAGTTATTTCACAACAATATTTTAAACATTACCCGATGTTGTGATCATTGACGGTTTTCCTTTTTTTTTCTTTTTTCTATTTTTTCAAAAAGTTTGCAGTCCTATAAATTATTTTCTATAGTAATATATAATTTAATAAATTAAGATTGCTGAACAAGTGTAACCATTTAAAATGTTTAATATGTTTATATTTCAGAATGTACCTGTCATATTTGAAGGTATTCAATTACCTTCCATTCTTCTCTGTACCTGTTACGGATGTACCCCCCACTCTTCTGCATGTCAACAGTTCTCCGCCATGTCTTTCGATGTCTTACAGAAACGGATTAGAGTTCCGTTTCAGTGCAGTCTTTCCGCTTGTTTCCTCCGTCTCCATTACCTGGTCGCAAATTGTTCATTTGAATATTTTCATTTTAGATTCTTTAATGATCTTCCGTTTCAATGGAAAATATTCTCCTCGGGCATATATCAACCAAATACTACACATTTCTGTACATTAAAATGCTATACGTTTCAAAAATAATGGAGAACAGTTCTAAATACTTTGGCTCTTGGTAATCATAGTGCCGTGAGAAGGTGGAACCGAACAAGAAGGTCTGGACAAATTAACGTGTCAGCATTATTATGCTTATAAATATGAAACAAAAATGGTTACAAAAACATTATCGAGATCCATTGCACGAAATTGGATGCCAACGCTACACATAAAATTATTCCTTAGTTAAACAAAAAAATAAAAAAATAAAAAATAAAATAAAACAAATATTTATACTGTTCGAAAATATCACATTTTCCTCCTTGGAAAACTGCTGTTGAGTCCTACCGAACTGGGGACATCGCTACAATAGAAATAAATTTATCAACTTTCCTGTGAATTTTATAGAGAATTATTCGTTTTTTTTTTCTTTTTTTTTAAGATGACATTTTGTATATCTTCCAGGAGGAGGAGAGATTTATTTAATTTTTCAGGTTGAATAGTGAAATAATGAAATGGATTAAACAGGAAATATCCATTGTATATGCAATCTGCAGTCATGTCACTTAGTTATGTTGACTGTTGTTTCTAGTACTATTTTTTTTTTTTTTTTTTTTTTTTTTTTTTTTTTTATTGAATTATGATTGACCAACTAAGACTCCAGGATAATAAATAATGATATTTCTCGTTTGTTATTGATAAATAAATTTTAGTATTTTAGGAAACATAACAAGCGACTTTATAATCTCTAATTTAAATATTTAATCCATTTTCATTAGTCACCTTTTCTACCAGCAATAAGAAAATTATTCCAATACAATAATTTTCTATATTGAGAAATAATATGAATAATAAAGTTAAAGAAACCATATCACTAATTAAAAATTATGTAAGTAACAAAAAATTATAGTTCGATAAAAAATTCTTCTACCGGTTTACTAATTTATTTCTTGATTTATTATTATTTCTTTAATTGATTTGTTTTGCTTTTTAGCTTCTTTTTGGATTATATTTTGGATAGCAATCTATTTTCAAACTGAAGTACTGGTATTGTAAATAGAAATATTTTGGTAACGACACATAACTGATATATTTTGTGTAATAAAAACATTTAATTCATATAAATATATATTGCATTAGTACAGTTTTAAATATCAATAAATAATTTTTGTAAAAATTAAAGTAATGTAACATACGTGAAATATAAATATTTTGATTTGAAATAGCAGTCCTAGATAGAGAAGCTAAGAAAATTCTTAAATTTTTTCGTGAATGAATAGCCATAGGAAAATAGAAACTCAAGATTTCAAAGGGTCACACCCTGGGGGCTTATAAAGCGAGTAACATGCTCAGAGAAGGAGGATAAACAAAATTTTATAAGGTTTAAAATTTCCTTAAATCACACTAGACTTATTACGTCCAAGGACCGTAACTTAAGCAACTTTTGCCCATAAAATCTTCTAAGCAAAACGGAGAAGAAAATAAGTTTTTGGAGGGATTGAAATATGTCAGATGTTTACAAGAAACAAGAAAAAATCGATCTTGTGCATTTCATATTTAAAGTTTGTAAAAATATTGTTACTAAACTTTAAGATACTTATTAAAGTTATAATATCTCATTACTTCTTCAATATATATATATATCTATATATATATATATAGATATATATATATATATATTTTTTTTTACCGATTTATTTTACTTATATTCTTCATAGATTTGTAACTTAAAAATGATGTAACCAATTAAATTAAATACATTTTTTTGTGCTTCTTTGGACCATTTGATACAGTTTTAGGAATCGGCTTTCATTAGATTATCCCAGAAGTGCATTTTTTTTCTGAGCGCATCTTTTTCCCCCTCAGGTAATTTATATCGTCTCTTGGGTACAACCCAAAAATTCTTGAAGTACATAATTCCTTCTCATAAAATCTCCAACTTTCATTGTTATAAAATCAGTCCTTGTCGTCTTCGAAACGGTCTTCTTAGAAGCAGTGGCTTTCGCACAGTGCGGCTGCCAATGGACAAAAATCAAAAATTTATTAACTGCATAGCCTCTTTGTAATGGCGGTACCGGTTTTAAAAATACATATTATTAAACTAACAAACATTTGTAAACAAATAAAAAGCTTACTTGTATGTACCGAAGGCTCAAAAGGTAATCAAAGGATTAATGAGATTGCAATTTTCGTTTAGTTCTGTCTTGAAATTTAACATGAATTCAAGTTTACTGTCTCGAGTAGGTGTTCTTTAATAGAACAAGACAAGTTCTTTTAACAAAAATCAGAGAAGGACGTAAGTATTGATTTTGATGTTAAAATCGAAATATCTCAATTTCGGCGCAAAACATCCTACACTTTCAACTTATTTAAACCCATCCCTTATTATAGATTGTTTTCCAATAAAATTAGCTGCAACTATATAATTTTTTACTTTTTTTTTTTTAGATAGATTTATAAAAAATTCGGACTTGCTGTACACTTGGATAAAAAGCGACAATACGAACAATGTTTCCACTGTTACGTCACAATTAAAAGCCATTTAAAAAATCGCTGGTGATTGTCCTGATCCGGTGGAAAAAGCAATAGACAAAATTTCCTCCAATTATTGTTTGGCATCGGGAAGAAAATAGATAGACTGTTCCCGCTGCAGGCAATATGTTGTCAAACGCCATGCTGAGTAGCTAGACAAAAATATAAATGCCCCCGAGGAAATATTTAGTTTCGTGAGTGAGCCTCACCCATCATCAAATTGAGGCAGGGTACAAGTATCTTTCGATGACGCGTCTTCAAAAACCAAAAAACGCGGTGTTCAAAATTAAGTTTTTTCGAGATGTCCAGAAGTTGTTTTTGCTGCCAAATCAATAGAACGAATCTCTCATAAAAGTTTATTGCAAACTCAACCACATTGCGAACTATCACCTGCCGAAATCCTTGCTTTCTATTTTGATTCAGATCTTAGCGAAAGGAAGAACACCATCCTTTGATCATTTTTAAATTCACTTCACAAAAAACTGTTTCCCTTCTGTCAAAGATTTCAAGGAGAATGAAAAAGTCGTTTTTACCTCCGGTTAAAGTAACGAAACGACGGCAGAAATAAACTTACAAGATTCATTAAATTTTACTACAATTAATATTTTAAAAATGGTTGATACTTCCGAGTCTATTAATAAGCTTATTTGCCAGTGGGGGTTTGACGGTAGTTCGGGCTATAGCATATAAAAACAAAAATTCGTAGATAGTACTTCCCATACTGACGAATTCTTGTTTGTGATTACGTTAGTACCCCTTAAATTGGAAGACACAAATAACAAAGAATTATGGGTAAATCCTCGCCCGTCATCAACATTTTTTTGCCGACCGATAAGATTCACTTACATGAAGGAATGTGAATCATTAATAAGAGAATGATAACATGAACAAGACATAAATGATCAGATTGAAAACCTTTCAACTTGTGTAACAAATTTTGGGGGAGAAACTGTGCTGATTAACTTTCAACTTCATTTTACCATGTTTTGTCTAATACGAACTCTTATTTTTTACAACGAAGTGTTATATTTGCGGGGTTGATTTGTACGAATTTAGACACTACTAAGCACGTCAATTATGGGGGGGAAAATTATTATCCAAATGAAGAGTGCCGTTTAATTTCTTCATTGATGATGGGTGTTCTAGAGAGATTGCAAAACGCATAAAAAGCAAAAACAAACGTAAAGCATGGTTTTTTATCAGTTGCGAACTTTATGAGGCACGGAGAGACATAAAGAATCCACTGTTCAACGTTTGGGCCCCCTGGTTTGTCGTTACAAGAGAAGCGGAATATGCATCTAACTATTGTAACTATTGTATTCGTTGAAGAAGCCTGGAGTTTAAACTAACCTTAGGAATGTCCAATGATTATATAAAAATTCAAAAACACTATTTTGAAAAACAACAACAATTTTTTAGCCTCCACAAATTCGTAACATTCCTCCTCTCAGTTACCACTTTGACAAAAAGTTTTCTTCCTTTCTTAAATCATAAAAATAAATGAAAATTCAAGAAACCCATCCTGATTATTTTTTTTTTTTTTCATCACTAAAGATAACTTTCCCCATTGCTCGGTCCATAATATTACATTTCGAGTAAAGGCCATACTCTGCTAATTTGTTATGCCTGCATTTAATGAGCTAGCTTATACTAAAAAATAAGCTGGCCGGTTTTCCAAAATACCTTTGTCGAATTATGATGATTTTAAGAAGAAGAAGAAGAAGAGAATGAACTTTATTCTGGGACTACTTGTCCCCTAAGAATAACATATGATTACAGTACATAGGACAATCATCTGGCTTTGATAATTAATTATAATAAATAATAACAATAGATAATAATAAAAATTGATAAAGAATTAAATTATATGTTACAAGATAACTGTGACATCTTGTAAAATGATACATCTTATGTATACTATTATAATGTATATTACATAAATGTTCACGTTTTACATTAGCTCGGAAGATTGAAGATCCAGGAGGTAAAGGAATAAATGATGTTTAAAGGAAGTAAGAGTGGATATTTTTCGAATTGTGATGGGCAATGAATTCCATAACGAGGAAGCACGGATAATAAAGGATTTCTCGAAGGATGCAGTTCGATGCGCCGGAGTGTATAGGTTGATGGGTTGGGTTCTAGTATTTAAGAGGTGAATGGAGGAGCGCAGAGTAAGGAGGTCATGGATATAGGTGGTTTTTTGGTTTTCAAGGTTTGAAATATGAGAGCACCCAGGAAGTATTGACGTCGAAAACCGGGGTACAGCCACCCAATTTCAGAATGCCTGTGAGATATGTGAGAACGTCTGGAGATCCCGAACATAAATCTAATAAAACAGTTCATTACTCTTTTACATCTCATCTCGAGCTCATCAGACAGTCCTCCATATACTACGCATCCATAGTCAAAGTTAGGAAAAATAAGTGATGATACTAAAAGTTTTCGAGTACTTAATGGTAATGAATCACGGTAATGTGAAAGTTGCTTAAGAATAAAAATAGATTTTCTCGTAATTTGAGAGATATGGCTATTCCATGCAAGATGTTTATCGAAAGTTATTCCCAGATTTTTAATGGAATTTAGGAAATGAATTGGACGGTTTTTTAAAAAAAGCAGTGGATAGTAGGGAAGAGCTTTTAGGTGAGGTTTTGACCCAATGAGAATAGCCTTTGTTTTTTCTGGATTTAGACTTAATTTATTCTCCACTGCCCAAAGGTTAATGCTATCTATGTCTTTCTGTAGCTTACAAGTCGCCTCTAGCATATTTGAAGGATGAAAGGATAAATATATTTGCAAGTCGTCAGCATAAAGATGATATTGGGAGTAGTGGATGCGATTCGGCAAGTCATTAATATAAATAGAAAAAAATAGGGTAGGTGAAAGAGAAGATCCCTGGGGTACTCCTCGCGAGAGTGGTAGTGAAGATGAGTGAGGTTTTCCAGGTATAATCACTGTTTGGGAACGGTTGGATAAAAAAGAATGAAGCCAGCTTAACGCACTATTAGATATTGAGAGGTTATGGAGTTTGGAGAGGAGGATTGTATGGTCAACAGAATCAAAAGCTTTTGAAAAATCAAAAAGGATCAGGATCGTAATATTCTGTTGGTCTAAGGAGTAGTAAAGGTCTTGAGTAATTTTTACCAAAGCAGACTGCGTGGAGTATCCGGATCGGAATCCTGATTGGAAAGGATTAAGGAGAGTTTTATAGTCAAGAAAGGAGGTGAGTTGGGTATGTGCTAATCTTTCTAATGGTTTAGATAAATTTGATAGGATTGATATAGGTCGAAAGTGGGAAACTGAGGAAGGAGAAGGAACTTTATTTAATGGACGGACAAGGACTTTTTTCCAAGCTGTAGGGAAAATAGAGTTTTGTAAGGAGAAATTATATATGTGGAGCAGGGCAGGTAAGATAACAGGAAGGCAGAGCTTGATTATTTTTAAAGGTATTTGATCCAAACCATGGTCATTGGTACGAGATTTAAAAAACTGAATCAATTAGGTCATTAGGGGAAATATTAAGAAAATAAAAGTTATTAGAATTAAAAGGGGTTTGAGGAATAGAATAGGATAAGGTGTTTACAGGGAGTTCATTAGGGTGGGGGTCAGCAAAGTAGGAATTAAGTTCATCTGGAGTGAATGGATAATTGTTATCAGATGTGGAACTGGGTACTGCAAATTTTCTCAAAATTTTCCATTTAGATTTAGGGTCAGGCGCTTGGGATAGGATATTTTGAAAATACTGTGCTTTAGCACGGCGTAAAGAGGTCTGGGTGAGGTTTCTAAGAAGCTTAAACGATGAATAATCATCTGAATGTCTAGTACGCCTAAAACGTCTCCTGGCAGCATCTCTTCGCTTCATCAGATTTCTAATGTCACGGTTAATCCATGGAGCTGGTAGTCGTCGGATAATTGAGGTTTTGAGAGGGGCAAGATGATTAAGGACAGTATAAAGATTCGATGTTAGGCATTCCACCATTTCGTCAATTGAGGGGGAAGAATATATCGATTCCAAGGAATGGGATAGTGCGTCAAGTAAGGATTCTATTCTATCTGGGGTTATATGGTCAAGATTTCTCCAAGATATTTTCTTAAGAATAAGGATAGGAACAGATATGTCATAGGAGATTTGGATGAGATCGTGGCATGAGAGGAAAGGTACTGGATTTTGAGAGAAGGATAATAGGTTTTTCTGAGAATCTACAATCATAAGGTCAATTAACGTATCTGTGAACTGGGTGTGATGGGTGGGTTGGAAAGGTACTGCAAAAAGATGTAGAGAATACACCAAGTCCATAAGATACATTTTATCAGAAGAATCTGAGAGGAGGTTAGTATTAAAGTCACCAGCAATGATGACATTATTATACAGAGGTACATAAGTAAAAAGAGATGATTCGAATGATGGGTCGAATTTGACCTGAGGAGGGCGGTAAACTATAAGGTAAAGGAGGGAAAATGATTCCGAAGAGATTTCAGTGAACATGTATTCAAGGTGTGGAATATCAAGAGAACTGGATTTTAGAAAAATTTTTGCTCTTAGGTTATTGCGAACATATAAACAAACACCTCCACCAGTTCGGTCCGTCCGATCATGGCGAATAAGGGTGTAATCAGGAATAGATATAGAAGAGGTGGGAATATATGGTTTCAACCAAGTCTCAGAAACTGCAATGATATGATAGGTGTTATGGATAAAGTAGTCATGAAATTCATCGAAGTGCGCTGGGAGGGATTGGGAGTTAACGTGACAGGTCAGTAGTATATTAGACATAGGAAAGAGAGAGGACAAGGTTACTTTGAGAGATAATGGAAATTTTTAATTGGAACTTATGGGAACAATAATTATCACAGAACCAATAGGGTAGTAAGAACAACGGGAAAACATAAATGCATCTATCATTAAGAAATTTGAAACACAGAGACAAGAAAAAGAAAAATAAGAATATTACATTGTATAGAGATTTAGATATGTAATAATTAACGAAAAAATTATGGTTTGTCAAATCATTACTAAAACGTATACAAAAATTTACATAAACTGGTAGAAAAAATGATTTTTTTTTTCTGAAAAAAATAGATAAATCGATTGCGATGTAGGAAAAAAGTAAAGATGAATCCATGAAATAAAAATACAAATAAGAGTAAGAAAAAGTAAAAATGAAAAAGAAAGATATATGGAAATATGTGGTAAATGTCAAATATAATAAGCTGAAAGACTAATACTAATACAAAAGCTGAAAAAAAATGAAGATCAGAGAGAATGCTGTATCCGCGAGAAAAACTGGATGGTACTTGCAATCCTGTTAGTCATCCGAAAACATCAAGGTCTTGAGCCTGGTCAATGAAGATCACCGGATGGCCGTCATCTTTCCGGCAGCGCACTCTCTACCAGCCGCAAACCAAACATATTTAACTTTTCCGGTGGACCTCTTCTGCCGTGCAAGCCAGTATAGGTGCCTGTTCGCTGGTGTCATCTCTTCGGCGAGATATATCCGGTGGGAATCATTTTCCTGCCAACCTATATCTCTGGTTGAGAAGTCTCGCTTAATTTTTCTTTTTTGCACCAGATCATCCCTCACTGACTGCCTCACGAAGCGCGCGATGATGGGCGGTGGTCGCGGGTCATCTTTTCTCGACCTTCGGCGTTCGACCATATCTATGTCCTCAATGTTTAACTTAAGACCAAGGCCAGCTCCCACGCTTGTAACCAGGCCAGCGGGGGTCTCCCCCGAGCGTACCGGTATACCGCGTATCTCGACCGATCTGCGTAACAACCCTTGTTTTGCCTTATTCACCCTAATTTCCAGCTCGGTGACTCTTGTTTTTAGTGCTTTGTTTTCCAGCACCACTTCCTCCAGATGCCTGGATTGGCCTTCTAAATGTTTTTTCAATTTTTGAGAGCCGATCATTCAGCTCGAAACTTATCTCGGCGTACTTTTCTAATGTGCCTTTCAGATCTTTGGTGGTTTCTTCAATTTTTTTTTTATTGCGGACAATAATTGAGATGCCGTCGGTTCGGTGTTTTGATCCGGAATCGATTTTAATGAATTTTGGTTTTTTTTCTTCAACTGTTGCTGTTTTTTTTTAGTTTTGTCACATTTTTCGCACAACCATATTTTTTTTTTTTCTGTTCTTATGGCCTCAATTTCTTTTTCTTGAAGATTACTGCATTTTTCATGAAATAACATCTTACATTTTTGACAGTTTAATATCTTTTTTTCTTCTCGTGCTATCGACTTTTCACAAATTGAACATACAGCCATTTTAAAAATATTCAACTTAGCGCGAGTCAATAAATAGATAAATAAATAGATATGTAACCTTGCTTAGTAGAGCAGCAGGAATCAGCGGTAATACAGTGTAATACAGTAATACAGTTATAATACAGTTTTAAACATGTAGAACATTATAATTATGTTTTTCTATTATCTAACTTATTCAAGGTATGTGAGTCTTATGGGTGTTAGTCAATCCATTCCCATGATGAGTACAAGAAAAATAAAAAAAATACCGTACAAGATATAAAATTAAAAAAAAAAAAAATCATAACAAAAATATACAAATAAAGAAGAAAATAAGTTTAAAAAAATTAAGATGCAATCTAATTATGTTTACATTATATACACAAACACTCTGGGGAATCCCAATGGAAGCCTGCCCTCCAACTAATGGAAGGACAAGCAGGAATATCAGAAAATTAGTATCGAATGTTTCTCATTCATCTTGAGCTCAAAAAACAATCATTCAAATTATATTTATTATATCATTTACTTTATTTATTATTCAGCATCAAGAGATACTTGTTCTCCTACTCATTTAAGCCTTGATGACATTATATTGTTTTTGTTTTTGGACTTAATGTCCTTGTGTACTCCAACTAGGGCAGGGAGGACGGGTTATCCTACAGGTTACCAACATATTCTAGCCAGGGTGGGAAGGTCAAGTTTCATTTCGTAGGTCAGGCACGAAATAAATTTTAACATGCCCAGGCGGAATTCGAACCTACGACCTTCAGTACCGAGCGCACTGAGTCACTCGCCTCAAATCGCTCGCCATCGAGTCCCCTGACGAGTATTACATACATTTTAATTCTTGTATTTCATATTGTAATATTAGAAATTAATTTAACAAGTCTAATCAATTCTTTAAAGTATTGAAGAACAGGAGATGAATGTATGACATTTGAAATTAGTATTTCAATAAATTAATAATCATAAAATTAGCAATTCATTTATCAATGCCACATAAAATTTATGACGGTAAAATCTGTACTTCATTTAAAGCCATGTGATTTAACATTACATAAAAAGAAAAACGAAAAATATAGTGTAATAAACATACTATATAATTTATTGTATAATATATATGTAATATACAAGATATATATTATTTTATTCAAAGACGCTAGTATCTTTGTATTAGGTCAGGTATCGAAATTTTCTGTTTCAGGGAATCATTCAATATTTACAGAAATTCTAGATGGCATCCGTTAAAGTTTAACTGAAAATTTATCGGAAACCTGTTACTGCTTTTAATGTTGCTTGTCAAATCCAGCGCAACGAACCCGAGCGGCAGTCCGAAAGAATGAATTATTAAAGGAGGGGCCAAAAAGTAGTGGATTTTCGGAAGGGAAAAAGTGATTCACTGGGATTTGTTGGTATTTATCTTAAGCCTCTTATACTAAACCATTCTTAGGGATGGTATCACTGTGCATAAGTATTCTGGTATGGATTTTCTTTTTCCGAGTTCATACCACCCATATAAATGGTGGTGTATGGTTATCTATTTGGGAAGAATTTTAAGTTTTCCTAAGAATTCCATTTTATTTTTAATAATGCTTTACCTCATCCAATCGAAATTATTTTAAAAAAATGTTATAAATTAAATATTGGCATTTCTTATATTTTTCAATAAAAATATTTCATAAGTAATTTTACCAGGTCAATCAAAAAGCCCGTTTTTATAATTGGTGTTGTTCATTTTGGGTTCAGCCTTATTGTAATATAATAAAATCCAGCAACAGTTTTTGATTTTTTTTTCTTTTTTTTATAACTGAGTATTTATTGATAGCAATACAATTATAAACAAGAAGTGAATCTGAAGAAAATGATCACAATGACAAGTCGATAGCTAGTACTTTAATAAACTACTCACTAGTAGCACTTTAACAAAAGTTCAACATTCAAAGGTCTCTTGACCATCTTCTTTTCAGAAGCCACGGAGGATTATCGGGAATCGAGTGAGAAGTTGGGACAATAGTATATTAGAGTGGGTCATGAGTTTGCTATGCAAGAATAGGTAATCTGGTTTGGGCTGAATCAGCGACATATGGAACATTAAAATCGTTATGTATAAGTTTGCTTTTTGAATAATAAAGAGCATTGAGAATTTATGAAGAATTTCGGGTTGTAAGGATTTTATACGAAAAGAATCGGAAGGTTTAGTGGAGCCCCAGATTAGAAAGTTTAGTGAAGTTCAACTCCAGATGCCCAAATTGGTCTAACTACTGTCATGTAAATAATTCTTTTGTAATTAATTGGGAGCTTTGAAAGCTAGTTTAGTAAATGTTGGAATAGTCGGAAAAGACGAGCAGTTTCTTGTCTTTTAAGCCTGCAATGTGCTTTTACTATTTAAAAAAACAAAACTAATTATTGATATTTACAACTGTATACATATATACAATATGTAACAGCATGGAACATGTAAGACATTAATAAACCGTGCTTTTATGGGGTAACCATAAAAAAAAATAATAATAATAATACAAAAAAATATATATATATATATATATATATATATATATATATATATATATATATATATACAATAAGTAAATTAGAGGAAATGATTGCAATGACTTATCAATAACATATGTTGAACCACTCACTAGAAGCACTTAAATACAAAAACAAATTCTGTATAAGAAGGTCTCTCGGCCATATTTTTTTCGGACGCCTTGGTGGATTATCAGGAATAGAAAAATGAAGGCAAGTTGAGTGACTAGTGGATTATAATGGTTATGGAGTTATATATTATAGGGATTATGAAAGGATAGGTATCTGGTTTGGACTAAATCAGCAACATATGAAACATTAAGGTCTTTATGGATAAGTTTATTTATGACAAAGTAAGAAGCATTAAGGATTTTTTGAAGGATTTTGGATTGCAAGGAGCCCTTAAGAATTTAAAAATAAATGTTTACCCTTTACTACAGAATGGATTAATTTTAATCATGATTTCGTCAAGCATTCCAAAATTCTAGTCGAAATGATTCCGGTGGATACTGATGGAGTACAATATGCCGGTTTACAATTGTTTCAATGCGATACAATGCTTTATATAAAAATGTGTATAAAGGGTTGTTATTACATAAGGATGTTTGGAATGTCTGAGAGAAACAAACTGATTAGATTTGGTAGTAGGCAGAAAGAGTAAGTTTAGAGGAGACTAGTATGGATGGTAAAAAATTGTCTACTAAAAAACAATGAGTTGATGATTGATCAATATCAGAAGATCTCAAAGCTTTCTTCTTTTCAGGTGCTTATGAGTGTTAACAAAAATTAAATTGGAAGCAAGTGGAGAGATTAATAGATTGTAGAGTGTATGAAGCTTATGGAGATATTCTGGTTTGGGCCATATCGGCAACATTTAGTATAATGTCGGATAGGTCTCTGACATAGCAAGAAGTAATGGGGGTTTTTCGAAAAAATTTAGGTTTACAGGCTGGATTTTATAAGTAATCGTTAGAGTTGTTTACCCGAAGGCTGTGTTAGTTGACCATTGGCAATTTAACTCAGCCCTTTCCAGAAGGCTGAACTTTAAATCTTGTCCCACCCCACAACAGAAGTGTAGCCGCCCGACTGCTACCTGGGAAGGTACTGGCTTCAGTTAAGTTTCTTTTTATGTTCGCCGATACTATAATGAGGTCCTAGGTCTGTCTGCAGATACCTGTTGAAAGGGACCTACCGTCAGCGTTGCCAGGTGTGGTGATTAGGATGGAAAGTTCTGTTGATATTTTGCCCCTATCTTTTTATTTTGTGTTCCTTTTATTTGAAGACAAGGATTTTTGTTTATAGATGAAAATAAGCCAGATGGGGGTTTTGATTCCATTATTGTCAATGCAACCGCTTCGATTATTTCGACAATTAAAACAACAAAGTTAAATGTACTTATTTACTTATTGTGTTCCTTTTAAACAATTACTTCTTTTGCTGGCATGTTTGGAATTTTTCCGAATGTACATAATAGCTGATAGAAAATTATTTTGATATTTTGTTCCTATATTTTTATTTGGGGATCCACCAAACCATCGAATTCTTCCCGCATCCAATCACTCCAATCCAAAATCCTTCGAAAAATCCTAGATGCACCTTACTTCGTCACAAATGAATTGATCCACTACGACCTTAATATCCCATATGTTGCCGAATTGGCACGACCCAGATACCTTTCCTTTCATAATAAACTCACTGCTCATCCAAATCCAATTGTTGCACAACTTGCTTCCCATTCCATTCCTGGAAATCCTCCGAGGCATCTGAAAAGAAGATGGCCCCGTGATCTTCTTTTGTAAATATTTATCAGAGTACTACCAATGGGTAGTTCCTCTACAAGTTTTATACATGCCATTATGTCTCATATATACCGCATATTTACTTGATGTGTTTTTTTTAATACAGTTGTAAATTTCTATTAATAAAAGAATAAAAAAAAAAAAAAATATTTAGTTATTTTTAACCTATTATTTGCGAGTATTAGAAGTTTAAATTGGCAAAAAAAAAAAAAAAAAAAAAAACAATTAAAAGTAGGTAATTTAATTGGATATATGGAAATATATATTTTTTTTACCTGGATAATTTATTCTATGATAAATTTACTTGTCCAAATTTAGTGTTTTCGTTTTTGTATTCCTTTATTTTACGTTTTATTTTGTTTATTGATGATTTATTCTGAAGTATAATAATGAATGACATACTTTCTTAATACTATAATTAGCTTAATTTTCATTTGAAAAACTTTTAGGCTTGAGGTTTTCCTTTACCACGGAAAAACATTGCAAACATGACAACGTGGTATAAAAATAAAAAAATATAATATTTTTACATAATATACGTTTGCTTCATTTGTGAATTTTGACTGTGGTATTTCAGGAGAAAAGAGTGATGGAGAACTAGGGAGATTTAGTTCAAAGTAGGGAAATTTACCAAACTCCAATGGGAAAAATATTTTTTGTCATCTGGCAACACTGACTACCGAGGTAATTTGATGGCCATGTATATTATATAATAAACTCCTTAAGGCTAAATGTACCCCTTTCAGTCAAGCGCTGGAAACAGTAGAATTTATTTCCGGAATTTCTCCGGAACGGAATATCCGATTTTCAATCTGTAAAAGTCTTTGGGTATTTGGTAAACACAGAATTCACGCTACGAAGCGTTTTTTCCTATAAATTCAATAATTAAGAAAATAGAACGTAAAAATAGGTGTTAAATATATATTTTTTAAAAATATGAGGTTATGGTCAGTTGTAGAAACGTTTTCTAAAACGAATGACACATTCCAACTAATCATAGCATGCATATTACGATCGTAATGTGAAAAATACGAATTTTGTTTACAACCGGATGGAATCGCGTCACCGGCTGAAACCGTCTCTTCCTTACCGAAATGTCTCTCACATAGGTATTCCTCGATTTGTGAAGAGCCAAACAAAAATTGTATGATTTTGTTTTCTTGTTATTATTATTTTTTATGTGTCGTTAGATTCATTCTATTAACAATTTCTCATTTTAAGTAAGAAATTAAGTAAGAATAAGGCAATTAAATTAAATTTTTCGAAATTGACAGAACTTGAATTCAAGTTTTAATATATATTTTGATAAATTTATTAAATATTTTATTTGTATATTTATTACCAAATAAAAAAACGACATTTTGTTTATGCAATTCTTATTTTATTGCGGTATCTATAGGAAACATTGGCCCTTTTCACTTACTAATTATTAGGAACAAACAGGCCTAGCTACAATAATTTGTAAACTTTTATTTTCACTTGAAGCGTTTGACAGTCCAACAAGTTGAATGTCAACCATAGTAATTGAAATATATTAAAAAAAACAAACAAAAAAACTTTTACTATAATGTGTTGTACAGAACTTTGAAGATCCAAAAATCTGAAAAATCGTGAATTGATAATAGCATCATAGTTAACTTATAGTTGTGATAAATATGTCTTTTCATAAAGTCAACAAAGGAGTTATTGTTTATTTATTTTCAAATAGAGAAAAATTTTTGTTTACTTACTGCAGGAAGTCTAACATTATCTGACCCTTTCCACCGGTAATGTATTTGGGACAAATAATATAAAATATTCCAAATATAATTCCATAAGTTACCTAGCCGATAGATACCTATGTAATTATATATAAATTTACATATACAAATACATATGTAAATTTATTACCTTGTACCTAATATAAATTTAGGTAGCATGTCGGTATATGAAGTCAATCCGTTAGTACAGAAACCAGATAAAAGATATTCCGGAAAATCCAATAACAATTGAAAATATTTCCTGTTCAGAACAAATTGTATTTCCGTTCAATTTCTATCGTTGTAAAGATAGAACATAACAAAGAAGAACAATCTATTGGACGTAGATATTTTTATATAAATAGTTCTAAATCCAAAAAGAATCTCCGCGTATCTGCTAGACGAAGAAAACTTGAACTGAAGAGAAGAGCTGATAATGAAAAAGAGTACGTACACATATAATATTTACTATGATGTAATTTAAAAACGTAGTGTTTTTTCGCTGAATTGTTCGAATTCAACTTTGAAAATCAATAATTTTACATTAGTTGACTGTAAAAATCGTAAATAAAATTAAACAATGACTGATGAATAAAATCAGTTTTATAATTGGCTCCTTGGAAATGTTTTAGAATTACCGTAATATAAGGTAATTTCATTGTTCCCAAGTCTCGTGGATAAGTAATTTTTCAATAGCGTATACCATAATAATTATAAAATATTTTTAAGAACATAACCGGGAAAAGTAATTTTAAAGTGTAATTTCCTACTGATGGTTGGATATATGTACCTACAAAACAGTTTGTCCTTTTATATTCGTATGATTTGATTTATTTGGTTGTAAATACAAGTAGTGGAAATCAATTGAAGAATGTGATTTTCTTTCTGATTTCTCTCGGCTACATCACATTGTGGAGTTCGTTATGTTTTCTTAGCAAAATATAAAAAATATATCAATAATTTGTATGAAATCGGGTAAAAAAGCTCATGAGTTGACATTATTACAGATGCCGGGACTATAGCGGTAATCAACATGAATCAGAGTCAAACAATAATAATACCTATACAATCATTGTTTTTAGAACATTTTTGAAAGGGTTGAACATCTTATGTTCTTAGCTGTTTGATCAAAAACTCGGAAACCGCTACTCTCAGCACATTTTCGTTCTATGCATAAAGCAAATCTAATTTGCAACAACTTTAGTTTTATATACTTTTTTTTTATTAAATGTGCTTATTTTTGAATTGGAAGTATTCTCTGTTTTGTCTATCTGTTTTTTCAAGAACCATACACAAACCCACCTGGAATCCTGACACTAATTCTTTTCTAACTCTGATTCATAGAATATCTATACTTTTTTTTTTACTAATTAATGAACAATAATGAATATTATTTATTGCAAGGTGTTGAATTATTTATTTTATTTTTTTTCAAAAGAGCTCAAATGTACGTATTGAGTGAACATTTAATTTAAAAGAGGGTTTGCATAAAAGTTTTAGTTCCTACTACTACTAACGTTCGAGCTATATTGTAAAATTACTTACTTTATTAATATTAAAATAAAAAAGCTTTTGTACTTTTGCTGATTTCATAAAAATTGTTGAGTTCAAAAAGTTATAAAATTTGATACAAGATCATAATGGTTTGATTATATTGTACAGATTAGAAATCTGATGAATTCTAATATCTACAATACTTTTAAATTGTAATGTACGTTTTGTCGTAATCATAAATTATTATAGAACTGCTAGTGAGAAATTCCACCAAAACTCCATTCAAATAAGGATTTCACCTCGGAAAGAAAGAAATTAAGCTAAATTTTTGCATATACCTTTGTTTTGGCATTCTAAATAAGCGGCGAAAAGTCACCTTTACCTTCCAAGACTCCTAACGAAGCTGTGAAGTCAAAAATAGTCACATATTTTATTTGTAGAGTGCATACTCTACACCCCTCATTTCAGCACTCTGACTGGGGTCGCACTTCTCCGCGAAACCAGGTTTTTCTAAAATTTTATTTATTTATTTATTTATTTATTTTTTTTTTAAATGAAATTTCAGATCGGGCAAACAGTTTTGGAGTTGGTTCCTCCTGATATCTCCTGTTTCAGTTTTTCTATTATATCTCGAAAACGGTGAACTCTGGAAAAATATGGCACCAATCAAAATTAAAGCTAATTAAATTTTCTATAAAATTGTTTCTATAAACACTTGTCTAACGCTCAACGGTTTTCGAGATATACGTTATTAAAAATAGATATTAATCGAGAAAAACAAATCGTTACCTTACTTTTTGTCAAATATTTTTAATTAAGTGCCAAAATATATATACGAAATTAAAGAAAATTTAATGCTCTACAACTTTTTTTCTGAGAAACGATTGATGAAGGCACTAGAAGCAAATATTTGTCCGAACCGGGGCCCGCTACTGTTTTGCCCCACTATATCTTGAAAACGGTTAATCCTAAAAAAAAAAAAATTGGAACCCAAAAAATCATAGAACATATTATTATCTACAAGTTTTGTAACCTTCTCGATTGACGCCCGAGGCAAAGACATCGAGATATTTGAAAAAAAAAAACTGATTTTCTGACCTTCGACCATGAATATCATTATGCTAACATGCTGAGGTTGGTGACTTTTTACCACTTATTTAGAATCCCAAAACGAAAGTATATGCAAAATGTAAAAAAAAAATTTAGCTTCATTGCTTCCTTTTCGAGATTTGCTGTCTAAAACTCCTTATTTGACTGGGCTAGTAGTACTCTCAAGGTATAAATATTCTTTTTGTCCAATGTTTTATTATTATTCCGAGATATCATTTGTTATTTGAATTATATTTTATTTATTAATAAATAATTTTCATGGATCGAATGAAACAAATTGGTAAGAGTGAATTTACACTTACAGAGACCGATAAAAGTTTTTCTTTTAATTCTTTGCCGATGTAGTTAGTTCAGGACTCTTATATTCCAGATAATTTCTACTTTCATTATGAAGTTCTAATGAATAATTAAGGTAATTTTAGGATTTTAGTAATAAAAAATGTTCATATAAATATTATTTTCTCCTAATATGTATGTTTTTACTTTGAAATTCTTAGTAGACATACCAGAAGCTTGATTATCAAATTTTATAAATATCAGCTGTTACATTCTATATTAAAAATGTGTTTTCATGTTGAAGGGTTCAATGAAACAGTTCTTAGGAATTGATAAATTATTGACAGTTATATATTTCTTTGTTAACTGTTATCAATAAAATTAAAAATTTTACTTCTTTAAATAAACAGTTGTAGTTTACTCATTATTTCTCGATTTATTTACCTTTTGTGAAAAATTAAACACATATTTTGGTCCTAATGATTACTTTACACTTTGAATTCCGTTGTTCGAATATAATAATAAATAGTTCGAATAATCAGTGAAATAAATTCCTCTTGAACAATGCCAAAATATTTGTTTAGGGCATTTTTAATTACCTAAAGTATTCATATGTTAACTCGATATTTGTTCCAAATATCATTTTTTGTCAGTTTATTATTTTTAATATCTCCTGGGTTTAAAAATGTTTATAAATTTCATAGATATTCTAACTATGCTTTAAAAGCCACTTCAACTAGGAACTGGCTCCCCATCCGATTCCCGATAATCCTCTGTAGAGTCAGAAAAGAAGAATGACTCAAGAAATTCTTCTGAATAACATATATTTTAGAAGTAGCGTGTAGTTATAATTTCTTTTATATATATATATATATATATGTTTTCTTACACATCCATTACTATTTCTATTTTGATACTTTTCTGTTTTTCTATCTTTTTCCTAAACATGATCTAATTATTCTTTGTAAAATAATTATTTTGTTTTCTTAGTTCCCATATCTTTCTTGTATTCATTAATCAATTGTCATAGCTAGACGATTGCACTATGCATTGAAGTTTATTTTCTTTTTCTTCTTCTTTCTTATCTTTTTAGGAATGCTGGTGTGCATACGTTATTTTCAACTGTATTTCCTATGTTCTGAACTTAAATCTCTCATGTTCTGTTTATATTATTATCTTTGTCTGTAAGTAAATAAGCCAGACTATTGTACAATTTCTTTGCACATTTGTGTTTTTCTAAAGGAGTCCCATTATTCCCCAATGTATTCCGGAATCAAGTTTGTTTTTTTCATTGCATTCGTTTCATAGCTTGCTTAACAAGTTAACAACCTAATACATTTTATTTATTAGCCCTCATATTTATTTAATGTGTTCACTTTTTACTGTTGTAAATAAATATATATATTATAAAATGAGTAAACAAATAAAAACGATAAGATACATCCTTAAATATATGACAATCATATAACTTCATTTCGGCAGGTTTTTTTCAAAAGGTAACTGCAGACAGACCTGTCTACCCTCCTAATCTTTCGGGCAAACAAAACCAAAATGAAGTGAACACAAGTCAGTAGCTTCCTAGGTAGCGCTTCGTTAATGGGGTGAGAAAAGGTCTAGGGGGCACCCTCCTTGAATGGATTGAGTTACAGCTCGTCGTCAGTGGTCAACTAATACCACAACCCTTGTCGTTAAGCTTTACAATGTTACAGCTAATATCGGAGGCATATTTTTTAATTTTTGAATGGTCAATTCAAGTATTCAAATTAGTTATCATAAACCGCAGTAATATTTCTTCTAAATATTATACTGTTTTGCATGCTTAAAAATGCATTGTAAATAAAAAAATAATTGTAAATCAATCTCTAATTGATTTATTATGTTATTTTTAATTGTTTACATATTTCATGAAAAAATATTTCTAGACATTTAAAATTGTATAAAATAAAGATTTTAACCAGTAATATTATGAGGGTTAGGAAAGGGACCTACCGAAAGGATATTATATAGTGATCATGTATTCATCTTTAATATGTAAATTTATTTGTTCATATAGTTTGTGAAAAAATTTAAATAATAACATTTACAATTGTTAAAAAAAAATTAAATGTGAGAAATTATAAATATTTTGTAACATGTCAAGATGGACATTTACGAGCGCAGTGTTCAGGCATATTCTAGGACCGACCATAAAAGAAAATGGTGCATACCGCCTTAGAAAGAATATTGGAGGTATGAAATTGTCTATGTGAGAATTAAACGTCTGAATTGGTTGGGACATCTCCTGAGAATGGATTATGACAGAGCTGTCAAAGTGCTTTATCAAGGTTATCTTGACCAACGGCAATGGGTTTTAACAGCAACAGTTGTGAATTCCTTTCCTGATGAATATGCATTGAATCTTATTCCATTTCATAACAAAGGTACTTATTTAAATATTTGAAAGAAACTTATTAAACGCATATACATGAAAATTCTGGCAAGCTTTTTTATGTTCATTTTCATTCCTAAAGTTGTATACAATATTATTTGGAAGATTATACGGTTGTATATCTAAGGGTTATGGTATTGGTTGACCAATGACAATGAGTTGTAACTCAATCCTTTCCAGATGGGTACTCCCTAAACCTTTTTTCACCCCATAACAAAAAAGAAGCCGCTATAGCTACCTGAAAAGTTACTGACTTGAGTTAATAATATTTTTGTGACGTTTACCTAGAGGATTATGAGGGTTGGGCCTGTCTGCAGATACCTGTTGAAAGGAGCATAAAGTTATTAGTAGGTCTTGATTTGTTTAAAAATATGGAAGAATAGTTACATTATTATTTGAGTTATTACAAGTTACCGACTAAATAATCACGTCACTAGTCTCCCATATTTAAAAAAACTGTTATAATAATAAATTGTGATTTTATAGCAGTTTCTGTAAATAAAAATATATTATGACTAAAAGTATTATAGTCATAACATGGTCATAGAAGGGCTTGAGGTGAGCCCAGGTATCATAATTGGGAGATACAAGTTGCATCATATTAATTTCCGCGTAAATCTTAATTTTTCTCCTAACTTAAATACTTTATTATTTAAAAATAATTAACCAAGCTGTTTCTCGTAAACTAATGTATCGCAAATAGAAAATTGTATTTAAAAATAAAATTAAAAACTCATACACTGCATGCAGTCGAAGTAATTTCTTTCTTTAGGGTTTCTAGCAGTGTAAGTTCTTCACGAAGAGCAACTTTCTCTCCCCCATTACTTGAAACTTCCTTAAGTTCTTCCTCAGTTACTTTCATGCCTCCAGTTCTGTGTTCATTAAAGCATGGGCTCCAAGATTAGGTTTAAAGTTTCAATATTTCGGAAAATATTTTTTAAAAAATGTTAAGCTTATTTTTCATTATTGTAAATCCAGTAATTTAATAATTAAGATAAAAAAAAAATTGTTTTTAGCACGTTGAAACCAATTAAGTAAGTAATAAATTATCATTAAAACTTGCAGCATCTATTTTTTAAAATTTAAAGCATTGTTGTCTAGGATGGAAACACACACCATTCTATTTTGCTTATGTAATTTTTAATAAGAACATTTGCAAGGCCTTAATTTTTTCGAAATGGAGGAAACCTGACCTACACCATCATTCTAGCCGGCTCATTATGGAAAAGGTTTATATCTGACATAATTAAGAGGCTTGAGGATATTACAAAGGATTTTGCATTTTTGGGATTGGGAGTTCTTCAGCGGGAAAATGAATGATCTCCATAATTTGAATTTCTTTTCTGATTTCAATTCTGTGATAAAATAATGGAATGTTTGGACATCCATTAGGTATATGAGTGTAAGATGAGAGAATAATAATAAGAAAATATTAATCCTACTATTAATTATTACAAGTCTTATATCAGTTTCAGGTACTTACAATTAGTATGCAAAATGCACGGAACTTGATGTATTATTTATCAAATACACACCTCTTCAATAGAGTTACTATGGAAGGAGGGGGGTAAGTCTTATGTCAGTTTTAAGTCGATAGCATTAATAATTTTTTTAAATTCATTATTAACTAGGCAGAAGAAGAATAACTACTACCTTACCAATCCAACGGCCTCTTTTAATTATCAGCGGGAATTATTTGTTCTGCAACGCAGCAAGCTAACTTCTCAAAGCTCTTAGTTTAAATTCAGGGAATTTATAATTTTCCTTGGAGATAGGCTGCACCTGTGCCATATCCAAAGGATCTTTTTTTGTTGCGACGCCTAACCACTCTACCTCGCCTTACAATTCGCTTGAAATTGTTGACTATACGACGACATCATTGGGAACCCAGTTTTTATACTTATTCCTTCATAGAATCAGTAGGTGTGACACACCCAGGACACATATCCTCCTTATGCATATACCGAATAGTTATTTTCAATAATTAATTCAAATAAAAATTAAAATAAAATTAAAAAAATACTCCTAGTCTTAACTAGTTTAGAACTTTTAAGAACCAATAGGATTCGTTCCTACACGCTATATCTACCTCGTGCATTGTTTATATTTTCTGTTTGAGAGTTCAAAAAAAAAAAAAAATTACAGAAACAAAAGCCTCGAGTATCGTAAGTGTTCAGTATCATCGAGCCGCCTAAAAGCACCCACTCCAGCTGAAGCAGATTCCAACCTATGATGTCATATCTACCCCTGCCTACACCTCTCTCAGCAAGCCTTCCACGATTCCAATCAAGATAAGTTTGGTTGTTAGTAAAGACCAGATTCCTCTGTCATTGCACTAAATTGCACATTTTGGGTTTAAGGAGAAGTAGATAGGTGATTTTAGGTTTAAGTGTACGAAAGCGCACTTTTTGACATTTCATTTAAAATATTGAAGTTTATTTTTAGTTTTAAGAAAAGTTTTGATTTATTTTTAAATTATCAAAAAAACATTTACCAACATAATTTTCCAAAAAAGAAAAAACATTATAACCATTATTCTTCGAACTCGTTAAAGAAATGGTTACAGGTTTGGTTACAGGTTACATAATGTTGAACAGGTTTTTTTTTGTATTAACATTCGTAGAACTTCTTATTTGATTTTTTTGCTCCTTTCAAACTACTCCCTTAATTTCATTTCAGTCTAAAGTAGAATTTTATTTATTTATTTTTTCTTATTATTCTTTATTGAAAATAAATTACATAAAGCCAAATTAGGCTAATACAAACATAGGAACATGTTTGGATACACATCCATCTCATGTGAAATAGTAATAAACATGGAGGAATCTATAAACAAGTAAATAATGCAAATTTTATAAAACAGCAGGAAAAACTTTTAAAAAAACCTACACCAAAAAAAAAAAAAAAAAAAAAAACCAATACTAGTTCAATTAACAATTATAGTTAATTTTATGCATTATAATATATAATAGTTAAATTATAATCCAAGCCAAGTAATAAAGATAATAATACACAGCTTATAATTACAAAATATAAACAAAAATAATAAGACTACTTTTGTGATATAATAGAAAATCAAACTTATATTTATAACTTTATGGCGTAAAAATGTTTACACTAATCTAATTTCAATACTATTTTGTAATTTATAGAAATTAGTTTTTTAGTCTTTAAGTAATATGTGTTTTGTCCGTTTGTGTTTGTATCTTTTTAGAGTTTTCTTATTGTAATTACCTATTTCTTGGATATATGGGTTTTCAGATATAGCAGTTGATATGAAAAATGAGTTTGTTTGGGACTGAATATGTTGTTTGATTGTGGGTAGGTTGAGATCAGTGAGCATAGTGGCAATTCTTGTGTATTTTGACCGGAAGATCAGTCCTTCTAAATTTCTATAGTTTCTGAAGGTGGGATACTAATAAACAGATTCCCTATAGAAATCCGAATATAAGTTGGAATTTATTGATCAATCCTAACTGCATTAATCCTTCTATACCATCATGCGTACCTCAAGTGATCAAGTAAATACATTTTATCTTTCCACAAGTAGAACGATAGAATTTGACTATTCCCTATATCTTTTTAGTTTAATGAGTGGACATACACAGTTAAATGCAGCACAAAAATTCCAAGCAAGCTCAAAGCTGTTTGTCATTAGAAAACGTTTTTTTACCGGTTTATGTTACGCCATGGTCGCTTCCAATCTTTCATTCAATAAACTGCATTTCAAGCCCTGTAAATATTTTTTGTAAAAAGAAACTAAACAAAACATTCCTGACGAGAGCACCCTAAAACAAAATTATCTTAAACACTGTTTTTGACATTCTCTTGAGGAAATACGTAAACGAATAGAAAACTATTATATTTACTCCATGGTAGATGAAACTACACACCTCAGGGGACCTTACATTAGCAGAAGGTTGAGTTACACTTTTCTCAATGTGTTTTATTTTTATTACACGTTTTGTTAATGTTTATTGTGCGTTTTTAAAATTTTTACTGCACGAAATCTGGCCTTTAGTTATAAGCTCAGTTTATTTAGATTAAAGGCATTTATTTCTCTATTATAATATAATACCAACAATCCACATGTTTCGGAATGTGCATCCTATCTCTCTCCATGTGTAAACTTTTTAGATCTACTAATACAATTATTATTATTTTTACACCATTTTGGAATTATAGATCTAGAATTATTTAGTTACATTATTTAAATAATAATTTTTTTTATATCTATTTCTTCAGATCCACTTGGCCACACTTGAAAAAAAAAAACAACTAGTAATTTAGTTGTAATTTTTGTTTTCGTCAATATTTCAGTAACTGAGTTGATTTTACATTACATTAAAGTTGACAGTACACCTAATTAAAGTAGCAGTCATTACATTGATTTAAAAAATATCCTTTATTCTTGATGATTTGTTAAATAATTTAAGGTAATTATTCTGACATTAGTGAGAAGATTTTAAACGTTAAAAAGTCCAAAACAAGTGAGAATTGGTGCTCAATATAATCATTAATTATTTATTTAATTTTAGGATATTAATTTAAATTTAAGAATAATTTCAGGCTTAAAACTGCTACCCTAATGCCTGTATCAACGAAATAATTTCCGTATCAGCTATGTATTTTTATTAAGGATATACCATTCTTAACGTAAAAATTATAAAATTTGATAAACTAGAAGTTTAAAATTGAATTTAAAAATTAAAAACTGTTCTCCAGATACCAATCATTTCCTCCATTCCCACTCCAATAAGTCTCTCAATTTGCTTCACACTGGATTGCTGATAACCCACTGAGGCTTCTGAAAAGAAGAATGCCAAGAGACCTTCTAATCCAGAACTTTTATTTAAGTGCCACAGGTAGGTTTATCTTCACAAGTTAATTACATGCCATTTTAATAATTTTCCTGAAATTTAATCGTAAATATTTATAAATAGATAAAAAAAAAATAAAAAAAATAGTGATTTATATTATATCTCTATACAGGATATCTTAATAATACCAAATGTTGTTTCCTAACAACCTAAGGTATTCCGGCAGAATCACTAAATAAATAAAGCGCTTCCCCCCTGAGTTGGTCCTGATGTTGATTCTGACGATAATCTTCTTTAAGAGGATTAGTTGACGAGGTGTTTTATTACTCAGTTCGAATCTGGATCTCAAGCTTCTCTTTTTGTATTGTTTACTTGTTAAATAAATAAACATTTGCATTTGTATTGAGTAGAGTATTATTCCTAATTCATGTCTTCATAAAAAATTTATTTTCTCTTTGTCTCTGCTTTTTAGCCCCGATTTGTTAATGATAAGGTCAAAACAAAGAAACATGAAACAAAATAAAAATAAAAATATTTTTATACAATCATTACTACTACTACATCGTGGCACTATAGACCGTTGTGTTCCTCGGCCGCCTTAACTAGGTTTCAAACTACTTAGTGGATAATATACAATTACTATATAACTATATATATTTCTAAATATCCTTTATTTCCCCAAACTCTTTTGTCCAAGCAATCTTCCTGTCGGTTCCTCGCTGCCGTTCCTTCCTTTCCATCCTCTATCTACGCTTTCTCGAAATGTCTCTTTTTCCTCCAATTCTGAGACTTATAAGAGAAAAGTTTCTTTGAACACCTATCTCCATTTATTATTCTTAAACTGCAGAACCATTGAAACTACCCGGCTCTGTAATATACAAAATATTTTTCATTGTATCTCAATCTCTCAGATCTCATGTCACGAACCTTGAAGAATTGAGAAAAACAAATGGAGCATTTAAATAAATCCGAACAAAGGTAGTAAATACGCGACTCCTTATCCTACAGTGTCCTTTAATGGCACTCGACTGCTCTCTGTTGAACAGGTCTGCTACCTAGGACTCTATCTGGACAAATGTTTTACTTTGAATTAACATACAAGACTTCAACGACATGAAAACGCCGTTTACGATTATTCCCACATTAATCCAAAATCCTTTTTGAAATCCTCAATGTTCCTTATTGTGTCGCTTATAAACGTATTCATTATTATTATCACGGGCTCCACAATCCAGAATGGGTCTTGGCCGCATCATGGCGCCGCCTCCACACCCTCTATCTTGTGCCAGGGTCTACCAAGCTCTTGATCCAACGAGGACACTTGAATCGCTCCTGACTTCGTCCGCCCATCTCAGTTGCGGTCTTCTACGTTCCCTATTCCCAAAGAGAAGTTTCTTCTGAGTAGCATTGTCGTCCATCTTAGCCACATGCCTATCCCATCTTAGCCTGTAAATTCTTATATGCTGTACCACATTGAGCTCCTGATAAATCTCGTACAGCTCTGCAATATGCCTAAGCCTGAACTGGTCACCCATTCTTTCCGCTCCAGACATTCTTTTTAGCACTTTCCTTTCAAAGAGCAGTAAATTATCAGCCTCAGATCTCGACAAAGGTCAGGTTTCTGAGGCATGAGTTAAAACGGCTCTAAGTGTTTGTACAGCGCAGCCTTGGTATTTTTCGATAATAGATGATAATGTCTTGACCAATCCAAAATAACACTTATTGGTGGCTAATATTTTTTTCTGTACTCCTGGGCTGTTTGCGTCGTCTGATTTGATCAGTGATCCAAGATACTGAAAGCCATTAACACTCTCAAAAGTATAGTCACCAAAAGTGATATGAGGTGCTGGTGGGTCTGGGACTGGTTTACTTGGAGCCCCATACGTCGTGCAGCTTGCTCTTAGGCAAGAAAGGCATGAACCAAATCTCTCTCTGAACTTCCCACCATATTAATATTGCCGGCATAGGCAAGTATTTGAATAGATTTGGTCGAAATTGTAGCGGTCACCTGTATTCCTTAGTCCCTAATCACCTTCTTGAGAACAAAGTTAAACAACAGGCAGTAAAGTCCATCTCCTTGTCTCAGGCCCCTATTGGTCTTAAGTAATACGGATAACTCACCTTGGATCTTAACCTGACTTCTTGGCTCACTCATCATTAGCTCAGTGAGGCTTATCAATTCTTGGGGAACATTAATTTCTTCCATACTTTGATACAGTCGGTCTCTAACAATGCACTGCTTAAATTTACAAAAAAGATTATGAGTGATAATAGTGTGCTAGTTCTTTACATACAAACGTATTCAAAATTGTCTTAATGTCCTATTTTTTGCAAAATTGGCTCAAACCATCCATGACAAGATCCATGCTCACTCGAATCTAGTATTCTTCCAATTAGCTCCCCAGAAAATGCTCGTTGTTTTCGACTACTCTACATAAAACATATACAAAACAAATGTTTCCAATTAATTACAAAACCTTTGCGCCTCCACTAAACCTTTCTCGGACCAGTCCTTGTAATTCAAAATTCTTCGTAATATCACGAAAAAACTTATCCATAATTGTCCAATATGTTGCTGAATTGGACCTAACCAGACACCTTTTCTTCCATTATAAGCTCCACACCCAATCCACTAGTCCCAATCTCGATTCCCGACAACCCTCCGAGACGTTTGAAAAGGAACTTCTAATGTAGATTTTATCGAACTTAGTAGCTCTTCGACTCTTGGTAGTTCCTTTACAAGTTAAATAAATAATATTTACAAGTATTTACTTGAAGTAAATATTGTTACAGTAGTAAATATATATAAATAAAATTAAAAAAAAAAATCTTTATACATTTCTGGACTCTTTGTCTCCTTCATGAGAAAGCTACTGCAACGCCCACGGTTTCAAGGAGTGAGATTTCATGATATTTAAATGCAGTTAATTATCATTTTTCAACAAGTAAAATGATCCATAAATCGAAGACAAAGAGATTACTATTAAAAAATAGTTAGTATTAACTAGTATGAGTAGCTGGGTTAACTAAATGCTCCCGAAGTTAATTTGCCATACAATTTAAACGTTCGATTTTCAAAAAGAGATAGCGTTTTTCCTGCTCTCCCTCCACCCCCCCCCCTCCAGGCCGGGGAAAAATGTACGGGGAGTGAAGATTTATGCCGGTAGTAAACTGGGAGCGTAGATAGTGCCCGGGGATTTGTCGGTCCCTATTGAGATATATTATACAATAAACATTTGCAATCTTCCATGGTCATCTCAAACACTTGCCAGCATTGCCTTGATAATAGTACCAGCTAACTCTTTGTGTTTTCCAGTACTCTGTTACAAAAATGAACTAGAAGTCTCATTATGCTCTACGAATATTAGAGTAATTTAGAATGGGAAAATGTCCAGAAAAATTTAAAATAAATAGAGCTCTTATACAATGAGATCAATTATCAACAGCAATTTTGAACATTGTGCTAGAAATAGCCATATGGAAAATAAAAATAAATGGTGGAGGTACAAATAACGATCGCTAACATATACAAATGATCTGCACATTACAGCTAGGAGTGTACACAGGACCAGCAGGAGCCCTGAATAATTCCTTACCGAAGTTGAAAATCTAAGCTAGAAATTAATGTTAGTACTATGTACAAGAGGACATCAATAGCAGAACCGATGAAAAAAGAATATAGGAAATTTGACCTTTAAAAACTCAGAATTTAAATCCTTGGGTAGTATGATCACCCAAGAAAACTAAAAGGATAAAGACATAACTGCTCGAACAACAGCAGGAAACAGAAGCCTGTTTTGTATCCAGATGTTCCTGAATTTCTAAAGTTTATCCAAAACGTATCTGCTATATAAAACTATTGTAAGGTCAATAGATTCGTAAAGATGTGTTTTTTTTGTTTTTTTAATATTAATCTTTTATTGAGAAAGTATTACAATCTGCCTCAAAGTGGGCTATAAGTAATATGGATGGCTTAATGGATTAATTCATACAATATGTGCAATATGAATTAAATAAGAGGAAAAAAAAGTAAAGAACCACTAACTATACAGTATATGTATAAAATGAAAAAAAAAATTAAAACAAATATAGATATAAAAACAGTAATAATAGTAAAATTAAAATTAAACTAATTTAAAATTAAAATTCATGCTTTATTTACAGTATACACATATCTGAGGGATCCCCAACCAGACTTGTCCCTCCACTTATGGAGATGCAAGCCAGGTCCAAAGAGATTCCAGTGTTTTTCTCTCAGCTGCATCCACTGGTTTAGAAAAAAAACAACCCGGTGTAGACACCGGTGCTCTCACGCAGTCACTCAGTCACTTCATTAGACAAGCTGGTCATTGCCAGGACTCGAATGTCGAATTTCGAATTTTATAATAGACCACGAGGCCACTGATCGAGATATAGTCTATGATTAAAGAAAGCAAAAGGATACTTCAGATAAGGGAGAGAAAAGTCGTACGTAAAATTAATGATCTAATTGGAGTAGAGGATCAATGGAGGATCTGGAAATCCATAAAAACGTCCCAAATTAGGCCATTTATTTGCTCCATCCTTCTCTTGGGTACTAAAACTGTACCTTACATTTTCATCTCCATTCAAAATGCTTCCTTCGCAAATATTTGTAATCATCCGATCTGCCTATACCTATATAGTTGTTGCTGTTATGGACAGTCATAATTTATGATAGTAATGAAGTACATAAAAAATAAAATTTGTAATTAGAGATACAAAATTAAAATTTAAAATAAAAAAAATAATATAGTTATTAAAGAATAAATTTAGAGATAGCAGCAAATCAGAGCAAAAAAATAATTAGACATTAAGTCGGTGAAGGAAAATAAGAGATTTAAAAATGGTAAGGGTTAAAAAGCATATGGATGTTGCGTGGAAGTTCTAGAAGTTTTAGTTAGGAAGGGAGTTAGGTAGAGATCAGAAGGGCAGGATTTGGTTTTACGGGAACTCATAACTTCAGAGCAAAACCTTTGATGGGAGAGGAAGAGGATTGTGCGGAAAGAAACTTGTATAGAAAGAGCCAAGAAAGTTCTGTCAACGGAAGGAGGAGAACAATAATTTGCGGGGAGAAGAATGATAATATCGGGTAATTTAAAGCAGCAGCTTAAGAGCTTTGTCAGTCTGGCATACTCTAATTCCGAGATATCTCTTTACACATCACTTGCGTTATCGGGGAATTTAAGCGATGATGCCAAGTGTGGTCATTATGGTGCATGCTGAGATTTTCAGAGAAGTTTAAAGATAAAAATATTATTCTTGTAGTCTTATTAGCGTAATAGGTACTTGAATTTCTCAACAGAGGTTTTGATCTAGTATACCGATGGTCCTATGATAAGGATTCAGAATCGGGATAGGAAAAAGTGTGAACATACGTCTTCCTTGACTTGCCTCGTTTTCGTCTTCATTCTATTCTCAACAGATATACTACCATTTTTTTATTAGCCTTCCATGACACATTCTCTGTAAGTGTCCGTCCCAGCTAAGGGAATTTTCTTGATCTCTTTAAGGATATTCTTTCGCACCTCAATTGTTTCTCTAATCTTTCCATATTTACTTTTTCCCTCCTTTAATTGGTCACTGCTCGGCATTAATAGTCCATTTCAGTCATTAAATGGAGAATCATATTAAGCTGAAAGCCCACAATTTACAACATCAATAGTAACGTGTTGGAACAAATCCTGACATACTATCTGGACAGGGTTAGACGATACCTGAAGAATTTGAAAAGATAAATCCTCAGAAAGACCGGAGAGGAAATCGAGCTTAAAAAATAATAATTTATAAATAGCTATACCAGTAATCAATAAATGACATAATGTTATGAATTTGGCTTGAATGGCAAAGAATGGCGTAGGATAATCAATAAATTATTATCTTTCTCATTATACGGTTGAGTCCCTCTAATCTGAAATAGATTGGACTTCATTAATACGGATAAAATGGAATTTTCTGTAAAATGCACATTATACATATTATTCGATTATTATTTTTTTCAAACATAAATTTTTAAGTTTTTGATAAACAAACTGAGATAGAATAAATAAAAGAAAGCATCTGATACAATTTTTAAAAAAATATTGTACAGTATGAACTGAAACCTCAGTACATTATCATTGTAATATAAAATTAAGTACAATAGAAACTTGATAATTCGTCATGAGTGGGGGAGAGGGGGTGGTGAAATAACGGAAATGACGAACTACAGAATTTTGTTGGTAAAGTATCAAAAAAGCATTTTAACCTCTATAATTGTATTTTTGTTTGCAATTTATTGAATGTAAAAACGACCAGATGAACATTATAAACATTGGACTTGAGTGACAAAAATACAAAAACCATGGAACAAAAACATTTTTAAATAATAAATTCATATACAAAAAAGTACATATATGTATAAAATAGAAAAAAAAAAAAACCCAGACATAAGTATCATATTTATTCAATACATACATTGTTCCACGTATCAGCTACATTGAAAATGGCATATATAATTGTGAGAAGAAGCTTTTTCTCAGATGATGTTCTAGTTTATTGAGTCTTAACTGAATTCGGGAAGTCGTCAACTGCACTCATATTTTCTTTCATTTCTTGCTACATTCTACGGAGGGATCGACTCAGGGCTTGTTCTGTTTGTTTTTTCAATCAAATGGTTTTAAAAATGTATAAATATAGGCGTATTTTTTAGTGACAAACCAAGGTTTAGGGCCGAATTCATAGACTGCACTCAAGTGAAATTTTTCACTCTACTCAAATATGATTCTACTTAACCATTCCAGAAACAAAACTCAACTCAACTTTTAAGTTTCACTCAAGAATTTCCACTTGAGTGTTTTTTTTATCATTGAAAAAAAACTTCAAAGTTGAGTTGAGTTTTGTTTCTGGAATGGTTAAGTAGAATCATATTTGAGTAGAGTGAAAAATTTCACTTGAGTGAAAAATTTCACTTGAGTGAAGTCTATGAATTCGGCCCTTAAGGACTAAATAATTAGTAAGGGGGAAACGATTATACTTATTTAATCTTGTTATTTATAGTCACCAAATTAAATAAAACAAAACAAAAAAATCATCTGACGAATTTCAGAATAACACGAATTATCGAGTGGCGAATTAACGAGTTTCCACTGAACATTAAAATTCAACACGATTTTCACAATAAAAATTAAAAACTTATTTCTACTTCAATAATATATATAAAATATGACAACAATGAATAAATGATATATTTCTAGAACGGCTTGATGTGTCTAAAAGGCAAAAAACTCCTCTTAAATGATTTTTTTTCTGCAACCGTTAAATAATGGGATCATTATTCAATTAAAAACAATTGATTAACGTTCCATTTTATTCTCTAGTGAGTAAAAATCCCATAAGCATAACTTTAATTCTCTAGAATTCCAGTGCCACCTTAATACAAAGTTCATAATTATTTATTTTAAATTATATAATTATTATTTTATCTAAATGCACAGTGTTTTAAATAAAATGAACAATTTAAAAACATTTTTAAAAAATAGCTGGACAAATTTAGAAAAGAATTTGAAATAAAAGAAAAAACTGCTGATTGCAACCATTCGAAAGGTTATTACTTTTATTCCTTATTGGATAGTACATGTTTAAATTGAATTGCTATTAAGTTGAATTTAAATTAAATTAAGATAGATAGTGATTCAAGTTATGAAAACACTCCTCCTAATATGAAAAAAAATCAACAGAAAATGTGATTAGTTATCTTTTACCCAATAAATCTCAAAAAAATTACAACAAGAGGTTTAACAATTATAAAAAATGGTGTGTCAAAAACAAGATTAAAAATACCTCAGAAACCATTCTTATTGCTTGCTTTAATGAAATAGCTAAATCATACAAATCTTCATCATTATGGTCAATATATTCTATGTTGAAAAGTACTATATCAATAAATGAAAACATAGACATCAGTACTTTTAACTCAAACTCATTTAAACTCATTTAAACTCAAAACATTTATAAAATGGAAATCAGGTAAACATAGACGAAAAAAAACTGAAATATTTTCAGGTGATGAAATTAATAATTTTTTATTAGATGCTCCAAACGAAACATTTCTTATGATGAAGGTAAGCAAAAGTTTCTTCTATTTTGAGTTCTAAATTGTTGTGATAATAAAAATGTAAATTTACGGATTGAAGCATTGCTGCGATTTTTTATTTTTTAGGTAGCTTTAATTGTTGGAGTATCAGGGGCCTACAGGTGCGGTGAACTTCTAAAAATGGAAATAAATCACAAAAATCCCACAGATGAATACATAATAATTAATAACCCAATTTCAAAAAATAATGTACAGCGTACCTTTTTAGTTTCCGATAAAATAGGACCATATGACTTCCGACAAATATAACAGTACTCCAAAACATAAATATATTTTTATAACAAAAATATAACACTCAGACCAAAACACACTCCACATCCTCGTTTATTTATTAAATACAGCAAGGGTAAATGTACAACACAACCGGTAGTTATTAATTCACTTTCAGCAATTCCGTCAAAAATAGCTACTTACTTGAATAAAAATAACATTGATAACTACACTGGACACGCATTTCGGAGAACATCTGTATCCTTACTAGCTGACGAGGGAGGTGATATTTTACAGATTAAAAAGCACGGAGGCTGGAAGAGTACTAGCGTGGTAGAAGGTTATGTAGACCGATCAGTTGGCGCTAAAATGAATACTGCTCAGCTGATATTACAAGGAGGTTCACAAACCCATAAGCAATGTGTTGCCAACAGTTCAAATTCTAATTCAAATACTCATTTCAGCAATAATCTTAACTTCAATGCAAATAATTCAAATCAACCATTTATTTCTAACGCCAATAATTGTAATATTACAATAAACATTTATAATAAATAATAATATGAGTACTTGTATTAAAAAAATTCATATATTTTTTTTTTGAACGGTTGCAGAAAAAATGTAATATTTAACTCGAGTACAAAGGATTTTACTCACTCTCGGCAATTTACAGCACTCGCTTCGCTTCACTCGCTCGTGCGTGTAAACCTTGCCTCGAGTGAGTAAAAGTACTTCTTTACACTCTAGTCAAATAAATAACTATCATCAGTCTGGCTAGTGACGGCATATAGTAAACATCTACCCTCCGTTCTATTTTATTTACAACTCTTATTTGTGTCTAATTTGTGCAGTTTATTTTTTATTTTACCATTTACATTCTATTTTGTCAATTTAGTGAAGTGTCACACTTTCGTTATTGCGATTATTTTTAATTATCGTCAATATCCGTAGAAATCTGAAGGCTACAAGCAGCTGTAAGACATCAACAGATTAATCCGTAACGTATTAAGGCGCTGTTGAGTCCCGTAAGTAAATAAACAACACCTAAGTCATTCACTTCAATAATTGTTGATTTAAAAATATTTTAAAAGACAAAATGGTGGTTTGCTCAAAATGTGAAGGTCTGATTAGCAGGGAAGATAAGTATAATATTACATGCACCAAGTGTAGAGTCATCTACCATGGAAGATGCTTTAGTCTCTCAGAAAATGACGACGTCATAAAAAACACAAAGAGGTCATGGCTTTGTCATCTATGTGATTTGGGGAAAAAAAGCAGTCCAGGCACAGAGAAATCTCCAGAACCGTCTGTATCTGAGGTACTTGCCGCGGTGAATCGCATAGGTGCCTCAGTTAACGAAGAAATAAAGTCCATAAAAAATTCACTTGATAAATACGGAGAGCTAACTTTTGATTTAAGTGAAAGACTTTCAAAAATCGAAAGTCATCTCGAAGGACAAAATAAATTTATAGAGGAGTTATTCAATGAAAATAAAAAATAAAAACAAAAGTAGGCCAGCTGGAGATAAGAGTAAATAAAGCAGAGCAGGGCCTACTTAGAAGTTCTCTGGAAATTCGAGGCATCCCGGTACGCCCAGGAAAGACCCCTTCGGCTTTGGTGTCGAGTATAGGAGCAGGGCTAGGGATTAAGTTAAATATTGAAGACCTCGACCTGGTGGAACGCCGGCGGCCCAGAAAAGATGACCCTCGACCTCCTCCTGTGATCGCTCGCTTTGTCAGGCAGACGCTCAGGGATGAGTTAATACAAAAAAGAAGAGTGAAGCGGGACTTCTCAACGCGGGATATCGGCTGGCAGGAGAACGACTCCCACCGGATATATCTCAGTGAAGAGATGACCCCGACCAACAGGCATCTGTATTGGCTCGCCCGTCAGAAGAGATCTGCTGGTAGACTAAAGTATGTGTGGTTCGCGGGTAGACGAGTCCGCTGCCGTAAAGATGATGGCCAGCCCGTGATTTTCATTGATCAGAGCCAGGACCTAGAGATTTTCGGCTGACTTTTTAGAATACATCACCATCTTGCGCCCTCTCGGTCTTTCAAACTTTCTGTTATTGAACACTGTGTTTTGTCTTATTGTTCATATACCATTTCTACCCTAGAAGATAATTTTTATTTTTGGATACAAGGTTATTATTTCTGTGTTTTTTTTATTTATTTACGTTTTACTGCTTCACATTATCAGAGTCTATTTATTATAGCTTACATATTACGGTTTATGATTTAATTTCTCTTTATTATATATATTTTTGTATTTATATTTCTTTATAACCATTGCACATTATCGTTTTTTGCAAGCTTATTACAACTAGAATGTCTCTTTAAATGTTTTTGTTTCACTGCATCTTGTTATCTCGGTTTATTTACTGGTGTTTATGCACTTCGATTCATGCTTTCATTTCTCATTAATACATACGCTTATATATTTATATATATATATGTAACCACTCCACATTATCTTTTTTAGCTTGCTTAATACAACTAGAATGTTCGTATAGTTATTTAAGTTTTATTGCATCAAATTATCTCTGTGTATTTATAGTCGCTTATTCATTACGTTTTACTACGTTATACCTTACTATTATATGTATTTGTGCTTTCATATACGTGCATAACCACTTCACATTATCGTTTTTTTGCCGGCTAATCACAACTCATGTGTTTTTTACTTATTTAGGTCACACTGCATCTTTTTATCTTCGGTTATTCACTGTCGTTCATATATCTCTATTTATGATTTTTTGTTTCATGATTATATATATTCATGTATTTATATATCTACGTAACCACCTCACATTATCGTTTCTCGTTTTTTTATTACAACTAAAAAGTTTATTTTTTTTCTGTTCTTGGCATCCACTATTTCATCTCAGACACAGCATCAACCTTTCATATAATGAAAAAAGAAACATTTTTTCTATTCATTTAGCAAAATTTCTTAAGTTTTTACTAAATATATATTTCTTTATTTACTCTAATTACAACGTCTTTTTCCTAAATCCTATAGCATCGTCCTTTACTTCTCTACAGTATGTCTAGTATCCTAACAGCCTGTCACGTTAACTCCCAATCCTTACCAGCTCATTTTGACGAATTCCAACAATACTTCAGTCAAAATTTTTTCCACATCATATCCATTTCCGAAACCTGGCTTAAACCCTACATTCCGTCCTCTTCCGTATTCCTTCAAAACTATTCCCTTACCCGTCATGACCGGGCCGACCGGACTGGCGGTGGAGTAGGAATCTATGTTCATGACAGCCTAAAGACAAGAATTCTTGATTTTTCTCCCTCATCCGTACAACCTCACATTGAGTACCTATTCATTGAAATTTCTGCTGGTACCCAGCATCTACTTTATGGAGTTGTATACCGTCCTCCTCTTATACCTTTCGATCTGTCCTTTGAATCCTCCTTATTTAACCTGGTTCCTCTCTATCCCAAAATCATTATTACGGGTGATTTCAACACAAATCTTCTTTCCGACTCCAGCAACAAACGTTACCTGGATAACTTGATGTATTCCCTTCACCTTTTTATTGTTCCTTTTTCTCCTACTCATCATTCCCGCTGGTCTGACTCATGGTTAGACCTTTATATTATCGATTCACAACAAAAAAACTCCTGTCCTCCTCCCAATGTCCTGTGCCTTTTCTATCCTGCCATGACCTAATCCAAATATCCTATGACTTCCGAACCCCTCCGGTCCTTTCTAGAACCAATACCTTCCGTTACCTTGATGCCCTCAACCGTGATAATATCTTACCATTCCTTGAAGCCTTAGACTGGAGTGAGATCTACACCACCTATTCCATAGACTCCATGGTTGACATCCTCACAACGAATCTCCTCAAAATCCTCGATACATTTGTTCCACTTAAAACCTCCACCTTTCGTCGCCGGCCTGCACCTTGGTTGTCTCAAGAAATCAAAGATCTCCAGCGAAAACGTGAGGCTGCAAGAAGAAGATTCAGAAGGACGAGACTTGCGGACGATTATCTAACGTTCAAAGAGCTCCGCAACTTGGTACAAACAAAAATCCGGCGTGCAAAATCTTCCTACTTCCATGAAGCCTTTCGGTCCGCTCCTGATTCTAAAACAAAATGGCAGCTCCTTCGCAAACTTTCCCTCCATAATCCCTCCGGATCTTCAACCTCGACGAACTTCCCAGTTTCACCGAACGACCTAAACACCTATTTTGTATCACCATCTCTAACCACTCCTCCCTTCCACTCAGCCAGTTTCTTACCCGAAACACCATTCAATGCAAATAATTTTTATTTTTCCTTCATTACCCCTTCTGATATCATTTCCTCTATCATGAAATCCCACACCAACTCCCTTGGTCCAGATGGTATCCCAAATAAACTTATAAAATTATGCCTCCCAGAACTTACGCCGATCCTTCTATTCATTTATAATTTCTCCCTTCAAAACTCCGTATTTCCTACCTCTTGGAAAAAAGCCATTGTTCATCCTATCAATAAAAATTCTAACCCCACATGTCCTGCAGACTTTCGTCCGATCTCTATCCTTTCAAATCTCTCAAAACCATTAGAGCGTTTGGTGCAGTCCCAATTATCCAGCTTCCTGGAAGATTTCCTTCTACTCGATCCCCTTCAATCTGGTTTTCGTCCTGGTTATTCTACCCAATCCGCACTAATCAAAATCACCAGTGATATCCACGACGCAATAGACGAAAAAAAACTAACCGTCCTTATACTCCTCGATTTTTCCAAGGCTTTTGATTCCATTGACCATTCTATCCTATTTTCAAAACTAAAATCTTTAAACTTTTCTAACTGCGCTATCCACTGGTTCCATTCTTTCCTCTCCAACCGTACCCAAGCAGTATCAATCCCTAACCAACCCTTGTCAGACTTCCTACCTCTTTCCTCTGGTGTAGCCCAGGGCTCCAGCATATCACCTTTCCTCGTTAATTGCTACATTAACGATCTGTATCAGTCAATTATACACTGCTCCCACTACCTTTATGCAGATGACTGTCAAATATATTTATCCTTTTCCCCTGCCGAAATCCTTGATGCTTTCTCCAAGATTCAGGATGACCTTGACAGAATCTGTACCTGGGCCAATTTGAATAATTTAAAGTTAAACGCAAATAAAACCCAGGCGATAGTAATCGGTTTAAGTCACCTTCTCAGATCAAACTCCTATTATCCCTCTCTAAATCTAAGTAATCAGCCTATTACCTTTTGCTCCTCCGTCAAAAATTTAGGAATCATCTTCGACCAAAACCTTTCCTGGAAGCCTCAAATTGCCCAAATATCCAGAAATTCAATCGGAACCCTGAAACTATTCAATCGTGCCCGTCATTTCCTCCCCCAAGCCACTCGCAAACTCCTAGTTTCCTCGCTCATCTTTCCTCTCTTCGACTATGGCTGCGTGGTGTTTGGGGGTCTCTCTGTAGGTCTCCAAGAGAGGTTAAAACGAATTATGAATTGCTTCGTTCGATTTGTTTTTGGAACCCCTGGGCGTTCCCATGTCTCACACCTGTACATGGACTTGAAGTGGCTCTACCCATCCACCCGCAAATCATACTTCCTAGGTTCATTCCTTTATCAAGTCATTTATCACCATCGCCCATCCTACATTTATAATCTGTTGAAATTTAAGTCTTCCTTCTACTCCCGATTCACAACAAGATCACGTTCGTCTGACCTATACTTGCCTTTCCATAGAACAACATTATACCAGCATTCCTTCCTAGCCCGAACCACTACCCTCTGGAACACCCTCCCTCCTGAAATAAGACATGCCCCTTCCTTAAGCTCATTTAAAACACTCCTTTTCCAATATCTCCTCTTATCCCAGTCAGATGCCAGTCAATATGAACAGTAATTCTTATTAAATATGATCAAATCTAATAAATTTGATACCGGTGAATTGACTCATAAATTTTCTTTCATATAATAATAATCTTTTATTTGTTCCACATTGGTAAATAATCATTTTATTTATTTTTTTATAAAAATTCTTTTTTCTTATTTTTATTTTTATTTTTTACTTTAAATGTTTTTCCTAAACAAAGAAATTTTATCTATCAACAATTCATATGTGTATAGTTGTGTTTATAGGTGTATAAGTGAATGAGTTCAGTGTATATAAGTATATATCGTAATCTCTGTTAATATTTTCTTCATCCAATGTACATATAGACATAGTTCATTCTCTCTATATATCTTTTCTCATTTTCTCAGGGTTATTTATTTTATTTATTTTTTTTTAGTATTATTTCATTTATCCTTCTTATGTTATCTTATTTACTAAAGTTATTTAGACAATTATTTACTTAACTTTATTTGCATGTCTATTGTTCCTCATATATAAATACCTTTGTATGAAAATATATATGCCAGACCATTGTACTATTTTATGACACAATTATGTTATTCTTAGGGGACAATACGTCCCAGAATAAAGATTATTTTTTTCATTTCATTTCATTTAACTATTTTTTATTTTATTGGCTAAAAGTTTTATTTTTTTTTAAAGGTGTTTACGTCCCCATATATCTTAGCCAGGGTGTATGAAATGTATAAGCATTACTGAAAATATCAAATAAATAAAAGCAAGCAGTAGTTCGAATTTAAAGTTACAAAGTTTTAAATTAATATGGCTTATTACAGTTCTGCTTTAGATGGTGCATATCTCTAAAGAATTTATTAAAAAATTCATTAGATTTATGCCGAATGTAATACAATTAGATTGATTTATACAAAATTAAGTACCACGAACCGGTATTATTTTGGGAGCAGGGGTTGACTTAAATAAAAGAGTATGAATTTGCATTGGTTAGCTGAAAAACCGCTGCATCAAGGCTAAAGTAATGTTATCTGAAAAGTCGTTAGGCAGGGACAATTTACACCTAGAACTCTAGAACATATTTTATTCCCGCAGTCTAGTAACCTTTTATCACCACTTGTTGAACTAATTAAAGTTGTTCATCAAACGTATAATTAGCATGATGAGAAAGTGTGGTAAGTAAATTACTTTCTTCGTCATTAAAAGCTTCTCTTTACCACTCGAATTAGGGCCTCCATAGTCGAGTTCGCTGGAGTGAAGGTTTCAGCGCCTACGACTGGACAGAAAGTTGTGGGTTCGAATCCTACCTAGGCGGATTAAAATTTATCTCTTGGTGGACCCACGTAATGAATTCTGAACATTCCACAATGACGAGAAAAGATTGGTAATCTGTAGCATAACCAGTTCTTCCTGCTTTAGTTGGAGCACATAAGGACGTAAAGCCATATAAAAAAACAACCACTGGAATTATCCTAACAAATAAAAAACCATGTCAAAATTAAAGTTTCATTGAACGACTTTCGTTACGGATTCAGTACGTCACATGAAAACAATATAATGAATATACAAATACAATTCTTTATAATTTTAGCAATATACTCAGAAGGATGTTCCCCAAATCGATTACAATTAATAATAAAAACTATAAATTACAATTATAAACAAAAAAGAGAATTTTATAAAATTTGCTCTGTGAATCGTTTCTTGAAAACCTCCATCAAAAGTGAAACTGCTTCTTACAGAAACCGAAAAATATAACTTAAGTTATCTCTTTGGTAAGAAAGTTTTGCTTAAGGTATGGCATCAAGAACAGGAAATAAGAGGGATACGAACAAAGGTACAGTAAAAAAAAAAGAAAAATGAGAAGGCTCGGTATTCCAGGAAACAAAGTCAGATAATGATTATTTTTTTCCGTCAGAGTAATGACATTATAATGAATTTGTTTGATCAGTGTTCAGATAAGGAAGATGTTGCCTTTTTTTTTAATTTTTAATTTTTTGAATCGAAGCTTCTTAAGCGACATTATATTATATATACATACAAGTATTTTCCCAGAGTAAGTCGGGAAGGATATAACGGAAATTTTAATACTATTTCAAACACCTGTCTCAGTTATTTTTGTATATTTTGTTAATAACTTTTATTCACGATGCATTTTATGTAAATAATTATTTTTTTTATTGTGCATTACAGTATTTTGTTTTTATTATTATTATGTTTAATGTTTTATATTTAAAAGAACATCTTTTAAAAACAGTTGTAACCTACTCATAATATAGACGCTTGTTTTGTACTTGAATTTATATCTGAAATGTGTAGAGAGTGTTATGTTTTTTCGAAAATTGTTTGAAATATCATATATATTTTTTCTAAATATTGTGCTAAATATCATCTGTGGATATGGATTGGCCAAGTTGCAAACATAATAAACACTAACAAAGCGCTAAGTAATTTGTATGTATTATCATTAATTTTATTTTATTTTTATTAATTATTATTACTTTTTTTTTCTTGAAAACAGATCCACAAACATATGTTTAAAATCCATTGAAACGTTAGCTTTTAGAAGCATCTTGATCCCTTAATTTATTATTTATACTTTAAAAACAATAAACTGAAGTGGATTGAGAATAGGACATAATACTTGTATTTTTACTATTTCAAATACATGAAATTTAGAGATAGAAAAAAAAATAAAACTTTTTTCTCTCTTTTTCCATTACAATTTTAAAAATTAAATATAATAATACTTATTATAATAATATTAATAAAAATCATTCTAGATAGTTATTATACTATATTGGTAACTGCAGATTTAGTTAGGAATTTGAAAATTAAACATCCAGTAATAAATAAAGTATAGTTAGGTATAGTAGGACTTGGATATGTAGTTTAGAACAATATCTACCGCAAGAGTATGCAACAAATAAATACATATATATTACAGATTAATTTTATTTTTTTAAATTATATAAATACAATTTTAATGTCTCACGGTACAAAACGATACTAAATAATTTATTATAGTGAATCAACAAGGTTGTCATCCCATTTGAGTAAATAATCTAAAAAATAAAAAAAGCACAAATATATGAAATTGGTACTACTAAATAATAAAAAAAAAAGTACTCTACTAGGAGAAAATGTTGGAAACCTGTATACAAAGTATAATCACAAACTAGATTGGGGCCATAAAAGGACAACATTGGGTGGTAGAAGACTCTTACAGATAAATGGAAAAGGGCCCAAGCCATACCAAAAGGGAATAAAACAAGACTAGAAGCTAAGCCTACTTCTATCTTGCCCTTCTTAGGAACAACATTTGAAATTGTTAACATAGGACTATTTACTCTATACTCCTATTACCACAGGATATAAATAAAATGAAATGGGAGAAGGAAAATTTTAAAAGAACTTTTTGGTAACTATTATAGCGTGAACATTATTTTTTATTACGGTTGATGAATTATTTGCATTTCAACTGGAAATATATATATATATATTAAAAGTCTAGTTCAAAATGATAAATATTCATCGTCAGTGCTGAAACTAATACATCACGTAGAAAACACTCCAAATTTAATATTTCCGAATCACGAGAAGTAATAAAATCGTTCAAAACCAATCCAGATTTTTGTTTACATAAAAAAATAAATATTTTCATTTTTTTTTAGAAATATTTCCATAGGAACCAAAAAATCCATCAGTCATTGGGAAAACCTAAGATGTTGTCCATTTGCCTGATTTTTTAGCTGCCTACCCCACCCCACATTGTTTCAGCTACTTCTCAGATTACTCCAGGTTACTTTTTTTCGTAATTTTTTAGAATTAATCTACATGATCTGTGTATCAAAGTACTAATGCTTAGAATTGTTTGTATACTTTTCTAATTGCAGATGAATTTTTAACGTTCGAACCTAGACGTTAAATGAAAATTTCATCGGAGATATACTTATAAATTATGTTAATTCTCAGTTCATACATAACTGAAAGAGAAGAAAATATGAAAATTTTATGTATTATGAAAATCAAATGAATTGGTATAATTATGTATATGTAAAAAAAAAAAATGAAATATTTTGTAACTTTTTTTTCTTTTTTAACTTACATAATGCTTACATCTCTCGTTTTCAAAGATCAAAATGTCTTCCACCAAACACAAATCATCAAATTTTTCCCAAACCGATCAAAATTAGCAGCATTTCCAGGGATTAATGACTCTTCTTCGATGCCACAAATTTTGTTTTGGAGGCTGCGTCAAAAACGAAGATTTTTATCAACAAATTAAATGATCAGTCAAAGTAAATATTGACATAAATATTAGGAAAAAAACATTCTTGTAGGATTAATTAAGAGAGTTGGAATTAAGAATTGAGTTCATGCACAAGGACTTCGGTAGGAAGATGGTACTAAAGTCAGAATCCGAACCTAAATACTTTGATAGTGTGCGTCCACACTGTCCATATTTAAATGCTTAAACAATAATCCTTAAATGTCGATTAAGACTTTTCTAATTACGAAACAAAAAAAACTCAATTAACTGATTCTGTATAATCCAGTAAAAGTGAATTTTGGGGGGCATTCCGCTGGCGTTGGTTAACATGCAATTAATATTTAAACATTTCGCTTCATCGTAACTTTTTTTACACAAACTAAGTGGACACGAAATGATAAATGAATTATTAAAAACTCACTTTGAGTAACAAGTTAAAAGCTGATTAACAAAGTTCCTCGGAAAATAAGGATAAACCTTTTTTTTCAACTTTAGGAATGAAACAATAGGAAAATTTCAGAAAGTTATATGTTATGAAAACTAAAACAATAATATTTATATATTTATTTGTTAGTCCTAGTTTTGTTAATCCTCTCAGGGATTATGACACGGAAATTTCTGTTAGCTATAGGTCTGTAATTGTTTGGTGTAACGTTTTTTTTTTTCAAATTCAAAAACATTTTGACACGCTCTAGTTCTGTTGTTGCTGCTCAAATCGAAAAATTTGAATTTAAGAAATTTGATTGAGAATATTTTTTGTTAAATATTATTTGTCACTAGGATATACCGTTTAAGCAATGTATTGGTTTTAATGAAAAACATCACGTTGTAACGTTTTCTTTCAAATTTAAAAATGTAACATACTGTTCTTGTTGATCGGATCGAAAATTTTATAACAGTTTTCTGATAATTTAATGAAAAATATTTTTAAATAAATAAGATTTTTCGCTGGGACCTACCGTTTAGGAGATATATTGGATTAAATGAAAAATGTCTTCTTTTTTTTTAAGTGTCGTGACGTTTTTCGACACACTCTGTTGTTGCTAGTATCGAAAATCTATGACAGTTTCCTAATCAGAATTTTAATGGAAAATAATATTTTTTATTTTATATTATATAATAAGATTCTTAAGTATTACAAGGAAATTGAATCAAATTTATTTCCCACCATTAATTTTATATTTCAAAAATGTATTTTTTTTTTAGTAATGCTCAGATATTTTATTAAATAAGAAATGCGTTTCTGATGGATGGTAATGATTGACGAAACCTTCAGCCGAAATAAATATTTGTAAAAAATGCAAAGTAATGTTAAAGGCTAAAATATGGCATAAGACATAAAACGTCGCCCACATGGTTGTATGAATATAATTTTTGAAATATAAAATTAATTTTGGGAGATAAATTTGCTTTAAATTTTCTTACAATGGAAAAAAATGTTTGTGATATAAGATTTGTCACTGAGACTTACCGCTTAGGAGCTATATTGATTTTAATAAAAAATGTCACGTTTGAATACCCTACTTTCTGTCAACTTTGTCTGTTTCGAATAATGATTAATTTAAGTAATTTTATCCTTTTATTCCTAAAATATAAATTGGGAAAAAATTCTATAATCTAATATAGAAATGTCCATGATCTAGTGTTTTTCCCAGTCTATAATATATAATATAATATACATTTTGTTTTGTATAAACTGTTATACCATTTTTTTAAAAACTATAACTCCCTTTAGAACACTTTTTCATTTAATTTTTATTATTGTTTATAACTACTGACACCAACATAAATTAAAAAAAAAAAAGAAAAAAGTGTATTGACTACTTAAATATGCTCCTCAAAACATGTTCCATTTCAATCGGCCAATTTCTGATCCTACCATTGAGCCCCTCCCCGATTCAATCAAGGCCAACAGAACGAGATACAACTTCAAGTCATATCACCCTACCAATAAATTTTAAAAACAATGGCCAGATTTTTTATTTAAAAAATTTTTCTGTCTTCATAAATTCAGTGGAAAATTATGATAACACCACAAATTGTGCGATTATCAAAATGTAGCTCCACAATTTTGTAAATATGAAATCTGACCTTCTGTCCATACCTAGAAAGAATTTTAAGTTCTTTCGTACTACAAATTACTTTAATAGATTAAAAATAACATCGCACCTGTTTAGTCTCATGCATGCACGATCCGATCTTGTTCAGGTTTTCGTTTGGCATTCTTTTCACAGCTTAGTAAAGATCAAATGAACTTATTCAATCATCACCATAATCCTTCATTTAATTTATTAAGTCTTAATTTGAGTTTGAATTTTTTTTTTTATATATATATCAATTTATTAAAATTAACTACAATACAAATATATACATCAATTAAATGAACTGATAACGATTACAATGACATGTATCAACTTGAAAAGAACTACTCATAAGTAGCACTTCAATAAAATTTTACGCTAGAAGATCTCTAGGCCATCTTCTTTTCAGACGCCTCGGAGGATTATCGGGAATGGAGTGGGAAGCAAGTTGAAAAACTAATGGATTTGAGTGGTTATGGAGCTTACTATGAAAGGATAGGTATCTGGTTTGGGCTAACTCAGCAGCATATGGAACATTAAGGTCTTTATGGATAACCTTATTGGTGACAAAGTAAGGGGCATTTGGGATTTTTCGAAGGATTTTGGATTGTAAGGATTGGATACGAGATGAATTGGATGGTTTAGTAGAGCCCCAAAGCTCAACTCCGTACGTCCAAATAGGTCTAATAACAGTCATGTAAATAAGCCTTTTGTAATGAATTGGGAGGTTTGATTGTTTGTCAAGTAGATGTTGAAGTAGTCTGTAACGACGAGCAGTTTCTTGTCGCTTTAGTCTTGAGTGTGAAATTTAAATTGAAAATATAGGATGGGCACTAAGAATAACCGCGATGTTCTAATCTTTACATATCCGACTATGAATTTCTAAAAGTATCAAATAAATTTAGAAACAATAAAATATCCGTATTAGTATGTATCGGGGAGGGGGGGGGCAACATTTTCCATGCAGAGTTTATTCTCTGTAAAGAATACAGAGTAAGGAAGTGGATCTGTCCAATAAGGATAAGTGAAGCATGAATATAGTGACTTGATGTGAAAGATATGGAAGTTATTCATAACAAAATAATAAAAAGAAATAATTAAAAATTAAATTTTTACATAAAAAAAATTCGCTGAAGTACATAAAGTTTGCGACATGATACTAAAAACGTGACAGACAACTTGAAAACAAGGATTACGTCTACCGTGATGGTTGCCATAACTTTTGACGATTGCCTAGGATCTTAATTCCACAATAAACGGATTTAATATTCAGTGTTCTAAAATGTCAGTAAAAACTTTATCGCTTTCAATAAAAATGAACCCACACAGGAAGCTGCAGCTTCTCTTAATCTCAATATTCATATTCATAGTATCATTCTACGGGGCCCTTCTAAGAAAAGTGGTACTTTGTAGATAGTTTAGCTCTTTAGTAGATATAAAATTTATTGATAATGCTAAAAGTATTTCAACGTAAACTAGCCTTATAAATAAAAGAAGATAGAGAAACGCGTCTTTAATAGTATTTTATTCACATTTGAAATAGGATCAAGAGTATCTTATTTCACTTTTATACCCTGTAGTCAGATATGATCATAATGGCAGCGAAAAACTATTCAACCAACAAATAAAAATAAAAATGGTGCACCGTACTATATATTCATATGAATTATAAAATGCATAAATAAAACTCACCAAGTGGATGAAACGATGTTTTCTCCTTCCTATCCTGTCCTAAAAATAAAATTAAATATATAACAAATATATTAAATGCAAAAGAAAATATTTTATTTTTTAACACCTTTTATTGGAACAATATTCATACGATAAATACTAAAAACAAACAAATCATATGTGAAAATACCAATTATAAAATATTATTGTTTAATATAATAGAATAAATTAAAATACAATATGTATAACACAGCCCTGGGAACCCCGAACCGCAAATCCCCTCCAATTATGATGTCCAAACTCTACTCGTAGAGATAGTTAAGCTGCTCTCTTCGCTGCGTAACTCGCGTGTCCAATGCCGGATGAGTGAGTGCGCAACAAATAAATGAAATTTTAATTTCCAAAAGAAATTAAAGAATTTGAAAAACAATATTTACTTTCACTATTATACTTTTATTGTTCTGAATGGCTTAAATTAATAATGACATGATTATATTATTTATGAAAATGAGAAAATACTGTTTCTGCAGTTGAAATTATTATTTTCTTCACAATTAGTGGAAAAGACATTTTTGCTTCGTCAAATTCTCAGGATACGCTCTCCACCCTTGTTAATTAATTATTTTATTTTTGTTTTATAGGACCTTGGTAATTGTACGGTAATTTTCATGAGATTAGTTGTGGTATTCGAAATGGAGTCCTGACAATGGCCAGCTTCTCAGCTTATGTTTGCTCTCCCATTCAGTCTTCATTGGGAAGACGAACCACGGCGATTAACCACATATATGAGTCCGCCTCACACGAAGGTAGGATCTGTTGACCCGATATATATATATATATATATATATATATATATATATATATATATATATATATATACGTTCTCTTAATCCCATGTTCAATAAAAAAACCTGTTATTTAGTTTAAAGTTCAATTATTTTTAAAAAATCTTATTTAGACCTAATGTATAAACAATTTAGACATTTCATTATTACATGTATTTATTTTTATAATTAAAATTTTGTTAATAATTAGGTATATATAAAAAAATCACAGATAAAATATGTCATTCTTATATTCTTAAAATAAATCAAACTAACACGGATATTAACTGTTATGTTAATAACAGTTAGATAAAGATATTATAATTTTTTTTTTTAAATACTCAATCAATGAAAATAAAGAACGAAGATAAATATATTTTATTTTACAAATTTTAATTTCTTAATAATAACAAACAGAATTTATATGATATAAAAAAAATAAATATTGGTGAGTACCTATATAAATTTGATTTCTTGTATTACATATTTACATTAATTTAATGACAATAATAAAGTTTTAAAAATTTAATTTATAAATCGATTGAGATGAAGAGGGTTATATCTGACAGGGAAGGGGATACATTTGAATCAGAAAGGGTTACGTTTCGCTTGTAATGGGTTACATTTGACTTGGAAATGCTATATCATGGATTGTTGTTTAACTGCCAAATCCTTTGCTCCTACACCACTCCCGAAGATGTGTCCTCGAACATCGGTGCTTGATTAACAACTGTAACCGAAATGAATAACTGAGGTCTTTATGTAAGGTATTTTAGAAGACATAGTGAGGTGCCTTGGTTCCTGAGGACAATAGAATTTGAATAGGAAGGATTTGATCCGATCGGTGTTCGAATATTTTTCTGTTCCCCTAAGATTAAGTCCCTATACAAAGCATATATATTTTTTTAAAGTTGTGAGGCTTAACATTGTAAACGGTATAGTTTAGCGAAGATTTATCGAAAGCAGAGGGCTGATGATACAAGATACAAATCTGATTACCGGGCCTGACATATATTTTATTAAAAGATAATTTTTAATTTACCAAGGAACCAATCCTCATCACATCGTCCATTGTTTTTCTGTACCTTTTTAAAGAGAATAAACACAACTGGTCGTCAATGCATATCAAACTGTGAGCCTGTTGCGGTAAACTACTCGCAAAGACATGTTATTTAATTCTAATCCTATCCGCGTTCATAGACACATGTCCCTGACATGGAAGTTCTGTTGGATGGTAGAGACCTGCTATTACGGGTGTATCGCTTGACCGCATCCATTTCCACTTTACAACCTATCCAAATATAGCCTGCGTTTATAATACCGTTTGAAAAAATACAAAAAGTGCCTTAAATACACTAACATTATTATTTACATAATAACTGTAGATCGATATGCTTTATACATATGTCACTATTGTACCTCCATTTTGCTCTAGAAAAGTAGGAAATCTTTACCATGTACACATACCCCCACCTATTGAGCCAGGTAGCCACCTGTTGGTCTTTTCCATTAGTATACCTGATCTGTTCGCTTCAAGATGGCTGCCGTGACTGACTCAAGTCTAGGGTAATAGCAAACAGATGAGGAGATAAGTTTAATTTTCTATAAGTTTGAAATATACATTTGCTCTTTACTAATCTCTATAAAGATTTAGTATTAAATTAAAAAGAAACACTTTATTTAATAACAAAACAAATAAAACACCATTGACTGGTATTACCTTGACACGGGAGCTAGCTGTTATACGACGAGGAACTTGATGAGTTTTTTTGATAATAAAGACCCATATAACTGAAAAAATTGTTAGCTATTACTTATATTTGGATATTATACGTTGCATGTTTAAGAAAAATTGGGGAAAATACACAAATAGCCTGCACTCATAACTCCAGCAAAATAAAAAGAATAAACAGTCTATTTCAAATCTAATTTTTTAATGTGTTCAATAGTCATCAGTTTTATTAAATTTTGCATTAGGAAGGTAATGCAGATGGAAGTTTTAAAATAGTTAATAAAATATGCCGATGATTAGATAAGAATTTGGTCTAGTAATGTTTACCGATAAAACAAAATATTAGGTTAATAGTAGGGACGCTGATACTTGTCATTTTTGCAGTAATTTAATCACTAAAATAGATATCAGCGATTAAAGTTAAAGGAATATAAGTACCTAGGGTTGACAACAGCTTGGAAGAATAATATTCAGGAGGAAATAAAGGCAAGATCAAATGATCGAAACTCTAGTTCTGTTCTTCCAGGCTGTCCGGAAACTTAAAAATTAGGATTGGGGTGACTATTTTCCGACCTAAACTTCATTAGAGGTCCGAAATAATTAGTTTTCGATTTGTTCACAGTTTTTTAAAATATAGAATAACATTTTAGCCCTAAAAAAATTAACACCGTAAACAATTTAGAAAGCTCCACAATGAATAACTGCATTACATTTATACGGTAAATTTAGTTTAGGCAGCGTGATGGATGAAATGGGCATAGAAAGTTGCTAAATTTAATAATAGTCAAATTCGGAAAAATAATAATACTGGTCCGTAAAAAAATATTGGACATTGCTGGTATCCCAAAAGCCACGCAGTTGAATCCACTAAGTGTAAACTATTGTAACTACTGGTTATAGATGCTAATACCTAAATCAAATATATCCAACAGTTTCGGAAAACAGAGGAAATAGTGCTTTTCTACAAATTTATCCAAAGGAAAGAAATTTATTATTTTATTGATTTATTTCCAAGCTTAGACCCCAAAGAATGAGAATGACCTTACAGAAAACAAATTCATAGTATTGAAGCAAATATTAAAAAATTGTAAAGATTATTCAGTAGTAACTAATTTGGATCATTCGAATGAAGTTCAACAAAATGCTCGCACAGAAAAAAAATGAAAATACAAAACAAACAAGAAAGGAACTTGATTAGAAAAGTGTGTAAACCGTCATCAAAGAAAGCTGCCAAGCCCAGTAAAATTAAAAAGCCGCGTTCAGCTGAACCGAAAATGAATCTTGTAGAATATCGAATATTCCACCAGTACCCTCCCTCACTTCACAGGTAGAGGGAATTACCATATAATTATCAGAGTTCTTGATGCCATTTCTATTTTTATTTTTTTAAGCATAATTTGTTGAAGTGATTTATAATATAACAAGAAAATGGGTTCGGAATCTGATTCCCACCATGAATTTTTATTCTTTGTTGTTCTCCACCATGTTGGGCCAGCCTCTTTTTTGAAGGAGTCGCTCCATCTCTTCAATTGCCTTCCTCTGTTCCTACTATTGCCATATGGTGTCCACTCGGTGACAGTATATGACCGCCTGTCGTCAGTAGATACCAACACATGTCCAGCCCATTTTCATTTTAATTTTTTTATTAGCATGGAAGAGTCTCTGAGCCATGTTTTCTTCTGAATATCAATGCACTTGATCCTATCCTTTCTTTTGATATATGTAATACTTCTTTCTATTGCATTTTGGCAGACTCTTACTTTATTATCTTGAAACTTTGCGAGAGACCATGTCTGGCTTCCATAGGACAGAATTGGAAAGATATATATTTCAAAAGTTTGTTTTTGGATACCATATCAACATTGGTTTCCATAATACTCCTTAGGGACCAGTATTTTTTCCAACTCTGTGAAATTCTTCTTTGGATCTCTTTATTTGTTTTATTAGATTCAAGATAGTATTATTAGTTCAATAAAAACATCGATCGAAATATGAATATGAGAGAGTATATCTGAAGTTTCATTTTTGCTAATTTCCACTTCCTTTGAGAAAATATAGCAAAAATTGACAACATAACTTTCAAAAAGGATTTTGATGTACGTATTTGTAATTTGTTGCTTCCCTAAAGTAGACAAAGTTTTCAGAAGTTAACAGTAATCGTGATTTAGCATTATATTATTTCTGATTTAGTATAATATTTACTCAATATTAGTTTAGAGTTTTTTATTTTGAAATATTTTCTTATTTTTCATTTCAATATCAGAAGGTAAAACAGGAGTTAATATTAGTTTGAACATGGATTTAGAGTTTGTGATGAAGGAATGTAGCCTTTTCTCTCAAAATGCAGCGGCTGACTAAAACATCGAAATAAATCGGAACAAGGTTATAATTGATAAAAGGTATTCTGGGCGCGGTAAGGAACTGGAGCACCTTTTGTCTAGCACTACCTTTGTTTGAAAAAAAAAAAAAATAGTTAAGAAAAGGATCTGCATGTGAAATGTATAATCCAAATATGAGTTTCTAGAGTATGTTTTATTTTAATTTATTTATGCATTTCCATTCAAAGAAAATGTTCAAAGAAACTTTGCCTAAAGGGCATCAAAAAAAAAAAAAAAAAAAAAAAAATTCTCTGTTTGTACAACTGTTTAAATAGACATAAGAGCCGCTAGATTAATTAGAAGTCTTAATTAATGAAGAGGATTGAATTCCTCTGAGGGGGAAAAAACCGGTTGACACCCCTAAGGTAAGGGTTCCGGTTTAAAAATAAATACCGTTCCTAAATATATATGTCTGCAAATTAACACATTTTTTTTTTTTTGACGCGCATATGCTAATTATACGTTTTCCTTATTTAACCCCTAACAAAATATACCATCGTAAACCACTGGAATCATATTAAATAGAACATCGCTCAAAAAAGCCAGTAACGAAACTAGTCAAATAATCAAAACGATAAAATAAAATAATTGGCTGTATAAAATAAAAATGGCCGCTTCGTCAAATGGATCAATTCCAAAAACTGTGCTAAACTTATTTATCGACGGTGGATTGCCTCGATAAAGCGTTAGCTTAGAAGGTTTATTTATTAAATTATTATTCAAAAATGTTGGCAAAACTAGACGTTTTTCACTCAAACCAATGCCCTATCAAAGCGGTAGGCTCTGGCGACAAATGCTATACAGTAGAATCCTGATATATCGTATATTCAAGGGGACGAAGTAAATGATTTGTCGACAGTGATTACTATAACGATGTTATGATGAATCGGTTGTAAAAACTTAGAATGATATACTGAAAGTTTTAAGTTTTTTAATTTTAATTTTAATTTTTTTTTTTTTTTATTAAATACATATTTAATAAGTATTTTTTCAATTTATTTTACATTTTAAATTTACGAGGGTGGTCTGAAAAGTTTCTGACCTAACGAAGATACAAGACATTTTTTTATGTATATATACATTTTTCAACAGTCTCCTTTTTATTGGTGTTTCTATGAACGAACAACAATGCATTTAAATATAGTACTGAAGTAACAGTAGTATGAATTTTGAACATTAATTTTTTTCTTTTTATAGCTGATATAATTTCTTTACTTCATTTTAATAGATGGATGTTTTCTTTTAGGGGCCATGGTAAAGACTGAATTAAAAAAATTTCAACCTGAGTCGGAAACATCCAATGTAAAAAAAAAAGAAATCCTGGAAAACACAATTATAATTCAATAACTATAATTCAAAGGTGTAATACAAATTATAAGAAGTATTGACCTTAGAGAGAATAAAATACGTTATAGCAAAGAAGTTCATTTTATTAATTAACAAGGTTTTCCTATATCACGACTCTAATTCAACGGAAAAATACGAATTATAAGAAGTATTGTGAACCTTGGAGGAAAAAAAAAATACGTTATACACGAGGGACTAAAATGCATTGTTTTATATGAAATAGTGGGATTTTTTCAAGGGACCAGCATTTCCTTACGTTTTATCGGGATAGGAAATATTGCTGTTCCACTGTGTAACACATAATATTCTCCATTAAATTATTGATCAGGATATTGTCGACTATTTTCCGCCCCAAGCAACACCAACTGAGCTCAAAATATTACATATTTGAGAGTAAAAAAAAAAGTTACGAAATAAGAACTAAAGACCTCTAGCGAAAAGACGTTGTCGTGTCAAAAAGCAACATGAAAGGGCTTAGGAAACTATTGTAATTTTAAGGCATTATTAGAAAAAATCTTGTTTGGTCACAGCCGGTCTGTAAGATCACAATACACAAGAAGTTGTGAACAGACTTGGCTCGGAGATTCCTAGACTGTGTATTTTGTGTACAGAATATTATTGTATTTTTATTTTTAATAGACTATTGTTATTTTTTTTAAAAATTAATTTCTATTTTTAACTTATTTACTTCACTTTTTATATTTTATTTTATAATAAAAATTCTTAGGAAAATTATAAGATCAAGGATATATCGACATAGAGACAGACATCAGTAGAGACCGGATTTTTGTGCAGTAAAAAATCAAAAAACGTGCAGTAAAAAACTCAAAACATGCAAAATCGTGCAGTAAAAAACTCAAAATATGCAAAATCGTGCAGTAAAAAACTCAAAACGTGAATTTAACACATGCATCAATCCATTTATTTACACAAATATGCAAATCTTTACCAGCCTTGAATAAACTTAAGCACATTTCGACAAACGTTTCGTTTTAGAGTTAATAAAATCTGAAATACTTTAAAATTTGGGAAAAAAAGGAGATGAAAAAAATTGTTAATTAAAAGAAACATAAAATATCTTTATTGAAATTTCCTTTTACGTGGATTCAAAATATAATTAAATGTTTTTGAAAAATAAATTAGTTTTTAAAAGTTTCGTGAAAATGTACGACATTATAAATTTCAAAATATTTCTCAGTAAAATTATGCCACCTGTGACTTAATAAAATGTTCTTTAGCAAAGAAAAGGAACGCTCTACATCTATGGATGCAACTAGACAATTTTTGTAGCATGCGATTATGGATGGATACAGATTATCAGCTTCTACTTTCTTTCCGTTGATACAATAATTTAATTTTTTTTTAACGAATGTAGCCGTAGTTTTTCTCAAGGATTTACTCGAGTTTTGAAAACAAGCATCTTCCCTTTTCATTTTCAATTCGTTTTAAGCTTTCTGCGAGAGTTTCAAACAAATATCAGCTCTAGATATTCATTGGTCCATTGTTTCAATTTTGTAGAAACACTCGCGGACGTTTTTGGTATTTTCAAAGTTGATAGTTTAAAATTTTTTCAACAACTAGCCCTTTGTGCTAAATCAGAAGTGGGGAATGAAATGGGAAGCGGGGAGTAAAATTTTCTGAGGAAACGTCTTAGTTCTAGGAAGTACGTCGATCCTCAATGTTTGCCTAAATCCTCAAAGCTCCCGATTCAAAACGATCATTTAAAAGTCGTAGGTCACAAATACATTTGATTTAAGCGACTTTTTACTTTCAATTAAAAACTAATTAACCTTTAGTTAATTAATTTAATATAAATAATTGTTATAAATGTTGCCTAATTATCGTAAGTAAAATTTTCAAAAAATAAATGGTTAAGTGAATAAAATTAGATAAATTTGGTTCAATTGTGCAATTTCGTGCAGTAAAACCCGAATTCGTGCAATTAAGCTCAAAAAGTCAAATTTGTGCAATTTCGTGCAAAATAAAATTTAAGAATAACAAGAATGAGTTTTTCCAGGATTTTGCCCATAATGGGCAAGAGTGATATTGGACGATATGAGGATGGAAGCTCAGGTTGTTTTTTGGGCTTAGGTATCATCTTTACTATTGAGAATTTCCAAGGATCAGGGAAATATGTGGTGCGGAGGACAGCATTATAAATATAGGTTAGGAGTAGAATCGCTTTCCGAGGAAGAAGTTTTAGGATGTGGGCTGTAATTATGTCATTTCCAGGGGCTTTGTTTGAAGGTAATCTGTGGATTAGGTTTGATACTTCGGAAGGATGAAATGCTTTAGGAGGTGGAGACATTTGGAGTGGAATATTTAATTCTGCTTCAATACATTCAAGGTGGGGCGGGTTGATGATGTCAGGATGAGGATTAAATGATTTAAAGAGGTGTAGACCGAAGATTTGGGATTTTTCTTCGTCAGATCTTGTCCAGGTTTGAGAATCTGTAAGAAGAGGGTGATTAAAGTTTTTATAATTAAGGAGTTTTTTTGTAGTCATCCATAATGACTTGTCAGAAGTATTTAGACTTTTGGTATTGTCATGTAGGCTTTGAATTTTGAATTTTCTTATTTCTGTCTTAAGTTTGTTAGTTAAGTTGTTGTAATTGTTTTTTATCTGACGGGTATCTAGTCCGGTGCCACTTTGCTCTTGCTCTGCGTTTTTCAATTAATAAGGACCGAATATTCTGTGGCAAGTTATTCTGTTGAGTATCATGAATTTTTCGGGATGCTGTATTTTTAGTAATACTAGTTTGTATTGATGATGTTAGTTTGTCAATTGCAAAGTTGATGTCTTGTTTTGTTTTAAGGGGAATTTTCAGGTCCAGTTTATTTTCAAGATCAGTTCGAAATTTGTCCCAATCTACACGTCCTGTAATCAGTCTAGGAAGGGAGGGTTTAGGAACGGGATTTGAATGCAAGAGAAGCAGAACAGGGCTGTGATCTGAGGAAAGGTCGTCCAGAGATTTGATGATGGTCTGAGAGGTGGAAATTTGGGAAGAAATGAAGATATCGAGGATATCGGGACGTTTTTTGAGGGATGTAGGCCAATAAGTAGGATTTAAGGGTGAGAGGACAGAATAACAGTTTGATGTTGTAATGCGGGATAAGATGCTGCCACGGGAGTTGGATGTTCGACAACCCCACCGCTGGTGTTTGGCATTGTAGTCTCCTCCAGCAATAAAACGCGGTCCGAGGAATCGGAATAAGGAATCAAGGAGGTTATGAGAAAGAGAATTACCAGGAGGGCAGTATACAGCTGAAAATGTTATATGGAAAGGACGGGTGGAAATGATTACTGAGGTGGATTGAATGGTGTCAGTTGGAGTAGATGGGACAAGAGAATGGGGTATAGATCTATGAATAAGGATACAAGATCCGCCATGGGAGGTGTTGTCTGGGTGATCAGATCTGTAAGTTATGTAGTCACGTATGTAAAAATGCATCTGTTGGGTAAAGTGTGTTTCAGTCAGTAGGGCAATATCTATTTTATTGTCGTGGAGAAATATGTCGAGTTCGTCTCGGTGGTTTTTCAGTCCGTTTGCGTTCCATAAAACGATAGCAAGAGGCTTAACACTCATCTTGCGACGTTTAACGGGATTTCTGAAAGGACTCTTGTGAGGAGGGTAATGAGCGGTTTTATGGTATCTCTTAGTTCTGAGAGGAATGAGGAAAGGATAGCGTTGATATCGGTAGGATTTTGGTAGGGAGGGATACATGAATTGGATGCTTGGGATACATTGTTGGTCTCAGAAGGTGAATTATTTGGGAGTAGTACTCTTTGTTGAGTACGTGGAAAGGAATCAACTTGGAGTGAAGGGTTGATATGGACAGGAGTAGGAGGATTGGATGTTGTTTTTGAGGTGGTAATTTTACCTTCAAAGGTAAATTATGTGGAGGGATATTCTGTTGAGAGGGTTGAGGATGAGAATTGGATGTCTGATGCTGGGATTGAGAAGTTTGAGGCGCCTGACTTCTAGGTTGTTGTTTCATCTTGTATGAATAAGCAGCTTGTTGTCGTGGTGGATGAGAAGGTGGTGCTGAGGTTAATGGCTGTTGCTCTGTTCTTCGATCTTGATGTTCTGGTATTTCTGGAAATACTGCAGTGTTATCAACATCAGGTGCTTGGATGTTTGGATTTGGTTTAGCTGAGGATATGTTTGATCTTCTTTGATTTTGCATACTTTTGTAAACTATGCAGCCTCTGTAGTTTGCAGGATGACCCTCTCCACAAAGTACGCATTTAGCAGGTGTATCACGTGATTGCTGGCAAGTTTCAGTTGCATGTGATCCAGCACATTTCACACATCTTGCCTGGTGGTGGCAGTAAGTTTTAGTGTGCCCTAATCCTTGACACCTTGTGCACTGGACTATTGTTGTTTTCCTTTTCGGTTCTTCAAATTTGATGCAAGAATATACAAGTCTAGTGACCTCGAAAATGTCTTTATTGTTGCTAGCTGGCTCCAAATCCACAAAGAACAGTGGCAACGGATATTTTTCAGTAGGGTGAAGCACATTAGATATATGCCTGACATTATGGCCAATTGCTTCTAAGCCGTCTTTTATAGCGCTGGTTGGAGTTGTAGAGTGGAGACCCCGCAATACTACTCTATACGATTTGTCTTCTTTAAGCTGGTAGCAGTGAAAATCATAATTTTTACTGCTTAAGTGATTTATCATCTTTTTATAACTGTCTTTCGACGTTGTTTTAATTTTGATATCCTTGATTCGGGAAAAACATTGGAAGTTAGTTTCTCCAATCAAATCTGAAATCTCAGTGCAAAATGAAATAAAATTGTCGATCTTATTAACATAAATTGGTGGCGGGTCTAATTCAGAAGTCTGCTGAGGATTCAAATTATTGTTTGCGCTGGTTGAGGGTGTAGAGGTATTGATGGTTGAGTTAGCTGGTTGAATTGGCTGAATTGTTTTAGCTGCAGTAGTTTTACTGCGAGTTTGATGTGTTTTTCATTGGTGAGTGGTTTTTTAAATTTAGCTGTTTTATTTTTTTTTTTATTTGGAGAATTGCCTGCTGATCCTGGGGCGGTGTTTCTTTGTCGTTTTTGTAATGTTCTTTTTGACTGGGAATCAGTTTCACTGATTTCCGAATAGGGGGCATCTTCCTCTGATTCGTCCCCTGATGTGACAACGTCCATCATAATTGTATTAAAAAAAACAAAAAAAAAACTATAAAACTTCAATTAAAATAAAAATAGTAACTACAAAAATAATAACACAATGAAAAATGATTACTTATATAAATAAGTTATTTAAATAATTATTAACATTTTTTACTGTTGAAAAAAAACATAATATATAAGAAGGGAAAAAAAAAAATTGTCTAGGTTTGAACGAGAGGAAAACAATTAACCAACCTTGACCGTGATAGATAAGCGATGTGTATACCAGCTAGCCGTTAGGATTACGGCTAGGCAGCTGAACTGCTTCACCTAATGTTTATTGTTCACTGTTAATCAATGTTTCCACTCACCTCACTGTCAGCAACTGAAAAATATTCTATAGTTAATACTGTCACTATATGGTAAAAATGCCGAACAAAACTTTAGCTATTTCACTACAGAAAAAGTCACAATTACAGAGCGCTTAATCGGCGTGCAATATAGATGCGGCCATCTTGGCTAACCTGGAAAAACTCATCCTGAAACGCCTGTATCCTTTCCTAGAATCCAATCATATCATCCCGGATCACCAGTTTGGTTTCCGAACGTCACACTCCACTATCCAGCAATGCCATCGTGTGGTGGACGTAGTCTCATCAGCATTGGAGCGCGGAATGTACTGCACTGGAGCCTTTCTCGACGTAGAACAAGCTTTTGACCGAGTCTGGCACCAGGGACTGCTTTACAAACTTCGAGTATTCCTGCCTCCTACGTACTTCCTTATCATCCGCTCCTATCTCAGTAATAGAACCTTTAAAGTCAATCATAATTTATCCTATTCTTCCCTATTTATCCAATCTGCCGGTGTTCCTCAAGGAAGTATCCTAGGTCCTATCCTCTACACGGTCTATACAGCTGACATCCCTACACATCCTAGTACTGTCCTCACTACGTATGCTGATGACACATGTGTGTTATCAATAAATAATGATCCCTTCATAGCATCCCAAACACTCCAATCTCATATTATAAACCTTCAAGAATGGTGTCAGAATTGGAGAATTAAAATAAATCCAAATAAATCTCACCAAATAACCTTTACCCTTCGTCGTAAACCAACGACTTCCTGTCCAACAGTATCCTTTAATAACATTCCACTGATCCCTGTTGAACAGATCCGCTCCCTAGGGCTCCAACTAGACAAACGTTTAACTTGGAATCCACACACAAGACTAAAAAGACAGGAAACTGCTCGTCATTTTCGACTTCTTCAACATTTACTAGACAAACGTTCAAAACTTCCGATATTCTACAAAAGACTCATTTACATGACAGTTATCAGACCTATTTGGACATATGGAATTGAGCTTTGGGGCTACACCAAACCAACTAACTCATCTCGTATCCAATCCTTGCAATCCAAAATCCTGCGAAAAATCCTTAATGCTCCCTACTTTGTCACAAATAAACTTATCCATAGAGACCTCAATGTTCCATATGTTGCTGATTTAGCCCAAACCAGATACCTATCCTTTCATAGTAAACTCCGTAACCATTCAAATCCACTAGTCTCTCAACTTGCTTCCCATTCTATTCCTGACAACCCTCCGAGGCGTCTGAAAAGAAGATGGCCCCGGGACCTTCTCAAATAGAACTTTTATTGAAGTGCTACCAATGGGTAGTTGCTTCACAAGCATTGTCATTTTATTATTTTTGTCATTATCACATTTACTGGATGTATGTTTTTATGTACAGTTGTAAATTTCAATAAATAGATATAAAAAAAAAAAAAAAAAAAAAAAAAGAATAACAATCTTTAGGCTATGAATGAGATAACTACTTGGGTTAGAGAGCGCTAAATCAAAGCAAACTAAATGTGCAATAACACAGAAATCCGGTCTCTAGACATCAGGAAACGACGTCTTCTATTCTATGGCCACATAATGAGGCTGAAAACTACTTCAAGAATAAACCTACACGTACAAACTTGAACTAAAAAGTAAAAAAAAATAATATTTTAGTTACTTCGAAACATAGAGCATTAAATGACAATCAACGAAATTATCAATACTTATATACAAAAAACATTCAAATGTAACTAGACAGCGGTGTGGGGGTGATGAAATAGTGGGGGATGTTTACAATTACCATTTTTTTACGAACTGTGTTTGTTTTGGTTGGCATCGACTCCAGAAATAACCTATCATAAATTGTAAATAGGTATATAAAGTATCGATCATTTCGTTTAGTGTCAATTAATGCTCTTTGTTTCTAAGTAATTAAAATATTATTTTTTTACTTTTTAGTTCCAGTTTTTACATGTAGGTTTAATCGTGAAGTAGTTTTTTTTTTCTAAAAATAATTTTTATTTTCACGTTTTAGTGGTAAGTGAGTGTATTTTGTTTATACAGTCAATTCTCGATAAGTCGATCTTCAAGGTACCCTGAAAAATAGTACGTCTAACCTAGAGTTCGACTTATTGAACGACTTATCGAGGTTATCATCATTCGAGTTACCTTCATGTAAATGGGAAAAATGAAAACAAAATTGGAGTTGAAATCATTACATATATTTCTTACTAATATGTATATGTTCATTGTTTGTACATACATGTAAAGTCACTTGAAATTAAAGATTAAACACCTGTAACCACTTAATCATACAACTTTCAACATCACTGAACTACCGTCTTTCATATTTTCTATTCTTCTATTCTTACACCAGCCCATGTGCTGGGAAAATGTCCCAACAACTCACTCCTGATCACACGCCGTCACCACAGGGTCAAGAATGAATTGATAAGGCTCCTCAAGAATAAAGGCTTTACCTGCTTTGACGAGGTATACTGCATCGATACCAACGGATCCACGAGGTATGCGGACATTGTCGCGTTTCCGAAGAACGGACGGACAGCGCTGATAGTGGATCCTACTGTAAGGTATGAAAATAATAACCTCGATCAATCAGGTGAAGTAGAAAGGGAGAAAATGGATATCTATGAAAAATGTATCCCTTTCCTCAAAGAGAAATTCCGCGAGACATTCGGTAATAGAGATTTCTCCGTGAAAGGATTATGGTTTGGATCTCGCGGAGTCATTCCGGAAAAACAAGGAGCTTCTTGGAGGACCTTGGCGTGGAGGTGAGGGAAATAGCGATAATGGCCGAAAATATAATATTGGACTCCCTTGGAATTATTCACCACCACATACATGGTGCATAGGATGGCCCATTACAATTTACAGTTGTTAAATATGTAGTAATGTATCCTATATCTGATTCTAGGTGCATATATGTATATGAATGCGTGGTATATATGTGAATGATAGGGGGGGAATAACATAAAAGGAAAAAAATGAAGTGAAATAGGAAAAGAAGGGGGGAAAAAGAGAGGAAAAGATGGTAAAAGGAATAAATGGGGAAAGGGAAATAATAATAATAATAATAAATAAGAAAAAAAATATATATAAATATATAAAAAAAAAAAAAAAATTTTAAAAAAAAGTTATTAGTTTGTCTATTATTGGTTTTTCTAGAATTAGGTAGTATTAAGTATATATTATATAACTAAATTACAAATTATTTATTGTTATCTGTAATTGGATTGATGAGTATGCTGTGTGTGTAGCAACCCAATAAAGTTGGGCAGCACTATGTTTATTGTTAATATGTCTCAATAAAGCATATATCTCTCTCGGGATGGTCGGAAGGGAACTCCGCAGTATCCCGAATTCACTAGCAATAACCACCCAACTTTTTTATCTTTTCTTCACTTCGCGAATCGATTTAACTTTTCGTTAATTGGAAGAATTTTCTATTTTCGCGGAGCCATTGTAAAACCAATCGAGTGAATAACCGATAAGTGACTGGTGTACCTTTGAACGGAAAAGGTGGCAATGATAAAAAACAGGAAAACAAATTACCCATGAAATTCTTTGAATTAGAATTCGAGTTACAGAGGTGATGACATCCAATAGTTTTATTCATAGAGGTAGAAGTCCCCTCTTTTGACCTCTTTCAAGTTCGATTTATTCACACAATTTTTCACTCTTTTATCTGAAATATATTTTTTGAGGTGAATTTTACGAGAAATGTACTTGCGACCGAATGATTTTAGGATTCGGCTTATCGAAGTTCGACATATCGAGAATTGACTTTATGAGTAATGTATTTTAGGCAATAATTTAGATTTAGTCACCATGCAGCCACCTGTCACCATCGCGTCGCAAACATAAAAAAAAAAAAAAAAAATATGGGTTTTGGTGAGGTGGGTTGGAGGTGTGAGGTACCTTAGGTTTAGTAGAGCTTTTTATTTATTTAACACTTTATATATTTTATTGTTAAGGTTTCTTTTTTAAATTTATTTCTTGTTGTAAGTAATATGTGGATAGATTCCTAACCATCCATATTACGTATTGCCCTTAGTTGAGACAGATTGGCATATTTACTCAACGAAACATAAAAAAAAAAATATTATAATAAATATATAATGAAATTATAATAAAATAAAATTATATTAAAATCTTTATAAAATATTATATTATAATAATTATAATAAAAATTTTAATTATAAAAAATTATTAGTGTTCCCATTGTTATTGAACCAGTTTATATAATATATATTAAGAAGAAATACTAAAGTCTCCTCGAAGTCTGTAGATAAGAAATATTGTTTGTTTAGTAAAAATATAAATTCATCAATTAAATAGTAAAGTACGTGAAAATATCAAAAATTATAATTTAATAATTTGTAAGAAAAATACAAATATATTTCTAACAAGGAATTAATTTGGATACATGAATACATGAAAACCGTTTTGCCCTTTTTCAAGATATAAAGATGACTACTTTCCCTAATTTATTTATTCATTAAGACTGCAATATTTCAGTTTTAAATACCACAATCCATAATAAAAATAACAGTAACAACCATGAGTAAAAAAAATTAAAAAAAAAAAAAATCTTCATTACAATGAGAGTAAAACAGGATCTATTGCTACGAAAAGAAACTGGCAACAAACATATCTAAGACAACCTGCTCGCCTACATAAGAGAGTTCCATATATATATATATACAATATAATATTATGTTTCAACAATATTATAATAATAATATCACTTAAGAAAAAAGGCTTGACCTTGAATTTAAACAATAATTGATAATTTAATTATTTAACATGGTGTGTAATAATTTTTAATGTGAAACTCTTATTTAATTAGAATAAGTAGTGTTCGTATTTTTATTGTTTGTTTATTATTTTCATTTGTAATTTAAATTTAAATAAAAAGGCTTAGCGAACCCGAAGGTTCGATGCCGTTTCCACCAATCGTTGACAACACACCTCCCTCCAACCCACTCCCTCAAAACCATAATCCCCAAGATCGGTCCTGAAGCAATCCTCCCATCTACGCCTCGGTCAACCCCTCGGTAGTTTACACGACGGCTCAAAACTGATTACCTTTTTTTTAAATTCTGTCAATAATGAACCAAACGACTTAACATGCCCATTGTGACCATCGCGCTGTTATTAACTTAACTGTATTTATTTACCGGATGTAACTCCCTCAGTTGTTCCCAAAACGTAAGCGGCCGCGTTTCGAAAAGAGAGAACTATTGGTAGTTTAATAGTCATATGGATCCTAATTTTTAAGTTTTTGAAGAGGAAGCGCGAAATGAGTAGTTTTGCGACTGAGGAATATTTTTTTTTTCTCTACCTCCCCTCCCCTTTTGAGGCATACGGATGTTTTGGTAGAAGTGGGTTCAAAATATGGGTTTTATGTATGCCACTGCAGCCAATAAGAATTTTTATTTACAAAGGGTATTAATCTAAAAAATAGGTGAGACTGTATTTAAGGGAAAGCAGCTTTTAACCTTGCCCTTATTTCCTCTTGAATTAAATTTTCCTTGATATGGTAGACACTTGACTTTTGAATTGCTCAACGTGTTCAAATTTAATCCCAGAAATATCCATATCCCCGAAATTTGTAACGCTTCCATTGCTTACCATATATCTCGTTTTATCAGTATTAATTATCAGACCAATTTCGTTATATTTCATAAGTTTAGCGGTATTTAAATTAGTAGCTACCTCATCACCGTACACAGTACCATACCATGTGTATAATTAAGAACCGGAAGTTTAACACACATTTCTTGTCCTTCTCATTAAGCATTACGTTTCTAATTTACATATTTGTAATATACTTACTAAGTTACTATTTTTAATTTACATTACACTTTATAAATGTATTTTTGTGAATGTTACTAACTCTACTGACATGAAGTTTGTACTATAAGCAATAAAAAAATTAAAATTAAAATAAATAAATAAAAACTGTTTTTATGTTTAGTAAAATAAAAAGTAACTAAAAAACAAATATACAATTTTTTTTTTAATTATCCCTTGTTCGATGAGATCATTTAACTGAACATTAAACAGGTAAAGAAACTGGATTAGATGAGGGTATAGCTATGAGAGTGGCATTTTCCGGTTAGGAGGGTGTTACAGAACCTGGAGGGACGATTTAGGAAGGGTCATTTAAACGTTGCTGAATGATGAGGAGTTAGAGGCCAGAGGGACGGAACCTGGTTTAATGGAGCTTACTTACGACTTTAGGTCTAAAGCTTCAACAATATGGGAATGAGATTGCGAGAAGAGTAAATTGCAAAGGAAAAAGGACGGAAGTCCAAGAACAAAGATAATAACAACATCAATTCGGTGTGGATTTGAGGAACATATAAAAAGAGGTATTCCTTGGGGGCAAGAGCAATCTTTAAGCTCCTCTCTTTATAAAACCGCTCTCTAAAAAGTCTGATTCCATAATGAAAATTAAAATCTTCTTACACTCATATCAAATATCTAACTAAAACATTTAATTAAAGTTTTAAACTAACTGTATAACCAATAAAGAATGAGCGAAAGATTTTTAGTGTCATAAAAAGAAGCCGAAACATACCCCTGAGCCAGACTTTACAAAGTTGTGTTTTATTATTGTTGACAGAAACACTGCCTGTCAGTTCCACAATTCGTAATTAGGATATGAACTTGACAATTGGCTTTTGATATCAAACGAAATCTAAAGCTGTCTTCAGTTCAGATATAATGGCTGCGGGTCATTAGAAGTTTTGAGAAACCAATTTTGGTTGTGTTGTACAGAATGTCTATCAGAACAACCAAATCTTAAACAAAGATAAAGAATTTCTTTTCTTTTTTGTGTGTGTGTTTTTTTTAAATATTATATATCCTAACAGAATCGTTAATAAGCATAAATAATGAATAATTCTTGGTTTTTGTCTGATTTTGGAACCAAAACTTCTTTTGCAATCTTCCATGTTTTAGAATGAGCTGTGATCCTTATGGCCTTTGTGTGTTAAGAGCCATTCAAGTGAATTTTGTTAATCATTGTTTTAGTTCTTTGTAAACGTCAAAAAAAAATCTTCATATGGTGTATTTTAAAAGTACTGTAATCTTCAAATTGTAAAAAAAAACAACAAAAAAAAAACTACTATTCACAATATATGTAACGTGAAAGTCACCGCTAAGAAACCTTACTGTATTTTTGAGTATTTCTATCTTTTTTTGTTCAATATTTATTTATTTATTTTTAGATGCCATGTACTGCGACATGGCCTGAAGACCATATTCTAGTTTCTAATTTACTTAAATAAGACTAAAGATTCTGCAATGCCAGGGGAACGTTAGAACATCGGGTTGATTGTTTTGAAGGATTGTGCCTAGTTCCTTATTTCAGAGAGGTGTTCCTGCAGTGGGGAGTAGACCGCAGTACTGAATATGTGCTCCACTGATGGAGAGGCATGGCACCTTGAGCACATTGATTGTGATACATCTTTGAGTAGGTGCTGATGTGTTCCGCAGCCTAGTCATCGCCATTTGTTCGTTCCTGGTGCCGCTTAGCAGAGGCCATGGTTGAGCATCAGGACAGATCTTTTTTAGTCTGTTTATCTCCGGGACTCAGGCACAATAATTATTCTATGCCTCCTTGCTCTGCTGCTTGATGTATATTTGTTGGTCACTGAGGACGATCGGAGAGTTGGTCACAAGAAACTTATTTCTCACCTTTTTAGCAGCAGCATCAGTCAATTCATTCCCATGTATTCCAACATGGCTGGGTACCAAAAGAAAGTGTATAAGTTTATTCATTATAAATAACTGTTATGTTATTGTTAGAAATTGAATTGTTTGAGTGATATGAGTTTTGTAAGTTTTTTATTCCCAAGAAAGAGTCTTACTAAAATTACTATTTTGTTGCTATCTAAAAATTTAACTATATCAAGTGCTAAGTGGATCGATTAAATTAAGACTCTATAGAGTCTTAGATCTAGTGATTGACAAGGAAGTATTGTTGTGATACCATCCGTTTTACAAGAGTATGATGTGATCTGCATCCTAGAGTGTGCCCTAGGAGGATCACCTAAATCTGAAGTAGATCTGCGGCTAATTAAACAGAAAATAACGTTTCCCCTCGCAGGTGGACTCGAACTTGGTCTAAATGACCTAAATTTAATATAATAGTTCCGGTATTTGATAAGTTCGACCTCTCCT